>OX638313.1:17030470-17686890 GCA_951812415.1 Beris morrisii | reverse complement strand
TGACGTAGCCCCAAAGAAAAAAGTCCAGAGGCGTTAAATCGCACGAACGAGGCGGCCAATCGACTGGTCCATTTCTTGAGATAACACGCTCATCAAACTTACTCTTCAATAAATCGATTGTAACGTGTGCTGTGTGGCTTGTGGCACCGTCCTGTTGAAACCACATGTTGTCCAAGTCCATATCTTCCAATTCGGGCCAAAAATAATCGGTAATCATGGCGCGATAACGATTACCATTCACAGTAACGTGACGATCATTATCGTCGACGAAAAAATATGGCCCTATGACGCCGCCAGCATGCAAACCGCACCAAACAGTTATTTTTTGTGGATGAAGTGGTCTTTCATGAAGCACATGTGGATTTTCACCGGACCAATAACGCATATTTTGCTTATTGACGAACCCACTGAGCCAAAAATGAGCTTCGTCACTGAAGATGATTTTGCGATGAAATTGATCATCTTGGCGCATCTTTTCCAGAGCCCAATCGGAGAACGTTCAAATGGTCCATCGGCTTCAATTCTTGAGTCAGCTTGATCTTGTATGGGTGTAAACCAAGATCCTTACGCAAAATTCGCCATAACGTGGTCTGGGCGATGCCCAACACTTGAGAACGCCGTGGAATTGACTGATTTGGATCATTTGCTACGGACGTTTCAACGGCAGCGATATTTTCGACACTTCGACCAACCCGTTGTCTCACTGGCACGGCAACATCACACAACGAATATGTAGACTCAAATTTTTGCACTAAACTTGTTACTGCCTGTCTACTAGGGCGAGAATTACGACCGAAAATCGGAGTTAACGCTCTTAAAGTAGCGGTCACCGACTCCGAATTTCTGTAGTAAATTTTTATAATTTGCAGACGTTGTTCCTTCGTGTACTTTACCATGATAAAAATGTTAAGTTCACTGAATAAATTGACAGTGACAGTTCGATGATTAGTGAAAGGGTGCGTTCACAAATTGAATTCAAAGTTGTCAAGTCCCTATTGGAAAACCCTTTATATGCAACCTCCTTACACCCACTTGGAAGTTGAATATCCAAAAATCCTGAACGGAGTTAATAAATAATTTTATAAAGACAACACGAGAAAGTAAGAACCAATTCAATTTCTTATCACTTCTAAAAGATATGACAAAATTCGTGAAAACGTGAACAACGCTTTTATATATTTTTAGGGGTTGAAAAAGGAAAAAAATTAAAAACAATTTGTGGCGATTATCACGCAAGCCCGTGAAAGTGAAAAGATATTCGATATCTGATCAGACCTGGGGGATATGGCAGAATTCGTGGAAAAGTATACAACCCCTTTACACCCCCTTAGGGGTTGAATCTCGAAAAAGCCTGAAAACACTTTCTATATGAAGAAGCCGTAGAATAAAAATGAATTCAATATTTGGGAAGACCTAATAGATATGGCGAAAATCGAGAAAATATATGCATTCCATTTTCACTGATAATTTTTTTTGCCCCCCTTCCGAACGCCAATGGATATTTGAAATGTCTTTTCTAGTTGATTGACATACACACACCGAGAACTTTGTAGCATAAGCCGTTCTATAGATAGGAAAAACACCCCCCACCCCCGTACCATACTACACAGGTCGCACAAATAATCGCGTAGGAGTAGTACGAACGTTCTGCGAACTATACCATATCACTATATAGTAATGTTTACTTTCGCGAATAATAGTGAAAACGGTGATATGATAGTTATCACAACCAATTTTACCTAAGTAGTAGTGTATGAGCTATGAGGCCACCACCCCAGGAGTCTAGTAGGTCTACTTCTGGTAAAAAATCTAAGTATCTATCTTACACTGTTCTTGAGATATGAGACGTGATTTTCTTCTTCCATGCTCCACCTCTCTCTTAAAAAATTTTACTTTCATCAAACTTTATTTGTCAACGTTAATACAGGAACCGAATTTTATTTTTCTAGCGCAATTGGTTCGTGAGATATCGGAATCTAAAGTTTTTCACCGATTATCTAGTTATAAAAATAAGATATTTCACACGACATCTATCTGGTATTTGCAAACTAAAATAAAGTTCATTATTTGTATTTGATCTGATGATATGAACCACTTTTTTTCAAGTTATATTATATTACACTCATAGAAATATAACATACAAGGGATAATCGATTTACTAATATTGATGACTGTCATAGAGTTCCTTTATGTTCTGCATAATTTATTAATTATAATAATAAATAATAATAATATATTTATTGTATCTGAAGCCGGGAGGTTTATTACAACGAATGACAGCTTTTTTTCTTTTTATACTCTAGATGAAATCATATAGAGTATTATAAGTTTAATCCAGCCCAAAAGTTTGTAACGCATAGAACCAAGCCTCGGACGAAAAAAAGATATATATATTATTTTTTGTTTATTTGTGGCCAAAAACCTCAAATCCGCTTGACGTCCGTCCGTCCGTCCGTCTGTCCGTGAACACGATAACTCAAGAACGCCTTCACCTAGGATCTTGAAATTTTGAATCTGGATGTTTGGTTGAATTTGTAAGGCTAAGTTTGTTAACGGGCAAAATCGTCCTACTCCTTCGGGTAGCTGCCATACAAAATGTCCTTAAAACACGTGTTCAAGAATATTGGTCGATAACTTCAGAAGGGTTTAAGCTACGACTTTGAAATTTTGTATGTGTTATTTTTCCAATAGTTGGCGCTAAATGTATGATTATGAAGAAAATCCTAATAGTCCTTCGTGTAGCTGCCATACAAATATCCTGTCAAAATGTATTCACTTAATTTACGAAACTCACTATAACTCAAGTAATCTTTTAACTACGAATTCGGAATTTTGTACAAATTAGTTTTGAGTGCAAAGAAAGTTCGGCTTTACTAGTCAGCGAAATCCTTTTACTCCTTCTGGTAGCTGCCATACAAAATGTCCTTAAAACACGTGTTCAAGAATATTGGCCGATAACTTCAGAAGGGTTTGGTCTTTGAAATTTTGTATGTGTTATTTTTCCAATTGTTAGAGCTAAATGTATGATTATGAAGAAAATCCTATTAGTACTTCGTGTAGCTGCCATACAAATACACTGTCAAAACGTCTTCACTGAATTGACGGAACTTACTATAACTCGAGTAATCTTTTAGCTATGAATTGGAAATTTTGTACAAATTAGTAAACACGAAGTTCGAGTTTACTAATCAGCGAAATCCTTTAACTCCTTATGGTAGCTGCCATACAAAATGTCCTTAAGACACGTGTTCAACAATATTTTTCGATAACTTTTGAACGCTTCAAGCTACGAATTTGAAATTTTGTACACGTTCATTTTTAAATGGTTCCAAGAAAAATAATAAAAATGGTTCCAAGAAAAAGAATAAATATGTAAGAAATGTAGTGAGTCCTTCCTGCACCTCCCATGTGAAAGTCCTTCAAAAAGGACATTTTTTTTCGATGACTTACCCAGTTCAAGATATGAAATTAAACACTGAATATTGTCTTTTAGGTTTGAGTAGCAATCTAATGGCAGTCCTTAATAAAGGACATACAACATGCACACACGTAATTCTACTTTATCCCCAACTACAATATAAATCGGAGTTCAGTATTCATCTAGAGTATTATACGATTGGCTTGCAGCCGATCGTGACTGCAGTATGTTTTTTTTAAATGCTTAAAATACGTGACTGTTGCTTTGTCTTAATCTAGTTTCTGTAGTAATATATTATAAATACTAATTTTTTCTGGATTGGTAGGTTTGCATAAATTTCAGTCCCAGTTCAAAGTTATTGTTACATGTACTCTGGCAATCCGAACAACTCACTTATTATTAATATTAAAGTTTCCAGAGAAAAACAATAACCTTGCAATAATGTAGAGAGCCCTATATACTTCTCGCATATTCTAGACACTTCTCGAATGTAATAGGTACTTCTTCTGCGTCCCACATAAACAACCGAATATGCTGGAAATTTCTGGACTCAACACATGCAGTATATAAACGCCTCAAAGCCGGAGATAAGTTTTTCTTCTGCGAGAGTGAAACGACGATCTACGCGAAAGTGTATTTATAAATATGTTTTCAAACAAGATTTTTAAAATGGTAATAAATACGAATTTGTGTTTTCATACAATATTTATTATACATTACAGTGTTTCGTAAAAATTCTGGAGCACAGTTTGTCGTTCAAAGCGCAACTGTATTCAACACGTTTAAGTTGGTCTTTAAAATTGCAAAGTTGAGTGCGGTATTTGGGCTACAAGTCTTCGTGCGGGTTTTGGGCTATTTCATACAGCTCATTCGGCGGGTTCTGCAGCCAACTATCTGGCAACCCTGCCCCTCACACCCCCACCCCTCATAATTTAGTCACTACAGGGGGCCTACCCACTCTAAGTACGAAAAAAAATTCAACTAAATAGCTCAAAGGGTTTGGGTTCTACGAGCCTTCAAACAATTTTGCGTACACCGGTAGACGTATGGCGCACGGCGGACAGACGGACTGAAATTTTTTTTTGCTTTTTCCGTGTCTACAAGTCCTGAAACGTGAAAAAAAAATGTTCAGGGTAGCAATTTTTTTTTTTAAAAAAATCTATCACAATACTGTATTATTGAAATAATAAAGTAAAAGTATATCCATGAATTTGTACACTAAAAATTGGTATGTTTATCAATACTATCAATTCATACATTAATTGAATGACCGCTTTGTATGCATTAGTGTTAAAATCTACACCTAAATTAATAGAAACAATGGATTATTGCATTGGGTCAAGTATGATGACTTATACTTGAGTGGAATGTACATTTTCGTTCTCTTTCGTTCAGTATACTCTCGATTACCAGTACAGAAAGATATTTAAATGAAAAAGTTTTCGAAGTTTGTGGTTTTAAAGGTTTACAATCTCGTTCTTTCAGATCCTTATTAAACATCAACAATTAGGGATGCTCCATAGGTTCAAGTAGATAAACCTAGATGCCCTTTTATCTTTTTTAAATTCAGCAAAACTTCTTTTATTGCGAAGATCTGATTAAAGGAAACGAACGTGGATATTATGTTGGTGACATAAACCTCTTCCTGAGAACCCCCAATTGGGGGTTCAATTGAAGCCTTTTCGCAGTTTCAACCATACTGCATCGATTTCATCAATTTTCGTTCACAATTTCTAAGAATTTTCGGCACTCCACTCAACACATATCCCCTTTTCGGGCGTTCTAAAAACGAATTAAAACCCAATCCACATACTGAACGATAGTAGTGTCAGGGTAGTTCTAGAAAAAAGTCGAAATTTTCACAAAGAATGCAATTATGGGCTTCACCATCACCGGTCTGTACATCCAATTTCGAGTACTCGTCGAAATTAGTGCATCATCAAGCAATTTTAATTTGAATCTTCTTCCCTTGCACCTCTTCGCCCTTATACCTAGCCATCACCAACGACTAACATTATTTCTCCCCCTGACCTAAGCCACCCACTCAGCCACCCGCCACTTGATCAATAGACCGTTAGCATTTGCATCTATCCAAAATTTCAAAGAGGGTTGAAGCCGGACATTATGGTGCGGGGGGTGCACCTAGGACATATCCCGACAACGTTCAAGGTGTAAGTAGTACACCAGACACCACTCTACCGGCATTAATGACAGCGACTACAAAATAATCGGCTGGGAAAAAAAACCCCAGAACAGGAGATCTACCCTCATCTCCAGAGCAGGTCCAGCGAAACAAAAATCCGCCATAGGTGCAGGACCCGGCTCCTATATCCGAAAAAAAGGACTCTGGTAGACAATACACATCAGAACGTAAAAATGAGAAAAAATTGAGGAGAATCTACCACCCCCACGAAAAACTGACCCCACACCCCCAAGACCCCATCCTGACACTGGTCAACATTGCACTTCTGGACACTAGGAAAATTTCCATCGATAACTTTGGGGCGCAAAGAGAGTGAATGAGTTCGCGAAAAATGGACACGAATTTCGGATGGAAAAGAAAAAAGAACGGATAATGGTGAAAAAAAAACGCTGAAAACGAAATTTAGGTAAATGGGAATAAGGGTGGAATCGAATTGGCAGATACCCTTCCGCCCACTACTAGACACCCCACGCACCACCAAACTACGGAGTGCACACAAAATGAAAGAATTTTCCATTTTGATAGGAATTGATAATATTTCGCTGTTTGTTTGCTTGCTTGTTTGCCTGTTTGCATTGCACAAAATTGGAAAAGAGCTACCCCCAAACAATAAAAAGCATAATTGGATGCGCTGTGTGCAATTTTTATGCTGGAGAGGCCCAGCCGGACACGTTGCGAATTCGACGACCAGGGAACGAATTAAGTTTATCCGAACGGGAAAGAGGTTTTCCTTTTTTTACACTTTTCCTTTTTTTTCCTGCCAGCTAACTATAGGATTGGATAGATGCTCTGCTCGTTCCAGATCCATCGCTCTCCAGGCGAAATGGGTGCTCCATGTGAACACCTGCAATCGGTTAAAAATTTGCGATACGAATTTATTTAGGAATTCAATGGAATTTTTGATGGCTAGATAGCCCAGTATGAGGGTGGTGTCCATTCGAAAGGGGATTTAGAGATCTTCACGTACTTTATTCGGAGAACTCGCTGCATAAAATCCCAATGGGATCAAGCGCTGATTGAAATTTCCCACGCTACCCTAAAGCTGAAATAACAAAATAATTCGAGGCTTAAGGAAACAGTTTCAAAATTCTAAACCATGCCTTTTAGGCTATATGCTTATAGTAATATTTTGGAATCAGGGTGAATTATTCTAAAATGAGAGAGCAAACTTTTCACGTTCTATAGGTCGTCTGAACATAAGGCCTAATGACTGTTATTAGACCCAATATTATACTTCAGGATAGCGGCTAAATGATCACATTGGATTAGGCATTAGGAAATAAATGTTGAAAATGGTACTAGAGGTCAATAAGATAAGAAGAAGAAATTTGTATATTGTTCTCAACTGAATTTTGGGCCATGCATTTCTTGCTTCAGTCGCAGATCCACTTTATTCGCTATCTGTAAAAAAAAACAGTTTGGGCGCAACTTCATTATTTTTGGAGCTTTGCAGTTTGGAACCCGTTTCACGCTGAGATGTGGTTCTAATCAGCCCCCTGGTAATTTTATCTAGACTGTTTTAGGGCTAACTCCTGTTTTCATTAAAATAAATCTGCAAACATTCTGGGCGCAATTACTTTATTATTTCAATAATACAGTACTGTTATCGATTTTAAAAAAAAAAAATTTGTTACCCTCAACATTTTTTTTTTTACTTTTCTAGTCACGAAAAAAACAAAAAAAAATTCAGTCCGTCTGTCCGCCGTACGCCGTACGTCTAGCGGTGTACGCAAAATTATTTGAAGGTTCGTAGCACCCAAACTCTTTGAGTTATTTAGCTGAATTTTTTTTTTTTGGTAGACTGGGTATACCCTTATAAGTAGACACCTTTTGAGGGGTGGGGGTGTGAAGGGTGAGGTGAGGGAAGCGTTTTAGAATAAAAATTTTGGTTTCTAGATCTCAGCAACCGCTTATGCTAGGAAGCTGAAACTTGGAATTTATATAGAGCTTCAATAGTAGACCCATTTGCAAAAAAATTTTCGATTTGGGTGAAAGGGTGAAGGAGTACGGGGAAAAATAATGCGTCCGAGACGCAAAAAAGCCGAGATTGAGACATTCTAGAATCCAAATCTCCTAAACGGTTAATGTCACGAAGTTAAAACTTAAGGAACATCTCTAGACATACTAGGAGAATAAATCGGAAATACATTTTTTAGTAGGGTAGTGGCGTACGGGGGTGGGGCGGGGGTGACAAAGTTTAGATTACGATATCTCACGAGCCAATTGTACTAGATAAATAAAATTCGGTTTACGTATAAAGGTTGATAAATGAAGTTTGTTGAAAGCAAAATTTTTTAAGTGGGCGGTGGGGATTGAAAGTGGAGAGGATAAGAATTTTTCTAAAAAATCACGTCTCATATCTCAAGAACAGTGTAAGATAGATGCTTAAAATTTTTACCAGAAGTAGAACTAATAGACCCCTAGCAGGAATTTTGACGGTAAGGAATGCATATATTTTCACGATTTTCGTCATATCTATTAGGTCTTCCCAAATATTGAATTCATTTTTATTCTACGGCTTCTTCATATAAATACCTAGAAAATGTTTTCAGGATTTTTTGAAATTCGACAGTGGTTGTTTTCTTATTCACGAATTCTGTCATATCCCCCAGGTCTAATTAGATATCGACTAACTTTTCACTTTCACGGGCTTGCGTAATAATCGCCTAAAACTTGTTTTTCAGTTTTTCCTTTTTCAGCTTCTAAGAGGGTATAAATGGGTTGAACACGTTTTTACGTCATTTCTTTTGATAAGAAATTAAATTGGTTTTTACTTTCTCGTTCTGCCTTCATATTCATTTATTAACTTCTTTCAGGATTTTTGGATATTCAACCCCCAAGTGGGCGTAAGGAGGTTGCATATGTTTTCACAAATTCCTACATATTGCTTATATCTGATAATATATCGAATTCATTTTTACTTCCTAAGGTTTCCTATATAATAGCCAAAAAGTCAATTTCAGTATTTTTAGATATTCAATCCTAATTGGTGTAAGGCTTGTATGCTTTTCAAAGCTACGATATATTTCTTAGGTTTGATGAGATATAATATCGCTTTGCAATTCCACGGACTTTTTATATAATCGCCTATAAACCCATTTCTCTATTTTTGGATATTCAACCCCCAAGGGCTTGCATATGTTTTCACAATTTTTGCCATTCCTTAGTTCTGATGAGATATAAAATTGGTTATTACGGCATTTGATGTAATGACCTAAAAACCAATTTCATGATTTTTCGAATTTCAAGAACCAAGGGGGTGTAATGGGTTTGCTTACGTTATGAAATCGTCTAAAAACTATTTTCACAATTTTTTCGAAATTCAAACCCCAAGTGGAAGTAATGGGTTTGCATACGTTTTAACAATTCGTCATATCTCTTAAGTCTGATAAGGCAACAAATTCGTTTTTACTTCTATGGGCTTTTAGTGTACATATTATACAGAAATTCTAATAGTCTACACGGGCTTTTTAAATATATTTATTTTAAGAACAAAATTAACTTTCCAAGATACGTCATAATCTCGAAACAACTGCTGACTCCGACTTTGACCGCTTCCGAACTTTGACCCGAAAAATAGTAAAGTTTCGCCCAGACCATTGGCAGAGTTTTTATTATTTTTTGGGTAGAAGTCCGGAACGCGTTTAATGTTCAGATAGGTAGGTTACTATGCGATTAACCTAAAAATAACGTTCCAAATACCCTTCCGATTATTCTTTAGGCTGTCAGTCGCATACTAACTCACACCGCACCTCAGCATTAAACGCGTTCGGAGTTCAACCAAAATCTTATAAAATTGGGCCCAGACTGTTAGCAGACTTTTTTTTAATTCTTTATTTATTTTGCGTACGGCGTCTACGGCGGACAGACGGACATTTTTTATTTTTTTTTGCTTTTTTGGTGTTTACTAGTCCTGAAACGTGTAAATACAAAATTTCAAGGTAGCAAATTTTTTTGAAATTTCAGTTCGATCACAATACTTTATTATTAAAAAATAATAAAGTAAAAGTACTCGTCTGATAGCATCTCCAAAGGATTTTGGGTATCTCGCATCCTTCTTCTTAGAATCCTCATATTGTTCCTACAATGACGGTTCTTTAGGAAAACGTTTTAGAGAAATGTCAATATTTACCTTTTGGCGTAAGAGAATCGGGTTGCTCAGATAAATGAAATGATAAAATTTTAAAGTTGCGTGGAAACGTTAATGAAATTAATTTTTTCATTTTATCATTTCACAGAACCAGAGTTGACTCCCAGGACTTCTGAACATTCAACCTCCAAGTTGGTGCAATGTTTGCTCTTAGGGTTGATGAAATATCAAATTGGATTTTACTTCTACAGAGTTTTTACATAACGCCGACAAATTGATCTTAGGATTTTCTGATATTCAACCCCCAATTTTTAAAGGGGTTTCATATACGTTTTCACGAATTTCAACATATTTCATAGATCGAATTGGTTTTTACTTCCTGGGACTTCCTTTATACTTAATCAGCTTAAAGTAAAATTTTTTTTAATATTCAACAACGAGTAGGTGTAAAGAGGTTGCATACGTTTTCACAGTTTTGGACATATTTCTTAGGTTTGATGAGATATCAGATTGGTTTTTACTTCCACGGAATTTTTATATCTTCACTTACAAACTCATTTTACGATTTTTCGATATTACGCACACAAACGGTGTAAAGAGGATACATGCGTTTTACGAATTCCAACATATGTACCTTTTAAATCTGATGAGATATCGAATTGTTTTTTAATCCTCGGGCTTTCTATATGATCACCATCCCTTAGGTTCGATGAGATTTAAAACTGGTTAGTACTTCTACGAGCATTTCATGTAATGGCCTAAAAATTAATTTCACGATTTTTCGGAATTCAACTCCAAAGGGGATGTAATGGGTTCGTATACGTTTTAACAATTTCCGTTATATTTCTTAGGGCTGATAAGGTAGCAAAGGAAGCCCAAAGAAGGACTTTTAGTGTAAACGCCTAAAACTAGTATCAGGATTTTTTGATATTCAACTACAAATGGAGTGTAAAAGGGCTATAAAAGATTCCACCGCGTCTTGGAGTATAAGAAGTAAGCATTCAATCGCACCACACTTTAACCGCTTCCCCGTTTGTTACCCGAACATAATAAGGTTTCGCCCAGGCTGTAGTCAGATTTTTTTGTAAATATTTTTATGGTGATTATTGGGAAGAGCTCGCCAACTTAATTCCTGGAATAATAATACAATTTACAGCAATTCAAGCGAAATTCTCATCGTTACTTTTGTTCTCCCATATTTATATCCTGTTCCCGTCCATCCTTCATTAGCTGATAAGAAAAGTATTTTTACACCCTGTGTAATGGCGGAATTAAAAGTAAAAAAAATTACAATAGTTGCACTATTTTATTCATTGTCAAATCGAAACCTAAAAAATCGTCACTACCTTCGGCAAAACGCAACATTCGTCCTTGACTGAATCCAACTCAAATACGTGCTGACGCGTGTACTAATCGATGGGAAAGTCGAAGCACACCCAAAGCCGTAACTTGTTATGCCCACGACAAACATGCGATTCTGTCTGAAGAAGGCTCCGCCACCCGAATCGTACTGACACGTATCCCTGCCATACGTGTACGTACAAAGCTGGCTCTCATATAAGTTCGGTACTCGTTGACTACATTGAGCGTTCTGTACAATATCCAAGGTTACTTTCTGGAGTTGATGTGGCTGATAGCCACCATACGAAAGCGTACCCCATCCGGGCACATCAACTTGGCTCCCGGTAAAAGTTGGCGAGTTGTAATTGAAAGGTAAACAGGCCGGACCAACCCCATTGCTCCACTCCATCGGGGTAGTGGTTTCCATCAGGGCAATATCGTTTCGTTTTGTATCGGCCGCAAACTGCTCGTGAATAATAAGACGCTGAATGTCGTGAGTCCTTGTATAGGGTGTATCAGTAGCTGAAATTATACAAATCTAGAATATCTCATATCGAAAAGTGTTGGGGAAATATGAGGGCTACTTATTGTAAAATCGTGGTCGCCTATAATCACAGCTAAGTAAGCTGCAATACTCTGCTGCAAGAAGCAATGAGCAGCTGACAACAGGTATCTGTTATGAACTAATAAGATTTAGGATTAAAATTGACGTGCATTCCGACTCTTAAAGCGTTTTACTTATGGTCGCTCCGCAAAAGATTCGCATCCGGGTCTTATCATAAACACCGGCCATCGAAGGGAATTCATTTATTCCCGCCTCACGACCACCGACAATTTTCCTGGTCACACTCCATCCACACTCACAGGTAGATCCTCCATCTCCTCCTCCGCCCGTTGAAGTGGCTCTGGCCAAACAGGTGAATCTCCCAGCGGTGAATTGTCCCGAGGATACGTACGACAAAACTGCGACATTCTGAAGACTCCTTTTAGTGAGTTGTCCAGCTCCGCAGAAGAATTCCGAGCCAGGTATCGAAATGCTTCCCTGTGGATTGAAGTAGAACATTTCCGTACTGCATTGTTGCTGTAACTGTACAAAAAAAGCCAAGATTAAGTCGATTTCATTGCAATCGAAAACGTTTTATAATAATAATTAAAAATAAAATTCAGTTTAGTGTTGAAGTATATGCATTCGGTCTAATTCATTAATCTTATGAATTAATGTTAACGAATATTAATGCCTAACAAATTCTAGTACCGCATATCCCAACCATCACAAAGTCTCTGTAATGTCGTCGTGACGACGTCCGTTCCACAACTATAAAGTCAGAAGACACCGGGCATTAGTAAATACGTAGTATTGACGAAACAGCGATTAGTTGATATGTAGTCATTACTAGGTACGTTTTGAAGTCTTAACAACCTTTTATACAACTCATTACTGACCTCATTTGTATGTTACTTATACTGACTAATATACGACTTATATTCATCCCTTGACTTACAAAATGTAAAGTAGCCCCCATACACTTACACTCGATAGCAGACTTAAGCCCCGAACAGAATGCGCCCGTTCCGTTCAGCTGTCAAAGTAGACCTTATGGGCAGGCCATGTAAATGCACACAACGGTTGTAACGGAACGGAACGGACGAGTTGACCAAAAGTGACGGAACGGAACGGAACGGAAGCATTGTGTTCGGGCCTTTAGACGTACAATGGTTTTAATAGATGTCGCTATAACCAGATATGGGACTTAGAAGTCGTAAGTCGTATATTGCACGCATATCAGTTATTATAATATCAAGCTACTGTAACTCAGCCTACGGTTATAAGTTGCTTATTAGTAGCAACTACCGTATGGTCGGTATAAAGATGCCATTTAATGTGGAATATTTGTTTGTAAAATATGCTCAAATTTATAAAAAACATAACGCAGTCACGATCGGCTGCAAGCCAGTCGTATGATACTCTAGATGAAATACTGAACTCCGATTTATATTTTAGTTGGGAATATATCAAAAGAATGAGGAGTGCACATACAATTATTGCATGACCTTTTATTTACAGGTAGAAACTATTGTATAGTGGCTACTTGATGGGTGGTTAAACGATTTCTTAAGTTATGGTGAGTTCCATAAATTAAGTTGGGACATTTTTACCGAATTTTTGTATGGCAACTACATGAAGGACTTACGGGATATTTTTCATATTAATACCTTCAGCTGCGACTATTATAAAATCAACGTATACAAAATTTCAAAGTCGTAACTTAAAGCGTTCTAAAGTTATCGTTCAATATTGGTGAACACGTGTTTTAAGAACTTTTGTATGACAGCTACCCGAAGGAGTTAGTGGATTGCGCAAATTAATGAACTCGGTCTTGCTTTTGATATAAAACTAATTCCTGTTTTAACTTATACTAGAGTTATAGTGGATTCTGTAACTTGTATACATTTTTGAAGGACTTTCGTAGGCTGCTACACGAAGGACTCTTTCGATTTGCATCATATTCGGAACTTTCGTTTCAAACATGGTAAACTTTAAGTATTCAAAATTTCAAGCTCCTAACTTGAAGCATTCGAGCAATAATTGTGAATACGTGTTTTAAGGACTCTTGTATGAGAGGTACCCGAAGGAGTGGAAGAATATCGCCCATTAACGAACTTAGCCTTACTTTTTCCATTTTACAGGTGGTGACCAAATTTCAACTTCCTAGGTCAACGGGTTCTTGAGTTATCGTGCAAACGGCCGGACGGACGGACGGACAGCAAACGGATTTGGGGTTTTTGGCCACAACTAAACACAAAATAATATATAACTTTTTTTCGTCCGAGGCTCGGTTCTATGCGTTACAAACTTTTCGGGCTGGATTAAACTTATAATACTCTATATGATTTCATCTAGAGTATAAAAACACTTTTTACAACAATTGAATAGTTAATTTAAAGTAGAAAATAGGTGATATGACATCATGGTGACATTCAAATTTTTCTACACGAGGTCGCTCAAGGGTCGTCCGAACGTCGTCAGTCCCACATATAACAGTCAGAAGATATTATTCCTAGTCTCGCCAACCGATAAATGTGTCAATAGTGACTATTTTGTGTTCCTTGGGATAGCACTAAACCAATAGCAATATAAGTTAGAATAATCTTGCTTCATCGAGTGATGCCCGCTGCTGTACATATGCTTATATCGACTAAAAATTCATTAACCGCTTAATCGGTTGAGCCAGATCTCTAGAGCGTAAAATATTTAAGAATAGTTTTTATCAATAATAGAGAAGATTTACACAATCATGTTCGTATAGCAATTGTGATTAATTCGTGGAGAAAAAATCAACGTTAAAACCGGGTCAAAAGTCTCTGCCCTCATAAATTATGAGGAAATCTATGTCCTTGAAATATTGTAAGTAAAAATTAAGCTAAATAACTTAGTGAAATTATCAGTTCAGAAATTTCGAAAAACATCTAATTTGTTTTGTTGTTTGGTGTAGGGGAAGACACGCAGCAAAGCAGCGCATCTCAAGCATTCAGGCCAACATGGCCCATTATACTCGTATCCCCCAGTCTCTACCCGAACTTTTCTTCCTCCTCACGAATTTCAAGAGCACAGGTAGGGAGCAAGAACGGAGTTCTTCCATCCTCATAGCATCAACGCCGTATACGTGCATTCTTGCAAAAGATTAAGCTAGACACTCTAGAAGGAAAAAATTTGTTTTAATATAGCATACAAAATAGTAGGGTTTATGTAAATACACAGTATTTATGGAAAAAGGGAACGTAATTAGCGGTTTGTAATGCGAGTTAATTCTTTAGAAGCTTCCCTCCTTTAACTCTAAGAAACATTAGAATAGATGTACTACAGAAAAAAAAGGGAATTAACAACGCCCCAATATCTTTTTATAATCAAAAACTACTGGTACATGCCCGATCTAAAGTACTATGACGAACTTAAGCATGCTTTAATTCGCAGTAAGGAATTTCTGTTCAGGGACGGGCATATGGAGGAATCCTTGGCCCAATTAGCACAGAAAGCGCCGTTTTGATATCACTACTCATTTAACCTGGTCGTTGAGGGCTTATGAAGTAGATATATAGTTTTACAGAGACCTAGGGCTTGAATGGATTATCATATCCATCTGGAGCTGTTCAAGAAGGTAACCAGTTCTCCAATCCTGTTTTTCGAGATCTCATCAAGGTTATTAAAGAAGGGTTTGCCTAGTGCGCGAAGTCTGGCTCTAGAAAGGGCTGGACACTCGCAAAGCAGGTGGGTAACGGTTTCCTTCTTGTTTGTATCCCCACAGCTGCGGCAATTGACGTTAAAGGGAATACCCAGTATCGGCCAGTGTCCCGTGCTGACTGCCGTGACTCTGGATACGTCTACACGGCTCCTAATCAAGAGTTCATCTGTTCAGACCTAGTCCAATACAGTTTTCAATCTGGCCTTCTCAGTGAAGGTTTTTTTTCAACTCTCATGTCCTTAATGTCAATAGCCATGAAAGTGATCAACCTCAATCGAGATATTTCATTTGATGCTCACACGAGAAACCCGGATGACTATAATTTAGCTTCTTATTAAATTTTGTATATATCCCAAAATGATTATGACGTTCATTCATACACTTTTAATAAAACTTAGCTTAATTTATTCCGTAAGTAGAGAAAACAATTTTCTCCACATTTTGAAATGTAAGAAACTCGACCAAATAACTATCCCGTAATTAAATATGACCAAAAAGTCGCCCAAATAACTCGTAAGTCATGTATATTACCAGCAAGTTACTGGAATAACCATCGAGTCATATTAGTAACCACGAAGCCGTTCAAATAAATTGTTAGTCAGATGTGCCACCAAAAAGTTTCTCAAGTAGGTAACTTGAAAGTTATACTCTTAACCAGGAAGTCGCCGAAAAGCGTTGTAATCTTATTTACAACCAAAACGTTGTGCAAAATAACATTATTTATATGTTCACATAATTTACAACCAGAACGTCTTTCTCATGTGTATGTTATTGCTTACTGTACGTGTCTTATGGAATCGAATAGTCAATTGCAATGTGCGTATTTTCTTTATGGCTGTAAGACATGTCTGCCGGAGTGAAAATAAGCACTTTTTGACAATTACCCCAAAGGCAAATAACGTTCGTCGGCACGAAGTTATTTTTTTAAATAGAGGGCTACGGGATGAGACAAATATAACTAACAAATTGTTTTCTAGTCATTAAATGAGCAACAGCTACTTCTGGTCTTTCGGACGTTTTATCAATGACAAAAGTTCAATTGTAGTATTTAGCTCAATTTCGGCCTTCTATATAAGACGTTGTATCGACGTCGTTACGACTTAAAATTAAAAACACTGGATTATCGACCATTTTTTTGTCTGCGCGACGTCGTGTCGACGTCGGCACGATCTATGATTACTTGAAAGTTATTCTGTGTTAGTTCGGTAAGACCATGATGCATTTGCTTGGAGCAAAAAGCCAGCAGCCAATTGAAAAACCAACTCATTTTTGAAAAGTTTATCTATTCACTAAACGGTGGCAATCAGAGCAGCAGCGTTTAATAATTTTTTTTAGCGATATTTCAACATTACTATAAAAGTAATCAAACTTTGGAACAGGCTACTAAACAATCGATTTCAATAAAAAAAAATTGCTTTTATGCAATACTATAGTTCTTAAGAAACTCCGCCATAGTCAGTCACAAGCCCAGGTTAAGATAAGGAGGAGCAAGTGAACATATCCTGAATGGCCAGTAAGACCAGTGCGTCTCAGGAAGTACTTCTGAAACCGGTGTAGTCGGACTCGCGGCATAGCTGTGAGAACTCCAACATACCATAATCCGCTGAAAGTTGTTCACTTTTCTATATGCTATAGACCTGGCCCTCCAGTTTGGTGGTTGGGCGATGGGCTAACAACTCATCCCCGGAAAAAAGAACTTATTGTTCCGAAAGCAGGATTACAGCCTCGGATAACCGAGATGACTTCAGACAATGTATCTTGCAGGCCGTGGCCCGATTTGGGCTGTCGCGCCATTGATGATGATGATAGTTCTTAAGTCGAATAATAGGGTCATAGTTAATTCACTGTCTCAGAATAAAACAATGCATGAAGCATACACTGTTTTAAAAAAAATTTATTTTCAATCCAATTTTTACTTGAAATTTCCATTATATTTTACATTTTCATGTAAAAGTACACGTTTCAATCACTTTTACAAGAAATTACTGGTATTATTAAATTATTCATACAGTTTTCAACTGAACCGTACAGTTTACATGAAACGACTCACAAAATTACGCACCATTTCGTATAAAATTAACTATATTTATATAAGAATTGAAAATTACGTTCTTTTTCGTGTAATTTTACTTATCTATTTGAATTTTACAACGAAAACCATGTAATATATGAAAACACTAAGTTGGATGCTTCGTTCGATTTTGTTTTCTACTGAAATGAAAATGAAACGTCTTCGATGGCGCAGTGGCTACGCGCGCCAAACCTACGCAGTTAAACCAGAATTGATCGCGGGTTCGATTCCTACCAACAACCAAGTGTTTTATTAAGAGTAAGTAAGTAAGAAATAATATTAGAAGTAGAAATAAGTATATCTTTTAAAGAGTGCTAATTATACACTTTTTTAGAGCGTAAATTCAAGAGTATATCCAGTGAATTTACTGCTTTCGAAATTGAAATTTACTGATTGCAAATTGAAATTTACTGACCGAAAATTGAAAACTACATTCAAATTGACTATTACATCCCAATGTAAATTTACTTGAAAAGGTGTGGTATATTTGCCTACTATCCAAAACATGTATGGTAAATTGCAATGAATTTTTTTTACTGTGTGTATAGATATACAAAGTCATGAATTCTGAAACGAGCAAATTTTCAACCCGTATGCCGTGTAGAAATAAATTAAGCTATTAAACATTTTATTGATTTCTAGACAAAATAAAAAAAATATCTAATGGATCCAACACTTACCGTGTCCAATTCAATAGAACATTGAAAATCAATTTGTTCATTAGTCGGTGCAGTTACTGTATATCTACAAGATGATTGCGAAGGATATCGGCTCGGATAGTTCGGTGAATTTATGTAAATAGAATTGCCCGATGCTAAAGTAATACGGTGGTCACATTGTTCAAATAATCCATCTACCAAACTCAATTGTACTAAAATGGCATATAAAAAAACTGAAAAAAAATATTTACGTATTCTGTTAATTAATTAGTTAACAATTGTTTATTCTCTAAAAAAAAAAGGAAAACATGCCACTCACACGAAATAAACATTTTTAAAACCATCGCAATAATTTAAAAACAGCACTTCTGCGATCGATACCAAAAAAACTTCTAAACTCTTAAAACAGAAGACTTTGAATAATACGACACCTTGATACAGGCACCTATCGCATTATGCCAAGTGTATTGCTTACAACTGTACAAATAGGTAGTCGCAGCTTACACATGTATCTACCGCTTATAGCCGATTGCTCAAGTTAAGCGGAAATCGAACTAAAGATTTTCTTACTAATCTCCAACACGAACCCGAGCTTGATACATTTAACGGAAAGGTAAGAATCGAATTATACGAACAGGTTAGTTAATGCCCAGATATACGACTATCAAGAATTTTGTTCTAAGGTGAGATCAAGATTTATCTTTTACTTGCTGGACATAACCTCTTAATGGATAGGCCTCGTAAAACATAAGTGGAATATGGGGATTGTAAATTGATTCAATCCGATAAAATTTGCCCAAATTCTCTGTCTCATTCCAACTGAACCCAAATCTTGGATGGAACATTTTTGAGATTTATTGGAAACAAATTTGGCCGCAGGGTGTCAATATTGACCTAATTCTTCATGTTGTGTAGTATACCATTGAGGGTTCGGGTTAAGCTTAAATAGTGTCCTCATTTCTTTAGTGAAATAAAACCCCTGCGCAGTTTGCAAATTTCTTTTTACCTTCAAAATATTACAAAATATCGGGAGAGAGTTCATTCAGTGAACAAGGTTCACAATTGAGACGAGATGGGATTTGAATTTTTACAGACTCTATGTCTGTACTAGCAAAATCAACTCTAGAATGGTATCCAAAAGTATGACCAAAAATATTGGCAATGAAATTTCTAAGGTGGAATAAGGTTAATTGATGTACAGGTGTCGCTAATCAGAGGACACTGGATTTATATTTTTTCAGACACCTCGGCTCATGTTTCACCATTCGAACGTCTGCTGAAGGCATTGTCAAGAACGTGGATATGCAACTTTCTAAGGTACTACAAATATCCTTTAAAGTACAGCCTTTCAAGTTATGGGATATTGGATTTGAATTTTTTTTTATGCACTTTCCATCATTTTCGAACCTATGTATGCGGTAGCGAAATGGTCACCTAAGTGACCTCTAGAATCATAGTCAATAATTTTGATGTCGTATTTTCTAAATTATAATAACTTTTATTTAAAGAACTGATTTCGCAAACACAAGGACATTGGACTTGAATTTTACTTTATTGTTTGCTAAGTGCTAAAATTTTTGTTTTTATTATTTTATCGACATAAAAAAAACACTGTCAATACTATAGACTCAACTGTACCAATTTTTCGGTGTAAACATTTCATGGTTGAAGAGAAGAAAAGAACAATTCGATCAAAATCGCACAGCAACAAGATTTCTAGTAAATGTAGGAAATAGAAGAATTTTTCAACCACTTTCACCGAAACATTTTTTAAGGGTTTAAATGATGAGCACGTTGAGATTAAAACCAATTCGAAATCTCATCGCATCAGAGATATAGCGAAATTCGTGAAAAGCTAATTAGCCCCTTTTACCAACCAGGAGTTATAGCGAAATTCGTGACAATATAGGAGTATTAAACCCATTTCATCCAGGCTTAACCACCTGGATGGAAAAAGGGGATTAATATATTTTCACAAATTTCGCTGAAATAAAGTATTACAAAATAAATTTTTAAGTGCTTGAACAAATAGTCTATAGATGCGAAAACCAATCTGAACCAATCAACCCCCGAAAAAATGGCCTTATAATTATTATTAATTGAAACGGATATATTTGAATGAAGAAGAAAATTTTTATTATGAAACAATCATGTATTGTTTTTGTCAGATAGGCTGAATACACTACTAATTATTGTTATTAATTTGACCATAGCATAATACATAGATATTTCAAAACCATAACCATATTGAACTCCTTTTTATTCACTTAGGGTTGAATATGAAAAATTCCCAAAATAGACTTTTGGACATTTGTAAATAGAGCACGTCGAATATAGAGCTAGTTTTATATCCCATCGGACGTATATGCATGCCGCAATTAGTGAAAACGTGTTTAACCTTTTTTCACCCCTTTTGAGTCGAAATTGTTAGGCTTTTGTGCAGTAAACCTAAGGGTAAAAACTTATCAGCTACCTCATCGGACCTAAGATATGTGGCGGAATTCGTGAATTCGTAAATATGTCCCGCAATTGGTGAAAATATGTTCAACCTCTTTTCAACCCTTTTGGGTCGAAATTCTGTGGCTTTTGTACAGCAAAGCTAAGGGTAATAACTTATCAGCTACCTCATCAGACCTAAGATATATGACTAAATTCGTGAATTCGTAAATGTATCCCGCAATTAGTGCAAATATGTTCAATCTCTTTTCACCCCTTTTGGGTCGAAATTGCTAGGGCTTTGTGCTGAAAACCTAAGGGTAAACACTTATCAGCAAACTCTCATCTGACGTAAGTTATGGCGGAATTAGAAAAATGTATTAATTCCGTTTTCACCACTCCTTTTTATCGAACCTTCATACACTAATAGAAATCTTACTAAAATTAATTTTCCATTATAATTACAAATCTGTACGTACCTCTGAAGCAAAGTATGTTAGTTCCAAAATTTTAAATGTATATGAAAAAAACATGTTTTGCATAAACTTAAAAAAGTTAGCAACAAAATTTTATTAAACGGTTATAGGAAAGCAACTTTTAACAAAATCATTTTAAATCAACTTGTTGAGTAAGTCACTTAACTAATAAAACGCAGTTTGGTCCAGACATCACACTTTGCCTCTGAGGTACACATTTGTAAATATTTAAAACAATTACACCCTATATTTTACCCCCTCCCTCTTTCAATACTACGACGCCCAGAGCAAAAGAAGGGGGTGTATTTGTAACCCCTATCCGATTTTGAGAATTGAAGAAAACCGTTCCTTTTCTTTTTTAGAAAATGCTTTCTTCATGGAGTCTAAAAATTGTTTGAACTCCTTGACCTATTCGTGCACAGTAAGTAGCATACCCCTCCCCAGGAAAAAACTGAAATTATAATACTACACTATGTACACCTGTAGTCAATAGTTAATTTTTTCAGACACTTTACTTTACTTACTCTACCTGAAAGATACCTACATCACCAAAAAATACTGTTGGAACGAAGGGGAGTAGTATGCACTCCCCAAACACACTTTACCACTGTTACCGGTACTGATTTTTCCAATATTGTTGACGATTATCACAAGTGTTGAATTAGGAACCACCTCGAACTGTCCATTATTATTATTATTTTTGAGAATTCGGATATAAAGTTTTTTATTATCCATGAAGAAGTCTTTATTATTATCGACGAATTTTGCCATATTCATCACTAAAACTTGGCTCACGTCGTCTATTTTCGGAACTTTTTGGTGCAATTTCTTCAAATTCAAACGGGTGCATTGTCAACATTGTCGAAATCCTTTTAACAGTAACAACAATTTTTTTTAAAGAAAATAATCACATTGTATAGTTATTAAATTGAGTTAATATTTTGAGAATTAACGATCGAATGCTACGAATAATTTCAACTAATCGCGAACTTTCTTTGTTTGCTTTGAGCTACTATTTGCATATGTACAACTAGGCTCGGTGAGTCTACACTTAATAAAACTTTGTACGGTACTGACAGAGTGCGCGATTCCGGTAAAAGCCCAGGTGATTATTAACAAGTACAATACTCAAAGCCCCATTTATTAAAAAAAAGTTTAAAAATTGGACACCTGTCCACAAATAATTGCCAAATTACGTACAGAGGTGATGGAACCATGACCTTCTCATTGAAAATCTTCATCAAAATGAAAATTACCAACAGCATCATATAATAAATGGTCGAATCGGCAGTAGTAACTTCCAATTGTTGGCAATGAAATGGATAGGCACCCACCAGTAATGCTAAAACCCATTAATCTTTTTTGTACTAATTTGATAAATGTGAAGTCGATCACAAAAACCTGTCTACAAACATATCACAAACAACAAATTGATTTTGTTAGAGCCATTTCCCATGCAAATTGAATTGAAACTGTTTAACATTTTTTAACACAATTAAATTTTACTTTATAATTTTTTAATAATAAAGTATCAATTTTATACGACTTTTTATAATAAACATAAACTTTTAATTAGATGTTGTTATTGTTATTATTATTGTTGTTGATTTTTTGACCCTTTTTAATTTCAGTTCAGTTTCATTTAAGTGTATTGGAATTAACTGACTTGATTCATAATATAACGAGTATTGTTTCTAATATTTACATTAATTTTACTTTCAATTATTAACCCTAATTTTATAAAAACACAATTTGATATAACTGAAAATTACTAAAGCCCATATGATAATTAAAAATATTTGTAAAAATTAATAAGTAATGAAATAAGTGGCAAAATAAAAGAAAAATAAAAACTAGTTATTTTTATCAAAATGAAAATAGGAGAGCCCTTAATTTGTAAAGCAATCTAAAGATCATATTTTCACAAATAACGTATTAATTTTAATTTCATTTTAAATTTGAGTTTAGCAATTCTTTTTAATAGTTTTTAGTTATATTTTAATTCTGAATATTTTTCTAATTTACTTATATGTGTTATTTTATTAGATAGGTATCTGTATTCTACATTCATCCTATCGTATCTGCTAAGTCCTTTATGATTTACGAAATATCTACAAAAGTTTACTATTCATTTTAAAAAGTGAAATATTATAATGAATCTCCAAAATAACATAATTTCACAAAATGTACCTTATTATCTATAGTGTCGGTGATAGTTTGCACTATTTTGATTTAAAAATAAAAATATATTATATAATATATTAAAATTAAATAACAATCAAAGAAATAAAAATAAAATTTTGAGAGAGATACGGGAATGTTAAGCTTTGATGTACTAAAATGTTTGCTATAGTTACACTCAGCAAGCCCCACTTCAAATAATGATTTTACCTTAATATTTTAAAAAATTTAAGTTATTTAAAAAAAAAATAAAAAAAAATTTCGTCTAAAATTTAAGAAATAGAAAAAAAATAAAAAAAAATTTCGTCTGTTTGTCGGATAAGCCGTAGGCCGTACGGAAATGTAGTTTGAAGGCACGTACCTCACAAAACGGTTGAGATATTAAGTACAACATTTTGGGTTAATTTCTCAGTAATGGCTTTTTTTTGGAGAGAGTGGAGTGAGAAATCATATTTCTTATCTTGAGAAATATTTCACGTACATTTTCACGAATTTTGTCTGTAGGTCTGCCTAGATATCGTGTTAATTTCACTTCTTCTGGCTTTTTATATAAGCGCCTGGAAACTGTTTTCACTATTTTATGACATTCAACTAACACCCTCTTGTTAAGGGGTTGTGTTTATTTTACGAATTCCGAGACTAGATATCGAATTCATTTTTAAATCGGTGGGCTTTATATTAATTAGTTCAGCACTACTTTTTGAACCTACCTCACACCAGACATAGGTTTCAAACTCTGCATGGTGGTGAGGTAGTGGTGTTAGTTTCACGAATTCCGCCATATCTCTTAAGTCTGATATCAAATTATGCTATACTTTTCTTACGGGTTTTCTACATATCGATGCTGGAAAAGCAAAGGGGGATAAACGACATAATGCGAAATTTACAGGAGAGCTAAGTGAAGCTGGAAATTTCGAGCTGAGAATAATTAAAGATCTCCATCCGATAGAATCTTATACCTTTGTCTGATCCTGATTTTCATTTCTTAATAGAGTTGTTGATAAGTTTCTTAACTACTAGTAGTTATTAGAGTTTCGGGTCTTATTGAATTAGGTCACAAAAACGATGGTCACAAAAAGATGTTCCAATTCTTTGGTGTTTGAAGAATCGGCGAGATATGCGGCATAAAAGTAATTATGCGGAATTTATACAAATGCCTTTCGACGCAATTCACCTAATGCCATTTTCGCCTTTTAAACGCCGATATTTAATCGACTTAAACTCATTTTCAGGATTTTTGATATTAAAAAAAAGTTCTATGCATTCTCACAAATTTCGTCATAATATCTCTTAGGTCTGATTAAATGTTGAATTGGTTGTTATTTCAAAGGGCTTTTTATGAAACTATTTATAAAAGCGATTTCAGAATTTTAAAATTTTCACCATCAAGGAGGTGCGTGAGTGGGATGGTATACATCTTAACGAATTCCTCCATATCTCTTAGGTTTGGACATCCGATTAATTTGTACTTGTACGGACTCTCGATATAAACACCTAGAAATTGTTTTTAGGATTTTTAGAGTCATTTAATTTCATATTTCTTAAGTGCGATGGGATATTGATTCGATTTCTACTTCCTCGGGCGTTTATATATTCGCTAAAAAATCAACCACGAATGCTTTCAATTTACGGGTTCTTTATAGCTGCAAATGCCTAAAAATCATTTATGTAACTATTTCACCTTGTTTTTGTTGAAATTAAAAAAAAATTTGTCATAAGTATGACTGTGACTTTATTATTTTTTGAGTAGAAGTCCGTAATACGTTTAAAGCTGATATGCGGAGCATGTTACTAAAAAATGCCTAAAACTAAAGCCTTAAAAACCAGCGTTCCGAATAGCCGCCTCCTGGTTATTCTTAAGGTGGTCCAGAGCTTCAACTTTTGGATGTCGAATCGTTCGGAATTTTCTACAACTTAAGGAAATCTTCAATTTCTGGAAATTGGAATTGTAGTCCATTTTTAGAGTAGTTCTCTGCAGTTCTTCTATTTTTGAATGTATAAATTAGTTAGGAATTTTCTTCGGTTTGTTTATGCATTCACCGATTTTTGGATTTCAAATATTTTTGGATTTTTCATGATTTGGGTGATCCTTGATTTTTTCGAATTGGTAGAAATTTTTGTTGATTTTAGGAGTTGAGACTGTTTTTCGGTTTTGGAATTTCATTACTTTTGGAAGTCGAATCTTTGTATATGTATGAAGCTTAATTTTTCTTCGATTTTTCGTACAAATTTAGATGTTGAATTTTCTCCAATTTGTGGAAATCTTCGATTTTTGTGTGTCAAATTTTTTGGACTTTTTACTGAAACTGTGAAGTACTTCGATAACGTGAATCGTTCGGAGTTTTGGGGATTAAGTTCTTGTTATTTGTTTAGAATTTTTTCGATTGGTGACAATAAATTTTTTTTGAATTTGAGGTGATTGTCGATTTGTTGGAAACTTTCGTGGATTTGAATTCTTTTTGATTTGAAGTTTTGTCAATTTAGTAAATCTGTGAAGATAGAATCAATTCTTGCGGGAAGGATTGTAGCAACGGGTTCCTTACCACAGTATCTCAACTTCCTACTGTTTCAACCCTAAAACACTACAATTTCGTGATTGTGGTAAGTTTTCTGAGAAGAGTTTCCCACGTGGATACTAAGATATAAATAACGAATTTTCACTGCCCTTTTCCCCGTTAAACCTTTGTAGTCACTAGGAAATTTACGCATCAGCGAAAATCCCGAGCTTATTATTATTCGCCAGTAGCACTGAAACGACACGAGCATGATGTTGGACTAAATCCTGTCAGGATATGCCGGGCAACTGGTTCGGAATTTCCATTGCAAGTTATTTGTGTGATTTTAATTGCGTTAAAGTATTCAATAACAAAAATTGACATGACACCCGATATGTTCACACTACATCGCATCGGGATTCCGGAGGATACGGCGATTTTGTGCAACAAAAAGGCCATTCGGCAACGACATGCGTGCGTATAATGTTGTGTGTATGTTTGGTCGGTCGCGGTATGTTGGCATTGGCGATGGTCAAAATATCAGTAACCGATTTCAGCAATTATAGCAGCTGAATAAGTGCAACAGACTATCACCCACCTATGGACGAAATTTCGTATTATTTTGTATATACTACGTATGGGTCTGTCTGTAGGGTAGTTCTGGCGGAGGGTAGATTCGCTATCAAACTATGAATATGGCGACTATCGCAGGTTGTGTCGGGATGTTTGTACATATTTTGACTGTGGGCAACTCCATATGTTGGCATTTGTAATCCACAAGTAAACCGCGATAATATACTCTATGAGAACTGTGCTAATTGCAGGAGAGAGTTTTCGGTGAAAGCGTTATGAGGTACGACGACATAAGCTTTAACATTTTTATGAACCGATTAAAGTTTACAGAGCTGTTTGAGGTTAACCTGATTTTGTTGCGGGCCATTCTACTCCCCAGCTAAACGGATTAGAGAGATGCTACCAGCTTGTTATGCCTTAAAAGGTATATACAACATTTGTATATCTATACACTGTGCTCTCTACGTGGTGTTAATTGCATCTTAGTCAAGGGACGTATCAGACAAGATTTTAGTGAAATTACTTAAATTTTGTCACATTCACGGCCTGTTCCAATAGTTACCTTCGCCGTCATCTACGTCGATGTTGACGACAAGTTATCGTACTTAATTCATAATGTTTTATAAATGCTAAGCTGACCCGTCCAAATTGTCATCTTTTTACTTAATGATTCCTACTTTAAAGTCAAGGTGAAAATATAATAATACAGGTCTTCTCGATTTTGTTAAATTACATGCTAATCACCCAAAAAAAATTATTCGTCATACTTACAATAGAAAAATGTAAATTTTGTTTTTAAATCTACTTTCTCGTTGACTTCGCTAGCGGTAGTAAAACTTGTCAAAGCTAATTCAAGACACCAACCAAACTTGAATTGGAAGAAGAATTTGCCATGTATAACACCATAGACTGTTGTAATCACGGTCGTATATACAGGAAACGATTCATTCGCGCTTATTCTAAGACACTGTTTTTTGATCACCACTGTTTTTGATATAGGTATGTCACTATCGCGAACAGCGTCTCTATTCGCAATTGACTTACACTCGACTTAAGACATATTATAATAATTATATTGTTGCGAGCTAGGAGTTCGCCGGGATTTCAAGTAAAACACAATTCGGTTAAAATAAAAATAAGTGAGTATTTATTTAATCGCACTTCAATTCTATTCGCACAATAATTCGCACTGTATGGCAATACCGCCCGCTTATACCATATATCGCTTGACTTGATCACTTTCGCTCTCTACCAACACGGTCGCGTATACACGCTGGCTGTCGCAGTCGACGTAATCAAAATTACTATGTATTCGCTGAAAGCTTTACCTGCTTATATACTTGCCGGTTGCAGTCTAGGATGTACTTGAATGTTCGATGAGTGTGGATTGTTCTAGAAAGCTTTAGAGCTTTCGATTTTGATCTTCGTTCAGTGGTGCATGTAGAAGGTTCAAGTGAGATTGAGATCTTTCGACTTTGATTCTAATTGGATTCTAGTACATTGAAGAGCATTCGATAAGAAGAGAGATACAACCGTGCTGTTTCGCCTTATTTCTGATTGGGTTATTTTTCAGCTAGGTATTCGGTTGTTGTTGTTTTCATTATGTGAAACGATCGAGTTGCACGGTTGCGCGGTTGCCAGGTTTACATGTAACAATATTTTCCGGAACATAATGTTTGACAGCTAATCTTACCGTCGATGCGTTCCTGATGTTTATAAACAAATTAAGAAAATTCTACTCTCTGAAATATCACGAAAAATTGATTCATCTGTTTTTTTTAGCCTTCTATTGCTTTTGATTATCTCAGATTAAAAAACACCGTTGAGATAATCTCAAAATTTTGTGAATGCCACGGTTGGTCAACTAAAAAGCCGGCATTTTCGCTCACAGGAAGAACGGATTATTTTTATTAACGCAGACAGCGTTTTGATATTGCTTGTTACTTTATTGAACACAGATTTGCGTTTTGTAATGACAGGATTCGACGTTAATACATATTAATTTGTATGCCAGTCGTTTAATCCTAGTACTGTGGTCCGAGCGAAACAAAATGAACTGTCAAATGCCATATAAAATTAATATCTCGTTCATTCTTCTAGACGAAATATTTCGTTCGTTTTTCAGTACTGTGTTTAGTGGCGGAATGGGCATTTGCAGCAGCCACTGATAGATGGCGCTTGGTTTCGTTAAGGTTTTGATTCCAAGGGTAGGGTACCCTTTCATGACAAAAATTTTCAACCGTTCGCTGAGTTCAGTTCGTTTGTGCTTGGGAAATTTTTTGTGAGTTATATTTTGTTGTGTTGTGTGTCGGCATTGTAATTTCTTGACAATATTTTAATTTCTTTCAAATTTCGCGCGCTTTTTTACCACTGACATCTAGTAGCGAACTGTAGAATTTATTTCATTCTACTTGGAAGGTACCTTTTTCGTTCGTTTTCGTTTCGCCGAACACAGTACTATACTTTAGTAGCACAAAATGAACTTGTTTCAACAGCGCCATCTAGATGTCGAAATTTCAATAAAGTTCAAATGAACTCATATTACCGATAGCCTAAAAGCTCGAATGGCAGTTCAAATAAATTTAAACGAATATATATACACCTTATCAAATCATTAAAATTATGTTAGCTGGATACGATTAAAGAGCGCGGAGCCCAGATAGTAAGTAGGTTTAGCTTCATTTGCACTATGCAGATAAGCCTCCTGCTGTCGCCATCACGCCTGGCTGTCGGCTTCCCTTTTTCAAATCAAGTTTTACTTTATTATTTTAATAATACAGTATTGTTTTCGATTTTTTAAAAAAAAAAATTTGCTACCCTCAAAATTTTTTTTTTCACGTTTCATGACGAGTACACACGAAAAAAGCAAAAAAAAATTTCAGTCCGTCTGTCCGCCGTACGCCGTACGCCGTACGCCGTACGTCGACCGCTGTACGTAAAATCGTTTGAAAGCTCGTAGCTCCCAAACCCTTTGAGCTATTAAATTGAAATTTTTTTGATGAATAGACTGGGTAGTCCCCTTGAAGTGGCCAAATTTGGAGGGGTGGGGGTGTGAGGGGGAAGGAGGGGGAAGTGTTTTAGACGGAAAATTTTAGTTTCTAGATCTCAGCAACCGCTTATGCTAGCAGGCTGAAATTTGGAATTTATATAAAGCTTCAGTAGTGGACCCATTTGCAAAAAAATTGCCGATATAGGTGAAGGGGTTTGGGAGTGTGGGGAAAAATAATGCGTCCGAAACGCAAAAAAGGTGAGATCGACACTTTCTAAAATTCATATCTCCTAAACGGTTAATGTCACAAAATTGAAACTTAATGAGTATCTGTAGGTATACTAGTGAGTGGGGGCAGTGGCGTACGGGGGTGGGGGCTAAAAAACTTTAGATTACGATATCTCACGAACCAATTGCACTAGACAAATAAAATTTGGTTTCCTTATAAAGGTTGACAAATAAAGTTTGCTGAAAGTAAAATTTTTTACGGGGGCGGTAGAGCATGAAAGTGGAGGGGATAAGAATTTTTCTAAAAAATCACGTCTCATATCTCAAGAACGGTGTAAGGTAGATACTTAAAATTTTTACCAGAAGTAGGCCTAATAGACCACTAGCTGAAAACAAAATTTTGGAAGTGTGGGTGTAGAGGGTGAGGGTGGGGGAGGGTGAAAAAGAAAAAGTTCCGATTTTTCTATCTCGAGAACCTATAATGATATAAAGCTGAAACTTGGTATTTAGATAGAACTATATTAGTAGCATCTTGGAAAAATATAATTTTTTATAAGGGTAGTATGGTACGGGGGTGGGGGGTGTTTTTCCTATCTATAGAACGGCTTGTGATACAAAGTTGAAACTCGGTACGTTTATGTAAATCAACTAGGAAACTAATTTAGGTAAAAAAAAATTTCAAATATCCATTGGCGTTCGGAAGGGGGGCAAAAAAAATTATCAGTGTAAATAGAATGCATATATTTTCACGGTTATCGTCATATCTATTAGGTCTTCCCAAATATTGAATTCATTTTTATTCTACGGATTCTTCATATAAATACCTACAAAGCGTTTTCAGGATTTTTTAAAATTCGACCCCTAAGGCGGTGCAAAGAGGGTTGTAAACTTTTTCACGAATTCTACTATATCCCCACGTCTTATCAGATATCGAATATCTTTTCACTTTCACGTGCTTGCGTAACAATCACCTAAAACTTGTTTTTAAATTTTTTTCAGCCCCTAAGAGGGTATAAACGGGTTGAACACGTTTTCACGAGTTCCGTCATTTCTTTTAGAAGTGATAAGAAATTGAATTGGTTCCTACCTTCTCGTGCTTTTTTCATATTTATTTATTAACTTTTTTCAGGATTTGTGGATATTCAACCCCCAAGTGGGTGTAAGGAGGTTGCATATCTGATGATATTTCGAATTCATTTTTACTTCCTATGGTTTCCTATATAAAAAAACCAAAAAGTCATTTTCAGTATTTTAGATATTCAATCCTAGTGGGTGTAAGGGGGTTGTATGCTTTTCAAAGTTGCGACATATTTCTTAAGTTCGATGAGATATTAGATCGCTTTTCATTTCCACAGACTTTTTATATAATCGCCTACAAACCCATTTCTTAATTTTTGGATAATCAACCCCCAAGGGTTTGTATATGTTTTCACAATTTTTGCCATTCCTTAGTTCTGATGAGATATAAAATTGATTATTACGGCCAACCAATTCACGATTTTTCGAATTTCAAGAACCAAGGAGGTGTGAAGGGTTTGCTTACGTTTTTTTCGAAATTCAAACCCCAAGTGGAAGTAATGGGGTTGTATACGTTTTAACAATTCGCCATATCTCTTAATTCTGATAAGGCAACAAATTCGTTTTTGCTTCTATGGGCTTTTAGTGTACATAATATACTGAAATTCGAATAGTCTAGACGGACTTTTTCAATGTTTAATCGGTTAAAAATCTCTATTTTAAATATTTTTATATTAAGAACAAAAATAATTTTCCAAGAAATCTAATAATCTCGAAGCAACTCATGATACATTCCGACTTTAACCGCTCCCGAACTTTGACCCGAAAAATAATAAAGTTTCGCCCAGACCATTGGCAGATTTTTTGTAAAGTATTCATTCTGTTAGCTGACCACAATATTGACTTATTTTTTTTTAGTTCATGCCTAACCCCTTATTAGGCTTAGATCAATACAACGCTATTCTATTTAAATTTTTTTTGTGACCCTGGTTGATAAGTAAGACCCCACGACCATAGCGTTAATAGAACGTTTTATTTTTTAGCATATTGAATTTATTTCCATTTAATTGATGAATTTCTGTACAGTGTGTGACCATGTAGCATTGTAGACTATGTCCGTCTAGCAGCTGCAAAATTTAGGGACCATTCTTGATCTTCTGATCCTTAAAAGTCTCTTAAAAGTTACGCCATTGGTTATGTAATATAAAGTCTCTAGTAATCGCACAATGAGTCGAACCACGTATTTTAAGGACTTTTGTATGGAAGATATACGAATCACCGGTAGCATTTTCATTATTTACACTCCTTAATAAAAAAAAAAGAAGTATGTAAAAGTTAGTTATGCAAAAATAGATGTACTTAGACTAATTTTATTGTCTAAACCGTGGGAGGCAATTTAGCGCGCTCACTATAGCTGGTGAGGCGATTTGGTGTATGCAATGCGATTAGTTATCGTACGCGTCGCGCGCTTTTCTTTCACTGTAATGTCACCTTTATAATGACCGGTGGGTGATTGACCAATGCAACATTTTAAATTATTGGCTGGGAAGGAAGCTTCACTTTTTGCTCTATAGACTCTATTACTAAAAAAATTCTTTTCTCGAATAGCCGTTCTTTTAAGGATCCCTGTACGTAGTAATTCTGGAATTTGGCGACAACAAACACATATTTCTTAATGACCTTTGTATGGTAGCTACTTCAAAAAGAACCTCGATTTTTTTTAGAAAAGAAACAGATTAAAACTTTTTATAAAAAAAAATTTAATTATTATGGGCAAGAATTCGAACTCCTAGGTTTATGTGTTCTCTGTTAACCGTGTAGTAAATTTATTGTGATTTAACGACTCTCGTATTAGGAGCTATGTAAGTAAATAGGCGATTTTTCTTACTGAATTTACTTCTTAGACGAACGCATTCGCGTAAAATTTTAATTTCCTGGATGAACGAATTTCGGAAGAGTATGCGAACAGCTTTTGCAAGGACTTTTAAAAGGAAGATACATGAAGAAAAAGAATGTGACTATTTTCGAAATTAGTCGTACAAATTCATTCTTCTGGGTCAATGCATTTCTTTTAAAGGATTTCGACAATTTTTCGAAATAAATGTTGTTTTTTTAAACATGAATAGCAAGAGTTTTGCCGCCAAAATAAACTTTCCTCTTTCGTTTGAATAAGCTGTTTAAAAATTGTTCTTAATAAAATCATAAAAATACTTAACAGTGTTCTTCATCCTACCATCCACCAAGAAGTCAAATCAACAACTATCCGATTATCCACAGCAGAAGTCTGTTGAATCCTTGGCGAGGGCACGGTACCATTTCACTTGAACCGAAACCAGAGCAAAAGCTTTCTTTTTCCTGCAATTTCGTGCTCTCCGCAAGGACGATTCCGCTCCGATAGGAGTTTTCGGCAACTTGCGGGGCAGCATTCATCATTCGAGAGGAACAAGGAAGTAAATAATTTCCTGTCTAGCGTGGAGCTTTGCGAAAATCCTTGTAAATAATTTTCGCGATACGACTCCGCCCTCCGTGCATCTGTTTTTAATTTCTTTGTTGTCTTCGTTTTTGTTGTTGCTATGATTATAGTTTAGTTCCTTTAGCGTCACAAGTAGGCGTTGATGTCTCGTTAACAAAATAAACAATTGCCAGGCCAAGTGGTTGCTCCAGTTGCAATTTTTCTGCATCGCAAAATAGCTTCAGGAAGGACGACTATACGAACGAGCGCCCAACGGAAAAATGTCCTGTCTTCCCGCTAGCGGACGCGGACATGGAAGGAGTCCAGGGGGGCTTTAGGTCATTTGAGACTTTTTCGGTTTGATGACGAACAAACGATAGCGCACTAACGATAACAAGCTCCTGCACCAGGATAATTAGTTCTTGTTACCGTCAAATTGATTGAAGTATCAACCATGCGACAAGTGCTTCCTTTCTAGCCGTTCTAAATGCGGAACTTTCAAGGAGGACGTCATTATTGGTCTAGAAACTGTATAATGCCATGGCGTATACATTTCACATTTTAGACGCAAATTAGTCAAACTATAAGAAGCCAGAGTAAAGTTGTTTGATTGCTGATGTTGCAATATTAAGCCCTGAATGGAATCACGTTCCGAAACACTAGAATTATTAAATCGTCAGCTACATTTAAATTATACAATTATTACGCAAAACTTTGCACATGAAAACTAATTATTAACTTTATATAGCTGATAATCACGTTCGGAAACACTAGAATTATTAAATCATCAGCTACATTTAAATTAAACAATTATTACGCAAAACTTTGCACATGAAAACTAATTATTAAATTTATATAGCTAATGGAAACAAAAACGTCATCTAAATATAAACTCTATAATTGAAAATATGAAGCCCTTGACCCGACAGGTACAAGATGTAGATCACTAAAGTATAATACTCTGTTCTGGGCAAAACGAAATCGAACGGAAAGGTAACTTCAAAGTGATATATGGTAAGAGCACGTGAAATTGGAATGAAATTAAAATATTGGCTAGGCATAATAATTCCGACACACAACACAACAAAATATACGCAAAAATTTCCAACAGTTGAAAATTTCGAATTGCCAAATATTTCGCTTGTCATAAAAGGGTGCCCTACCTTGGAAACGAAACCAAGCACCATCTATTAGTGACTACTGAAAACGTCCATTCTGATCATGAACCCTGTACTGAAAAACGAACGGAATATTTCGTTGCCAAAAATGAGCGAAATCATCATTTTTTTTATGTAGGATTTGAGAGTTCATTTCGTTTCGTTTGGAACACTGTACTAGTCTTTACTGATTACAGGCTATATCCAGTTCATTAAATCTGCTAGAATCTCGAAGATATCTTGAAGTCATGTCGTAATTTATGCTTCAGCGCCATCTAGTATTTTCTAGTTTGTTCATTTCATGACCTTTCTTCCCTCATTCGTAAATCCTAGTATGGTAGTCGATCGGAATTTTGCTTTCATACAAAAATCCATACCAAAAAATAATGGGATTTACATCACTCGATTATATCCATGAAAAGCTGTTTTACTATAGTAGGTGGTACTCTATTTCACACGGATTAGATCAGGTAAAATACACTGTACTATTGCCCAACAGGTGTCTCTTTCTTGATTTGGAGACCAATAGTCATGATGCGAGCAAAATAATTGCTTCGATATTTGATTCGAAATGCAGTGCATTTCACTTTCTAGTTGCACGAGAGAAAAACGACTGTCTAAATTCCACTGGACGAAATTTGGGAGGCTACTGGACTAGTATTACCAGGGAATTAAAGTAGGGGAGGGATTAGACGATTAATTAATTAAACGTAAAACTTCCCTTCTAAAGCAACAGTGGAAATTTCTGTGGTATATGCTGAGTACTTCGACGATACTTTAGGGAGACACCATAATGACCAACCAACCAATGACACCATATCCAATAAATTGACATGCAAATCTCTGGACACCCTCAAGCTATGACACAAGAGTTCTGGGTACTCGAGCCCAAAAAATAAGCGAATTATGCAATTATATTATGATTATACCAGTGAAATATGGCGACTCTACTCTAACTTTTCAAAAATTTTCTATGGTGACATATTTGCACAAATGTAAAGCTGAATTCATTCAATTTCATTCTAGGCTTAAAAGCATTGTTCAGAGGTCAGTGTTAAGTGAAATTTTGTTCATATCCTCATTTTCTGGTCGTTCTTTAGCGGTGAAAATTTTGATAAGGTGAGAAGTATAGGTTTTTTTTTGACAAATGTCTTTGGCAAGTAAGGCTTAACCTGAAATAAATTTTATTTGTCGTTTATCATCTACCCTACACTTGCAAAATACCCGAATTCGGAAACAATAAGACTATCTTTAGTTCGTCTATTCAAAAAGACTGTTGCAGTCCCGAATTCCGTGATACACGCCGTCTCGTCAATCCAATATGCTACTTCTCCGCCATCCTTACCAAACAGAGGTAAAGTTCATAATTTTTCAAGTTTTTGCGTTATTTCTATAAAGTTCCAGCAATTGCATTTATCGCGGACTTTAGTATTAAGCTGACCAAAACTTGAAAACGATTGAAAAAAAATCTGTTCAAAGGTTGTTCTATGTCTTCTCTGCCGCGTGGCTGCAATGAAATGCTCCTCAAGAGGATCCTCAAAATATTTACTCCATCTCATTGAATAATTTCAGAAGAATTTCGGTAAACAGAAAACAGATATTCCCAAAAATTTATGAAATGAAGCATGAGAATCATAGAAAATACAAAAATCCCTTTAATTACCTCCCTTCTAATAATTTTAAATTACCCAGTTCAGTAGAATAAGTAAAAATTATCTAACAAAATGGTTTATTTTTTTAATTTTATTATTTAATCATTTTCATTTTGAAAAAAAAAAGAAATTCCTTTGCCTACCCAGTGCAGTAAGTTGGAAAATGTTAAGATACTTAAAAAAATTCTTCCATAATACTTTTCTGATGTAATTCCTTATTATATTTATCTCGTTTTAACTTACTTAACTTGTCAATGCGATGGAAGAAACTAGTGCAGCTCCATAGCGCGTTACCTAGAAAATTTTTTTAAGAATATTCTGTTATAATTATATTTATCACCTAGTAGGTCCCCTGTTAACCTTCCAACTCCTAAAACTGACTGGACATACGCTACTGTATATTAAAGTTTAACCAAAAAGTCCAGTTCGATATCTTTAAAAAAAAACTCTTTTATTAGTTATCATGATTTGATATTGGGGACTGATCCCCATTTCCGGAATTTAATTTTTTTCGATTATACACGCCCGACTTTTTTGCCAAAAGAGCTTACTGCTAATAATTTCTCGTATTAAATTTGACCCTAGATAAACTGAAAGAACTTACTATAACGAGATGGCAACAGTTCTTTTTGAGGACTGACCTAGTTTTTAGGCTATCCCATAACATACTATAACGAAGTCATTTGTAATTATGACACAGCCCAACCGATCAGGGCAACGACTCACGAACGAATATGATGAAAATATAGCGAGTTAGTCCTAAGGCTTCCATAGAAAAGTACTAGAAAAATTAATGAATTCATTCGATTAACACCAGAAATTGATCCAACTACGACCACAACATTTTATACGTCTTAAACATAAGTCCAAGAGACAAACTCAAAGTACACTTTAGAGAAGCTACCATTCAAATCACCTTAAAAACTGTATGCTTGCATTTATCGGAAATCGAGAACGCACTCAATTTAAAGTTAAAAATCTGCCAACAGTCTGGGCGCAACTTTATTATTTTTTCGGTAGAAGTTCGGAATGCGTTCAATTCAGAGACGCGGTGTAGGTTACTATGGGACTGAAAACTCAGAAAAAAGTTCAGAAAGAGGTTAAAATGGGGTCGCGCTAGAATACTTACGCCGCTGCCACATATAACATATGAATTACATAATTGGGTCATACTCCGGGACGAGGTCTAAGTCGTAGTATAATATCAGTTGTTACGTGATTAGGAAATTTTTCGTGATTTGGTTTTGGGCCATTTCATGAAATCGGAAATGCATTTGTAGGCGATAATATAAAACGTCTGTGGAAGTGAAAACCAATCTGATATCTTATCAATCGTAAGAAATATGTCGAAAGCCTTACGTCCTATTGGAGTTGAATATCTAAAAACACTGAAATCAACTTTTGACGATTATGTAGGAAGCCTTAGGAAGTAAAAATGAATTTGATATATCATTAGAACTAAGAAATATGTAGGAATTTGTGAAAACATATGCAACCCCCTTGTACCCACTCAGGGGTTGAATATTAAAAAATCCTGAAATGAGTTTTTAGATATATGTAAAGAAAGCCCGAGGAAGTAAAAACCAATCCTATGTCTTATCATTCCTAAGAGATATGACTAAATTCGTGAAAACGTGTTCAACCCGTTTATACACTCTTAGGGGTTGAAAAAGGAAAAAATTTTAAAACGTGTTTTAGGTGATTAGTAAACAAGCCCTTAGAAGTAAAAATATATTCGATATCTAATCAGACCGGAGGGATACGGCTGAATTCGTGAAAATTTATACAACCCCTTTACACCATCGTGGGGGTCGAATTTCAAAAAATCCTGAAAAGACTTTCTAGGTATTTATATGAAGAATACGTGGAATAAAAATAAATTCAATATTTGAAAAGACCTAATAGATATGACGAAAATCGTGAAAATATATGCATTCCATTTTCACTGATAATTTTTTTTGCCCCCCTTCTGTACGCCAATGGATATTTGATTTTTTTTTAATCAAAATTACTTTTCTAGTTGATTTACATATACATACTGAGTTTCAACTTTCTAGCATAAGCCGTTTTATAGTTAGGAAAAACACCCCCCACCCCCGTACCATAGTATCCCTATAAAAAATTATATTTTTCCAACATGCCACTATTATAGTTCTATCTAAATACCAATTTTCAGCTTGATGTCATTTTAGATTCTCGAGATATAAGAATCGGAATTTTTTCCTTTTCACCCTCCCCCAGCCTCACTCTCTACACCCCCACCCTCACCCCTTTTTTCCTGCTAGGGGTCTATTGGGCCTATTTCTGGTAAAAATTCTAAGCATCTATCGTACATTGTTCTTGAGATATGAGACGTGATTTTTTAGAAAAATTCTTATCCCCTCCACTTCCATACTCCACCGCCCCCTTAAAAATTTTTACTTTCAGCAAACTTTATTTGTCAACCTTAATACAGAAACCGAATTTCGTTTTTCTAGTGCAATTGGTTCGTAAGATATCGTATTCTACAGTTTTTCACCCCCCACCTCCGTACGCCACTGCCCCCTCTCAAAAATTTGTTTCCGATCTATTCTCCTAGTATGTATACCCACAGATGTTCATTAAGTTTTAATTTCGTATCATTAACCGATTACGAGATATGGATTTTAGAATGTCTCAATCTCGGCTTTTGAGCGTTTCGGACGCATTATTATTCCTCCCATTCCCACACCCCTTTACCTATATCATAATTGGTCCACTATCAATGCTCTATATAAATTCCAAGTTTCAGCTTCCTAGCCTAAGTGGTTACTGAGATCTAGAAACCAAAATTTTTCGTCTAAAACGCTTCCTCCACCTCCCCCGCACACCCCCACCACTCAAAAGGTGGCCACTTGAAGGGGTCTGCTCAGTATACCAACAAAAAAAATTCAACTTAATAGCTCAAAGAGTTTGAGAGTTATAAGCTTTTAAAAGTTTTGCGTACGGCGGACGGCGCACAGACGGACTGAAATTTTTTTTTGCTTTTTTGGTGCTTATTAGTCAAGAAACGTATAAAAAAAAATTTTCAGGGTAGCAAATTTTTTTTTTTTAAAATCGATAACAATACTTTATTATTAAAATAATAAAGTAAAATTGATATAATTAAGTTATAGCTAACAATAAAAGCTTTTTGTATTAATGAGATAAATGGCACAACTCCTTCAGGTAGTCTCTATGTTCAAAATTTTTGAAAACGTGGTTACATATACATTGCACTATTCTTAAGAACTGGCACATCCACTGATTACAATTTTTTTTTCGAGTAACTTTCACAGGAAAGGCTTCTATCTCGAGAATGCTTTGATATTTAATACATGTACCAGCAACTACTGTATATTTTGTAAGATCTGTCCTTACACCATCTTTAATCATTTTAATATCTTATTTTCACGTCTTTCATCGAAGCAGATTAACTGCAGCCTAGTGACTGCGATATGATTTTCTAGTTATTGTTAAACTTATATATTTTAATTGTATACCTTTTTATCTTTTTTGGGGAGGGCACCAACTCTCAGTAGTTTTTAGGCCCTGCACTGAATGCATTACTAAGTGGTGTCTTCTCACTGTACCTGCTGAGAAAATTACATCTCAAAGAGATTTCAAGTATAAGAACACAAATGTTCCAAGTTTCAACTTTAAGCGGTAATCCGTTACTAATATAGAAAAAACGCACTGTATTCACTCACTAATTACATCCCTCAAAAATTTTGCAGCACTCTTTAATTTTGAAGATTCAACCTCTTAACATTTGAAACATTTTCCTATCCACCCTACACTCACACTGACCCCACATGTCACCTCAAGAATTGCTGATTAATCTATCCGCTGTATTCACCAACTCTGTAACTCAGCAGTTTCATCGCAGAAATTTTGTCAAATAAGGGACTTAATTTTGTATATAATTTCTTAACCCTCCCTTATTTGGCTCCACCGGACACTTCAAAATAAAATACATATTCAACTTTAGACGGGTTGGGATAGCATTTTTCAGGTTGATACTGACACTTTTGGATACCGGATACTTTTCCCTTATACTTTTTGTTCCCAATATTCGGCACAGAAAATTTCCCATAACAAAAATATTTAGGCATATTTAACCTATAGGTATCGACGTTACAGGTTTACTGAGACATTGCTCATTATTTCCGAAATACTGCTCTTCCAACCTTCGAAAACTGAAAAGGATTCTCAGTATTAAAAAAACACCGTACAAGTTTCAAGCACATAATAAAACTTAGCTTTTAGTTTAATCAAATAGCAGCGAAAATTATCTTTAATGACTACAATTTTTTGTGGAAGACGGAATTACATTATTTTGAATAATTACTTTTATATTCCTGTCCAACAGTTTTTGTCTTCTACTGTTATAACACATTTTCCCATCTGGCGGGCAATAGCAATGTTAGTATATCTCCTTGCATAAAACTAGTTTCAGGGTTGACAAGACTCTCTACATGTTCTACAGTCTACACTCCCAGAGTATTTTACACGACAACTAGGTATCTTGTACAGTGAAACTCCTTTTCATCAGTTTTTGATATTTATCCGGAATTTCTATTTCAGAAAATCGTCTTTACAGCTTTGTAGGAAAAAATGCATAACCTATTTTTCAAATATTCTAATGGATTAGCTTAGAGTAACTCGACCTCTAAGAGCAGTGAGATGATTAGATCAGAACATAAAGAGTCCTTGACAGAAGAACAACCATTTGATTTTACTTAATTACTTTATTATAATATATTACAATATTAAGATATTGTGATTGATTTAAAAAATGCTACCCTGGACATTTAAGGACTACTATACTAGTAGGTCGCAAAACCCAAACATCAAATTCTTTTGTGTGTATACAGACCTACAAATACTGTTCAAGATTTTTTTATATTAACCCCTAAGGTGGTGTAAGGTGATCGTGTACGTTTTCACGAATTTCGATATATTTCTTAGGTCTAATGAGAAATCGAATTTTCATTCACATCTATAGGCTTTAAATATAATATAATCGGGGGAAAAACTCATATAAGCATAAGCAATATTCAACCCACTAGGTATGTACTGTTCTTGGTATTACGAATTCCGACATATTTTTTAGGTTTAATGAGATGGAATTTACTTCTATGGGCTTTATATATAATGATCTAAAAAATATTTTTGGGGCATTGCGATATTCAACTCCTGAGAGGAGTTGAGTTGAGACGTTTTTATCACTTAGGTCTGATGAGATTTCTACATAATCGCATAAACGTCGGTTTCAGAATTTTCATATTTTATTTGTGTTTTTTTTTTTAAATTGACTAAAATAGATAAATAAATAAAAAAAAAACTGCCAACAGCCTGGGTTCAACAATATTATATGTTTTGGTAGAAGTCCGAACCGACAATCTAAAGAATAACCAGGAGGCTATTTGGAACGTTATTTTTTGGCTATCAGTAACATAGTAACAATATCCGACCGTTGGCAGAATTTTTTATTTCTCACTGCTAGAAAGCTTAAACTCAATTCAGGGAGAGTCTGATGTAGCGACATAAACCGTAAAGTCAAACGAAGGAATTTCTCTTTTGTTTAGAAAAATTTAGAAATATTTCAAACGATTTTTAAATTTTCATTAAAATGTAGGAAATTTTATAAAAAATCTGCCAATGGTATGGGCGAAACTTTATTATTTTTCGGGTCAAAATAGAGATTTTTAGACGATTAAACATTGAAAAAGTCCGTGTAGACTATTCGAATTTCAGTATATTATGTACACTAAAAGCCCATAGAAGCAAAAACGAATTTGTTGCCTTATCAGAATTAAGAGATATGACGAATTGTTAAAACGTATACAAACCCATTACTTCCACTCGGGTTTGAATTTCGAAAAAATTGTGAAACAGGTTTTTAGACGATTTCATAAGAAGCAACTTGATATCTCATGAGACAAGAAGGATTTTGAAAAATTTGTGAAAACGTAAGCAAGCCCTTCACACCTAATTGGTTCTGGAAATTCGAAAAATCGTGAATTGGTTGGCCGTAATAATCAATTTTATATCTCATCAGAACTAAGGGATGGCAAAAATTGTGAAAACATATACAAACCCTTAGGGGTTGAATATCGAAAAATTGAGAAATGGGTTTGTAGGCGATTATATAAAAAGTCTGTGGAAATGAAAAGCGATCTAATATCTCATCGAACCTAAGAAATATGTCGAAACTTTGAAAAGCATACAACCCCCTTACACCCATTAGGATTGAATATCTAAAATACTGAAATTGATTTTTTGTCTTTTTTATATAGGAAACCTTGGGAAGTAAAAGTGAATTCGATATATCACCAGATATGCAACCTCCTTACACCCATTTGGGGGTTGAATATCCAAAAATCCTGAAAGGAGTTAATACCAGTTCAACCAATTCAATTTCGTATCACTTCTAAAAGAAATGACGGAACTCGTGAAAACATGTTCAACCCGTTTATACCCTCTTAGAGGCTGAAAAATGAAAAAACTTAAAAACAAGTTTTAAGCGATTATTACGCAAGCACGTGAAAGTGAAAAGATATTCGATATCTGATAAGACCTGGGGATATAGTAGAATTCGTGAAAAAGTTTACAACTCCCTTTTGCATCCCCTTAGGGGTCGAATTTTAAAAAATCCTGAAAACACTTTCTAGGTATTTATATGAAGAAACCGTAGAATAAAAATGAATTCAATATTTGGGAAGACCTAATAGATATGACGAAAACCGTGAAAATATATACATTCCATTTTCACTGATCATTTTTTTTGCCCCCCCCCCCTCCGAACGCCAATGGGTATTTGAACTTTTTTTTTATCTAAATTAGTTTTCTAGTTTATTTACATAAACACACCGAGTTTCAACTTTGTAGCATAAGCCGTTCTAAAGATAGGAAAAATACCCCCCACCCCCGTACCATACTACCCCTATAAAAAATTATATTTTTCCAAGATGCTACTAATATAGCTCTATCTAAATACCAAGTTTCAGCTTTATATCATTATAGGTTGTCGAGATATTAAAATCGGAACTTTTTCCTTTTCACCCTCCCCCACCCTCACCCTCTACACCCTTATTTCCAAAATTTTGTTTTCTGCTAGGGGTTTATTAGGCCTACTTCTGGTAAAAATTTTAAGCATCTATCTTACACCGTTCTTGAGATATGAGACGTGATTTTTTAGAAAAATTCTTATCCCCTCCACTTTCATGCTCCACCGCCCTTTTGAAAAATTTTACTTTCAGCAAACTTCATTTGTGAACCTTTATACACAAACCAAATTTTATTTGTCTAGTGCAATTAGTTCGTGAGATATCGTAATCTAAAGTTTTTCACCCCCCACCCTCGCACGCCACTGCTCCTACTCAAATTTTTGTTTTAGATCTATTCTCCTAGTATACCTACAGATATTCATTAAGTTTCAATTATGTGACATTAACCGTTTAGGAGATATGGATTTTAGAAAGTGTCGATCTCACCTTTTTTGCGTTTCGGACGCATTATTTTTCCCCCCACTCCCAAACCCCTTCACGTATATCGGCAATTTTTTTGCAAATGGGTCCACTATCGAAGCTCTATATTAATTCAAAATTTCAGCTTCCTAGCATAAGCGGTTGCTGAGATCTAGAAATCAAAATTTTCCGTCTAAAACACTTCCCCCTCCTCCACCCTTACATCCCCACCCCTCCAAATTTGGCCACTTTAAGGGGACTGCCCAATCTACCCACAAAAAAAAATCAACTAAATAGCTCAAAGGGTTTGGGTGCTACGAGCCTTCAAACAATTTTGCGTACACCGGTAGACGTACGGCGGACGGCGTACGGCGGACGGCGTACGGCGGACAGACGGACTGAAATTTTTTTTTGCTTTTTTCGTGTCTACTCGTTATGAAACGTGCAAAAAAAAATTTTGAGGGTAGCAAATTTTTTTTTTTTTAAAATCGATAACAATACTGTATTATTGAAATAATAAAGTAAAAGTCCATAATATTAAGGTTAAATGAATAAAATTCAATCAAAATTCCGCAAATATAATTTTGAAATTATTTTATTCTACCTACTTTTTATTAGTTTTTAATTTTCTACGTTTTAAAGTGTAGAGTGAACTAATAATCAGTTTTTGTAAAAGTGTAGTTTTAATACATAAATGAATGTACATACATCGGAACGTCTCTAACTCAAACACCTATATGTCGAAATTTTTTTAAGACTCAAATTTTTTGGCCATTGAATTTTAGGAAAAAAATATATGTTTATTCCTTAACTCAAATTTTCTATAACTTGAATAATTCCTTTAGTAGTTGATAGTTATATTTAGGGAAGTTCTACTACCGGTCTATAGCAAATGCTGAATACCCAGTGATTTTAGGATAAATTAACTTTATTTTGTAATCATAATCACAATGAAATAAATAATTTAAAAACGAGTTCTGTGGAAGAAGGATGCCGTTTCTTCACATTACATATGTACAATTGAGAGTATATATCACTTTGAACACTTTATTATCTCATTAATTTTAATTCATGGACTTGTAGGTATTTTTTGAACGCCTGATTTGAATAAAATATTTTAACAACGCACCTAATCTATTTAAAAAAGGAAGAACTGAAACCATGAGTTTTATAAGTATAACTTTTCAATATCAAGGTACTTTTTCATCGGAGGACTTTCAGGTGTTTTGTTAAGTGCAGCATATTCTAACCACTGATCAGTAGAGAAAAACCTGAGGTCGCAATGGTTATAAGGTGAAAGATGGCTCCATTGAGTAAACATTTCGCATTTTCTGCATGTTGAAGAACCTGACACTCTTTAACACCTTCTTACTACGCCACTGAAAAGGCTTGCTGGAATGCTCTATATTCTCCGAAGCGTATTCAAAGTGCTGAATCAAAATTCAAAAGCAAAAATCCATAACTAGGAAGCTCCCAGTTATGCTTCCAGAACCCTCATATTATCTAAGCGAAATATTTTCATTTCTTTCAATTTAAAACAATTTACCAGCAATATTTTTAAACAACTTCCAAATCAGACTTAACCTTTTCCTAAAAGAAACAAACAACCTCTAGCGCCGTTGCTAATCACATAAAAAATCCTTTTTTTCCTCAAAAAACATCTCATGTGAACTATTTTCACAAATCGAACAGACAAAAAAAATCCAGTTCACTTGTCGTCCTTTTTTGCACTCTTTACACAACAACGGAAAGAGGACTATGTGAATTTTCCAAGATGATCCTTTTTATCCGGCCTCCTACACTTTCTTTAGGAACGATCAAGGTATCGATAAATGCCAATAGGGCCATCGACAGGACTATAAAACGGTGAAATCCTTTTGTGGACACATCCCGTGCCTGTGTGGGAATTTCCTTATGCCGTCGAATGAAAAGATTTTCCCACAAAAATTATCCTGAAATTTTCATCCCGCAGTTTTTGCGATGTGGGCACAACAAGTGTACGATGAATGAGCGTCTCACTGGGTGATTGATGTGATTGCGATAAGGAGATCCTATTTTTTCGCTAATCCGTTCGACGTATTCAAGACGTCTTTGTAAATTGGGCAATAATACAGGCTGTATTTTTGGGTTTCGTGGATTTAAAGGAGAGTCATGGGAAAATCGCATTGCATAATTTACTGATTCGTCTCAAGAACCATATCAATGTCCTTTTTTACAAAAATTTTGGGAAATAAGTTTCACTTCAAAGCGAAGTGAAAAAGTCTTTAAAATTCTCAAATCTCGGATCATCGGATTAAAACCCTACTTTATTAGGTTGTGGATGAAGTTACAGTCATTAAATTATGATCGAGCCTTTTTTCTTGATTTAGTTAAATCAAAATTTTCCTTGTAAGGGCATAAAATTAAGGACGTTGAGAAAGAATTTAGTTTAAATGGTTGGATATCGAATGCCCGTATACAAAATACAGCAAAAAGGTCAGCTTAAAGGAAACAGGATCAATTTGGAAAACGAATCACATAACTCAATCGACGTGGTGGTCTTTTTCAGTGGAATGCCGTAATACAATACTTGGTCGAGTCTGATGATATATGCGAAAGGTGAGGATATGTGTTACATTCTACGGAGTTTCCACATACAATTCGGGCAGGTTTAAGGGTTTCACTTTATAGCAGCGGATCGGTTCTAATTAGTAGGTTCTGTTCCCTCGTCATGAAAATTTTTGGTTTTTCCACAGCAAAATAAGAGTTGATTAACTGTTTTGAATTTTTACACTTATTTGTAGAGAAATATTGTCATAATCAAAATTCCTCAGGTAAAAATATATTTCAAAGGCATAAAAAAAATATATTTCAAAGGCATAAAGGTTGACCCCGCCCAATGTGCAATGCTTCTACATTTTTTTTTCTTAGGTGTCATTGCGATTCGAACCTACGACCTCAGTGTTTCTTAACGGGCTTAGCCACCCCTACCGAGATGAACTGCTAAGAATAAATTGAAACTGGAACGACGGAACAATTTTTGTAGAACATTTTCTAAATACTGGGAAGCCTTTCTATTATGGTGGCACTCACATGATAATTTTTTTATTATTTTACTTAATGAGATCGACTTTATTTTGTTTGAAAAGGAATGATGTGCCATTAATATCGTTTGTAACTATGTGCATGTATATGGTAGCCGACAGAGATTTTGAATAATCTCTATAAACTCTTATAAATCTAATCCAGTTTTGAAAATTTGTAACGTATAGAACCCAGCTTCAACTGAAAAAAATATATGTATATTATTTTTTTGTTCACTGATAGCCAAAACCACAAATCTGATTGCTGTCCGGACGTAACTCAAGATCTCGTAAACTTAGCAACTTGTATAAATTTGTTAATAGCTCGAGTGGTTCTTATACAAATGTCATTAGGATACGTATTCACTGCAATTGACTTACAACTTCAGAACGCTTCAATCTACAAATTTTATATTTGACACAACTTAATTTTTCAATAGTTTGAATTAATGTGTAGAAAATCAGCTACTGTACAACATTTTGTGCATTCATCTCATTAACTCAATAAATAATTTTTCCAGGACGTTGAAATATTACACGAACTAGTTTTATATTAACAGCCAGTCCTTCAAATCCTACTCACTTCCAAGCGTAGCATCCATACTAAAATATTTAAAACACTTCAGAATGCTACAAGCTATAGGAATTTGAAATTTAGCATGTCTGTAGGTTGAGCTCCATACGAAAGTCCTTCAAAAATTTGTTCATTAATATCCAAAAAAAAATATTTTTTTACATTTAACCCATTACTGCACAAACTCCGTTTAAACGGATATTGTGCTTAATAAACTTTGTGCACTAATGGGTTAATGTAACAAAAAATAAACAGTCAGTCAGTAGTAGAAATTTTACACGACTTATTATAGTTTTTAAGATTGCATTCGTTGATAAACGAAATTTCTCTACTTCTTCAAGTAGCTACAACTCGACACTGAAAAAAAATACTGTTCTTAATATTAATGAATGCCTTTCTTTAAACGAAATTCTTCGGATTAATGAAAAAATCGTTGCAACAATGACGAAAATCTTCAAATATTTTTTATGATATATGAACCGTACATTAATAGTATGAATCCCTTTTCATTAAAAATATTTTCATCAATTTGTATAAATGGAGAGGGCGCTCGTAGTTTTAGATATTAATACCTTGGAATTTTGATGCACGCCTTCATCATATTGAAAAAAAAGTTCTTCTGAACAAGACAGCTTCGCTGGGTGTTCGAAAATATATTGATTATGTTCATAGTAATAGTGAACACATTCATTATATTGAAGAAAACGATCATCACACAGCTTAAGGTTACGGATCTTGTTGGCTGTTATTTTTTTGTTAAGGTTCCTATAATCGATGGCACGTAATCAAGTGGGGTCAATTGTCCCGCTGAGAATTAGTCGCTGCAGTAGCAAAATTTCGCACAAATGTGTGGGAACCTTTAATCGTTCTCATATGGCATGAAAGGCCGAAATTATATCCACGTTTTACGTTCATAATATTAATGTTCAAATTCATCATATTGTTATCAATATGGGCATTCATATTATGAACGCAGTATTCATTACAGTGACAGGATTAATCGCAATTATGAATTTATACTTTAATGTGAGGAACAACATTACTACTCTACACATTAATTACTCTTTTTATCTATGTTATGAACTCGTTCATCATATTATATTGAGAGTGACACAATTAATAGTAATAGTGCGAATTACAGTTTTCATCAATGTTAAGAAATCGTTCATTGTAATAATAAATTTTTACATCATTTCTGTTATTGTGTGAGTGTCCAAAGCAGATCGAAAAATAATGAACGATTTTGTATAATATTAATGAAAACTTGCATCGGCACAAAAACAATGATTTTTTCATTATGATGATGTACATTTTAATTATGTACCTTTTTGGTTCAATAGAGAATTCAGTGAATTATAAAGCAAAAAAAAGTATAATGGAGTTCAGGGCGAATTTCTTGAGTAGAAAAAGGTTGCATGTATGAGCACAACCAATTTATGTAATCCTTGAGGTAGCTGTGGTCAAACCATAATAATTTCATAAAAAGTTCAGAGTTTGTTAAACTCGTATCTGTAATTTGAAAGTTCAAACATTTAAACTGAGCTCAATTGTCCTTTTTCGAGTAGCATAGTTAAAAAGACACATTACACATGTCCCTCCATTCTTAACTTCTTTTATTATCTATAACTTAAATGTTTATACAAATGGTTGCTGTGTTCAGGGTAATTTTTCCAAAAAAAAAATGTTTAAGGAAAATTTCATTTTAATTTGAGTCTGTATAGACCACAGAAACTACACGACTAGAAAAAGCGTTACCTTCGCTAATGGTTATCAATTTAGCCATTGGGTGCAAGACAGAGAAAAAACCTTCACTGGAATTGTCTGTTTGAAACTGTGTTAAAATTTTTGTCCGAAAACAGCGCTGTTTTGTCCAGCTCGTATGACTTTGCCTTATCAGAAAGGATCACTTTCATCTTGAAGATGATGTTTCCTTTATACCAACTAATTATGGACTTTGTTTCCGAGAATTATCTCGGAGTGAAAAACCAGCGTCAGACGAAAAGCCCAGCTAACACCAACTTCTTTATTTTTTTCGGTGAATATAGGAACTTACCGACTGAAAAATAAGTTTACTGGAAAGGCCATATTAAAAATCGTGTGTGTTTATTTGCTCAAAATCCTTTAAGTTAGCTTTTATTGTAGCTCACCATAAAAATATATTCTAGAAAATTTCACTGGCCGAGCAACACGTCCAAATGGGGGTGCATATATTTTCACGAAATTTGTCATATCTCTTAGGTTTTCTGAAATATTGAACTAATTTCACTAACACGGGTTCTTTCGATAAATGTCTAGAAACCGTTTTCAGAATTTTTTAATTCTACCCCTAAAGAGGTGTAAAGGAGTTGTATATATTTTCACGAATTCTGCCATATACCTTAGGACTGATTCCAAGGACTTTTTATATAATCGCCTAAAAACCAATTTCAGACTTTTTCGAAATTTAACTCTCAAGTTGTTTAGTAGTTGCATACGTTTTCACGAATGCCTACATCACCCTCTGATCTGATTTTTTTTTTTTTTTTTTTAAGGATACCGAACTGGACTTAGGAGGTTAGCCTTTAATAAACTGTAGTGTACAGTCCAGTCAGTTGAGGGATGGGAAGTTAGAAATCGGGCCGGGTATGACAGTGTACTAGTAGGTGTTAATAATTTTTTTTATTTTTAGTGCTGATTGGCTGTGATATGATCTACCAGAACAGCAATGTTGCCTATAACAAATCAACTACTGTCTGGTAGTTCTGATGAAAGAATGTAAACAGAACTCATCTGGTCAGTGTTAAATCCTTTAGTAGTGACCCTATTAAACATTCCGCACTGTTCACTATTTATACCTATATTAATATTTCGAAGCCAATAGCAACTGAAAAATTCTTATAAATAATTTATGCGTTGAGTGGGAATTTAACCCACAACATCGCAGAAGCAATGTTTTCAAGACCTAGCACACTACCACTGGACTACACCCGGCCCTAATATCGATTTGGTTTTAACTTCCTCGGTCTTTTCATATAATCGCCCAAGAATTTATTCCATGAATTTTCTATATTCAACGCCCAAAGGAGACGTAAAAGGGCTGCACACGTTTTCACAAAATTTGGCATATCTCTTTCATCCAATTTAACTTCTACGGGCTTTTTATATAATCGACTAAGAACTGTCTGAAGGTTTTTTTTTTAAATTCAACCCATAAGATGTTCAAATGGGTTGAATACCTTTTTAAAAATGTTCTCTTGGGTCTAATCAGGTAACAAATTGATTCTTACTTCTATGGATATTTATGTAATAACCAAAAAAAATAATTTCAATATTTTTTAATATTCTTAGGGGTTTAAAAAATAATTTTAGAATTTTTTAATATTCGTGGGGGTTTAATATCAAAAAATTCGTTCTTGGGGGTTGAATATCAAAAAAATTGTATAATTATTTTTTTAGCTACTACATATAATGTTATGGGGTTGCTTACGTTTTCACGAATTCCGACATATCTCTTAGGCGGTGATATATTCAATTGATTTATATTTCTATGGGACTTTATATAAACGCTAAGGAATCGATATTACAATTTTTCACGAATTCTGAAATATTTCTTAGCTCTGATGAAATATTGAATCGGATTTTACTTACACGGTCTTTTTATCTAAATTTATCATTGCATTAGTATATTTTATACTTTTATGTTTCAAGTTTAAAATTTAAATTTCCACAGTTTTTTTTAAGAACTAATAATGAATGTTGAACGTAGTGACAAAATTAACTTTCCAAAAAAACCTCCCTGACTTGAAACAACCGATCTTACATTTCGACTTTGACTTCATCCCGGACTATGACCCAAATTCGAAATTTGTGTTTTTTGGGTGGTTTATTTAGCATCGATCCCTTTGTTGCACCTCAACATTAACCGCTTCCAGGGCTTTGTCAAAAAAAATATTTAAATTGCTTCCATACTATTGGCAGATCTTTTATTTCTATATTCGAAATGTATTGTTAATTATATGTATATATTTTTATAACTCTTCGTTGTCAAAACCTATAGTAGTACGAGTCGAAAAAAACAATAATACCCAATTTGTTCTCCTTGAATGATGCTATACACGAATGTAGTCGAAATTTACGCAGTTCAGTGGAGAGACATGGAAAAAAACCTAGGTATATGCGTTTTACAGAACATGTAGACTTTTCTGAAATAAACTTACCTTGAGTAATCCACAAAATAAATTTTAAACTTATCCCATTTCAGTCAGAGCGATATTGCCTATAAATTCATAGCTGCTATCAATGGCATGCCTAATTTTAATTAAAATCTATTCAAACCACTTGAGAAGGGATTATTAACATAGATAATAAAACAACAATATTTAAACACGTGGTCTTTATATCTTATAATAAAAACAAACTGGAAATAGTAATACAATAATCACAGATAAAAATTCTTTTCATTAATATTTTTTCGAATAAATCAACAAAGTGACTAAGCTTGACCCAAACATGGGAACTAAAGTCTTCTTATACAAGGGGGAGGATGGGAGGCAATAAAAATTATTACAAAATAGAAGATGAAACAAAGTCACAGAATCGAGGTATAGTCAAACTTAATAGTACTTAAAAATTATACAAGTGCGTAAAGTTTAATTTCTTAAGGAACTACCACGGTCTCCACATATCACTGTTTCCTTCCACGGCGTCCTGATCTTCTTTGGTCAAATTCTCGACTTTCACCGATTTTCTTTCGGGTTCGTCCAAACTATCGTCTTCAGTTCGAATACGCTTCTTCGTATCCTTGAAGATATCCTTTGGAGTTTCACTAGTCGATGATACATGTTGTTGTTGTAGGTGTCCTGTGAGTGAGACGAATTTCAACGACTCGGTACTAGGTGGCGTTTCAAACGAACTACTCAAACTTTGGCATAGCTGAAGTGGCGGCGTTTTCACTTGAAAATCGGAACTAGTATGCATCGAATCGTCGCCACAACTTGAAATCGATGAAATCGGACTTAAGGGCGGACTTGTTGCTGTTGTCGTATGGGTAGTACAAGGACGATGTATTCCGCCAGCGCCAGGTTTACTGAATGCACTCAGACGCGGAAAGGACGATGCAAAATCGAGATTTTGCGATGTCGGAATATTCGAAGGAAAGAACGGGATATTCGTACTATTCGGCATGATTAGAGCAATTTCACCGGACGGTAGTCGGGACGGTATTAGCTGAACGCCACCCATTTGAATTCGACCGTTGTTATTAACATCTTGCGGTACTGGAAATGTTGGATTCGAAGGAGCCGTTGGTGGAAATTGTTGGCTGAACGATGAACTGTTCGAACGATAGCCAGCTGAGAAGTTACTAAATGTCCCGATTTGATCCAGACCCGTTGCACAGTTGTTCAGGTGATTTGCCAGTCGCGACTTAACACCAGTCTCGATTCCTTCCAAGGATCCAATGTAGCGTGTTACTTCTTCGGCGCATTCGGTAAAGCCTGTTTTGAACTTGTGTATTACGCTCGGATCGGTTTGAATTGCAAGCGAAAGTTGTTGACGTTGTACGGATTGCAGGTGTTTTACAGTCATTTCAAGGATATCGGCTTTCTCCAGTTTGGTATGTCGTGCCGGCTGTAATGAGATAAAAAGAAAAGTTGAGGTTAATTGGATGAAGATGAAAATTGAAGCCAATCATGGTAAAGTGGTGGATGCAGTTCTCTGCACAGATCCTATAGTTTTTCAATAGGTACATAACAATTTTGTATGCAAATAAAACACAGAATAATTGAGATAATTTCCAAACGTTGCTCGTTCGTGAACTTCACCATGATAAAAATTTAAACCTTGACTGTTATTTTGACATTGACAGACCAACCAAAAAGTTTAAGGATGCGTTTGTATTAAAATACAAAATTGATATGTACCTATTGAATAACCCTTTATAAGTATCGCAATTTGGAGCCGACACAGGGCAGGTGTATTCCAGGATAGAACGGACGAAAGCGTAGTACAACATTGTTGTGTTTTGGGGATCATCGAAGTACTTGCACTATGTTCTCACCAACCCACAGAAGGAGTTAGACATACCAACAAGATAGTCGAAATGGTCGTTGAAACTTAATTCAGTATTAAAGTAGACGCCTATATCTCAACGTTACGAAAGAGGTTTGCATTAGCAAAATCATTGGTATTATTCCATGGGAGAGGTCTGAAATCACGTCATTGGTAAATCAAATAAATAGCAGTGGACCCAGGTTGCTACCTTGAGGCACTCCACCAGTAGTAAGTACGGCAGGTCAAAGGGTTCCGCGAATTAAAAATGTTTTGATGCGATTGGTTAGATACGAACTGATCCACTTAATAGCCGGGTCAGCAAAGCAAGTAAGTCTAGGTGGAAAGATTTGTATTAATCGGAAGCCTTGCTGAAATCAATATACGTACGAATGATGCACGTAAATTGAACTTTGGTAAATTCCTTCTGCACAAATTGATACTGAATTATGGTCAAAAAAGCAGTTCGAAAAAAATCGGTCCCTTAGCCAACACAAAGAGATCGTCGACAAAGCTGACCAATAAAATAGCCATTAATTCTTCAAAGCATTACAGAATTCCTGCAAAAATCCTTTTTCAAGTCAAGTGGCATATTATCACCCTTACGAGGCTCCGTAAGGTTTAATATCCGTTCTTGGTCATTCCAAATAAAACGATGAAAGAATACTTGAGAAAGTTGCCGCCTCAATGGCAATGCAGCAAACAGGTTCAAATTGTATTCCCACGCATTCAACGAAATTCCTGGCCAAGGTACCTCTCGTACCTGTGAGAATGAAGAAAAACACCATGGACGGTGGTATTGAAGAGATCACAAGAAGATGCAACCAAAATGAAAAAAACCAAATCTTCCTTCATTCTTACCGTCTTCTTCGTTTTTCTGATCGTCATCGCGGACACGATCGCTTTGAAGTCCGAAGAAGTCTCAATCTCCACCAACAACACTACGGAGTTTAAGAAATTTTAGCGATCTTGAACGGTTCGATCGTTTAAAAATTGCGGTTTTTCATTGAAATCGACGAACCACCACAAAACACTTTCGCTCCATCATAATTTCTGCGGCTCTTTTTTTTTTTTATCCATCATTAAAGTGTTGAGGTCGAAAATCAGTATCGAATTTCCATGCGGTCAAAATATCATAATATCGATCAAATCAGTGTGGGAAACTCAAAGAAGGAAGTCCATATATCGAACCGATCGATATGACGAGATCACTGTTAAACCAAAACACTCCTTCGACATTCGAAATCTTCGAATTTGGTTATGAGATGGAGCCAGTTCCCAGTCTTCATCTTCGTTTTCTTCGAAGAAGAACCGAAAATCCATTGGCATACTGACGAACATGACCAGGCTATGCCAGAAGCGTGGGAAACTGACTGATCGGATTTCTTGGTCCAGACTTTGAATTGTAGCTCCGGGGGAAAAAAAAAACACCGAACAAGATCGACAATATTTTCTTTTTTCAACATGGTCTTTATGTTTTTTGGAAGTTAAATAAAGGTAAAACGATGTCTTTAGCATTTTGAAAAGATATTCGGGCTTAATCTAAGTAGTTCTTTATACGAATTGATCGTGAACTTTATGGTTGATCGGTGTGGTACCCACCCGGTTTCTTAATACAAAACATAAAATAGTGTTAATGGGAAATGAATTGAATTTCACAGATTATTATCTTTTACACTCTTGCTTTGTTTCTTTGAAAAAAATTTTGGATGAAAACGATCATAAATTCACTCTTTATTGATCGCGCCGACTAGAAATGTGATCTTGAATCTATTCGTTCGGTCAGAAATTCGTTTACGCGTTTCCTATTCAAATAAGACGATAGATTTATCTTTCATTATCTTGTGGTTAAATATATTTCGATTCAGGGGAAATAATAAAAATTCTAGAAGTTCTTCAATTCCAAGGATGAGTCTTTATTGTAGCAACGTATATTCAACAGAGGAGCTACAGAATATATTCAAAAAAAATTAATTTTATCATGACCAACCTAAATTTTTGTAATAAAATTCAGCGTAATTCCGTATTTTCAATTGGTTTTTGGTCTGTATAGTGGACACTGAAAAAAATACTGTTCTGAATATTAATGAATGCCTTTCATTAAACGAAATTCTTCGGATTAATGAAAAAATCGTTGCAACAATGAAGAAATTCATCAAATATTTTTCAAGACATATGAACCGTACATTAATAGTATGAATCACATTTCATTAAGAATATCTTCATCAATTTGTATATATGGAAAGGACACATATAGTCTCAGATATCAACACCTTGGAATTTTGATGCACGCCTTCATCATATCGATTAAAAAGTTCTTCCAAACACAAGACAGCTTTGCTTGGTAATCGTAAAATATATTATGTTCATAGTAATAATGAACACATTCATTATATTGAAGAAAACGATCATCGCACAGCTCAAGGTTACGGATCCTTTGTTGGCTGTTATTTTTTTGTTAAGGTTCCCATAATCGAGGGCACGTAATCAAATGGGGTCAATTGATCCGCTGAGAATTAGTCTCGGCAGTAGCAAACATTTCGCACAAGTGTGTGAGAACCTTTATTCGTTATCATATGTCATAAAAAGCCGAAATTATATCCTGTTCCACGTTCATAATATTAATGTTCAAATTCATCATATGGGTATTAATATTATGAACGCAATATTGATTACAGTGACAGGATTAATCGCAATTATGAATTTATACTTTAATATGAGGAACAACATTAGTAACATTAATTACTATTTTTTTCAACATTATGAATTCGTTCATCATATTATATTGATAGTGACACAGTTAATAGTAATTATGAATATGTACTTTAATACGAATTACAATATTCATTATTGTTAAGAGCTCGTTCATCGTAACAATGAAGTTTTACATCATTTCTGTTATTGTGTTAGTGTCCAAAGCAGATCGAAAAATGATGGAAGGTTTTGCATAATATTAATGAATAATTACATCGACTCAAAAACAATGATGTTTTCATTATGATGATATACATTTTAATTGGTTGGATGTACCTTTTTGGTTCAGTGGACACATGAAGCGACGTTCCACCCATGCCGTATCTCTGCCAAACCATGAAATTGTTGGTAAAGATCCAGACAGACAAATTATAATTCAGGGGCCACATGCCCCCCCCCTGCCCCACCACAAATGACGTCCCTGATTATAGTTGATAGGAGGACGATCTGAATCCCGATTCACTGAAAGTGGTGACTGATCTAGGAAATTTGTGCAATAGTTTTTAATTCGATATAAACGAGGATAAAAGTTCAAATTTTTTTTAAAAGGTTATTTCTGTATTTTGTTTTCACATCAACAAAAAATGATACACTCAATATGTAGTCGAAAATATTATTTCAAAAAATGACTTTTCAACCAAGCCATTACGTTGTAGAAAAAGTTGCAAATTTTAACTAGAAATGTGTTCTATTGCCGCTTAATACCCAGTCAAAAGATCGTTTTATCTTGTAAAATGCCAAGAACACCGTTTTTTTTATGTAATTTTTCATTTCGTTTTTAAGAAGACGAAGGCAGTTTTAATTAAAACGCAAAATTGGCAATCTCGAAAAAAAACGCTGCACTACAAGCGCCATCTATGAAAAATGGCGGCTACAACATTTTCCTTTTGTGAACATCACACTGTTTTAAAAAAATTTAATTTCAATCCAAATTTTACTTGAAATTTCAAGTATATATCATTTTTTCAAGTAAAATTACACATTTCAATCACTTTTACACGAAATTACTGGCATTAGTAAATTATTCATGTACTTTTCAACTGAACCGTGCAATTTACATGAAAAGGCTGAAAATTACGCAACATTTCGTGTAAAATTAACTATATTTATTAATGAATTGAAAATTACGTTCTTTTTCGTGTAGTTCTACTTATCTATTTGAATTTTACGACGAAAAACATATAATATATGAAACCATGAAGTTGGGCGCTTCATTCGATTTTGTTTTGTACTGAAATGAAAATGAAACGCCTTCGGTAGCGCAGTTGCTACGCGCGCCAAACCTTAGCAGCAAAACCAGAATTGATCGCGGCTGGATTAAGAGTAAATTAGTAAGAAATAATATTAGAAGTAGAAATAAGTATATCTTAAAGAGTGCTCTTATACACTTTCCTAGAGTGTAAATTCAAGGGAATATCTAGTGAATTTTCTGCATTCGAAGTTGAAATTTACTAATTGCAAACTGAAATTTACAGACCGAAAATTGAAAATTAGATTCAAATTGACTATTACATCCCAATGTAAATTTACTTGAAAAGGTGTGGCATATTTGCCTACTATCCAAAAGAAGTTGAATTCAATGTATTTTTACTTTATTATTTATATATAGTATTTTTACTGTACATGGTTTCACAGAACTTTACAGTAAAAATAGGATACAATTTGTTTTTTTATACCACGTACGATTAATAGTTTCCGAGATTGAATTTTTGTATGCATAACTTTTTATAGATTTTTCGCAAAAAAACCTTTTGGTAATGCGTTTTGTTACATGTAAATGGACGGGCAAGTCCTGGTTGTTTTAGATACCTTCTGCTTTCCTTTTCAGGTCAGCACTTAGCTTAAAAATATCCGCTTTTTTGTAATCGGTAAATTGATAGATAATCTGTACATATATTTAAGACCATACGACTCATGGTTTTGATAATATAATTTTTTAAAGATAAATGTTGAAGTGTAAATTATGGAGAAATGCCGCACTTTTTGTAAGAATATTTCTTATTTACATCTAAAAGTCACACCAATTACAAAACATGAATTGTTAAAAAAATTGGATTATTAAGTTAAATTAGGTAACCTTAAAGCGGTTTAAAACAAATTGGGAATTAATGAAATATATGCATTTTTGGAAACTCCTATTTTGACTCATCTCTCCCAAACATAAATTGATGCCTCACTTTGTCAAGGTGAGATGTCGCAACTTAAATTTAATTTAAAAAAGCTAATAATTTAAACTTAAAAATTGTTATTCGTATTGGTTATAATATCATTTAAGCTTCATATTATGTGGTAATATTTATTTTAAAATGTTATTCCTTTGAGTATGTTTTTTTCTTTAGGATTGATCAGATGCAATCTGGGCATTTTTCATTGTACGCAGAAAAGAATTCATGGTACTACTTTTTATATATTGTCCATTCCATTCAGACCAACTAATTTTATTTATACTTGCATTGTATTTCTTTAATTTAAATATAACTAATATTCTTAATTAAATCGCAATCTGCATGCACAACATCGGTGAATTCCTTTCTAAACACTAATAAATAGCCTTGGAAGACTCGACAATGCAAATAGCTTTTCAATTGCGTTATTATCCAAACTATTACACATTTTGAACAATGTGATAAAAACTTTGAGTGCAAATTTGATGTACCTGCGTTGGACAATCATAAAAAATCAACACAAAACACTTGACCAATGCAATCTCAATCAGCACTTTGTCAGCTCGGTGTGGTGAATGAATGACACCATGAACGCAGCGCAATCAGTTGTGCGATAGCAGAAATAATATGTCAAAAATAGGTAGTCCTACACAAAAAATAAATGAGATCAAATAGTAAGAAAATAAATATACGTATTTATGGTTATTAATTTGCTCTTAAACGGCAAATACTGTTCTTGGAATAGAGAATAGAGTTAAAACACAAAATAAACGAATTTCAGAGTAAATTTTTTTAAGTTTTTTTTGTGTCAAAAATTTGAATCATCATGAGATCTAGATTTTTGTCAGTTTAAATTTAAATATTTATGAGTATGTGACACAGAAGATAAACCAAATGTTGAAATTATACTATTAAAAAAGCTCGATAATTGTTTAAAAAAACACAATATTATATATAAATTTCAAATTTGACATTTGTGGGAAAAACGCATAGTAAAACTGCTCTTTTTTGAAAAAAAAAGTCATAATTACAAAAATTCTGTCTCGGGAGATATTAGTCCTACTAGGTTTACCAAAAATTCAAATTTTAGAAAATTGTACGCTTTACAAATTTCAGCTATTTTTTGCACTGAAGTTCCGTGAAAACGAGATTTCCAAAAAAAAATTTAGACTCCATTTTTGAAAGATGGCACTTGCTGCGCTGCGATATTTTTCGTAGTTGTCTACTTATAGTTTCTTAGGACCCCAATAAGAAAATAAATTTGCCAAAAAGCACTTCGCCCTTTATTGACTATGATAATTTTGACCTCATAATTCAAAATTGTGATTTTTTTGATTTATGTGGTTTAGTTTCATATTTTTACAAAAACTGAAAAATCAGATTATAATATGCAATTCTGTTCGAACGTTTCATTTTCAATCTATCTTTGATGTCTAATTGAAGCAAAATTATGTACATATAATTTTTTTTGAAATAAATTGTTATGGAAGCATCAAGCGACGTTTCTTTACCAAACCAAGAAATATTTGATAAATAACCCGACGTCTACATCGTGCGACTTGGAATAATATCCAGCCCAAAAATGCGATCGCCAAATTTTACAAAATTGGTTTATATATATATTTTTACCGGAGCCTTATCTGTATCTTGGTGCAGCTAATCCTAGGTACGTGTCCTTCGAAAACATTGAGTGTAGAGAGCAGTGATGACAATTTAGTGCTTTCAGCGTTAAATTTGGTGCTCAAAATATCGTCTCAGCGGTCAAAAATTAGTTTTACCGCTCGAACTTTATTTGAATATGCCTGCGATTGTTATGAAAAACTTAGATTTTAGTGCCTTTAAGTTGAAATTAACGCTCAAAATTTCATATTTTAGTGTTCAACCAAGAAAAATACTTGGCAACGCTGGTAGAGAGCATTAAAACGAAATATTTTAAAATACTAAGATATAGCTATAGCGGATGGAAAAAAATAGTTGACAAGGTTTATTTGAATAAATTCGATCGAAAGCAATAAGTTTATACGATTTTCGGTAGAAAATTGATGTAAATTGATCAGTAGTATAATTATAGATGTGCCGTTGTTTATAACAATTGAATTCGAATTTGAATTTAATAATATTTCGTAATTCTACAACCCTCATACGAAAGTGACAACTGAACAAATTTATCCCCCTTTTTAATTTTTCTTTAAAATTTTTGAAAATGTATCACCTTTGTTTCAATTTGAGATCAGATTTTGTCAAAACTAAACTTAAGCTTGTATTACACTGAACACAATGTCAAATAATTGGCAAATGTCATTACTTTTTCCTCTATTTTGCCACAAAAAAATTTTCTCAACTTTTCGTCAAATGTCATTAGTAAAATATTTGACAGCATGGCATACAGTGTAATACTAGCTTAAGTACAAATTCAAAAATCCGATCGAAAAGAGCAGAACCGCTGTTTTGCTGTTGTTGTTTTTAAGGGCCAATCCAAAAAATGTAGAAACAAAAGAAAAGTTATTGATAAGCCAAAAATATGGAGATTTTCTTAAATCCCAATGCAGTGCACTACTAACAAAAATAAATAATAGTGAAATACTACTGAGTGGATCAAAATTACATCCTGGGAGCCAAATTCTAAAAAAAAATTAATTCCGATCGAAAGAGCATTCTTTGGGAGGGCAGTTAAAAAGTCGTAGAAAATATTTAACAAAAAAATCAGAAAGGGTATAAATAGAAAAAAAAATTAAAAATTACCAAAAAAAAACATTTCAATTTTGTTATTTTTCTCATTTAAAATTTAAAATTTTTCTCATTTAAAATTTTTCTCATTTAAAAATCGTGCTAAATCAATTTATTACATAACTTCTAGAAAACAAAGAAATATATGCCAATTTTTACCGGTGTGTTTTTGGCAAACTGCAATCAACAGAAAAGTAAAAGGAACACACGTGTAAAAAATAGGCCTAAGTAATAGCATACTTTCGGCTGAAAGTCCAACATAATTTTTTTTTTGGTCAAAGTTTTTCACCTGTCATACTTTGGGTGAGTTACGTTTTATTTCAGTCGTTGATTTCATTGTTTGATCTTACACCGAATAAAGACAAAAAAACTTATTCTGAAGGGCGTCTTGACAAACCGATGAAAACAAAAGAATTAAATTTTTTTTTAAATATCAAGGAACAGGTTATGATAGACCAAAAATTAGAAAAAAAGAAAAAGTGAAGGAGATGCATCTTTGAAAAAACGAACTAGATTCTAAAGAAGGTATCGAAGAACAAAATTCAAATACAAATTCCAAAATCCAGTCAAAATCCACAAAACTTTTATTCTTTTTGTTGTGTTATGAACTCCTGAAATGTATTAAATTTTGATAAGTCGAAATTAAAAAACAGTGAATTCTGGTCAAATAACAGTGCAAACATTTTAAAGAAAAATAAAAACCAGAAGGGGCAATATGTGTTAAAAAAAATTATAAATTTCACCAAAATGACCACCATAAATTTTTCTTAAAAAAGGCAAAGGCAAATTTTTTAAAAATAATTTATTAGACCATTTTAATTCTTTTAATCCATTCGTTAAGTTTTGGAACAGTCTATAAAGGAAACTGTACATAATCTTCGACTAAGTTGAAATTTTTTTTTTTAATATTTAACTCCGATATAATTAGCAGAAATTAATTTTTTGATTAATGAACTGCACATAAACAAAAATCTCCAATTAAAAGTTCTTCATCTCGTTCTACTCTATAGCTTAGAATCGCATTGATGCTTTGCGTGTTCGTCAGGTGGAGATTACGAGCAGTAGTCTTAATAGACTGCTCGAAATTGGTTATTAGAAGCGCAGAATAAAGGTTGGAATAGTCTCAACTAGTGTGTTACCTTACAACATTAGAAAGGTTTTCTGATTAGTAATTGTTCTTTGTTTAATTATAATTAATAATTTGTAATTGACGAATTGTTCTTTTAGTGGTGAAACCTGTACCCCTTGATCTACCACCCTAAAAACCATTACATCTGATAAAGAAGATAATTGATTGTAAAGCGTCACTCTAATTTATTAGAGAGTTAAATTTTTCGATTAAAAATAGGTTTGAATTAAAGACAATATTCTCAGTAAGCCCAATATTAAAAGGTCTTGTGTTCAATTTTTTTTCGAGATACAGATACAGTTTGACTTCAAATAGTAGTTTTAACATTCTGCACAGCCTGGTAAAAATGGCTTATTTCAGCCGTGCATGAAAAAATATTTTCAATATCTTGCAATTTTACTTACGTCTTTTTTCATAGCTTCTAATATCAATGATTTCAATTCATTGAGGCAATGATTAATCCTAGCACGTCTCCTTTTTTCCATAATCGGCTTATTACTCTGCAATTGATCGAAATAGAAATTCAATTCAGTATTTTTTCAACGATAAATGAATATTGTCAAAACTGACCTTCCTCAGTTCGGCCTTCGAAAGTCCCGAAATATTCGACATTCGTGAATTATTGTTGTTAATTCCATCGTTACTATTCGTTCCAACCGTATTATTGTTGTCGCTATCGAAATCATCATCATCACGTGTTGGCATCATTTTTATTTTTTATAAACTAAATTCCACCAATTTGTTTATTGCTAATATTCCACACAAAATTTATTAATTAATTTCCACTTTGGTATATTTTATAAAAACAGCATCGAGTTAATCCAATGTTAGAAGTAATCCATTTTTTCGCTGTTCGAGAGGCACTTTAAAATATGTTTAACTATTAAGAAACTATTAAAAACTATTCGCACCCACTTTATTTAAAAAAAAAAAAAAAACCGTTCAAATTATAACCGACCTTCCTACAACCGTACGGCTTCAAATATCTTCAAAAACTAAAAGGATCTTCCCAGCGTGATCGGTATCATTCCTTTACGAGGGTTGCGATCGAGTACACGCCTTCAACCCCCACTAAACGCACGGTTTTCTTAAAATATCGGGAGGACACAAACCGTAGCACCCCGGCAGGAATTATAGTGCGGTTCTCACCCTATAAACCGAACGAAACGGTGCGATCTTACTATCGATCTACAAGCACACCTTTTGGCGATCGTATACGTACGGCGAACGTCGATCAATTCACAGGTAAAAATAACGTGAGGGTCGGTATAAGGTCGTTAGTGAGAGGTAGCAAAGGTATTTCGGTTTTACTTTCGTAAGAAGAACCGCTTTTGGTTTGAGACTCGGAATAAATGCGATCGGCACAAACAGACGACGGATAGTGAGTTAGTTGTTGTAGCGTTTCGACGGTGAGAACAAACATTTCAGATCTTCACAGTCTGCAACATCCATTATGTTCGTTCGTGATGATGATCTTGTGGTGGGTATGAGCACTGCCAGATGTACAGTACGGATTATGAACACAGTTCGATTTATATTTGGGTCTGCGGAAATTTATAGAAATCAGGAGCACGTCAATTTTAAATTCCCGGTACACTGTTTGATTTCACTATAAAAATTCATCTTTATTTGGTCTAATGTACAAAAATCACCTTTGTTTTTTGTTCGAACATTTATCGGATTCAAATCCAGAGCTTAAACTAGCTGATTAAGCCAATTCGAATGCAATACCAATTCAGTTCGATATTTAAACCAAAATGCGTCAAAACCAATTGATCTACTTAGATACATTTTATTGGTAACCAGACAAGATCTCCAACTTTATTGGTGACCCCGACATTATCAACTAATTAGTGATAGCCCTGACGCAATCACCAACACACTATTGGTGACCCTCACGTGATCTCTCACTTTATTGGTGACCAATTTTGACATGACATCGATTGACCGTCCGCTGAGAAACTGCTTCCACTCTCGTCCAGTGTTCCCAACCATTTTGTGTAAAATTCCCCACGGTTGAGCCCAAAATTCCTCTTTTTCCCCATTATTCGTAATGGAATTCCCCACAGTTTGCCCATAAAGAATAATTCTACAGGAGTAAAGGGTTTTATTAATCATAAAGCAAAAAACCTATTTATTGTATTACGATAAAAAACTATTGTATATATAAAATAAAAAAGATGGAGTAAAGCATTTATTTGATTAAATAAAGATAAACCACTATATGAATTTTTTCATGGTTAATGCTACCATAGAAGCTGATTTTAAGAATTGTTTGGTTGTTTTTGACGTCATATGAGTTTCTAATGAGAAACACCAACACGAAAGTCCGACTGGGATCAATCGCCGTCTTGGATACTGCCATAGAGGACATGATAGTCCCATTCTCATTAATATTAGGAAAAATAAAATTGCTGTTGGCGGGATTTGATGTCGCGCACTTAGTCTGTGAATCAAAATCCACCAAAATTAAGCTATGGCAAATTTCACTAGTATATGTATAATTCGTGGAAACGAGTTTGTTTCTATATCGCATTTATAGAAAAATCCTCAGCAATACCAGCATGATACACTCTCTAATGAGCGAGTACCATCCGATGACGAAAAAGCTCCTTCGGACCAAGTTTAACACTCTCTTAAACTGGCTTCGCCACTGAAGGTTTTTCAACTGTCATATCCTCAATGGCAGTAGCCAGGGCTTATCCTGTTATTGATTCGTCAGATGACTGTGGCTGGATAATGAGTCACGTGATGGCCAGTTGGACTTATATGTGACTCCTAAACCTACATACGATCCCTTGTAAACAATGAGACGCAATAAGTATTAGACGCAATGAAATAAGAATGTCTGTTTTGTTTTTTTAGTCGCCACAAGTCGACGTTGAAGTCGGTGTTGTGCTTGTGGTAAGGAATTTCAGAGAGTTTTGGTTTTCCCCATAATTGATCTCGAATAGGGCTGATTCCCCTTTTCCCCTTTCAATAAAATTTAGACTGAAATTCCCCACGAAAAGGGGAATTCCCCACGAGTTGGCATCACTGCTCTCGTCGCGTTCTTGTCGGGGTTCATTATTCGTTTTGAAAAAAATGGGTCCATTACAGCTACAGAATATGAGTCTGTGCTTGTTGTTGCATTATGGAATTACCACTGTTCGTATGTATCAAGCTCAATGATGATTTTAATGTAGAAGTGGTGAATGCTTGAAATACTACTCAGTCCCGGGTGGTCGGGGTCACCACTAGTAATTACCTATATCACTTACTTTTAATTGAATAATATCAAACAAAAAAAATATTCAGAAGTTATTTTCAAGTCCTTGCTCTCAACAGTTACCGCTGATCAACAATAAAAAATGTCTTCAACACTTTCTATAAGTCTGCCAAAAAGTCTTTCGTGGCTTATGAGAAGAGTGTGCTCATTGCATCCAGACCACTCAAACTGTGAAGCCCTGAAAATTATCTGTCTTTCGGTTTCTCTTGACCGTCTAGCAACTGACTTCAAAATTATCAAAATCAGAGTATGTCGGCGTAATAAAATTTGGGCACGCCTGGGGTTTATAGCAGTATCCCCATGTCCTCCGTCCCATTGCCACTTCTACTCGAGCTTTAACCTCCAGTTCGGACTAAGACTAATACCTTTTAGGTTGCCTGTTCTTAGATTATTTTTACCTTTACAGGTAGAAATAACCCTTACTTGGTCAATGATCATAACAAGCCAGAATTCTAAGAGCTGCAGAAAAATAAGTATTTTTAGCTACTAAGCGGTCAACGTGTCCGATTTCGTTGCAAATATTTTAGGTGTGCCCATGTCTAATATACAGATGGAAATAAATTCCTCTCTGAAACGTTAGTCTTCCCTAGAAATTTCCAAAATTTCGACAATTTTGATTTTTTATTTTTTGTCAAAGTTGAAAGTTGTTACATTTTGTTCTTGTTGAATAAATTTGAAATTGGAAATTTTCAAAATTTTGAGAATTTTAAAATTTTTTCCAAAATTGGTCGACTTTATCTTTGCTTTCTATTTTTATTAGGTAAATTCCACTGGACTCGTTGAATTAAACAAATCAGCAACTAGGATATAAAGAAATTTTCAAAAATTTTGACAATAACTTTTTTGATAAAATTTGACAAAAATTACAACCCTAATTTCTAACTGAGTAAATTCAACTGAAAACTATTGTATTAAATAGCGCAAAATTTAAGAAAATTCGAAATTTAAAAATATTCGGGTTACCGTCTTAAATATGGCTGGCACCCAAGTCTTTCGTTTTGATTAAAAGCTTTAGCCAATACTTGTCCAATTCTTTAATTTTTACATAATTATAAATAGCAGTCATATAGTCCCTTGCAAGCTGGAGAAATTAAAATTTATTACAAACACCACCCTTATGAATATATGCAAACGTTCTATGTTTCGAATTTTACAGTTTTCAACCTTACCGACACAATTCCTTTGAACTGGCAACGACATTTCAAATAATCATAAAAATTTGAATATTAAACTCTCACGATTACAGAATGACCATATGTTAAACACCACATTACAGCGACTACCATAATCTAAACGCCGGTACCAACATAATCATATGTACGCTACACACATTCGAAGGTCTCAAAGAAAATTCCCATCGATCGGAAAAGGGTCTTGATACCACGGACGGACTAACGAAATCCCATGAAATTGTCCATACAAATATACTTCGGATCATACTGCTCGCACTTATAAATGCCATATCAAAAAATGCTCACACATGAACGCATGTGAACTTTTCATGTTTCTCATCCCATCGAGGATCGGGATCGTATCCATGGGAATTTCTTTTGGACCTCGCGATACTAGCGGCAAAGGTGATCGCGGAACAGACGTACATATGCGAGTATCGAGTAGTCGCGTATGTGGGGCGATACATGTGGAACCGCCTTAGACTCATAGATGTATGACTGACTCGTCACTGTCTGACTGAATTTACTATATACATACTCGTTCGTATGAAGATCGTATCGCATTATGATATATGTTTACTTCCCCACAGAAAACGGAAGAACTGATCGTGGGAATTTTTTTCTTCGACCTTAGAACTCGACGAGGAAGTGATCTTCAGGGGTTGCTTATTGTGAGGAAGGGTCAGATCGGTTTTCTGTTTTGTTTCCGCGTTAATTGGGGTTTTGTTTTAATATTTTTAGGTAGTTGGCCGACAAGATCGCCTGTGACGATCCTTATGAAATTTTAAATTGTTTATCGAGAATTAAGTACTTCATAATGCATAATTATTGGTTCCATAACTTGAAATTAGTGAGTAAAAAATTTTAAAACTTTTTGAAACGAGGAGTATTCATTTATACCATAAAAAAGAAATTAAAATTATATTTTCATATCTGAGGAACAGCTTACACTACAAAGTTGAATCATGGAACTTATATACATTTGTTGGAACTAACAGGGTCGCCATGAGCCGAATTTAAAGAACGGCACTCATTAGGATTACTGGTGCCTTACGTACCACGGCCTCCCAGGCTCTGGAGGTAATGCTCCACATAATCCCATTGGAATTAGCGGTAAAATCAAGAGCGGCAACAGGGCTTTGCGTCTGCGTAAGGAAGGCTATTGGATGAGAGGCAGTGTGGCCCACACTAGGATCTTGTCAATTTCCCTGTATTCCGGCATTCCGGAGCGCACCGACTACAGCACACCGTCTTGCAGTTTTCGACATTCCTATGCTGTGAATATTCCCACCAAACTGGAGTGGGGATCTGAGATCATCGCTCGTGTCGTTTGCTATCTAGACTGATGACTCTAAGATAGAAGGCGGAACGGGCGCAGGAATGTATTTTTGCGACCTCGACATTATGGAATCGTTTAGGATAGGTCGAGTGTGTTTCAGGCTGAGATATTTGCATTGACAAAAGCAGCGGAAATAATTGTGCGGAATGTGCGTGAATGGTACAATAACTATTTATGTTGACAGCAGTAATGCGCACATTACTAAATCCAAACTTGTAGGCGAATGTAAAAGAATATTGCAGATGGTAGGTCTGAATAACAACCTGAAGATCAGTTGGATTCCTGATCACTGTGACTTCCCTGGAAATGAAAAGACAGACGAGCTCGCGAGAAAGGAGTCGGTGATGAGCATAGTCGGTTTTATGTCCCATTGAACGTGTAAAGGGAATGATTGATATAGAAGCACTCACACAGACTGAGGGGGCCTGGAGGAATCTCTCGGATTGCCGGTAATCTAGAATATGCTGGCCGAAACTTGATAAGAGGAACTCTAGCTTCATTTTGTCTTTGGGCAGGAATATATGCAGACAACTCATAGGGGTCTTAACGAGACACTGTCTTTTTTGGAGACATAGAGAAAGACTGGGAATACCCATGGCTGATCTGTGTCGCTGTGGTGACGAGAATATTGAACCGACACTGGATCATCTAGTGTGTGAATGTGAAAGTCTGGCACGTACCAGATATCGGTACTTGGGCAAATTCTCCTTGACCGATCTATCAGAACTTGAGATGATTCCTTCATGGAGAACTACTCTCTTCATAATACGAGGGGACCACAATGGATCCACAGTGATCTCTCGTGATTGACTGTGGCACATTGCTTCAGTCCACCCTTCTCAACCTAACCTAACCTATATACATTTGTTCATATATAAATACTACTTTTAAAAAAATTTGCCGTAGATTTGATTAAAAAAAATATGATTATCGATTTTTTTTCAGTTATAGACCAAGTCTACTCCAATCCACTTCTATACCTCAGAACCCGCTTGATTTTTAGTGGATAGGATAAACTTATACAGCAATCACCTATGTATGGGCCTGGGAAATATACTACAGTGAAACTTCTATTACCGGACACCTCCGAAAACCGGACACCTCCCTATAGAGGACAGTTCTTTATTTCCCAATGAATTAGGTATTAAACTCAATACCCCCGAAAAGCGGACACCTCTTTATAGCGGACACTTTTGAATTCCCCAAAGGTGTCCGCTATAGAGAAGTTATACTGTATTATAAATTGCTCTTAATGTACCTACTACCGATTTTCATTTCGGTTCTATAGAAATGTATTTAGCACGTTCGGTGTCAAATTTTTAATCAACATTTTTGAGAATGCCATATGAAGGGGCTGCGTCGCTGGTACTGAACGTTTAAGTCTTTCACAAAACTCTTTTACTTATTCTTTTACTAACAACACCTTACAAGTTGCTCTTGAAACATTAATTATGTGTGCGATTTGAAAGTACGTATACAAGCAATATTTAAACAAAAATCTTCAGTCAAAACATTTACGAGTGTGAATAAATTACAATAAATTGGTAGAATAAATTACTATATGTGACTTTAATTTTAGTTGCATCCCTCTTCTTTACTAATCAAGATAAGTTAATAAACTTTTCAGTAACTTTGACATTTTTGAATGCGATAGATTGAAAACCGCTCATAGGACCTACAACTTTCCTACTTTATATCGTTTTTGGTTTGTGTTAAGTATACGATTACGTTTCATAAATGTCCAAGTCTCAAGGACAATTGCTGTTTTTCCGATTTATTCATGTTAAGGTTGCAAGCAGACTAATGCTAGAAACACCCATTTCAGCTTTTGTAGACCAACCATCGAGGATTACCGAAATGTCATAGTACTCTGTAAGTCGATATTAGAATGGTTATGGAACTAAAAAGTTAAGCGCCTATGTGATATTGTGACAAGGTGAAATGTCTTTCGCCAGCTAGGGAATGTGCAAGCAAATAAAATTAGTGCCAATTTCATTGCTATAAACTTATGGGCTTTAGGATCACATTTTCCATATACAAACAAAATAACTGCCAATAGTATGAACGAAACTTTCTTATTTTTCGGGACAAAGTTCGTGAAGCGATTCGGACAACAGTTCGAAACGAGTTCAAATGTAACATCGGTTGTTTCGATCCAGGGAAGATTTTTGAAAACTTAATTTTTTCACTAGGTTAGCTTCTTGTAAGAAACAGCTCAGTAGTTCTTTAAATAAACATTAAAAACTGCACATAGAAGTAAAAATATTGAGAATAACGATTTTAGCAAATTATACATATTAAAAGGCCCTTGGAAACGTATTGAACCCCTTACACTCCCTTGTGGGTTGAATTTAAAAAAATTTTGAAATTAGTTTTTAGGCAATTGCATAAAAAGCCCACAGAAGAACACACAGTTAACCACCATCTCTTCAGGCCTAAGATATATGACGAAATTCGTGAAAACGAATACAACCCCATTGTATCCACTTGGTTGGTTGAATTACGAAAAATAGAGAAATAAGTTTTTAGACGAATTTGATATTTCATCAGACTTAAGAGAAGGCTGAAATTGTGAAAACGTATGCACAATCCAGCCCCAGTTTGTGGAAGTAAAAACCAATTTGATATCTCATCAGACCTAAGAGATATGGCGAAAAGTGTTGGAGCGTATGCAGCCACCATATCAACACATGTATTCTCGAGTATGCAGTCCAAACCCATTCGTGGAGAAGAGTGAAATTTGGGGGGTCTTCACTCGAATATCAGTGATTGACGGGAAACCTCTTAATTAATGAGCCTTCGACATTTCAAAAACAACATCCACCGCTACTTCGTTCAAATCACATGTCGTCTTAGCTACGTCCTATGTCGATTCGATCACTGTAAAAAAAGGATAATACTGTACTTAACACCGCCTTGAAGCTCACACACTTCTTTCAAACTTCCCCCTCTATTTCGTGTGTCAGGTTCAGTGTTCTGTATTTTAAATACACCGTCCACCAACACTTTGCAGTAGAGATGGGTAAAGCAGTTCCTTTCAGTGAAGTACTTCACTCCGAGTCACTCACTTTAAGGAACAAGTTCAGTGAAGTACTTCCATGTAACTGTTCGTTCCATCGTTCCTTCATTTTCGTTCCATCGTTCGCTTGCAAACTAGTTCGTTCTTTTAGTGCATAGTTCATTACTTGAGGGGAGTTCAGTGATGAGTAGTCGTAGTCGAAAGACAGAAGAGCAAAAAAAATGGTCAGTACATCTAGAAGATGATGAGCAAAAAAAAAGGTCAGTAGATCTAGATGAGCAAAAAAAAAGGTCAGTAGATCTAGATGAGCAAAAAAAAAGGTTCGTACAGTTCACTCTGTTACTCTCTACTTCCCTTGAGTAAGTATATAGTTTTTAATTTTTTTGTCGCATGTCCAATGGAACTGCAGTTCACCAAAAGAAGTGAGTTACTTCGCTCACTCACTTCAATGAAGTGTTCTATTGGAACAGTTCACTCGTGATTCCATCTCTACTTCGTAGGTCACTCCTCAACAATAATCCGTAGTAAGTTTTGGCTACTTCTTCAGGCAGATGAAGGATGCCAGTCAGGAAAGTCTTTAGGAAGACGAAGGATCCCAGTCAGGAAAAACCTTCAGGCAGACGAAGGATCCCAGTCAGGAAAGTCCTGATCGCAATTAAAAGCCTGAAGTCCAGGACATTGTCTTACTGAAGGATTATAATTGTGCCTTCTATGCCTCCAGTGGGTCCAATTTCACATATTACAGAAACATGAACCGATCGAGTTTTGTTTCTTCGCACAACTCACAATTCCCATCGTCTCGACTGTCGAGTGTAATTCAATGCAAAATTTGATTGCGCAATCATATATCTACACATATAAAATCCGTTAGAGGTAAACATATGCTGAAAAACACGGCAAAACTTACGTCGTAGTTACGGTACCCCTTAACCAAGGTAAATAATTGTGTAATACTTACCTCCATACGAACATACCAACGTACCGTCAAAAGACATCAACTGACAATTTCAATTAAATACACACCAAGGAGACATTCGGCTTTTTTGTTACCCTACAATAAAATCCACTTCCGTTTTTAACACGCCAAAGCAAATAGCGAGGGGCCTAATATACGCCCCTATACAGACCAATCCAACTCGCGCAGCTTATCAACAACGCAAACCTTTTTTTCCATACGGAAGACGCGGATGATACGATCCCGCAGTAACACCTGTGACTCAAATGGAACACATATCACATGCACCTACCTACATGAGCTACATGCAAAGCTACAGAACTGGGACTCCGGGATACCTTGGTCTGTGGGAACATTTTCATAAAAATGTAGGGCCCCACCGTCGTCAACTGCACTACGATCGCTGATTATTTGATTTACTTATTGCACATAAGTTGCCGCCGTGTCACCGCACTTACCCTCGTTCCGGCCCATATTGGTGATAAGGTGGGCAACTCTAATATGGAAGTATCGTGGGAACTTTTTGATCACCTCAAACGTTCTGTGGTGTGTGTGCGGAACTTCGCGATCAGATCAGCCGGATCCTCTAGATGTACGTCCGCACGTTGAAGAGTACACGCGACCGCCGTACGAGGTCGCACGTTGGAGCTCGTACGTAAGTACGTCCGAGTTTTTTCATCGGCCCTGGTTTTGGCATGCCGATCGTGCCACTGATCTGCCACTAATCCTAACTCGGCTGAACTGAAGATCGGATGTGTGGGTCATAAGCGACCTCGGACTCGGAGTCGCAATCACCCTGATTTAGTAACATGGCGGAAGTTCAATTTTTTTCACTTGACGATCCAATTTCGGATGGTGAGTAACACTACGATGAGAATATCTTTTTTATCACACGCAGAGATTAACAAGTGCGCAGCGTGATCAATTTGCGCTTAGCCATATTCGATCATCAGGTAATTGGAAGAAATTAGTTGTGATGTGGAAGATGCGTCTTAGCTACCACGCTGGGCAACTATTAAAAATTTATTCATAAGCTTTGTAATAAAATATTGTTAGTTTTGCGAAAAAAAAGGAGTCTACACATTAAGGAATTTACAAATGTATTCTAGATCCTTCGCTTGTTTTAACGATGTAACCAAGGATCAAGTTTAATTCTCTACTGCATAACCAGAAAGTTACTTGTAAATTTTTTTTTGTGAAAATGAGTTCGTAATTTTCCCATTTTGTGATTTTTGCAAAAATAATGTTTTAGCCATTTGATGTTCCGGGAAAGCACTTCATCACGCTAAGTGAGATATTGCAGAATGCTCTCTCTATTCTCTATAAATGGGCAACGTGAACCCACGCAAAACAGAATTAGTCTTCTTCACCAGGAAATATAAAATTCCTCACGTAGACTCTCCTTCAGTTCATTGGCTCTACGTGTTCGTCATCAGACCGATACTTATGTATAGTGTTATTGTCTGGTGGACGGCCTTAGACAAAGCGGTTAACCGCACCACCCTAGGGAAGGTACAAAGATCAGCACGCATATGCATCAGCGGAGCTCTGAGAACGACTCCCTCTGCAGCACTACACATTCTATTTAATCTTCCACCCCTAGACATTTTTGGCAAGCAAATGGCAGCCAGTGCAGCCATTCGACTTAGAGCCTCTACACAGTAGACTGGCATACATGCAGGTCACTCAAGAATCTTGAATCACTTCAAGAGCATTCCTGAAAGCACCGACTACACCCCTCCCAGTTATGATTTTGACAAAAATTTCCTAACAACCATACCAACCCGTCTAGAATGGGACAGGGATTCGGTACGGATGGAAGAGTGCGTCTACATATATACCAACGGCTCCAAAACTTAAGGCGGAGTAGGTGGAGGTGTCTTCTCTGACATGCTTAACATTAGCAGTTCCTTCCGTCTCCCGGACTACTGTAGAGTCGATCAAGGAGGCCTTGTCGTGGCTGAGGTGTAACGTAATATCTACTAGGTATATTAGCATTTTCACAAGGCGCAAAGCGGCAGTAAAATCCTTGGGATCGGCCTCGACAACAACAAAGGCTGTCGATCATCTCTTAAGGAGATGGCAGAACACTTCGATATTCTTCTGTGCGGGCTACCAGGACACAGGGATATTCCAGGAAACTGTATGGTTGACGAACTCGTTCAACGTGGTACTACCCTTCAGATTATGCCGGAACACCGGAATCTGGGTGTGCCTCTCTCCACAAGTAAACTGCTATTGGGATCGGACTTAGTTGAGAAAACCAACTCAAGATGGGCAAACGGTATTACATGTCACACTATTACATATCACACTATTACATTTCACACTACATCTGACCGAAGCTGGATCCAAACCGGTCTAAAAGGCTGACTTTGCTCAAAAGGGCGAATATCAGCACCACAGTTGGTATCCTGACCGGACACTGTCCTAGGTCGGCATTCTAAAAGACTCGGCCTCGTTTCGAACGTCTTCTGTAGAAGCTGCCGGATGAGGAGAATGAGGGGACAGTCCTTCATCTTTTCTGTATCTGTCCAGCTTTATCCGCTAGAAGGAAATCTCATCTTGGAGTTTACTTCTTTAACAGTCTTAGTGACCTCGCCGCAACGGAGGTCGCGAGAATCCAACGCTTCGTTGTAAGCACTGGAGAAGAACCGGATTCGATGATCCTGCGGTAACACAACGGACCTTTTTAGGTCTAAGTGTGTCCATGTTCTCACGGGCAGCTACGCGTACCTACCTACCTACATAGATGTTCCTTTACTATCTTCCAAAAATTCATATGTTCCCATACCGTACACTACCAAAAGGTCGCAAAGCTGCCTATCATCTTATAAGAACCGCCCAACAATCTGGGCACAACTTTATTATTTTTTGCCTACAAGTCCGGAACGCGTTTTATGCAGAAATGCGGTGGAAATTCCTGTACCAGTACACGAATGAAATTCTTTTTTTTTTACTTTAATGTATTTTCCAGTGCATCTACAAATATATACAGAGTTTCAACTTTCTAGCATAAGTCGTTTCTGAGATACCTGAGTCTTAATCCTGTGTAAATTCCAAGACCATATGGCCAAATGCTTCTTTATTTATAATACTTGATTTTTTAAAACAAAAAATTACATCCTGGGGGGTGTAGTTTTTTAGTTTATTATTTTTTAAGAACAAAGTATTGTGATCGGCCTGAAATTCCAAAAAAATTGACACCCAGAAATTTTGTATTTTGTAAATCTCAAAAAAGAAAAAAAATATCTCCGCCGTCCGCAAAAGCGTTTGAAGGGGCGTAGCTCACAAGCTCGTTGAGATATTAAGTCCAAATTTTTATGGTGGGTAGATTGGGTGATCCGCTACGATGGTGTTAGGAGCGAAGGGGGGGGGGAAAGCATTTTAGACAAACAATTATGGTTTCTAGATTTCTAGATGCTTCTGAAACGCTAGAAAGCTGGAATTGAAATATTCTAAAATCCATATCTCCTGAACTATTGATGTCAGAAGAGTGAAACTTCTGGTTGCCTTATGAGATACTTTTCTAGTATTCTGGAGATCGTAACCCTTTCCCCTTTCGAACTGCACTATCCCAACCTGACAATTTTATATTCACCTTAACCGGAACGAATCCACGCGGGCCTATGCAAATTAGACAGTAGTACCCTTAAGGGTTAGCGCATACTGGAGACTAAATAGTTGGGCACTCTTTTCTGTCCGACTAAACTATTTTGTCGATGTCCATGCACAAATTACTCAAACAAATCGACCGATAGTTACAGTCGATTGGTACATCAGATTGTGCAGACCTAGTGAATTTAAAGTTTAGAAAATGAAAACCACTTAAAACCCCATTAAAAAAAAGTACGAGCAGCATGTACTTATTGCATTCAGAGATCTAAAACCGATGCTAAAGTAAAATAAAATCTCATTAAAGTATGGAAAGATTTCGAAAAAACACAAAGTATACAAACTAATTGTTATTTTAAAAACTGGCCTCGCCTTAAAAAATAGTTTCTAAAATAAGGCCAGCTATAGTGTAAATTTGGTGAAGACTTTTTTTTAAATAGGCCAATATATGCCTCGAAATGAATAGAACCAATCCAGGGAAACCTTAAAATGTTTTTTACTCGGGCCAAAAATAAGGCTGTTTTATAAAATCTAAATCGCGGAAATACCAAATATTTTTAAACGCGGCAATAATAAAATAACATCATACATTTGACCTATTTCCCAAACAATTTTCAATAAAATAAAAAACCATGGCCAAATACAGAGAGAAATCATCTCCGTATGTCGCCATGCATATACGAGTATGTATGTATAGCTTTATGCGATACTTTAATTGCGTATCAATAGAAAGGGATTTGTTTTGCACATTCAACTATTTAGTTTGAACGAAAGTAAACGATCGGTGTGCGCCCTTCCATGTAGCTGCATAGCCATTCAACTAAATTATCGGCCGATCGGCCTAGTCTTCGGGTACTCTTAAAGAGCGAAAAACTAACGAAGGATTGTATGGGAGCTCCTCTATAACCCTCCAAAGTTAGATAAAATGTAGCTTATCCTTGGATCAATGAGACCCCTATATAAAGGCACAATTTGATTGAAATTGGTGGAGTGGTTTATAACTGCCCCTTTGCCTCTCAAATGGAACAATGTTAGGCTCCAAGTATCTTATTGCATATCAGAACTCAATTAAGCGTTGATCTAAAATATTACATTATAATAAACTTGCAGTGAAATTTTATAATAAACGGGTACTACTTTAACGTTTTTTCTGATAGTCGAAATATAAAATACGTATGTTACGTAGTCACCGAAAATATTACTTCAGGAACGATTCACCCGATCTTTTTCGACACAATAGTAATTCAAATTCAAAAACATTTCTGCATTTTTTTAAAAACCCCTAAAATTGTCTTATACTCGCGCATACGTGCGACAGTAACAAAAGCCACGTGTAAGTTAATGCAAAAATACCCTTCGACCGTCTGTTCGGCTCATACCCTTACACCCCACGAATGAAAATGTTTAAACTTTCCCACGATATAAGTCGCATTCCCCTACATGCCATATTAAATTATTCATCTTTAGAAGGGTATGGACGGGTGTGCTTTTGCCACGATCTTCAGAATAGTTCTTGTAAGGAACATTTCGAAATGGGGTAGGTACCAACTAACTATATGACGACAACAATACGAAGTAAGTACGCAGCAGATGTCTTCCCATAAACTACAGACATAAGGGAGAAAACTATTAAACTTCGTAGTCAACTTAGGGTGCAACTTCTTAGCTAATTGTTTTTATGGTCAGGGCCACGAAGATCATGTTAAAAATTTTAAAGATTTTGAAAACTCGATAGTGATTTCGGGTAAAAGAAATAAAATTGGGGTGAGAATACATTGGCGGAGTTTTCTAACATTTCAAAAGATTTAAAAAGAAAATTCTGAAAATATTCAGCTGAAGATAATTTCAGAAAAAAATAATTTTTTTTCAAAATTTCGAAATTTTAATTTTGTTTTAATTTTTGTAAAAAAAAATTTTTTTTTTAATAGTAAGAAGAGAAAGTATTTGTAAGGAAAAATGCTGTCCTTTTCGTATATCCTCTACTGCAATAAGACATACCATGCAAACAGACCTGACCAAGTGAAACGAAAAGTACCTTCACTATTACTTTCCCTATAATCTGGGACCTATCTTCTTAAGGAAACTGAAAAGTCAGGATAGTGTCACTTCGCCATAAAAGTGATGTTTTAGAGAAAAAGGATCCTCATCATTTTCCCGAAATCACTTTATGGAGGTTTTACGCCTTCAATTACTAGTTTATTGGCGTTTTCAGTCTTTTTCATTATTTTCCGTACTAAACGTACGGTCGGACGTCATGCCGCGTCCTTCTATGGCACGCAACCTTAAGTATTTAAAATTAACCTAGGCTTGTTTATTACGAAAAACTCCCAAATTACTGTCCGATTGACGGAATGTTTGATCTTTTTTTTTAGATAAATGTCCTTTCTAGAATGTCTTTTTGGCCTATTCATCTATTTATTACATTTCTTGGGCGAAGTAATAGTTGTTAATTGCACTATTCCTAGGGATATAAAATCATTATTTGATATTATTAATACAAGGACATGCCCTTAAAATCGTTAAATAAATAGACAGCTCTATTCAGGCTAAGGCAAAGATATTGAACTGCAAAAAAATCCGTGCCGTCGTAAATTCTAAAATCATGAAAGTAAGGTTCCCAATACTTTGGAATAATTTCGACTTATTATTTAAATAAAGCTAGGGAAAAATAAATGTTACACATAAAGTTCAAAAAACACTTAATTTCTAAGGACATATTTACTCGTAAAAAAATAAAATACTTAGAAATAAATTGCTCAGAAATTTTGATTTTCCCAGCTTTGAGCGAAATTGAAGTTACAATAAGTCTATAAGAAATGTTAAGATGATCTTACACGAGCGATTAAAATTGCTCATTTTCCAGCAATAATGAAAATATGAAGCAACACACAGCAACAATAGCAACAGGCAATGTGGATCAACTTTTCATCAACTTGTTGCTGAATTGTCATGAGCAATATTGACTAATATCTAGTAATTCGGCAATAAGGGCTTATCCGAGCAATTCAGTCTATGAACAACACGAACGAAAACTTGACAAACAAATCTAAAACTTAAAATAAAACTTGGAAATATTTCAATTCCAAGCCATTAAGGTCCTCTTACATGAGCAATTTTTCAAGCAATTGATTACCCGACGATTATTGCCAAAACTAAAGGAGCGATTAATGGATCAATACAGGGCAATATCATGCTAGTTGCGGCAATATTTCGACTATGTGGCGATGTTTCTACAGATTGTTGATATTGCTCGCCCTGTAGTTGCTGTATTTCCACTAACTTGGAAAATTCCGAGCAATTGTCTTCGTTCGGTGATTTAATTGTCAAGTTTTGTTTTGAATTTTGCACTTAACGTGTTATAATGGCTTGGAATTCAAATATTTCCAAGTTTTATTTTAAGTTTTAGATTTGTTTATCAAGTTTGCTTTCGTGTTTTTCATAGACTGAATTGCTAGTGCAAGCCCTTATTGCCGAATTGGTAGATATTGATCAATATCACTCATCACAATTCAGGAACGAGTTGATGACAAGTTTATACACATCGCCTGTTGCTATAGTTGCTGTGTTTTGCTGCATATTTTCATGACCTTAAAATTGATGAATATTGCTGCAAATTGAGCAATTTTAATCGCTCGTGTAAGAGCACCTTTATAACACAAAGTTTGACAAATAAATGCAAAATTCAAAACGAAACTTCACAATTGAATCACCGAACAAGGACAATTGCTCGAAATTTTCTAAATTGCCCTGTATTGCTCCATTAATCGCTCCACAAATTTTGGTAATAGTCGTCGGGCAATCAATTGCTTGAAAAATTGCTCGTGTAAGAGCACCTTTAAGGAAATTTCTAAGCAATCTACAAAAAGTGGGTTTTAATCATTGCCCAAATTAAAATGAACTAACCTGTAAAATACAAGCACGTAAAATTTCATATTAATCGCTCAAAATTTTAATACATATCACACATTCCGCTGCAACATAGCGCTAAATTTTTAAGGACATTTGTGTAGTGGCTACTCGGATGAGTATTTGAATTTTGTTCATTTAGGTTTTTGTGCATGTGCAATAACTTGATATACTATGTGCGACATCATTGAGTCCTAATCGCATATTTTAATGACATTGATATGGAACGCAATTAAAATGATAAAGGAAGGCGTTTAACATGAACCTCGCAGAAATACGATCATGAATTCAACTGCACTTAACATAAGAGAATCTATTCCAGTTCAAGGATGTACGTTGGAGGAACCGGAGAGGAGTTTTAGAACATTGAATCCCGCTTGCATTTGTAAAGAAGTAAATTTTCTTAGTCGCGGGACAAGTTTTCTTTAATAATTTTTAACGAAAAAGCATTTAAACTTTTTTCGCTATACAAAATTTTATATATCAACAGTTTTTATAGCGATGATATTTAAAGTTGTATTGCTGTAAAATTCGCCGAAGGCACCTATAGACCCAAAGTATAAAATAGTGAAATTAAACTTGATATAAGAAACAGGTAATTATTTAATTTTTCCACCCTGTTTTTTGAATCTCTCTAAATCTGAACCAACGTACAGCGCTGTTCGAGCCACGACCTGAACGCGTTTTCTCGCTAGATGAATTTATCAATTACATTTGTATGGTAGGCATTCAAAGGAATAGATTGATTTTGCTCATTTTCGTTACTATAGCTCAAAAAAGTGGACAATTTTCAAATACTCAATTTAAAAACTGTCTAGTTTTAATTCTTTGCGGAATAAACTTTTGCAATCTGAATGTGTACTGTGGTCGAAGGATTGGATCGATTTTCCTAACATCTTATTTTACTACTTTCACTTTTAAGTGACAAAAAGCAAAACGCATTTTCATTTAGTAAATAAGAGAAATTGTCCTCATTAAAAGCATCGTAGCTCATAATGCAGTGAAAGCAGCGCTGCATGCATTGATACATTGAAAGACTGGGAATTGATTGGCATGATCCAATCACGTTAAATTCAAATAGTAAGTATTCAATGTTACTCTGATTTAAAATTTAAAATTTTCAATTGTCGCTGGTCTAATTTATATAAAGGGGCATTACAGTGAGAGCGATGCGCATAACGCGCGCGATGTGGTTGGATCATCGCGCGCGTTATGCGCCCTATCGCGAATTATAGTGAACGCGCTGAATTAGTTGCCGCCACTTTCAAATATTCATATATTATCAAATACTAAAATATTTTATTCGCGACCTGCAAAAAGTATTGCCCATTTTACTTTATTTTTATTGTAAAGGTATTTATTTATACATATTAATTAGGAGTTTACCGTCTATTCAAATACAACCGAAGTGTCAAAATCGAATTACACGCGCAACAAAATTAAAAAATAGATTATCAAAACGATGCGATTAAAGCGATGCGATATCACGGCAACTGGTAACACGCATTCTAATCAACAGCCAAAAACAATAACATTAACCGGGTGATAACAATAAACGAAGAAAAAAAAAGCGATGAATTCTGTTTGTGGAAAATGGAACCCAACTGTTTTGATAACAAAATGCGGCTTATAACATTATCCGCGATTACAATAAGCGGCATCTACTGTACCAGTAATTTCATGTAAAATTGATTGAAATTTGTACTTTTACTTGAAAAAATGAAATATACTGGAAATTCCAAGTAAAAATTGGATTGAAAATTAAATTTTTTTAAAACAGTGTAGGCGAGTGCCGGAATTTTCAGTGGGAATATAACGTCTTCATAGACCGCTCTGGTATCGCTAAAAATCCATATTGTGGCTTATTAATTTATTTTGTAAAGCTGTAAATCCTTTTCTCTTAAAATAATGAAATAAAATTCTGCAAACAATATACGTCCTTAAAGGAAAAAATAAATAAAATTAAATTCGGTAAACCATTACAAAATTTATCCTTGTTTCGGTTTACGACTGTCTTTCTAATGCTGTACTCAAATAGCTTCCTGGAATGGTACCAAGAAACCAATCTATGCCCAACTAAATTCTATCCTTGTAAATGTTTTTATTACAACGGTTCCACCTACGACACGCTATCCTCATAATTAGCTAATAATTTCTGTAGCTTATCGGTCGGTATACGAAACAAGGACTTATCCTTGGAATTGATTTTTCTACCTTTCTTGGCAGGATGATGGTTTTACTGCGCTCAGACGTTCCGCAAACAAATCGAATTTTAGTGCGGTTTATTATACTTAAACGGTTCGGTATTTATTTTCCGTAAAACGAAGACTGCATGCAGCGTATCGAAACGTAACACTGGCAAGAAGGAAAATTCGGGAAAAAAAAATTTTGACCTATGGTTAAAAATCTTTTAAATATTGAGATTGAGTTGTTTTACGGTAGGAATTTTCCTACCGAAGTAAACAAACAAATTTTTCAAGAAAATATCACAGCATTTTTGAATTAGGATCCGTAGCCTTTGAAGCGTCCTGTGGTTTTGGTAACACAAGGTTAGCGTCTAGATTCTTTTTTTTCCGAAAGAACAATGTATTGCGATTTTCATTAGACATATATCGCTCGGGATATGGGGCGCCATTCCTTAAATTTTAATCCAGTTTTTATAAACCCTCTTTTCCCCCGTAGTAAAAAGTCCAAGCGTCCACCTGGACGGTACCTAAATTGCGTTCACACGACATAAATTTTAGGGTAGATATACTAGTACGTTGTTGCGGACTATCTACCGCTATCAAACCCCTAAAAGAAGAGGTCGCAATTCCCTGGGTAACAATACTTGAAAAACACACAATCGAAGCAAAGATACCAGCTGGATGCCGTCGCACTTCTTAATCTTCAAGTCATTTGTCGAAAGAAAGTCGATTTCCCCCCTGGAAAAATGAGAGACTCGAGTCAAATCTTAAAGAAAATTTACCACCTGGAATCAGGCACGTGCCCTCTCCTGAGGTAAATAAAAAAAATAAACTGTCGTTATCGATTGTATGGACTTTGATTTTTTTTGGGACCAATTTTATACCTTGAGATATTTTAAATGCGAAAATTATTGTCTGTATACTTATTGCGTTGTGATGTGATTTATATCTTGGTGTTGAAAGTTCTTTTACTTTCATTTTTTTTAATAATAAAATGTTGTGATTGATCGGCAAATTTTTAAAAATTCGCTATCCTCACATTTCAGCGCTTGTGGATCCAAAAAAAGCAAAGAAAAACATTAATAAAAGTCCGTCTGTCTGCCGTATACACCGTACGCGAACCTGTTTGAAGGCACATATCTTACAAAGCCGTTGATATATTAGATTCACATTTTTATGGTCTGGTGGAGCCCTTTAAGTGATTGAAGATTTTTTTAGGGATGCATTTGAGCATTTAAGACAAAAAAATTTGATTCTTTATGTCAGGAAGTTGAAAATTGAAATTTATATAGAACTATGATGGTGAAGCCATATGCAAAAAAAGTGGTAGAAACACTTTCATGAAAGGGGAACAATGCGCTAATATCCAGAAAAAAAACTGGAATCGAGACATTTCAAAATCCATAAGTGTTAAATCCTGTTAATGCCACAAAATTTAGACCTGATGGTTGTTTGTAGAAATAAAGGGTGAGGGATGAAAAACTTTGTAATACAATTTCCTTCTAACTAATTATTTCAGAAAGATGAAATTTAATTTTTAAATATATGTATGAATGAACATTTTTTGAAGGGGTTCGAGCATGTAAATGGGGGTAAAATATTTTCTCAAAAATCGTGTTTAATACTTCAAGAACAATTTTAAAAAATCTGCCAATAGTCTGGGCGAAACTTTATTATTTTTCGGGTCAAAGCTCGGGAGCGGTCAAAGTCGGAGTGTATCATGAGTTGCTTCGAGATTATTAGATTTCTTGGAAAATTAATTTTGTTCTTAAAATAAAAATATTTAAAATAGCGATTTTTAGCCGATTAAACATTGGAAAATTTCTTTCTTCTTATCATTTATACTCTCTTAGGAGCTGAAAAAGGAAAAAACTTAAAAACAAGTTTTAGGCGATTATTACGCAAGCACGTGAAAGTGAAAAGATATTTGATATCTGATAAGACCTGGGGATATAGTAGAATTCGTGAAAAAGTTTACAACCCCCTTTGCACCCCCTTTGCACCCCCTTAGGGGTCGAATTTTAAAAAATCCTGAAAACACTTTCTAGGTATTTATATGAAGAAGATGTACAATAAAAATGAATTCAATATTTGGGAAAACCTAATAGATATGACGAAAACCGTGAAAATATATGCATTCCTTTTTCACTGATAATTTTTTTTGCCCCCCCCCTCCGAACGCCAATAGATATTTGACATTTTTTTTTATCTAAATTAGTTTTCTAGTTGATCTACATAAACGTACCGAGTTTCAACTTTGTAGCATAAGCCGTTCTATAGATAGGAAAAACACCCCCCACCCCCGTACCATACTGCCCCTATAAAAAATTATATTTTTCCAACATGCTACTAATATATATCTATCTAAATACTACGTTTCAGCTTTATATCATTGGAGGTTCTCGAGATATAAAAGTCGGAAGTTTTTCCTTTTCACCCTCCCCCACCCTCACCCTCTACACCCACACTTCCAAAATTTTGTTTTCTGCTAGGGGTCTATTAGGCCCACTTCAGGTAAAAATTTTAAGCATATATACACCGTTCTTTAGATATGAGACGTGATTTTTTAAAAAAATTCTTATCCCCTCCACTTTCATGATCCACCGCCCTCTTAAAAAATTTTACTTTCAGCAAACTTCATTTGTCAACCTTTCAACAGAAATCAAATTTTATTTGTCTAGTGCAATTGGTTCGTGAGATATCGTAATCTAAAGTTTTTCACCCCCCACCCCCGTACGCCACTGCTTCCACTCAAAAATTTGCTTCCGATCTATTCTCCTAGTATACCTACAGATATTTATTAAGTTTCGATTTTGTGACATTAACCGTTTAGGAGATATAGAATTTAGAATGTGTCAATCTCGCCTTTTTTGCGTTTCGGACGCATTATTTTTCCCCCCACTCCCAAACCCCTTCACCTATATCGGCAATTTTTTTGCAAATGAGTCCACTACCGAAGTTCTATATAATTTCCAAATTTCAGCCTCCTAGCATAAGCGGTTGCTGAGATCTAGAAACCAAAATTTTCCGTCTAAAACACTTCCCCCTCCTCCCCCCTAACACTCCCACCCCTCTAAATTTGGTCACTAGAGGAGGCCTACCCACTCTATCCACGAAAAAAAATTCAACTAAATAGCTCAAAGGGTTTGGGCGCTACGAGCCTTCAAACAATTTTGCGTACACCGGTAGACGTATGGCGTACGGCGTACGGCGTACGGGGTACGGCGTACGGCGGACAGACGGACTGAAATTTTTTTTTGCTTTTTTCGTGTCTACTCGTTATGAAACGTAAAAAAAAAAATGTTGAGGGTAGCACATTTTTTTTTTTTAAAAATCGATAACAATACTGTATTATTGAAATAATAAAGTAAAATGGACATTAATGTAGTTAGGTTCAATTAACCCTTTGCAGAGAAAAATTTTTTAGAGCAGATCTCATCTGCTGACTCCCGGAAAAAATTTGCAATTCTATCAGAACATTCTGGTTAGCGATAAATTCATAAAATAGTAATTCTTCGATTGCTCCTTTATTCATTCTGTTCAGAACTTCAGTGCCAATATCTTAGTTGTAAGTATGATAATCGACGATTCCGATTATCAGTACTTTAACAGTACTGAAATGGAAAACTGAAAGTAAAAAAACTTAAATAAATCGTTTTGTTCGTATGGGTTTATTTCTATTCGCATAATGCTCTTTGCATATATTTATTCGTATTTCTATTGTGTCTATCAAATAAATTACTCACTATTGTTAGTAATCTTAACTAGACTCTCAACGCTCAAATTCTACACAGTCGTTATGCAAATTTGAACGATAAAACCCTAGGTTCTCAAGTTCTCTCCTTAAGCTATTGAGCTATCGTTATCGTACTCAACTAAAACTTACTTCTGATTCGGTACTAGTAAAGAGGTATTCGTACTATTGAAAGATCTAACTATAATATCGTTTGCCATAATAATAAATTATAAATGCGACTAAATAAATTTAAAAAGAAGATAACTTCATAGCATCAACAATAATGCGATAATCAGTATGAACGAGGAAAACCCTATAACATAATTATGGATTATTGATCCAAACGTAGTTGCATCTCGAATACTGATACAGTTCATAAAATCAGAGCTCAGCTAGTATCTACTGGTTCAGATTTGAACTGTGAGTAGAGAGTTCAATCCCGGGTAAGAGTTCTAGATCCCTCCAATCAAATAGTGCTGAGCTAGATGTTGCAATTTCGCATTGAAAACAAAATTTTCAAGGAAGGATAACAAAACAGGTCATGAATGAAAGTTTATTCAGTACTGGTGCAGAAGTAAATTTACTGCTTATAAATCCATAATTTATTCAGATAAACTGAAAATAATAACGCCGTATTCAGTTGTCACGTAGTGCTGAATTCCGAAAATCTGCACTCGATCGGTCAAATACAGAATTTGAATTTTCAACTGACCTGTTATTATCACTATTGATTTAATGGACTCTATCTAACGGGTATCGGAGCTTCCAATCCTGGGTAAGTTCCAGTTTTAAGTAATGCATTTCAGTACCAGTTAATGTTAAGTGAGAAGTGCTTGAATTCCGTATCTCGAATTTTGACCTAAAAACGTAGTTTATGTCATAGATGGCAGTATCGTAAGTATTTTTGTTGCACTCCAACTTTAACCTCTTCCTGAACTTTGTCCCGAAAAGAATTTAAGTTCCGCTCAGACTTTTGGTAAATTTTTATTTTTTAGTCACGAAAATACTTATTGATATGTGTTAAGATCCGTCTCAATCACGTGGAGGCGTGAAGAAAGTTGAGTTAAAAATTTTTTAAATAAAATATATATATTTTTAATAAAACATGTTGATTCAGCAGGACGTTAGCTACCCGAATGAGTGGGTAAGATTCGCTTACTGTAGAACTTAACTTCACTTTCAGCTCAAATCAAATTCGTAAAATATTTCAAATTTCTACACACTCGGATTTTAGTCTTAGTTTTGCTGTAGTGAATGCATGACTTGAATCTCAATCTTGCACTAAGTTGCGTATGCAAGTGATATGATCATATGAATAATGCCAGACAAAAGGCTGCAACATAAAAGATTGCTTCGGAAATTAAATAAACCACACTTTGGATGGGAAAAACTTAGACCCAACTAAATATGAACATCGTCAACCTTTCATAAAATTCTTCGCTGGTGCAGTCGCTGGATAATTTCGTGAGAAATTCAGAAACATACTTAGAAAAATTTACGCTGATCAATTTTTGACTGAACTCTTACCTACCAATGATTAAATTCCTATATCCTTGAAATGGCTCTTCCATCTGGACATGTGAAGAAAATCCGAACCATACTAACACCTATTTAATTTTAAAAAGGAAACCTATGAATATCACTTTGCAGATAGGATCCTTTTGACTGCAGGTAGCCAAACCTGCTGTGAGAACCTGTCCGTTTAATAGAAGCAAAATACCCGATGTTCGGACGACTGGACCCCGGGCAATTGTAACAAATGGTCCGCTAAAGTCTAATTAGTTCCCAGCGGTTTTACAGGATCAACAGTGGGAGGATCAGTACAAGTGGTCAGGTTTGAAAAATGTGAAAATGACCGGATGTGGTGATATGTAGTTTTCTTTGGGATTTTTTTATCGGACAACCCAGCGAAATACATTGAATTCAATATCCGGTCAAAAAGATTTTAACAATTTTACCGGAAAGAAGGAAGGAAATCAATACGTATGTGAAAATGTGTTTTCGGTATAGGACATGGTCTATTGGCTGTGACAGAAGTTTAAAAATTATGAAGAGATGATTAGGAACTAAGCAACTTTCAGTAATGAATTATTTAACGTATTGAGTGCTTCTCATTCCTAAAATTTTTGAAGTAAATTGTCATGGCGTTATGGTCCAAAAATGTTTAAACCAAAACATGTGATGTGGTGACCTCCATTTAAATACTGCAATAATCGAGGACTTAAATTTTTACTCCAAAATGAATCGAAAGTAAATCAAGTGAATTAACTTTTCGAAATTGAATTCACCTGTGACTCAAAATTGACTTCTGTTCGTAATAAATATCAACTTACCAATGTTGAAAAATTATTCACTTAATCTTCACAAAAGCGAATGCACAAAGGGCTCTATATACTCACACTGACGAACGCTAAGCGAACCATTTCTAAATCACCTTAAAGGTTCGTAAATGAATATGCATTACATTACGTACAGTTAGAAAATTAATTCGAATTAGAGGAATTAAACGAATCACTTGTGAATAGATTTTGAATATTCGCGGAAGACCAATCGTGTGATTCCTTGTTGCAATACTGTAGTGTCTTAGCAGTCAGAATATTTGTTTTATACGGGGGAATTCAAAAAAAGGACAATAGCGGTAGAAAACACCTACACGTTTATTTGAAACATAACATTATTTATTCATTAATAAATAATTAATGAACAAATTCAAAGGACAGTTAACCTTAAACCTATAAGCTAAATGATTTTCCCTACATGGTTTTATTTTAACTTCGCACTTTAATTACACTATTTATACACTTTTTAAATGAAAAATATCAGTCATGTTTTTCGAACTGCTTTGACAGTTTTTTTTATTTTAAGAATCGCAATTGGTTCTTAAAAGAGTCATATTTTCGAGGCTTTTGCTTATTAGTTCGCAAATGAATTGAAAAAGACTCACTGGATATACGGAAACAGATATAAAGACACATTTTCTTTTCCGACTCCCTAATGAATTAGAGAAAAATATCATTCGCAAAAATGAGTCCCTTATGAATTAATAACGATCATTTTCATGAATTTCATAATTTAAAAATAAGTTAAAATTAAATTTAACATTTGCTTTTGCTCAGAGCATGATTTAAATCATCAATAAGACTTAAATTGTAGGTGGTAAATCGAGAAATTTTTTGTGATGGGGAAGCGGAAAAATTGGAGGAAAGAATCAAAGGTGAGAAGAAAAAAAAATATAAAAGCGAAAACAAAGAAAAAAGGAAAAAAGAGGAAAAGGAAGAAAAAATTAAAACAAAAACAAAGGGCTCAATTCCAAAAAATGAGAAAAACAATACAAAGACAAAATAAAAAAATTTAAAAAAAAGAAATAAATAAAATGAAAAAATTGGAAATGAAAAAAGGGACAAAGGGAAAGAGAGAAAAATGAATGGGAAAAGAAATCGATGTGCTAAAAATGTAAAAAGAGAAAAAGCGGAGTTGAGAATAATGGTGAAAAAATTAAAACGGAAATATAGGAGAAGGTAAAGGAGTAGAAGGGAGAAAAGGAAGGAGTTGGAAAGGGGAAAGTGGGGAGTAAAAGAGAAGGGGAGAAAAAGGAAACACATTAAAGGGGAAAAATGAAAACAAGAAATGCGAATGCGAAAATATACACCTGCTTAAAAGCCATTGTGATTGTGAATCATTATTTAAGATGTGGATGAACAGAGATTTCACTTAATGAGTTCACTAGAATTGAAAATTTCAAATAACGCTCTTTACGTGAGCTCTTAATGAATTCACGAAGTGAGATCGAAATGAACTCACATTCCTTTAAATTTTTCAACCACCTGTAAAGGAGTAGAAAGGAGAAAAGGAAGGAGTAGAAAAGGGGAAGTGGGGAATGGAAGAGAGAAGGGAAGAAAAAGGAAACACATTAAAGGGGAAAACGGGAAGAACGAGGAAAAATTAAAAAAAAACAAATGCGAATGCGGAAAAATTTGCATGTACCTACCTAAAGCCCATTGTGACAGAATCATTATTTAAGATGTATGGTAGATGAACAGAGATTTCACTTAATAGGTGTGTTTTTTTCAATCTGATCCAGGATCACAATTGAAAAAAAACGATGTGGATCAACCCAAAAGCTAATTTAGCAGGGTTAACAATCGTTTTGGTAAATGCCTTAGATAAATTGTGAGCTGCTCAGCAGGCAAAGTTTCGTATACTATACGACGAAACGGGACTGTATAAAGGTCATATAACACCCATCTACAGTTTTTGGGAACGAGATATGAAAAACCACCCCCATCCCTGTACCTTGCTACCACCATCGAACGAACCTGTTCAGCCTGCTGGGTGCAAATACCTGCTACAAATGGTGCATTATCAGCTGAGTCGCAGGGCGCCATCTGTGAAAATGTTGAAATAGTGAAAATTTAAATAAGCTGTAGAGCGAAAAATTGATCTAACTTTGATCCCATTATGATTTTCGATCATCCCTTTGATGTTGTTTTCAATGTAAAACGAATGATTTTGATCTTGATCCAGTTGAAAAAAACACACCTAATGAGTTCACTAGAATTGAAAATTTCAAATAACACTCTTTACGTGAGCTCTTAATGAATTCACGAAGTGAGATCGAAATGAACTCACATTCCATTCAATTTTTCAACCACCTGCTAAAATAGTTTTTTATTCATAGAAAATAATTAAAAGTTAATTTATGCATTCATTTCACTTATCTGCTTCACTTTGAGTGAACCGCAGTGATACCGTAGTGCATACGGTTCATATAGTGGATGCATTATACATTTAACCATATGGTAAAGAAATTGTGTATGCTATTGGACTAATGGAAAAAAAGTGAAGATTGGTGAATCAAAACGGATTCGCTTGGTGCACATTTACCTAATTGTTCGTTACTACGGTTCAACTTTATGTAGTTGCGACAACTAACAACGTAACAAGATGAAAAATTAAACCAAACCAAATAAAAAAAAAAACTGAAAATGAAAAATTTTGGTGATGCAAATTTTTTTTAAATTTCAAGACAATCAAAAAAATCTGCCAATGGTCTGGGCGAAACTTTATTATTTTTCGGGTTAAAGTTCGGGAGCGGTCAAAGTCGGAGCATATCATCAGTTGTTTCGAGATTATGAAGTTTCTTGGAAAGTTCATTTTGTTCTTAAAATAAAAATATTTAAAATAAAGATTTTTAGCCAATTAAACATTGAAAAAGCCCCTGTAGACTATACGAATTTCGGTATATTATGTACACTAAAAGCCCATAGAAGAAAAAACGAATTTGTTGCCTTATCAGACTTAAGAGATATGACGAATTGTTAAAACGTATACAAACTCATTACTTCCACTCGGGATTTGAATTTCGAAAACGATTTTGAGGGATTTTGAAAAATTTTTGAAAACGTATGCAAACTCTTCACACTCCCTTGGTTCTTGAAATTCGAAAAATCGTGAAATAAGATTTTAGGTCATTACATCAAATGCCGTAATAACCAATTTTATATCTCATCAGAACTAAGGGATGGCAAAATTTGTGAAAACATATGCAAACCCTTTGGGGTTGAATATCCAAAAATTGAGAAATGGGTTTGTAGGCGATTATATAAAAAGTCTGTGGAAATGAAAAGCGATCTAATATCTCATTAAACCTAAGAAATATGTTGAACCTTTGAAAAGCATACAACAGGATTGAATATCTGAAAATACTGAAATAGACATTTTGGTTCTTATATAGGAAACCGTAGGAAGTAAAAATGAATTCGATATGTCATCAGATCTAAGCAATATGTAGGAATCTGTGAAAACATATGCAACCTCCTTACACCAACTTGGGGTTATCCGAAAATCCTGAAAGGAGTTAATAGATAAATATGAAAACAGCACGAGAAAGTAAAAACAATTAAATTACTTATCACTTCTAAAGGATATGACGGAATTTGTGAAAACTTGTTCAACCCTTTTATATCCTCTTAGGGGCTGAAAAAGGAAAAAACTTAAAAGCAAGTTTTAGGCGATTATTATGCAAGCCCGTGAAAGTGTAAAGATATTCGATATTTGATCAGACCTGGAGGATATGGCATAATCCGTGAATAAGTATACAATCCCTTTACACCCCCTTAGGGGTCGAATTTCAAAAAATCCTGAAAATACTTTCTAGGTATTTATATGAAGAAGCCGTATGAATTAAATATTTGGGAAGACCTAATAGATATGACGAAAATCGTGAAAATATATGCATTCCATTTTCACTGATACATTTTCTCGCCCCCCCCTTCCGAACGCCGATGGATATTTGAAATTTTTTTTTATCTAAATTACTTTTCTAGTGGATTTACGTATACATACCAAGTTTCAACTTTGTAGCATAAGCCGTTCTATAGATAGGAAAAACATCCCCCACCCCCGTACCATACTACCCTTATAAAAAATCATATTTTTTCAAGATGCTACTACTATAGTACTATCTAAATACCAAGTTTCAGCTTTATATCATTACAGGTTTTCGAGATATAAAAATCGGAACCTTTTCCTTTTCACCCTCCCCCACCGTCACCCTCTACACCCTTACCACCAAAATTTTTCTGTTAGGGGTCTATTAGACCTACTTACGGTAAAAATTTTAAGCATCTACCTCACACCGTTCTTGAGATATGAGACGTGATTTTTTAGAAAAATTCGCATCCCCTCCACTTTCATGCTCCACCGCCCCCTGAAAAAATTTTACTTTCAGCAAACTTCATTTGTCAACCTTTATACAAAAACCGAATTTTATTTGTCTAGTGTACTTGGTTCGTGAGATATCATAATCTAAAGTTTTTTACCCCCACCCTCGTACGCCACTGCCCCCACTCAAAAATGTGTTTGCGATCTATTTTCCTAGTATAACTACAGATATTCATTAAGTTTCAATTTTGTAACCTTAACCGTTTAGGAGATATGGATTTTAGAATGTGTCGATCCCGCCTTTTTTGCGTTTCGGACGCACTATTTTTCCCCCCACTCCCACACCCCTTCATCCATATTGACAATTTTTATGCAAATGGGTCCATTGCCAAAGTTCTATATAAATTCCAAATTTCAGCTTCCTAGCATAAGCGGTTGTTGAGATATAAAAACCAAAATTTTCCGCCTAAAACGCTTCCCCCTCCTCCCCCCTTACACCCCCACCCCTCAGAATTTGGTCACTTCAAGGGGCTTACCCACTCTATTCATAAAAAAAAATTCAATTTAATATCTCAAACCGTTTGGGAGCTACGAGCCTTCAAACGATTTTGCGTACGGCGGACGGCGTACGGCGTACGGCGGACAGACGGACTGAAATTTTTTTTTGCTTTTTTCGTGTCTACGAGTCATGAAACGCCAAAAAAAAAATTTTTCAGGGTAGCAAATTTTTTTTTTTTAAAAATCGGCAACAATACTGTATTATTAGAAAATATTATTAGAAAATAATAAAGTAAAAACAAATTTTTGAAAATGCTAATTTTGGCCTATACTTGTTGTTGTAGTATCAAATGTTAAATAAAATATTTCTTCAAAAAAACACGAAAAGGAATCCTTCCGTTAAATTTACCACCAAGTCCATGTGTTTCATTTCACTTGTAAATCGTTACGGAAACGGATTTTCAACGAAAGGGTTTCACAGTGATTGCGTTTCCTTTAAAGACGCGTGTCCGTTGCATACATTACCGTGCATATGAGAAATCCCAAAACGGAAACTGTTACCCTTCTTTCACCTGACTGAGCCAAGACCATACAACGATACGTGAGATCCTTCAACCAGAACATTTCAAATGAAAGGGACATTTCTCAAGATTGAGAGGCCAAGACGATTGCTAAGATTGTCGTTGACCAACAAACAGGTGCTGAGTTAAGGACAGGAAGTAAACATCACGATACAAAAGTGACCCTTGAAGAAAAAATAAATTTATGCTTGGTGATTTTATGTTGTGATATGTTCAAGATGTGTGTACGACGATTTGAGTAAGCCCCGTTTCCATCTCGAAACGCTTGAGTGTGTCATTTTTGAAAATAAAAGGAATATTTTAATTATACAGTCTACGAATGAATCCTCATTTCATTTTATCAAATTTATTTCCGTTCCGTGAATACCTTTTACCGCTTCCACTTCCGGCAACTTCCGTTCTAGAACCCTTTCTTCTCGGCTTTCTCACACACGAAACATCCCCCAAACTTCCGTACTGATATCGAAGGTAACTATAATATCACGCAACACCCTCAACTATGCGGTTTTTGTGTGTGCTGTTTTGTTATATTGTGAACGCCAAGATCCTTGAGTTTCGAGTACCTGTAAATATTTCTCAAGAGTCTACCTATTGACACATGAACTCTAATCCCATTCCCATGGAGGTTATATCCCTATGTGCGCTTATGATGCCGAACAAAAGGAAATCAGATAAAAATCCTCTTCTCATCGATCCAGTTCGCTACGATGGTTCTTGGTTTTTTTTGCCCGTATTCCACCCTCAATGGCTACACAGGATTTCGGGATAGTGTTTGGCATCAACAAGTGCATTAATAAAACGAACATCTCTCATCTACCTGTTGCCCGGCAAACCCTTAATCTCGATAGCTTCTGAAAGACAATTACCTGAAGAGTTAGTGTAAACAATGCCCCGAAGACGAGAAGGATCACATCGATCACATATATAATATATGAACTCCTTTTTTTTTATGGATATTCGGGAATTTGACCTGTTCTCGAATATCGCATCGAAGTCTGCATATGCGGCATTAGCAATACCTACTTATGAGGATGGTCCATATCATTGGTGTGCCATCTCCTTCGGTCGTTCTATGGTTCTGCTCCGGTTTAGTGCCTTATCCATCCTATAAGAATATGCTTGAGACGCGCGTGAGAACCTCTTTTTTGTGTGGGAAATACGATACCGTGGACCGCATTTTATTCGTATGATTTTCCGAAGGATAGAGTCCTTAAATGCCTTGTCGAGATTTCGGCTAACTCTCGAACAAAATGATTCTCATCGGTGTTTAATGTGAGAACGTCGAGCGTTTTGTTGATCATTGAAATTTATTCACATAAAACTGGCCGAACTGTTCTATTTTTGTTTTGTTCCTTGTTGGTGTGTTTTTTTTTGGAATTGTGTACTACCAATTTGAATTTAAATGGAAAATATAACAGGGAAATCTGGTGTATGGGAATTTAGACGGTGGGCGAAGCGAAAGTAAAATTAGCTGCACTACCTGTTCAAAATAATATCACAAATCACCAGCCATTCATGTGTACTTCAGTGGGAAATCATAAACAAACCCGAAGTAAAAAATATCGGCCATCCTCGAAAAAATTATTTCTAAAAAAACATTTTTCTTGGAAACTGTTGTGACTAGACTGCTGCCAAATCATTGGAGGTACCGATACCACTAAGAGGTTGGTGTATAGCTCCACACAAGGCTGTATCAATTACCCAGCATGAACCGTTCCTCATATAGGAAAAACTAGCCTAATCGAGTACTTCAATACCTTAGTAAACTGGGCGCAACTTTATTATTTTATGGGTTGAAGTCCGAAACGGGTTTAATGCTGAGATGCGATGTAGGTTACTATGCGCCTGACAACCTAAAAAATAACGTTCCAAATAGTCCCCTGGTTATTCCTTAGGTTGTCAGTTTCATAGTCACCTACACCGCATCTCAGCATTAACGTTTCGGACTTCTTCCCATAATATAATAAAGTTGCGTCCAGACTGTTGACCGATTTTTTTTTAGTTTTAATTACTCTAGTAGCACATCTACATATAGGCACTAAGTTTCAACTTTCTAGAATAAGCCGTTTCTAAGATATGACAAACAACCCTCCACCGACGTACCTGGCTACCTTTATCAAAAATTTTTCTGGGATGTCTCTATAGTAGCTCTATACAGTTTTCAATTATTAGCTTTCTATCCATTGCGGCTTCCGAGAAATTTAAATCAGATTTTTATCATTTCCATCCCCTCCCACCATCACTTCCTACACCCACACTCTCAAAAAAATTTTCTCCACCAGAGGTCTACTGATCCTAACTCCTGTAAAATTTTCAAGATCATATCTGATACGGTTCTTGAGATATAAAAATTTAATTTTTTGAGAAATTGCTGCCACCCACATCCGCGCTTCACCTCTCCCCACAAAAATTTTCAGTAGACTCCACTGGTAATTCTATGTACAGAAACCAAACTTTATCTTCCTGGTACAATTGAGTCGGAAGATATTGTAATCCAAAGTTTTTCACCGCCCCCCCCCATTACCTTACCAACCCCTTTAAAATGTTAACCCTTTTTAAATTTCCTAGTATCACTTAAGACAATTACAAAGTTTCAGCCGTCGTAACATCAATCATTTAGGAGATATGGATTTTAGAATGTTTCAATCCCAGCTATCAAGGGTTTTGGCCACAATGTTTCCCCCCCCCCCCCCCCACTCACACATCCCTCGACCACTAACGATAATTTTTTTGCAACCCTGTAAAAGATTTTGCGTACGGCGACTACGGCGGACAGACGGACATTTTTTTTTTGCTTTTTTGGGGCTTACTAGTCCTAAAACGTGAAAATAAAAAATTTCAGGGTACACAATTTTTTTTTAATTTCAAGTCGACCACATACTATTATTAAAAAATAATAAAGTAAAAATGTTGTAGCTACCAGGACCAATTAAGTGTACCACGTTTCAAATTTTTAGTATACAACGTTCATGTAATTGATAAACTTGCAGCATTATTTCCAATTTTGCAGCCAAAGTTCAAGGCGTGGTTATAATCGTTAGCATCGAAATTTGTTACGATTTTATACAGCAATTAAGAATAATTGAGCAGGAAAATAACATCTACTACTGACAGAAGTAGCAAAAAAAGGAAGAAATACAAATCTGCCAAAAGTCTCGGCGCAACCTTACCGTTTTTTTCGGTAAAAGCAAAAACGTTAGACCCCCTTGTGCTTTTTTTCCCATTTTCGGAAAAACTGTTTTCTCGAACAGTCATGTGTCGCACATTAGATTAAAGGTGAGATGACCAGCTACTTAAAATATCAAACAGAATGAAAATCGGGTAAAAGAGGAGGTAGTGCTGGCCGAAAGAGTGGAGCTCTAGAACCACAAAATTCGACTTGATTTTGTTTTTTGCGTTTTTCTCGCTTAATTTATATGAATTTCGAGTTTTCAGAATTTTCTGGAAAACCATTTTCTCCAATAGTCACGTATCATATATCAAAATAAAGGTGAGATAACCAGCAATTAAAAAAATCAAACAGAATGAAAATCGGGTAAAAGGGGAGGTAGCGCTGGCCGAAAGAGTGGAGCTCAAGAACCACAAAATTCGATTTAATTATGTTTTTTGCGTTTTGCTCGAAAAACTCGCTTCATAAAACGAATTTCAAATTTTTAGCTTTTTTCCAGAAAGTTCTCGTGCTTTTTTACATTTTTTGTGGAAAAATCAATTTTCTGAAAATGGCATGAAGGTTTCAACTCTTTAGATATTTTGATTTTCTAGAGACAAAATTAACTTTCCAAGAAACTTCCTAATCTCCAAACAAGTGATGTACTACTCCGATTTATATTGTAGTTGGGGATAAAGTAGAATTATGTGTGTGCATGTTGTATGTCCTCTATTAAGCACTCCCATTTGATTGCTACTCAAACCTAAAAGACAATATTCAGCGCTTAATTTCATATCTTGAACTGAGTGAGTCACCGAAAAAAATTTTCCTTTTTGAAGGACTTGCACATGGAAAGTGCAGGAAGGACTCACTTGATTTCTTACATATTTATCCTTTTCCTTGGAACCATTTAAAAATGAACGTGTACAAAATTTCAAATTCGTAGCTTGAAGCGTTCAAAAGTAATCGAAAAATATTGTTGAACACGTGTCTTAAGGACATTTTGTATGGCAGCTACCAGAAGGAGTAAAAGGATTTCGCTGACTAGTAAAGCCGAACTTTTTTTTCACTCAAAACTAATTTGTACAAAATGCCGAATTCGTAGCTAAAAGATTACTTGAGTTATAGTGAGTTTCGTAAATTAAGTGAATATATTTTGACAGGATATTTGTATGGCAGCTACACGAAGGACTAATAGGATTTTCTTCATAATCATATACTTAGCTCCAACTATTGGAAAAATAATACATACAAAATTTCAATGTAGTAGCTTAAACTCTTCTGAAGCTATCGAGCAATATTCTTGAACACGTGTTTTAAGGACATTTTGTATGGCAGCTACCCGAAGGAGTAGGACGATATTGCCCGTTAACGAACTTAGCCTTACAAATTCAACCAAACATCCAGATTCAAAATTTCAAGATCCTAGGTGAAGGCGTTCTTGAGTTATCGTGTTCACGGACAGATGGGCGGACAGACGGACGGACGGACGTCAAGCGGATTTGGAGTTTTTGACCACAAATAAACAAAAAATAATATATATAACTTTTTTTCGTCCGAGGCTTGGTTCTATGCGTTACAAACTTTTGGACTGGATTAAACTTATAATACTCTATATGATTTCATCTAGAGTATAAAAATCGGAGAACGGTTGAAGTACAGTTGGGGACAAAACTCTCCATACACCCTCAAAATTTCATAAATTTAGTAGAAAATGCAAATATTTATGAGAATTTATATGCAACTTTACTGCAAATGTATTTTTATTAACATAAATTAAAAAAAAAATTACATTAATTAACTTATAACCGTAAAAACACCAGAAAAAACGAAATTCAGTAGGGACAAAAGTGTTCATACATTGATCAGATAGTGTACTCTGGTCTTCATTGCATTGCTTGACTGTTGATTTTCTTCAAAGAAGCGTTGTATTTCCTATGAAATGCGTGAATACGATCTAATGATTAGTTTGTTTTAGTAATCTGTGAGCAAAGGGAGTGAAAAATGAGCAAGCGTAAGGAAGTAAGTGTTGAAATAAAAAATTTAATTATTGCTGAGCACAGAAATGGAAATCATACCGCGCAATTGGAGTTTTCTTTAATTTATCCCATGCCACTGTCCAATACATTGTTCAAAAGCATAAAAACACAGGATCAGTGGAAAATAAGACAAGAAATGGACGACCAAAGAAACTTTCCAGGCGGGATATCAACATGATCTTAAAAGAGGTCGACAAAAACCCAAGGATCACCGGTCGGCAACTGGCGGAACATGTCGCTAATACTTCGAATAAGTGTGTTCACCCTAAAACCATCCGAAGAATCTTACGTTCCGATGGATATGCAAGTAGAGTTCCTCGTAAAAAACCGCTAATATCTGAAAAGAATAGGCAGCTTCGACTTGAATTTGCAAAGCTATATTTAGGAACGAATTTAGAGTTCTGGAAAACTGTCTTATTTACTGATGAAAGCAAGTTCAACTTGTTCGGTAATGATGGCAAAGAAAGAATCTGGCAAAAAAAGGGAACAGCATTGCAACTGAAGAATTTGATACCAACAGTAAAACACGGCGGTGGCAATGTGATGGTGTGGGGTGGAATTGCAGCTGGTGGGGTTGGCAGATTGGTCTTTATAGACGGTATTATGGACCAATACTATTATAAAAGACTGTTAGAAGAAAACTTGCAACCTTCCGTGGACAATTTGGGTCTTGGCCGGCATTGGATATTCCAACAGGACAACGATCCCAAACATACTACACGTTTTGTAAATAAGGCAGCTGTATTCTCCTCCTCAGTCGCCAGACTTAACCCCCATCGAACATATTGGGGAACTTATGAAAAGAAAAATCTCGAAAATTCACACCAGCAGCAAGGAATCACTCAAAACTGCGCTTCAACAAGCCTGGGGAGAAATAACTCCGGAAGTCACTAAAAATTTGGTGGATTCAATGCCACCACGGTTGCAGGCTGTTATTGATGCCAACGGTGGCCCAACAAAATATTGAAATATAAAATTATATTAAATGATGTGGAATTTTCAGTTCAATTACATAATGTATGAACACTTTTGTCCCTACTGAATTTCTTTTTTTTTGTGTTTTTACGGTTATAAGTTAATTAATGTAATTTTTTTTTTTAATTTATGTTAATAAAAATACATTTGCAGTAAAGTTGCATATAAAATTCTCATAAATATTTGCATTTTCTACTAAATTTATGAAATTTTGAGGGTGTATGGAGAGTTTTGTCCCCAACTGTATGTATGTTCAGAAAATTCGGAATTGGTCTTATGGGGGGGGGGGGGCAACCGGCCCCTCCCCTGTATCCGCAAATGGGTACAACCACGAGCTGTATAACATCTATGACGACCCAGCCACATCGACTCTTATAAAATTTCGTAAGCTACAATGGGCTGGGCAGGCCATGTGGAGCGAATGGACGACGGAAGAATTCCCAAACGCACACTGAACGGTAGAGCTCAGGGCAAACGACCGGTGGGAAAACCGCGAAAAAGATACGAGGACTCTGTTGACGCAGATTGCAGATCGCTTCTTAGATGCACAAATTGGAGGACACAGGCGCTGAACCGCGAAGATGACTTCAGACAATGTATCCTGCAGGTCCTGGCCCGATTTGGGCTGTCGCGCCATTGATGCTGATGATTTCGATGATTGCAGTGACCATGAACCCTATTTCTTCGTCAAAAACTATAGACCCCTCACAGGACAGGTGAGAAATAATCCATTCGTGACTGTTGTATGGTATAAAACACATTTATACCAATGTTCGTCTTATGAGAACTAATTGATAGAATTTAAAAGAAAAATATTTTCCCTACACATGTTCAACTTAGCAAAGACGATAGTTTTATATGGATGATTTAGATTTTTTTATTGACAAATAGAAATTGCATTCTTCAACTGATAGTGTGAACTTTTCAGGTTGAAGACACTGCAGTTAATATCTTCGACATAACGGGGTTGGAATCACACTTTGTATCCACTCTAAAGATGATGTTACTCGTTCATTTACATTTGGTGTTGCTGCGCAATTTAGTCCCACACCAATGACTCCGATTACAAATATCCGATCGATCGCTAGAATCACTGGTCCGCCTGAATATAACTGGCATATATTTAAATTCGGAGCGTATGTACATATATGCGAAGGAAAAAAATCAAAATTATCTCTCTGACACTGAGCATTACTCAGAACTTCCACGGAAGCTTGCAGTAGAGTTGTAAAATTTGGTCCGCCGTACGGTATATTTCTCCAACTAACAATCTCCACCTCAATACTGCTGAATTCTTCGTACCTGATCAGAAAGTTCTTCGTTAAAAAATCGATTAAATAATTGGTGAATTATAACTTACTCATAAAGGAAGGGCAGACATGCCGGTCCTATTGCTCGAGACCATTCGAACTCGCCTTGTATTTGCAGCAAGGCAAGGTCAAATACGTCGCGACCATAGCCCGGGCGAATAAAATATTCATTTACTCTATACACTCGTGAATCCGGCCCTTAAGAAACGTGAAATTGAAAAGAGTTACTTCTTTTGTATCTTGAATTGACTTACCTGGTGCGTTAGGATTGATTGTCCCAACTGTTATGGCCAGATCGGAAGCATTGTAAAATACTTCTATACAATGTGCGGCAGACATAACAAAACTGGAACTGACTTCAAAGAAAAAAATATTTACGTTTTCCATTATTATAAAAAATACCACCAGAACGTGAAAGCTATGGACTATTCCACCTGAACCTAAAATATCCTGGTCTCCGATTTTAGGAAGGACGTTACATTTTTACTCGCTTCCAATAGTCTGCAGAATTCTGTACGGATTTTACTGAGGGATGTGAGGGTTGTTACCCCATTGCCGAAAATATTGTTTCACACAAGAATTACATATTGCTTTCATCAGATCGTGTAACACCTGGCTGATATTCAAATTCCTGAGCTCTGGATTATTATTTACTATACACCTACTCTGTGGAGGTTGGACACAAAATCCCGAATTAAGTCCACCTAAAAAAAATTCCCATTTCTACGACCCTAAGAAAATTCTGGCACCAGAACTGGCAGAACGTGATATTGCTAATCCTTACAAAATGTTCATCTCCTGGACAATACTTCTACGTAAACTTTTATTTTCACCCTAAGTTCGGGTTCGGTGCTCACTGTCTGGAAGCTTGACTATGTCCAGGCCATTCCAAAAAAAGAAGATCGCAGTGATCCGTGTATTTGCAGACCGATTGTTATGAAACTTTAAAAATAATAAAATGAAACTATAACTAAAATAAATTATCGCTTGTAGGGCATAGGACGCCAAGAGATGTTCACTTCTTAAGTCCATATCTAGGTGATATTCGAATGCACAACTAACTCTCGCACCAGTTTCCTAATGCAGTTTATCGCAGTGAATTTTGATCAAAGCTTTGCACCTTTGTTCCACATTGAAATTGATAGGGTCCACACTTTTTTCCACGTCTGTGCCATTCCTAATATTTCCTATTTGTATAATACTCACTAATAGTACTGGCGCAAATTATATCTCCTCGCGAGAAATCCATAACTACGGCCATAAACGGAAACTCGCCGATATCACCCACAATTCCCGTCGACCATCCACAATCGCATGGTTGTGGTCTCGAATAAACGGAACAATTAAATGCACCTGTTGCATTTTCATTGTAAGTTAGATACGCTAGGGTAACTTGCTGGAAAAGTGATTCTCCTTGGATAGTACCGTTGCCGTACCGTTGCCGTTGTGGACGGTGTCTATCCGATAATGCTAAAAGAGGGAGCAGTTGTTCTAGTGCCGATCCTCAGAAAGATATTTTCTGCATGCTTGGCGCATGGATACGTACCATCTTCATGGCAACCGGTCAGAGTAGCGTTCATCCCGAAGCCAGGGAGAGACGACTATACTTTGCCCAAAAGTTTTAGGCCAATCAGCATAACATCGTTTGTTCTGAAAAGTCTGGAACGACTGGTAGAGAAGCACATTAAGGAAGTGGCTCTCAGAGCGCATCCTCTTTGTTCGGAACAACATGCGTATCAGAGCGGAAAGTCTTGTGATTCAGCGCTTCACTCTCTGGTATCCAGAATAGAAGGGGCGCTGGACCGGAAAAAGTACGCGCTGGGCCTTTTTGTGGACATTGAGGGTGCTTTTGATAGTGCGCCCTTCGAATCACTGTGTGATGCTGCCAAAAGACATGGGGTAGATGACATTTTAGTCAAGTGGATTCACTCCATGCTCACACAGAGAATGCTATTCACGGAGGCGGGGGATGGGCAATATGCTACAACGGGGGTCAGTAAGGGCTGTGCTCAAGGCGGGGTCCTTTCGCCATTGTTGTGGAGTATGCTCATAGACTCTCTGCTTCTCGAACTGCAGGATCTGAATATTCACGTACAAGCTTATGCTGATGACGTGGCTGCACTAGCTGTTGGGCTATCGCTCAGGGATGTCTGCGACAAAATGCAGAGAGTCCTATGGGTTATAGATAGCTGGTGTGAAAGGCACGGACTTTCTGTGAGTCCTAGCAAAACCGCACTAGTTTTGTTTACTAGGAAAAGAAAAACAGAAGGTTTAGTGTTGCCTATGCTGAAGGGTGAAACTATTCAGCTCTCGGAGAAAGTTAAGTATCTGGGGATTATCCTGGATAGCAAGCTTCTCTGGAAGGAACATGTAGATACAAAGGCAAACCGTGCGCTAGTAACATTCTGGCAGTGCCGGAGAGCTTTTGGAAGAACATGGGGTCTTAGGCCTTCAATGGTATATTGGCTATATACGGCCATTATAAGACCCATCCTAATCTATGCATCAGTGGTTTGGTGGACTAAGTCCGAATGTGCATACATTAGAGCTAGTCTCGCTAAACTACAGAGGACAGTCTGCATCGGTGTAACAGGTGCCTTGCGCACCACACCGGGTGCGGCACTCGATGCACTGCTCAATCTGCCACCGCTTGACATTGTTGTTCAGGCGGAAGCAATGAGAGCTACGCACAGGCTAATGAGATTAGGCTTGTGGAGGAAAGAGCATTGCACGGGTCATGGAGAAATGGCTCGAAGGTTGTCTGAGAACCCTATCTTCGATATGCCTTCGGATGCTATGACTCCGATCTGTATGCTCAATAGAAGATATCAGGTGGAGATCCCGAGTAGGGCGGAGTGGGAAAACCAGTCCGCATTGCTTAGCGGATTCACTGATATATTCTACACGGACGGCTCAATGACTGAAGACGGGTCGGGAGCTGGAATGTATCTGCAGACTGAAGATCTCAGGTACTCTTTCGCCCTAGGAAAACATTCTTCGGTATTTCAAGCTGAAGTTTATGCGATCCTTAAGGCAGTAGAATGGATTATAGAGGGAAGATGGAGAGGCAGGATGATCTGCATTTGCAGCGACAGTCAGGCCGCTCTACAATCCCTAGATAATCCAATCGTCTTTTCGAAGATGGTACGTGAGTGTAAAGAACGGTTGAATTCAGTTGGCAGATTCAATGACTTAAAGCTCATATGGGTTCCAGGTCACCAGGGTATAACTGGCAATGAAATAGCTGATGCATTAGCAAAGGCAGGATCGGAGTCAGCCATGGTCGGACCAGAACCAGTTTTCGGTGTGCCTGTAGCCTCTGTTAGGGCTGCCACTGCTGAGTGGGTGAGTAAATCACACATTGAGAGATGGCGGCTTTTCCCGGGTATGCGGCAGACCAGAAACCTTGTTGACGGACCAAGTGGACGAACCGCATCTTTCCTTCTCAAATTGAGCAGGAAAGAATGTAGTAGTATGGTTGGTGTCCTCACAGGGCATAACTCGTGTGGCCTACACATGGTCAGATTGAGAATCATTGACGACCCCATGTGCACTGCTTGCGACGAGAGCGACGACACAACGGAACATTTCCTTCTTGAGTGTCCAGCTTACTCTTTTGCGAGAGTGCACGTATACGGCGTCGATGTTATGAGGATGGAAGAACTCCGTTCTCGATCCCTACCTGAGCTCTTGAAATTCGTGAGGAGGACGAAGAAGTTCGGGTAGAGACTGGGGGACTCGAGTGCAATGGGCAATAATTGTCTGAGTGCTCAAGATGCGCGGCTTTGTTGCGTATCTTCCCCCACTACAAACAACAACAACAACAACAACCGTTGCCACAATATTGGGGGCTGTTTTCAAGATTTGAGTTGCTTTCGTCGTCCACTATGAAAATGTCGGTGGTGCAGTAATCTGAATCCTGAGTGGAAAATTAAGAAAAAAAAATCACGAAACTGTTTCACTTCTTAACCCTTACCTTGAAGATATTAAAATTGCATTGGTAATTAATTCCGTAACCCTTTGGTGTTGTTACCCTGATTCGGCAGGATGTTTCGTTAAGTTTCGGAAATGGGAAGGCGATATCTTTGGAAGAATTGGCCGGAAGGCGATAATCGAAATCGCAGGTTTCGAACAAAGCAATCGTTGGAGAAAGGAAGACAGAAAATGTTGTTATCAGAAGTAGACCTAAATGGAAAAAAAGTTTTTTTTTAATAAATTTTCAAGTTCTGGAAGACTTTCCCTCGAACGCACTTAAACACTGGGAAGACATCCTTGCACGATGCTGGGAAAAACGATTGGAACTGATATTTGAAGTGGTTAGTATTTATATAGAACACCTTACACTTTTGAATAATGTGACTTTTATTACTTTAATAGCACTTATTAATTAATAAATTAATTAATTAATAAATTAATAAGTTTTATTGGTAATGCAAATAATATCCGTTTATTACATTGGCTTATGACACCAAGTTTCAAACGTACGACTTAAATACAGATTGGAATTTAGAGATTCAGCTGCATGTAATTTCCGAAATTGAAATCAATTGGAATAAATCGAAAATCAAACGTTAGGTTCTCATCAAAATCGTTATGAAAGAAGTTCGAATGAAGTCTAAAGGACTTAGATTCAACTTCCATCCTGGTTAAGAACTTACCATAGATGATAGAAAAATAAGCGCTATTTTGACCGGAACATTCCCGAGAAACTTAAGATATTTTTATTTGAAAACGATACGAATGTAAATCACCAAAACGTAATAACTCTTCCTGAACTGAATACACGTGCGACTCAAAATTGTTAATCGCTATCTGTATGTAATGCAGATTCGCTGATGAATTTTTAATACAATTGGAAAGTGATTGTGCAATGTACTCACTTTAGTGAATGTTAAGCAAACGTTAAGTAAAAGAGCTTGCTAATGAATTACTTTATTATTTTAATAATAAAGTATTGTTATCGATTTTTAAAAAAAAAAAATTTGCTACCCTGAAATTTTTTTTTCCACGTTTCATGACTAATAGACACCAAAAAAGCAAAAAAAATGTTCAGTCCGTCTGTGCGCCGTACGTCGTACGCCGTCCGCCGTACGCCGTCCGCCGTACGCAAAACGTTTGAAAGCTTATAGCTCTCAAACTCTTTGAGCTATTAAGCTGAATTTTTTTTTGTTGATAGACTGAGCAGACCCCTTCAAGTGGCCATCTTTTGAGTGGTGGGGGTGTGAAGGGGGAGGTGGGGGAAGCGTTTTAGACGAAAAATTTTAGTTTCTAGATCTCAGTAACTGCTTAGGCTAGGAGGCTGAAACTTGGAATTTATATAGAGCATCGATAGTGGACCCATTTGCAAAAAAAAATGATAATATGGGTAAAGGGGTGTGGGAGTGGGGGGAATAATTATACGTCCGAAACGAAAGAAAGCCGAGATCGAGACATTCTAAAATCCATATCTCCTAACCGGTTAATGTCACGAAATTAAAACTTAATGAACATCTGTGGGTATACTAGGAGAATAGATCCAAAACAAATTTTTGAGAGGGAGCAGTGACGTACGGGGGTGGGGGTTGAAAAACTTTAGATTACGATATCTCACGAACCAATTGCACTAGAGAAATAAAATTTGGTTTCTGTATAAATGTTGATAAATAAAGTTTGGTGAAAGTAACGTTTTTAAGAGGGCAGTGGAGCATGGAAGTGGAGGAGGTAAGCATTTTTTTAAAAAATCCAGTCTCATATCTCAAGAACAATGTAAGGTAGATGCTTAAAATTTTTACCAAAAGTAGGCCTAATAGACCCCCAGCAAAACAAAAAATTTTGAGGGTGAGGGTGTAGAGGGTGAGGCTGGGGGAGGGTGTAGAGGGTGAGGCTTGGGGAGGGTGGAAAGGAAAAAGTTCCGATTTTTATATCTCCAGAACCTATAACAATATAAAGCTGAAACTTAGTATTTAGATAGAACTATAGTAGTAGCATGTTGGAAAAATATAATTTTTTATAGGGGTGGTATGGTACGGGGGTGGGGGATGTTTTTCCTAACTATAGAACAGCTTATGCTAGAAAGTTGAAATTTGGTACGTATATGTAAATCAACTACAAAAGTAATTTTGATTAAAAAAAAATTCAAATATCTATTGGCGTTCGGAAGTGGGGCAAAAAAAATGATTAGTGAAAATGGAATGCATATATTTTCACGATTTTCGTCATATCTATTAGGTTTTCCCAAATATTAAATTCATTTTTTTTCTACGGGTTTTTCATATAAATACCTAGAAAGTGTTTTCAGGATTTTTTAAAATTATACCCCCAAGGTGGTGTAAAGGGGATGTACACATTTTCACGAATTCAGCCATATCCCTCAGGTCTGATTAGATATCGAATAACTTTTCACTTCCACGGGCTTATTAAATAATCACCTAAAGCTTGTTTTCAAGGTTTTTCCTTTTTCAACCCCTAAGAGTGTAAAAACGGGTTGAACCCGTTTTCACGAATTCCGTCATATCTCTTAGGAGTGATAAGACATCGAATTGGTTTTCACTTCCTCGGGCTTTCTTTATATAAAGGGTTTTCCAATAAGGACTTGACAACTTTTTTTCAAAATAAAATGCAAACCATTTGAGATATTTCAAAAACTTTATTATCGGGTTGAAGTACAATCAAAACATTTATGAATGGAACTCGACTTCGTTCATATGGCCACCGCGGGCACGTTTGCAGCGGTCGATTCGTTGGACCCAATTTTCGATGACTCGGCCACACATTTCGGCCGAAATGGCTGCTATTTCGTGTTCAATGTTGGCTCTGAGCTCTTCCAACGTCGTCGGCTTGTTGGCATAGACCAACGACTTGACGTGGCCCCAAAGAAAAAAGTCCAGAGGCGTTAAATCGCACGAACGAGGCGGCCAATCGACTGGTCCATTTCTTGAGATAACACGCTCATCAAACTTACTCTTCAATAAATCGATTGTAACGTGTGCTGTGTGGCTTGTGGCACCGTCCTGTTGAAACCACATGTTGTCCAAGTCCATATCTTCCAATTCGGGCCAAAAATAATCGGTAATCATGGCGCGATAACGATTACCATTCACAGTAACGTGACGATCATTATCGTCGACGAAAAAATATGGCCCTATGACGCCGCCAGCATGCAAACCGCACCAAACAGTTATTTTTTGTGGATGAAGTGGTCTTTCATGAAGCACATGTGGATTTTCACCGGACCAATAACGCATATTTTGCTTATTGACGAACCCACTGAGCCAAAAATGAGCTTCGTCACTGAAGATGATTTTGCGATGAAATTGATCATCTTGGCGCATCTTTTCCAGAGCCCAATCGGAGAACGTACGTCGCTTCAAATGGTCCATCGGCTTCAATTCTTGAGTCAGCTTGATCTTGTATGGGTGTAAACCAAGATCCTTACGCAAAATTCGCCATAACGTGGTCTGGGCGATGCCCAACACTTGAGAACGCCGTGGAATTGACTGATTTGGATCATTTGCTACGGACGTTTCAACGGCAGCGATATTTTCGACACTTCGACCAACCCGTTGTCTCACTGGCACGGCAACATCACACAACGAATATGTAGACTCAAATTTTTGCACTAAACTTGTTACTGCCTGTCTACTAGGGCGAGAATTACGACCGAAAATCGGAGTTAACGCTCTTAAAGTAGCGGTCACCGACTCCGAATTTCTGTAGTAAATTTTTATAATTTGCAGACGTTGTTCCTTCGTGTACTTTACCATGATAAAAATGTTAAGTTTACTGAATAAATTGACAGTGACAGTTCGATGATTAGTGAAAGGGTGCGTTCACAAATTGAATTCAAAGTTGTCAAGTCCCTATTGGAAAACCCTTTATATCTAAAAACTCATTTCAGGATTTTTGGATATTCAACCCCAAAGTGGGTGCAAGGGGGTTGCATATGTTTTCACAAATTCTTAAATATTTCTAGTTCTAATGAGATATCGAATTCATTTTTACTTCGTTTAACTTCATTTTAAACGTTGGTTTCAGGATGTTTGTTATTCAACTCCAATAGGACGTAAGGCTTTCGACATATTTCTCAGGATTGATAAAATATTAGATTGGTTTGCACTTCCACAGACTTTTTATATAATCGACTTCAAACGCATTTCCGATTTCATGTAATGGCCCGAAACCAAATCACGAAAAACTTTCTAATGGCGTAACAACTGATATTATACTAGGACTAGATCTCGTCCCGGTGTATGACCCAATTATGTAATTCATATGTTATATGAGGCAGCGGCGTAAGTATTCTAGCGCGACCCCATTTTAACCGGCTATGTTATTGTAATTTTTATTTCTTTGTAATTTTACATAATATTTCACGTAGACAACTGAATTACATAATGGTAATAGCGTTTATACATGAATTAGGTAATTTTACCTATGATATGGGGATAATTTTATTACCTTAAATGCTGTAAAATTACAAATAATTTTTACTGTGTAGGTTTAGGCTTTTTACTACGATTCGATTTGTATGCGATGTGAAACACCCAACCGTTTTTAAATTGCATCAGCGAATCGTTCACAGCATAGAACAGCGACTCATTTTCAATTTGTCGTTACGATTTGCTAGTGAAATGTAATATTTTTCACAGCCAAATCGTTTTCAGATTGCCGGCGAATTCATTCGCGAAGAAATTGCTCGATGTAGCGACTAACAGTCGATGCATTGGCGAATCGCATTATGTACATTTGCTTTTGTGAAGATTCGGTGAATCACCTTTTAATGGTAATAAAATTTCATCAATGATTGTGAGCTACGAACAGTGATACAATTTTGAGTCGCAGGTATATTCGGTTTTTGAAGAGTTAATTCGTGTTGGTGAATTACATTCGAATCGTTTTCAAATAAAAATGACTTAAGTTTCTCGGGAATGTTCCGGTCAAAATAGCGCCTATCAATCATTGTAAGTTCTTAACCAGGGTGGATGTTGAATCTAAGTCCTTTAGATTTCATTCCAACGTTTTTAATAACGAATTTGATGAGAACCTGCCGCTTAATTTTCGCTTGATTTCACTTTCGAAAATTACATGCAGCAATATCTTAAAATTCCAATCTGTATCTAAGTCGTACGTTTGAAACTTGGTGTCGTAAGCCAATGTACAGGAATTGGTGTAATAAAACGGTTTTAATTTGCATTATCAATAAAACTTATTAATTTATTAATTAATAAGCGCTATTAAAGTAATAAAAGTCGCATTAATCAGAAGTGTAAGGTGTTCTATGTTAATTCTATCCATTTACAAATATCAGTTCCAATCGTTTTCTACAGCATCGTGCAAGGATGTCTTCCCAGCGTTTAAGTGCGTTCGAAGGAAAACCTTCTAGAATCAGAATATTTATTCAAAGAAACCTATTTCCCATTTAGGTCTACTTCTGATAACAACATTTTCAGTCTTCCTTTCTCCAACGATTGCTTGGTTCGAAACCTGCGATTTTTATTATCGCCTTCCGGCCAATTCTTTCAACTATATCGGTTCCCCATTCGCTCCGATTAAATATCGTAACGAAACATCCTGCCGAATCAGGGTAACAACGCCACCAGGTTACGGAATTAATTACCAATGCATTTTTAATATTTTCAAGGTAAGGGTTAAGAAGAACTTGGAACAGTTTCGTGATTTTTTTTCTTAATTTTCCATTCAGGATTCAGATCACTGCACTACGGACATTTTCATAGTGGACAACCAAAGCAACTCAAATCTTGAAAACAGCCCCCAATATTGTGGCAACGGTACTATCCAAGGAGAATCACTTTTCCAGGAAGTTACCCTAGCGTATCTAACTTACAATCAAAATGCAACAGGCGCATTTAATTGTTACGTTTATTCGAGACCACAACCATGCGATTGTGGATGGTCGAGTAATACGAAAATTGTCGGTGGTGTTGAAGCAAAAATCGACGAGTTTCCGTTTATGGCCGGAATTGTGGATATCTCGCTAGCAAATATATTTTGCGGCAGTACTATAAGTGAGTATTGTACAAAAAGGAAATATTAGGAAATGGACAGACGCAGAAAAACGTGTGGACCCTATCGATTCCAATGTGGAACAAAGGTGAAAGCGTTGATCAAAATTCACTGTGCGTCTTAAAATAGTTAATAGGTAAAACTGCACTAGAAACCTGTTGCAAGAGTTAGTTGTGCATTCGAATATCACCTAGATATGGACTTAAGAAGCCGATCATTTATTTTAATTATAGTTTTATTTTATTATATTTTTAAAGTTTCATAACAATCGGTCTGCAAATACACGGATCACTGCGATCTTCTTTTTTTGGAATGGGCTGAACATAATCAAGCTTCCAGGCAGTGTTCACCGAACCCGAATTAAGGGTAAAAATAAAAGTTTACGTAGAAGTATTGTTCAGGAGATGAACATTTTGTAAGGATTAGCTGGGATACCATCAGGTTCTTCCAGGTCTGGTGCCAGGATTTTCTCAGGGTCCTAGAAATAGGGAATATTTTTTTAGGTGGACATAATTCGGGATTTTGTGTTTAACCTCCACAGAGTAGGTTTCATTGTTCCTCATTCATATAGGGATAAATCCTTTTTAAAAATATACATATAAAATACAATGCACTTCAATTCTATTCAATGCTTAAAATTCAATTAATGATTTAATGGAAGCAATGTTAGTGTTAAACAGATCAATAGAGTTGCTAAATTTGTTACAAAATCTCATCAGTTGTTCTGGGAGACCATACAACAAATATATAAAGTACGGTGGGCTTCAATAATAAAGATATCTTGTGAACGAGTTCTAAAGTTAGACACGCGAAAATTTAACAGGTTCAGAATTTGAGGACAGTCAATGTTATTTTCAAGAACTTTAAAAAGAAAAATTAGTTCACTTTGTTCTCTACGGCGAGACAAGGTTGAAAGTCGTAGGGTAGATAATAGCTCGTCACAGTGGCGGTCATAGAGGGAGGGGGCCATAAAGGCCATGCCCCCCCTCCTAAAAAATTTGTCAACCAACGTTGATTTATGTTATCTCGTCTGCTTAAAAGAAAAATTATATTAGACTATTAGATACACTTAAAGTATACTCGTATTGTGTCCACTATGTAAGTAAATCTGATTTCCCTAATGTCTTTCTTTAATCCTTCTTTTGTCTCCTAATAGAAAATAAGACTACTAAATTAAAATATTTCAATACAAAAGTTATTAAATTTCGAATATAAATATACTTCAATCAATTTGATTTAACAAAACAAACACTTCTGATAAGGAGGTATGTTAGTGCCCAATATTGAATTTAAGGTATTTAAGATTTGGATATAGTACGAACACGCTTCTATTGGAAAAAACTAAAACACAAAAACTAGTCCCGGAGTAGATTTCAAATTTATTCATATTGATGGGTAATATAGTATATCTTAATAGTTTTGTCGAAATCACTAAATTTCTGCAAATCCAGTTTGAAATCCTGTGTTGTAACTTAGCTAATTAAGAGTATTTTTAGTAACTACATATTACATTTTTAACTACATATTAATTTTTTTAATACTGATTAACATCCAAAGATTTAAAACTCGATTTGATGCAATCTCAAGATTTCGATAAGATTCTATTTAATTCCCAAATTTGAATGAATTTGAAATCTAATCGTGTAAAAAGGGTAGTTCAAAAGCTAATCAAAGCAACCTGAACAGTAGGGTAGGACAATTTTTTACGGAATAATTTTTATTTTTTTAACGACCTTATCTGATCGGGATAAAATTTAAAACATACAGTTTTTACACTAATTAGGACCATTACAGGGGATGGAATTGCGAAAGAAATCTTTGGGGACTAAGGTCGCCAGATTGGGCTATTTACCGCGATTTGGGCTATTTAAATATTCAATTCGCGGGTACAAATTTCAAAAAGCTACTTATAGCTTTTTGGGCTATTCGGCCAACGCAAATTGTGTTAGTTAATTTAGTGTTAGTTTACAACAGAGCCGATTTACGAGGAAAAAATAGAAATATAAAAATTAAAAAACTGAATTTTAGTCGTCTCTTGGGTTAAATCGGCTAGTGTTACCGGCTCAAATACAACGTTGGCAAACTATGTCATATCACAAATCCTGTTGCCACTAAATGTTAGGTTCTCTCTAATGAAAAATAATACTTCACACGATATCTCTCTGGTGTTTGCAAACACAAATTTCATTTAGAGTCGGTTCATTATTTGTTGACTTTCTACAAATGAACCACTTTCTTTCAAGTTAAGGACACCCATGGAAATATAACATACAAGAGATAATAGATTTATCAATATTGATGACTGTCGTAGAGTTCAATTTTTTCGTAATTTATTAAACATTATTTTTATATTTATATATTTATATTTATATTATTGGTGGGTTACAGACATGTGTCGCAAAAATTAAAGTTATTGTTACATGTGTACATATGTCTCTTTCTACTCACTTATTATTGGTATTAAAGTTTCCAGAGAAAAACAACAACCTTGTAATATCGTAGATAGGTCCATGTACTTCTCGCATGTAATAGTTACTTCATGCGCATTTCACACAAACAACCGAATATGCTGGAAATCTCTCGACTCACCACTTGCAGTATATAAGCGCTGCAGAGCCCGGGGATATGTTTTTCTGCTGCGAGAATCAAACGACGAGCAGTTCATCAGATCAACATTTTTTGCAGTGGCGGCTTCTACTCCATTGAAAATTCGATAAGCTAGAATTATGAAAATTACAAATTATTTTTCGTGAATAATTTGATTATTGCACCTAATATTTTTAGAGAAGACTTCTAAAATTGTGATAAATGCGAATTTATATATTCACACACGTATTTACATTACAGTGTTTCTTAAGAATTCTGGAGCACAGTTTTTCGTCGGAATCGCAATTATGTTCAGTTGAGCGCGGTATTTGGGATACAAATCTTCGTGCGGGTTTTGGGCTATTTCATCAGTTCACTCGGCGGGTTCTGCAGCCAACTATCTGGCAATCTTATTGGGGACAGATTCACCATACAATTAATAGCCACCCTAGTGTACAGCCCTAAAATTGTCTTTCAGTCTTTCATCACAATTACCTGTACAAAATATTAAAATATTTGAAAGTACTTGATAGCAATGCAAGTTTTAAAAAATCTTTAAAAATCTTACAAAGTAAATTAAAAAATTTAAGAGCGTTGTACACTCTTTTCGAGTTTTCAAAATCTACTTGCCAAAATCTTGCGATGTAAATCAGCTATAAGAGACTGCTCGTGAAGCTATTATAATTTAAAATAGTATTAGAGAATTTTCGGGCTTTTTTTTAAGTTTTGAATAAGGAGAGCAGGCTAGGTAAGGGTATGGTGGCAGTCATCTAAACTCAATAAGGAGATTAATTGAATTATAAATTACATTGATGAAAAATATGCTTTTCGTAGATTTTAAGTATTGTAGGATAACTTAATAACTGGGGTGATCATTTCTTCGAAGTCTTTGGATTTTACGATACAGGCTTCAGCTTTCAATGCCAAATCCTCGGTTTCATCAAATATATATGAAAGTTAAAAAATACTAAATTAAATACACTACTTTTCTAGTGGTCTTAAAAACTGCTTGTTTACATTGATTAAATATAGAACAGAATTGAAAAACTATCAAAATATTCTAGATTTCTCATACATTTGAGTGATTTCAAAGTATTTTTGGACTTCTAAATTTTGTCGAAAATGAGATCGTATTCTACTAAAAGCGAACATACTTGAAATTTTGTTCACCACGCCTTGGAATCAAATAATTTTATTTTTTAGTTCCTGCTTATGCTATTAAATTTTCCATTGCTTAAAGACTTACAATAATACAATACAGATTCAAATTTTTGGCACCATTTAGTCAGCTGATAAATTAAAAAAAATATCAAAGGAATGTCTTCAGAGCTATGTTAATGCTTGTCGAGATTGCGAAATCTAGTTACCTAAATCTGGCGATTAAATTAGTTATTAGATGCGGAAATGAAAAAGTTGATATTTTCAAGCAGTAAGAACCGCAAAGACCATAACATTTGTACAATTTCCATCCTCACTGTACTAGCGGCTAACCACCACACCTAGTCTCTCTACAGTAGCTACTGAACGTCAGTGGCCACCCTCTTGGAAAAGCAATATGACCGCCACTGGCTCGACATAACTGATATTTTCAACATGAATGCTAAGTTTGAAGGCTATGAGTCTTTAAAACTTATGCTGAATGGTTTCAATTCGACCACCATGAACTTCAAAATATGGATTCCAGATTGATGAAAGATATTCAAGTTGAGAACGGACTAAGCTACAATAAAAAGATACTTGAGCGTGAAAATATTGGAAAACTACTTGCATAATGATGTTTGAATGAGAAGGATTCATCAAACCAAACACCAAGATCTTTAATATAAAACATTAACGTTAGATAAGGGCGAACCGTTCAAATTGTAATAATATCTAATAACAGAACAAGATTTATGGAAGATAATAAAGTTGCACTTCGTCACATTGAGATATAATAAATTAACATCACACCAAGTTAATAATTTATCTAAATTATCTTGTAACACCAGGCAGTCATTCATCGATCTAACACATTTATAAATTTTTAGTTCATCCGCAAAGAAAAGAAATTCCACGTCATGAAATATAATACCTCACAAAGATCATTAATGAATAGCAAGAATAGTAGTGGTCCCAGATGAGAACCCTGAGGAACACCGGAGGTAAGAACGAATGATACAGAGAGCACAGATTTAATTTTGACAGAGCGACGAACGACTTACAAGATAATTCGCGACCCAATTGAGCAATGTATTTGAGAAGCCCATGTAGAAGCTGCCTGGATGAGGAGACAGTCCTTCACCTTCTCTGTACCCGTCCAGCTCTATCAACCAGAAGGAAAGCTCATCTTGAAGCTTACTTCTTCAACTGTCTCGGCGATCTTGCCGCAATGGAGGTCGCGAGAATCCAACGCTTCATTGCAAGCTCTAAATGGTTCGACGAGTAGGGCCGGATTCGATGATCCTGTGGTAACACAACGGACCTTTCAGGTCTAAGTGTTCTCGCGGGCAGCCACGCGTACCTACCTACCTACCTACCTTGAGAAGCCCATGTAACTGAGCTTATCTAAAAGTAACGAGTGATTGACTTTATCAAAGGGTTTAGTAAAGGCAGTATAAATTGTATGTCTTTGATTACGGCTATTTAAGGTTGAAGCGATAAACGAAGTAGCAACAGACAGATTTGTAAGCGCGGACCTAGACTTAAAAAAACCATGCTGATGCGTTTACAAAGAATTGTGTATAGTTAATAGTAATCCAGAGTTCAGGAATTCGAATCTCAGCCAGGTTTCACACGATCTGATGATAGCAATATGTAATTCTTATGTGAAACAATATTTTCGGCAATGGGGTAACAACTCTCACATCCCTCAGTAAAATTCGCACAGAATTCTGCAGACTATTGGAAGCGAGTAAAAATGTAATGTCCTTCCTAAAACCGAAGGATTAGGTGGAATAGTCCATAGGTTTTATGCCCTATTGGTATTTTTTTATAATAAAAGAAAACGTAAATATTTTTTTCTTTGAAGTCAGTTCCAGTTTTGTTATGTCTGCAGCACATTGCTTGTCTTCATTTAACAATCCTTCGGATCTGGCTATAGCAGTTGGGATAATCAATACTACAGCAACAGGTAAGTCAATTCAAGATACAAAAGAAGTAACTCTTTTCAATTTCACGATTCTTAAGGTCCGAATTCGCGACTGTATAGAGTAAATGCATATTTTATTCACCCAAACTACAATGGCGTAATGAATGACATTGCCTTGCTGCAAATACAAGGCGAGTTCGAATGGTCTCGAGCAATCGGACCGGCATGTCTGCCCTTCCTTTATGAGTAAGTTATAATTCACCAATTAATTCATCGATTTTTTAACGAAGAACCTTCTAATCAGGTTCGCACAATTTACCGGTATGGAGGTGGAGATTGCTGGTTGGGGAAGTATAGAGTACGGCGGACCAAGGTCTACAACTTTACTAAAAGCTTCCGTGCAAGTTGTGAGTAACACTATGTGTCAGAGATTCTATGATAATCTTGTTGCTTCGCAAATGTGTACATATGCTCCGAATGCTGATGCGTGCCAATTCGATTCAGGCGGACCAGTGATTCTAACGCTCGATCGGTCATTTGTAATCGGAATCATTAGTTCGGGACTAGCTTGCGCAACAACAGCCGGTGTAAATGTTCGAGTAACATCATATTTAGCATGGATACAAAGTGTGATTCCAACTCCGTTATGTCGAAAAAATTAACTGCAGTGTCTTCAACCTGAAAAATTCACACTATCAGTTCAAAAATGTAATTTTTATTTTTAAATTAAAAAATCTAAATCATCCATACAAAACTATAGTCTTTACTAAGTTGAACATGTGTAGGGAAAATATTTTACTTTTAAATTCTATCAATAAGTTCTCATAATACGAACATTAGTATAACTACGTTTTATACCATACAACAGTCACGAATGGAATACAATTATTTCTCACTCCTGTCCAATATATTGAAGAAGATAGCCAGTGGAAATCTTTTAGTCTTTCGTTTAGTTGTGTACTTAGAAGTCATTTGGTCCATTGTATCGACGCCGCCTTTAGTTGCATTGTAATATTGAATGATTTCCGGCTTTTTTTTGTGTATCAGAGATGTCTCCTTTGTCGTGCATTGTTGATAGCAATATAACTACTTTTCCCTTTTTTGGCACATGACACTAGGGTGGCGTCATCACTGTAGGCAAAACATGATGACAATGGTTCTCATCCTTCTGATTGTAACATCTCATACGGGATATAGCCCTTATTTTTTCGGAGAGTTCCAACTAATGTGAGTCCATTCTGACGGAGAAGTTTGCTTAACTGTAGAGAGGTAAAGAAATTATCCGTTGGCTGGTCGTATGCTGGACCTGAGAAATTTGTTTGAATTTTCACCAACATTCTTCTGACGAACGCCTGTATCAGTTTTTTTCCCGTATAGAGTTTGCCTTGCAAAAGGACAGCCCGTTTTAATCCAAAATATTTTTATACCATACTTTGCGGGTTTACTTGGAATGTATTGAGTAAATTTAGTTTTGCCTCTGTACGGAAACAATTGTTCATCTATGGTTAGTTTCTCGTACAGCTTGAACATCTTTAAGAGGTTGTTTCCATCTTTGTCCCCACTTCTCTAATGGGTGCAGCTTTATCTGTTTTCAATCGTTCAGTTCTCGAGGTTGCCTCATCGAATCGAATATATCGAAGTATGAACTGAAATCTATTGCGGATTAGGCTAGCTCGGCAGATTGGAAGATCATCCGATTTCCAAAGCTCCGTAACGTGTTCGTAGTTCGATAAATGAACTCCAGACGCTATGAGAATGCCAAAAAATGCATCTAGCTCAGCCATTGTCAGAGGATCAAACGACTTTGGATCAGACTGTCGGTTACTACATATTATTCCAATTTGCTATGACACTGGATGCCTTCCGACTAGTCTGCTGCAAAATAATTTCTTTTATATCATTTGACGTTAAGGCGAGTTAGATTTATGTAAGGCACTCGTACACCTCCTCGCTCGCGAAGTACATTGTGTGCTCTGGTTCGAAATTCTGCAGGCAACGGAGTTTCCCTCCAAACCTTTAAATCTTTAGCAGTAGAAATGTTCTGACCTGACTGATCTGGTCGCGGAAGCTGATCGAGTTCATCTTCTTCGTTTACTTCCACTTCTAAATCGACGTTGTACAAATTTTCAATATCAGAATCTTCAGCTTGAAGAGGAGGCTGCCAATTGTCATCATTATCACCGACTATATGGATCTTCTTCCGATTCAGAGAAGCATATCAATTCATTGATTTCTTCATCCGTCAATCGGGTATTCCACGAAATGTGTCTATATGATTAGATGAAGTCGGTGATAAATTTACAAAACCAAATGTATAACTTAATCCAATGTACCTGCGGCTACGTTGCTCAAATCGAAAGGTACGCTGGGTGCCACAGTCCGTCTTCGTAATAGGTACCCGGTACCGCTGTTGGTAGATTTAATGTGACAAATCTTCTGGTAACATAAGGGTTAAAGCGTCTAGAAACTCGTCTGTCATTCATTCGACATTGAATCGATCTTTACAAAGAAACTAAATTCTCTTTAGTCGTAAAAAGTCTTAATTCAATGCTCGCAGGAAAAACAACTAGTAAGCTGCCATTTAGGAAACTGTTAAGCTGCTAATTCTAAAAAGTAAAATTTTAGAGCAAGCAAGAAATGTCGTGTATATTGTCCAAAGGTAATTGAAGTAAACCAAAAAAAGATCAGTGGCCCCCACCTACCGCTTAATACTGCCACTACCTAAATCCAAGCAAAAACCAGACGAATGGCAAGCTCGACGCATTAAATTGCATTTTGTCGCAGTTGTGTTACTCTGTAATTTTAGGAAATAAGTTGAATTAAAAATATATTTTCAATTGATTTACTTGTTTATTATTAACACAATTAAAAAAATCCGTTAATTTAATGAGTTCCATTTATCGTTTTATTTAAATAAGATTTTTTTGTATAAAAAAGAAAGCTGCTTCATTTACATTGTCATGTTCTTTTTTTTCCATAACTACTGAGTATAAATTTTAAAGTTTGCTTACATATTTAGTTGCCGTTTTATTATTGCTTACTGTGCGCAATATTTTGTTTCTTTTTTAATTTCCCTAAAATTATTTATTCAACTATAAAAAGGTTAGTTTTATTTATTACATCTTATTTCTTGTTTTTTACATTATACAGTAAAAAGTATTCGAACGTTATACACATTTAAAAAAAGAGCTCGTGTAGAACTATGGATCTTATTTGTAAAGAAAATAAAAGGTCAAAAAGGATAAGCCTTATGTCTATAATCTCACCGATTGAACTTATATCCTAATTTCTCTATTTTTTTTTTCAAGACTGGGAAGAATAGCTGAAGGTGAAAAGACACTTACACGACGGAATATTCCAAAGTATTCTTTTCCGTTTTTTTTTAACCATTTACAAGTTACGTTAAAATAATTAAAAAAAAAGTAATAACAAATAATAAAAAAAAAATTGTTTACCAATTTACCTATATACAATTCGTTTTGGTATTTCAAAGTAAAAGAACGACTTCTTCTCTTCATCTCAGACACGTTACACTTTTCTGTTCTTTTGTTTATAACTAAATTCGATAATTGGGAGCTTTTTTCTTTGCTATCCGAAACGAATAAACTATAATTCCCCGATGGACATTGTCAACTCAACCTTTGGTCGATCATCAGAGAACGTCTTGTGCGTTTGGTTCGTCATGCGAATGTTGCAATAAGCCCTTTCTTTCGTCCGGTGCTATACTACTGCTGCCTACAATTTCCGTATCTTGTATACTTCCAGCGTACATTGATTCGTAGACGGGATTCGCGAAATTACCCTTGAAATAAAATCATATAGTTAAAATGGCAATCAATTTGAGAAACGAACTGTCTTACCTTGTCATCTTCATGAATAAAAGCTGGCGGTTCATCGACATCCGCTAGATACATAGGATTTGTTATTTCCACATTATCTGTTAGTCTAGCATGTGTGAATGGTTGACCCATTCGTCGTTTTCTGTAAAAGAATTAATGGCTTGTGAGAATTTATTCAACAAAAATCATCAGATTCAATGTTAACTTACTTTAAAAAGAAGATAGCACCACCGAATAGCGAAATAATTAAAATCAATACGGATAAAACCACAGCCAAAATGGTCAAAACTCGAGCCGTCTTCTTCTTACCACCACTCAACATTTCCGAACTTTCGAAAATACACGAGCTTATTTTGCCATCGTCACATCTGTAAAAAGAAATTACGCGAATCATAGACACCCTTTTTAAAATTTCCTAATCGCTGAAAAAGAATCTTACAAGCACTCGTTTATCGAACTCTCGGTATGACAAACGCCACACTCTCCAATGCATGACGGTGGATCCTTACAATTCGTTCCTTTCCATTCGCCAATACAAATACAATCCGGCTTGAGGAAATCATTTAGCGTACAAATTCCACCGTTTGAACAAAAGCCGTTACACTCAGTATTGAATCCGACATTTTTCTGAAAGAAGAAAATTTTGATATAATCGTTTGCTCTGTTAGTCTCATTTCTATTGCTCTTACTTCACACAAATAGCCATTCCATGGAGCTGTACAATTACAAATTCCAATAGTCCCGACCACATAGCATGTTCCACCGTTCTGACAAACGATACCTGTACACGGCGTGCGAGTTGGTACCAGCATATCGTCACAGACTAAGTCAAAAAATCAATTATCTATTAGGTAATGAAACGTAGGCAAAAATACTTACAGCTTGGAGGATGAGCCGTTTGACATCGGTCAATTTCGCAACGTTTACCAGTATATCGATCCTGACAATCGCACACAAGTCCTTGTGAATCGGCTTTACACTTTCCGCTATTCAGGCAATAATCATTGCACGAATCTGCTTCACATTGTTTTCCCCAATAGCCTGGTTGGCATTCGCATTGCGGTCCGCTTATACCAATCGTGCAGAGTCCGTGACCGCTACAGAAACCATCGCAGGCACTTACTTCACATTTTTTGCCCATATAACTGAAATTTGAGTAAATGAAATGTTACTGGGGAAAAGAAAAAAAATCTGCCAACAGTCTGGGCGCAACTTTATTATTTTATGGATAGAAGTCCGAAACGTGCTTAATGATGAGATACGGTGTTGGGTACTATGCGACTGACAACCTAAAAAATAACGTTCCAAATAGCTTAATGGTTATTTTTTAGGTTGTCATTCGCATAGTACCCAACACCGTATCTCATCATTAAACACGTTTCGGACTTCTACCCATAAAATAATAAAGTTGCGCCCAGACTGTTGGCAGATTTTTTTTTTATTTACGTATTTTTTTTATCAATAGAATAATTCATAGTAGTAAAAGCGAATTCGATCACATTAAACCTAAGAGATTTTCGGAATCAGTGAAATCTTAAACAATACCCCCAGGGGGTTTAATTGAGAAAAATACTTAAATCGGTTTTTTCCCGACTACGTTTAAAGCTTATAGAAGTACAAGTGAACTCCAAATCTCAATATACCTTAGGAATATATCAGAATTCGTGAATATGTACACAACCAATTTACTCCCCCTTAGGGGTTGGATATCGAAAAATGTTAAAGACCGTTACTAGGCGCTTATATAAATAGCCCGCAGAAGTAAAATTGCTTTGATAGTTTGACATGTCTAAAAGTTTTAACGAAATTCGTGAAAATGTGGATTCACGGACATTTTTTTGACTCAACCTCTGAACGCCAATAAAAATCTGAACTTTTTTTTGTTTTAATTACTCTAATAGCACATCTACATATACGTACTAAGTTTCAATTTTCTAGCATAAGCCGTGTCTGAGATATAAAAAACCACTCCTCTCCCCCGTACCTTGATACCGCTATCAAAAATTTTATTTTTCTAGGATGTCTCCATAGTCGTTCTATATAATCCTAAATTTTTAGCTTTCTATTCATTATGGTTTTTGAGAAATAAAAATCAGAATGTTTTCCTTTCTACCCCCTTTCACCACCACCCCCTACACCCACACCACCAAAATTTTTTTCCCTACTAGAAGTTTATCGACCCCAACTCCTGTAAAATTTTCAAGATCATATCTGATACGGTTTCTGAGATATAAAAATTACATTTTTTGAGAAATTGCTATCCCCCCACTTTCGTGCTCCACCTCGCCACTCAAAAAATTTAGTTTCGGTAGACTCCTCTTGTGAGCCCATATACAGAAACTAAATTTTATCTTCCTGGTGTAATTAGTTCGGAAGATATTGTAATCCAAAGTTTTTCACCCCCCACCCCCACACCCCACCACCCCTCTTAAAAATTTTAGCTCTTGTCTAATCTGGAAGTATCCCTAAGGACAACAACAAAGTTCCAATCTTCTGACATCAATTGTTCAGGAGATATCGATTTTAGAATGTTTCAATCCCGGCTTTCATGCGTTAAAGACTCATTGTATTCCCCCCCACTTCCACACCCCTTAACCAATATCGACCATTTTTTTGCAATTGAGTCCATTATCATAGTACTATATAAGTTCCAAGTTTCAGCCTCCTAGCATAAGTGGTTCCTGAGATCTAGAAACCAAAATTTTTCGTCTAAAACGATCCCCTCTCCTCTCCCCTTGTACCCCCACCCCTCAAAAATATACCAGTCGTAGGGGTTCACCCATTCTACCCACCATAAAAATTTCAATTTAATATCTCAACGGGTTTGGGAGCTACGCGCCTTCAAACAATTTTGCGTACGGCGTACGGCGTACGGCGTACGGCGTACGGCGTCTACGGCGGACAGACGGACATTTTTTTTTTTTTTGCTTTTTTGGGGTTTACTAGTCCTAAAACGTGTAAATACAAAATTTCAGGGTAGCAAACTTTTTTGAAATTTCAGGTCGATAACAATACTTTATTATTAAAAAATAATAAAGTAAAAATTGAAATTCGAATCCCGTCCGTCCATAACATATGTCCGTCGTCTGGTTAGAAGCGCTGGTACTATTCTTTCCAAGATCAATGACAATATTTTTGGCTAGTGTATTACAACTGCCTTACTTTAAATCAAATCGGATCAACTGATCCGGCATATTCGGCTCTCCTAGCAAAACACTATTCAATCTATAATTAATGGTGTCGGGCAAAAATGAATGAAATTCAGCACCTATTGAACCTAACTACATTGTAGGAAAAGACCACTTTGTTTCGATCGAAAGCTAAGAATAATCTTAATGAAATGCAATATCTTGACTGGTCTAACAACTAAGGAAGTACAGTCCCTGGCCAAATTATTAGACGTACTTAAAATTTTTTCCCAAGAACTAGATTCAGATCCTTCTAAATTACTTTATTTGATGTTTGGGATGCGTAAACCGCTCTACCTAGATTCGTATTTCTGTTATCTATTTGGTATCATCGACAACGTTGCAGTCTCCCCAGGACTCGCTTGAACAAGTATAAGTTTTGAACAAGAAGGACGTATTTTGGTTTTTGTCTCAGTATTGCAGGATTTTTGTATGTTTATGAACTGTGTTGTAATTTAGAAGTGTTTCTTATTATTTTCAAAGACATTAAGTGTTGTGTTAAGTTTAATTTAAATATAAAAAATCTGCCAACAGTCTGGGCGCAACTTTATTATTTTTTTGGGTAGAAGTCCGAAACGTGTTTAATACTGAGATGCGATGTAGGTCACTATGCGACTGATAACCTAAAAAATAACGTTCCAAATGGCCTCCTGTTTATTCTTTAGGTTATCAGTCGCATAGTGATCTACATCGCATTGCTCCAGCTCTGTACATCAATACAATTTTGAACTTTTTTTTGCTTTAATTACTCCTATAGTACTTCTACATATACATACTAAGTTTCAACTTTCTAGCGTACGCCGTTTCTGAGATATGAAAAATCACCGCCCACCCTCGTACCTTGCTACCCCTATCAACAATTTTATTTTTCTAGGATACCTCTTCAGTGACTCTATATACTCGTCAATTTTTAGCTTTCTATGAAATAAAAATCAGAATTCTTTTCGTTCCACCCCTTCCCACCTTCACCCCCTTCGCCAGCACCACCAACATGTTTTTCCTGCTAGAAGTCTACTGGGCCTAACTCCTGTAAAACTTCTAAGATCATATCTGGTACGGTTCTTGAGATATAAAAATTTAATTGTTTGAAAAATGGTTATTCCCCCACTTCCGCGCTTCACATCCCCTCTTAACATTTTTACATTCAGTAGACTCCACTTGTGATCTTATATACAGAAACCAAATTTCATCTTCTTGGTACAATTGGTTCGGAAGATATTGTAATCTAAAGTTTTTCACCACCCACCCCTACACTCCACTACCCCTCTTAAAAATTTTAGCTCTTGTCTACTCTCCTAGTATCCCTTAAGATAACTACAAAGTTTCACACTTCTGAGATCAACGGTTCAGGAGATATGGATTTTAGAATGCGTCAATCCCAGTTTTCGAACGTTTTGGATACATTGTTCCCCCCCCCCTCCCCCACTCCCACACCCCCCAACCCTTATCGACCATTTTTTTGCAAATGAGTCCACTATCATAGTACTACATAAGTTCCAAATTTCAGCCTCCTACCATAAGCGGTTCCTGAGATCTAGAAACCAAAATTTTTCGTCTAAAACGCGCCACTCCCCTACCTTACAACCCCACCCCCCAAAAGATACCAATCGTAGGGGATCACCCAATCTACCCACCATAAAAATTTCAATTTAATATCTCAACGGGTTTGTGAGCTATGCGCCTTCAAACGGTTTTGCGTACGGCGTACAGCAAAAAAAAAATGTCCGTCTGTCCGCCGTAGACCCCGGCGGACAGACGGACATTTTTTTTTTGCTTTTTTGGGGTCTACTAGTCCCAAAACGTGAAAATACAAAATTTCAGGGTAGCAAATTTTTTGGAAATTTCAGGTCGATCACAATACTTTATTATTAAAAAATAATAAAGTAAAATGGGTAGAGCCAGAGATCTCACGAAAGAGAGAAACCACGAAGTGAAGGCCTTGATCGATGCCAAAATTTGTTCGAATCGAGAAATTTCCCGGCGATTGAATATTTCTGAGGCTTCTGTTCATAGTAATGAATATTGTTTCAGGTGTACTTTAGTGATAAAAGCACTTTCGAAATTCTTGCCAATAAAGCGCAATACGTCAGAAGGCGTCGAGGTGAGAGATTTCATCCAGACTGTGTGAAACCAACAGTGAAGCACCCTGCAAAAGTGATGATTTGGTCAGTCATCTCTGCAAAAGGAACTGGATGTCTGCACATTGAAGAGGGTACAATGAAACAAGACCAATACAAAGAGATGTCCTCCAGACAAAATTTCTTCCTCAGTTGAGGGAGTGGTTTCCAAGTGGAGAAAATTTTATCTTCATGCAGGATGGTGCTCCCTACCACACGGCAAGGTCTGTCAAAACTTTTTTGAGCGAAGAAAATGTACCCCTTTTGGATTGGCCAGGCAATTCTCCGGACATGAATCCAATTGAGAATGTCTGGGCACTAATCAAAAGAGAGGTAGCAAAGGAGGTCATTACAACAAAAACCCGGCAAATAGAAAAAATAATAGATGTTTGGAACCATAGTCCGGACCTTCAGGAAACTGTCTAGTCATGCATAAACAGTATGCCGAGGAGAATACAGGCTTTAATTGCTGCTCAAGGAGGAAATACTAAATATTAAGCATAAAAAAAAATCTGCGAGTTTTTTCCCTTGCTTCATTACCTACATATTTTTTTAAAAAATACATGTCCTACACAATTTTATCGCAGCTATGAGTTTAATTTATCTAATAGCCTGCAAAATGGAAAAATATTTATTTTAGAAGAGTCCTTCTACAGAAAGCCTTAATTTTACTCCGTAAAGGTAAAATTTTAAAAAATTTCTAGGTGCGTCTAATAATTTGGCCAGGGACTGTATGCCCTCAATTTGGCTATCCAAATTTGAACAAAAGACTCATTCTGCATTGTCTAGCATTATCTTTCACAAGTGCACAAGAAAATGCAATTTGATTGCACACGAAAATGCGATTTGATTTTGTTTTTTGCGTTATTCTCGCTTTTTCAAAAAAGTGAAGTGTCCTTTTTTTTCCGATTTTTTGTGGAAAGATCAATTTTCTGAAAATGGAATGAAGGCTGAAACTCTATATGTTAGATATTTTGATTTCTATTCTAAGGACAAAAATAACTTTCCAAGAAACTTCCTAGTCTCGAAACAACTGATGGTATACTCCGATTTGACCGTGTCCCAGATTAAGACAAAATGCATGTGTTATATGTGAAAGTAGCGTAACTTACGCTATAGAACTTACGACATGTAAGCATTCCAGCACGACCCCTTTTTAACCGCTTCCCGAACTTTGACCCGAAAAATAATAAGGTTTCGCCCATACTGTGGGCAGATTTTATTGTAATTGACTTCACTTTTATTGTAGCCTTACTACATATTGGTTATCTTTCAACTTATTTTATGGTAGTCGCGATTTTAAATATAGAAAAAGTTAATACTAGTACGTAGTTGATTTCAACTTTATATTTTTCTGATTGTGGTTGTTATATGTTCTAATAACACAAATGTTTACCTTAACAATGACATTAAGGTACGATTACAAATCGACCCACTAATAATAATTAAGCACTTACTTCATGATCCCAATGCAATAATCAACTCCAACCATTGTTAGACCGTACGCATTATTTTCGAATAAAAGCATGTACAAAGTTAGTAATAAATGCAGTAATTATCCATAAGTCACAAGTTTAGTGACATACTGTTTAATTATTCCAATTGATTTCAATTTCGAAAACTACATGCAGCAATATCTTAAAATTCCAATCTGTATCTAAGTCGTACGTTTGCAACTTGGTGTCGTAAGCCAATGTACAGGTATTGGTGTAGTAAAACGGTTTTTATTTGCATTATCAATAAAGCTTATTAATTCATTAATTAATAAGCGCTATTAAAGTAATAAAAGTCGCAGTATTCAAAAGTGTAAGGTGTTCTATTTTAATTCTATCCATTTACAAATATCAGATCCGATCGTTTTTCCCAGCATAGTGCAAGGATGTCTTCCCAGTGTTTAAGTGCGTTCAAAGGAAAGCCCTCCAAAACTAGAAAATTTATTAAAAAAACGTTTTTTCTATTTAGGCCAACTTCTGATAACAACATTTTCAGCTTTGGTTTTACCAACGATTGCTTGGTTCGAAACCTGCGATTTTTATTATAACCTTCCGGCCAATTCTTCGAACTACATCGCCTTCCCATTTCCGAATCATAACGACACATCCTGCCGAATCAGGGTAACAACGCCACCGGGTTACGGAGTTAATTACCAATGCATTTTTAATATTTTCAAGGTAAGGATTAAGAAGAACTTAGAACAGTTGCGTGATTTCTTTTTTTTTATTTTTCATTCAGGATTTAGATCACTGCACCACGGACATTTTCACAGTCGGCACCCAAAGCAACCCAGATCTTAAAAACAGCCCACAATATTGTGGCAACGGTACTATCCAAGGAGAATCACTTTTCGATGAAGTTACCCTAGCGTACCTAACTTACAATCAAAATGCAACTGGTGCATTTAATTGTTCCGTTTATTCGAGACCACAACCATGCGATTGTGGATGGTCGAGCAATACGAAAATTGTGGGTGGTGTTGAAGCAAAAATCGGCGAGTTTCCGTTTATGGCCGGAATTTTGGATATTTCGCAAGGAAATATATTTTGCGGTAGTACTATAAGTGAGTATTATACAAAAAGGAAATATTAGGAATTGCACAGACGCAGAAAAAACGTGTGGACTCTATCAATTCCAATGTGGAACAAAGGTGCAAAGCTTTGATCAAAATTCACTGTACATCTTGAAATAGTTTATACGATAAACTGCACTAGGAAACTGGTGCGAGAGTTTGTTGTGGGTGTATCTGAAGTTAAGCAGACACCAGACCCATACCCTAGTGGGAGCTCTGACTGGACATTGTCACATGATGAAACATCTTAATAGGATTAGTCTCTCTGAGACTAAAACTTGCAGAATTTGCGATGACGAACACGAAACACCAGAGCACATCTTCTGTGAATGTGAGGGTTTAGCTTACAAAAGACTTCGTCACTTCGGTCAGGGTTTCATGGAACATTCGGAATTCCTGACCATTCCTCTTCGTAAAATACTAAGCTTCATTGAAAGCGCATGGATTGAAGAGGAATCATAGTTAATCCGGGTGACGTCACAATAGGTCCAACTGTGGCTCGAGTGGCAGAGATTAAAAGACCAACCCCTTTTACCAATCTAATCTAATCTGGTTCGAATATCACTTAGATATGGACTAAAAAAATTATTTAAGGAGAGAATAGAACTCTCTTACCGCCCTATGCCCTACAAGCGATAATTTTTTTTAATTATAGTTTTATTTTATTATTTTCAAAGTTTCATAACATCCGGTCTGCAAATACACGGATCACTGCGATCTTCTTTTTTTGGAAAGGGCTGGACATAATCAAGCTTCCAGGCAGTTCGCACCGAACCCGAATTAAGGGTGAAAATAAAAGTTTACGTAGAAGTATTGTTCAGACGACGAACATTTTGTAAGGATTGCAGCTGGGATACCATCAGGTTCTAACTGGTCTGGTGCCAGGATTTTCTCAGGGTCGTAGAAATGGGGAACATTTTTTAGGTGGACATAATTCGGGATTTTGTGTCCAACCTCCACAGAGTAGGTGTATAGTAAATAGTAATCCAGAGCTCAGGCATTCGAATCTCAGCCAGGTTTCACACGATCTGATGATAGCAATATGTAATTCTTGTGTGAAACAATATTTTCGGCAATGGGGTAATAACCCTCGAATCCCTCAGTAAAATCCGCACAGAATTCTGCAGACTATTGGAAGCGAGTAAAAATGTAATGTCTTTCCTAAAACCGGAGACCAGGGTATTTAAGGATTAGGTGGAATAGTCTATAGATTTCATGCCTTGTTGGTATTTTTTTTATAATAAAAGAAACCGAAAATATTTTTTTCTTTGAAGTCAGTTCCAGTTTTGTTATGTCTACAGCACAATGTTTGTCTTCATTTAACAATCCTTCCGATCTGGCTATAGCAGTTGGGTTAAGTAATACTAGCGCAACAGGTAAGTCAATTCAAGATACCTAAGAAGTAACTCTTTTCAATTTCATATTTCTTAAGGTACGGCTTCGCGACTGTATAGAGTAAATAAATATTTTATTCACCCAAACTACACTCCCGGCATAAATGACATTGCTTTGCTGAAAATACAAGGTGAGTTCGAATGGTCTCGAGCAATAGGACCGGCATGTCTGCCTTTCCTTTATGAGTAAGTTATAGTTCACCAATTATTTAATCATTTTTTTAACGAAGAACCTTCTGATCAGGTCCGCACAATTCACCGGTATGGAGGTGGATGTTGCTAGTTGGGGAAATATACAGTCCGGCATACTAAAGTCTACAACTATACTCCAAGCTTCCGTGCAAGTTCTGAGTAATGCTCAGTGTCAGAGAGACTATCCTGATCTTGTTGCTTCTCAAATGTGTACATACGCTCCGAATGTTGATGCGTGCCAATTTGATTCAGGCGGACCAGTGATTCTAACGCTCAATAGGTCATTTGTAATCGGAATCATTAGTTCGGGACTACGTTGCACAACAAAAGCCGGTTTAAATGTTCGAGTAACATCTTATTTAGCGTGGATACAAAGTATGATTCCAACTCCGTTATGTCGAAAAAATTAACAGCAGTGTCTTCAACCTGAACCAGTGTCTTCAGCCTGAATTCACACTATGAGTTGAAAAACGTAATTTTTATTTTTAAATTAAAAAATCTAAATCATCCATACAAAACTATTGTTTTTACTAAGTTCAACAGGTGTAGGGAAAATATTTTACTTTTAAATTCTATCAATAAGTCCCACCTCTCTTCTGCACTAATCACGAAAAAAATCATAGTCAAAAAACGTAACCCCTAGGCTTGGCTATAGCTGATAAAACTGGTCAATGGGCTTAGATAGCTTGAAAAAAAACCAATGATGCACAGATTGCGATGTGATCACATTGGACCCAATGACGATCTGGTAACAAAATTGCCATAACGCGTAACTAAACACTTTCTGGCGGTATATAAAGTAGATATTTTTTTTAAACATTGTAGTAAAAGAATATCGTAGGTTTTAGGCGTAGTTTGGCCGCCGCGAAAAATTGAGTTGTAGTTTCTTGAGCAACAATATAGCTTACTCTTCAGCGAAACTTTAGTTCAAATGCGAAAGGGTTTCAGACCCGTAAGGCTGCAGTTTCATCAAAAAACTACTACCCAACAAAGTTTGGACACGAAAAATGGGTTTTTTCCGCCACACAAAGCTACATTGTACCGTAGCTTGAAGGAACTGTGCGTTTAAAAGTTACGAATCAGAACAATTTTGCATTAGCTTCTCCCCACTATCAAGTCAGCCCAAGAACTACACCGCGTTTTACTAATCCCGAAGTGAACTCCAAATTTCAAACAGATCACCTTGCAGAAAAGCTTTTGTTATCTATACCCCAAAGAATATAACAAAGAACAACATTTAAACTGGATGGAAAGTATCCAATTGCCATACTTTAAGTAACACTTCAATCAATAAGTTCGTAGGATGACTAATAAAGCAACAACTTTTAGCCAAAACTCGACTTTATTCATCAACATAGTCCACTTCAAGACTGATAACTGATACATTCATTCCAACGCCTCTCTAACATTTCGATCCCTTTTTGTAGAAAGATTTATCTTTGGCCTCAAAATACCCCTCAGTTTCGACAATCACTTCTTTATTGGAGCAAAATCTCTTTCCCTGGAGCATTCTTTTTAGGTCTGCAACAGGTAGTAGTCGCTGGGAGCAAGATCCGAAGTATACGTGGGGATGGGGAAGCAATTCAAAGTGCAATTCGTGCAATTTTACCATTGTTGCGATCGACTTGTGACACGGTGCACTGTCTTGGGGAAAGAGCACTTTTTTCTTCTTCATTTGGGGTCGTTTTGTCGCAACTTCCTCCTCCAAATGCACCAATAACGCTATCAAATATTGACTATCAATCGTTGTTCTTTTCTCTAGGTAATCGATGAATAGAACACCGTGCGCATCCCAAAATAATAAGTCCCAAAACCTTATCAGCTGACATTTGCGTTTTTAGTCGCTTCGGACGACTTTCCCTTTTGCTGTCCACTCAGCTGAATGCCGTTTTGACTCTGTGGTGTAATGATGGATCCATGTTTCATCCATTGTCACATACAGCATGAAAAAATTCTTTTTAATGCGCTGAAACAGCTTCAAACAGCGCTCTCATCGTCGACGCGTTGTTGTTTTTGATCGACTGTGAGCAAACGCGGTACCCATTTCGAGCAGAGCTTTATCATGCTCAAATGTTCATGCAAAATGGTGAATACACTGCCTTCTGATATCTTTAAGGTGTCACCTATTTCACGAAATTTGAATTTACGATCGGTCAAAACCATTATGTGAATTTTTTTTATGTTTTCTGAAACTGCCGAATTTGAGCGACCGGAGCGTTCAGCATCATCTGTGCTTGTACGGCCGCATTTAAAATCAGCAAACTACTTCTCTACCATTTGTCTCGATGGAGCAGAGTCCTAATAACATTTGTCAAGCCATTGCTTTGTTTGAACGGTAAAGCATTGCTTTACCAATAAACGAAATTCAGATTTTTCCACTGTTTTGAAAATTACAAAACTAGCGTCACTAAAACCTATGTAACTTGTGAACTAAATGTTAGATTGTTATAAAATTTTAACATACATCGTTTGAAGGTTGGTACTTCCTAAAAACCATAAGGATTTATCAATAGTGGCACTACCTATATGTCATCCTACGGACTTATTGAGTGATGGATTAGTTAAGACTTTAATGAGCCTCTCCATTATCAGTAAGCCGTTCATTATTAAAATTCAAACAGACCTAAGATCTCTATATAAATGGCCCAATGTTACTGACCGTGTTCGAAAAGGAGCGATTTCACACAGCCAACTCCTCAACCACCTCGAAACTTGCTCATATGGTGTTGTTGGTTTTGGAGTGCGCATAAGACATCGGTGCATAGTTTAACTTGGAAACTTTTCCGCAAATTAATTTAAAATCAAAACGTTATTGAAACCACTACATCTGCCTTTGCCTTGACTACATCCCAATGTGCAAAAAATGCATAACATCAAAGAAATTCAATTAAAACTTTTACACTTACCCATCGGGACAATCGCATTGTATCGATCCGGTACCAGTTTCGCGACAAACTCCACCATTCTCGCAATACAAATGTTCGCAATGTTCGCACTTAGCACCCACAAATCCTTGTGGACAAGCGCAATTCTGTTCGCCGTATGGTAAAACTAGACAAGATCCTCCGTTATGGCAGCGACTCTAAAAACCATAAAAAAAACCAATCAAATCTAATCTAATCGGTATTTTTGTTTTTCAAAATAAATCACCTGACAATCCGGTACAGAAATTTCGCATTGCGGCCCGGTCCATTCGGGCGGACAAGTGCATCTCAACGGTGGCGATTCGTGTATATTCGAGTCTTCATTCACCTTCTCAATAATGCAATAGCCACGATTCTTGCAGTAGCTAAATCACACATTCAATTATAAAGAGGATGAAATTTTATCAAACTTATCTTACCCTGAACATCTGTAGTGCTCGCATAGTTCGCCGTCGAATTGCGGCGGACAAATACATTTTGCAACATGATCAACAATTTTACAACGTCCGGTACTACACTTAAGCGGGCATTGTTCGGCCATCGTGTCGTATTCCTTGCATTCCGATTTCTAAAGATAAAATCGAATAAATTCAAACCTGAAACAACAAAAAAACTGCCAAAAAAAAATTTACCCCATCAACTGCAATCATTATTAAATTGCTGGGACAAGTGCAAGTATAACCGGATACTGTATCTGACGACAGAAGACACAGGGCATTTTGTTCGCGACATGGACTCCGGTTGCAAGGATTTGTTACTGTAAGGGAACAATGTTTAATTAGAAATAAAATTAATTTTGATTGAAAGCCTCCTACTGTTCTTGTTTTGTTTCAATGGATGAATGATGGCAATATCGGACGAGCGATATCCTTTCAAGATGAACGTTCCGTTGTCGTTGCCGAATTTATTCATTTTAATGATACTTTGATCGTAGAGCTTGATGTAGAGCGAGTCTTCAAAGACATCGATTTTTTGAGGTTTTTCTACAACAAACCAAGTTGGATTAGAGTTGAAATCGAATTCCGTAAAAGTCAACTCACCATTATTTGGAAAACGTCTAACAACATGTCGATCCTTTCCATTCAATAGACACGTTTCGATAGTTCCCTTACGATAATCCGCCCAATATAATCGACCAGTTGGATAATCAATGGACATGCTTATCGGCCAGCCAACATCCATTTCGACAAGACTCTTCTTATTCGTACCGTCCATTGACGCAACTAGAATTCCATTCTCCATTGTCGACCATATCATAACTCTTGATTCCGGCTCTAATACGATATCCATTGGATGCATGCCGGTCGAGACCAGCGAAACATACGTTTTACCATCGATATCAGTCGCTATGATCTTGTTGTGTCGCGAATCGATTATGTACAATTTCTTCGTTACCCAATCGACAGCTAAGGATTTCGGATCATCCAAATTGGGAATCTGCACAAAAAGAATACTCCGAATTGAACCGACCGAAAAATTAACAAAAAGAAAAACTTACATCAAACGCTGCCAAGTTCTGTAGATTTCGTTTCGATCGAATTTCGTACTTTTCTTCGCTAAGCGAATTGATTTGCATCGTATGAATCTTATTGTGATGCGAATCGATCCAAAACAATAGAGTTTCGTTCATCCTCAGCAGTACGTCGAAAACGTCGATTTTCAAACTGCCCGTTTGAACATGACCCATAACCAAAGTTCCCTCATACTTGAGCGGAATTAGAAATCGAAATTCTTCTTCCGATGCGAGCAATAAAAATTGATCCTTGCCCGTTGCCAGGCAAGTATCATTCTTTCGATTACCCTTCTCATAGCCAGCGGCACATTTGCAATTATAATGGCCAGCTTTCTTCTCGATACAAATATGCGAGCATGTTCCGAAACCACAAACCGGAGCCTGACAATTCACCTCATCCGAACCATCGATGCAATTGTATTCGCCGTCGCATCGTAACTTCTTCGAAATACAACCGTCGTTTTCGCATTGGAACTGATCGTGACGACATTTTGGCAGTGCAGCACAAACCGCTTGACTCTCATCGGCATTGTCGCCGCAATCGTTGACGCCATCACAAAGCGCCGACTTACGAATGCATTTCATATTCGGACATCTACGAATCGAAATGATTAAAATCGTCGATCAATATTCAAACGGATCGTACGGTAAACTTACTTGTACGCGTTAATATGACACGGAATATGTTCGCAGACTTCGAGCGTTTCATCGGATCCATCGGAACAATCAGACCAACCGTCACAGCGCCATCGATTCATAATACATTTGCCGTTCGTGCACAAAAAGTGATCAGACGGACAAGTACATTCGACTTCATCAGATCCATCGGGACAATCATCGTCACCATCGCATTTATATTTTCTAAAAGAAGCGAATGTTTCGAAATTAATTGAGTCAAAGAAATGAGCCAGATGTAACTTACTCGTTGATGCAAGTGTTAAACGATTTGCATTTAAATTCATCCGATTTACATGTGATATTGCAGCCTAGTTCGTCACTTCCATCGTCACAATGGAATTCACCGTCACATCGGTAGCTGTTTTTGATGCATTTTCCCGTCGCACATCTTCGGATAAAGAAAATTCGAAATATTGCAAATAAAAATGACAATTTTATGCATATGATCCGTGTTTAACCAACACTCCCACTGTCCTCTAATGCTTAATACTTGAGATGGAAATCAAACCAGCTACGGTATCGAATAGAAATTTCTCGTTTGAGCATAGAAGGTGTAGCGGCAACAATTTATTACTATCATTTTATTTATGTAATTGGTAACTCTCACCAAGACGGCAACCCTATTATAATTTTATTTCATTTTCATGTAATTGTTAACGAAATATATTTTTACAGTTGACCGGTAACCATCGTAGTGCGCGGATGATCTTGTGATCTACCAGCAACGTTCAAACCAACATAAACCGCTAGTGCCTCGTGCGTTTCATTCTTAGTTTCAAGCCGATTACAGTTCCACAGTGACAAGTTTTAAAATAAATAACCATTAAGGCAGTGATTAAAGACCATGAGTGCGGATACCGGCGGGGGGACCCGCCAAAACTATTATTCTATACTTCAGAATCCAAACCCACCAAAGAAATTGTCAAGTACCAATTTAAATAACTTAACTGAATTGTCTTTCCCATCGAAAACCAAACCCTTGCTTCAAGGCACGCGACTAATCAGTGTGCTCTGATCATTGAATTGCTATTGAAACAGTCATGTTTAGTCAAAAACATTTTTGACTAAAACTGTTTTTGCTCTTTCAGTGTGCGGCCAGCCTTAGAATCATCCAATGAAATATGAAAGGATATTATAATAATCTCTGCGATCTAGAATTACTTATAAAACAATTCGATCCTGATATATAGTACTTCAGGAGACCCACTGTCCACATGGCCACACTCCGAGAGTCCCAAAACAATATCAAGCCCACTTCAAAAGCCACTCATCAATAACTTCTAGCAAAAACGGCATTAAAATCCTTATTAAATCAAGCATCCCACATAATATACTAAATCATTCATCAAGCAATCTCCACCTAGGTCTTCAAATAAATTTCTTCATAAATTTACAATGTATATCTATCCACAAGAGCTATTCACGTCACCCTCTCTCCAGTCCATAACACAATCTTCATCTCTGCCTTCTTTAATTCTTGGAGATCTAACTAGCTGGAGTACCCTATGGGGTTCAGCAACCTCAAACAAAAGGGGTCAAGAAATAGAAAACTTCCTCCTAACAACCGACTGCGTAGTTCTCAACGAGGGATCTCCAACCCATTTTTCGACACACAACTCCTTCACACACATTGACGTCTCAATCTGTTCAGCTTCAATAGCACCGCACTGCAACTGGAATATCCTAGACGATTTACATGGTAGCGACCACTTCCCAATTATCATTGATATCCCCAATCCCTCCAACCTGCGAACAACTCGTGAATTTCGACCAAAATTTTTAACGTCGAAAGCAGACTGGACGGGCTATGAAATCACAATTACAGACTATCTATCAAGGAAACCTCAAAAGGATAATCCAAATCATGAAGCAGCAATCATCCAGACAGCCATAATTCACAGCGCACATCATAACATACCTCCAACCGAACACAAGTCCACAACTTGGTGGAACAAAAATCTCTCAAAGCTAAACGAGGAGAGAAAGCGCAAATGGAACACCCATCACCCGCAAACAACATACTTACAGGAAAGCGAATGCTATTTTCAGAAAGCACAAAAAAGACGCAAAAAGAAATAATTTTATTAACTTTACTGCGAAAATAAACCAAAAAAACACCAGTAATTGAAATTTGGAGAAACCTCCGAAATCTTTCCCAAAACAATCCACCAACAAACATACGAATCTTAAAAACCACAGAAGGACCAATCACAAACAATATAGATATCGGTAACGCATTCGCGAAGACGTGGTCCCAATTATCAGATGATAAAAACTTTCAACAACAATTCAACTCCCTAAAAAACACCCTTTCCACTTCCCACAAAACACCAACAAACCCACCAGCAAAGAAAATTGAGACTCCAATCACCCTAATTGAATTAAATATGGTCTCCACTCGCTGAAAGGTACAACACCAGGTTACGATCGTATAAACTACGATATGATAATACACCTGCCAGTAAATGCAAAAGTTAGACTCTGTGAGCTGTACAACACTATTTTCCAATCAAGAAAAATCCCTACCACTTGGAAAAATGCAATCATTATCCCAATAAAGAAACCCAACAATAAAGTTGATGAAACCAATGGATACCGACCAATATCATTGCTACCGTTTATATCAAAAATACTAGACAAGATTATCTCAAATCGCCTGTCCTGGCTTGCTAGAACCAAATACCTCTTAACTGATGAACAAACAGCTTTCCAACGAAATAAGAGCACCTTGGATAATCTACTATTAATCGACCACTACCTTACAAATTGTATATCCCACCGGGGACACGCCTCAATTTTATCTATAAACTTTGAAAAAGCCTTCGACCGAATAGGTTTACACACTATAGTAGAAGAGCTCCTTTTATGGAATATTGGTCCAAAAATACTGAACTATATTAAAGAGTTTATGTCAGGCCGAAAATTTCGCGTTAGTCTCAATGCACATTTCACTTCTCTATTTCATATCTACCATTTTTTTTAATCGCATTCAACCAACTAAGTAAACTGATCAAAGAACATACATTCTTCAAACATAGCCTCTACGCCGACGATCTCATAATATTCTTCAAAGTTCCAAACAACAACTCCTACCTTGATAAAATATCTGCACTCTTCTCAGACATATTTGAATGGACTAATAAAACCGGCGCAAAAATATCAGAAACAAAATGCCAACAAATACACGTTTGCCGGAAAACAAACTGCAACCCCCAATTTATCTCAATAAGCAATATCACCATCAGTAGCACAAATAAGCTGAAAATCTTGGGGATAACTTTCAATACCAGACTAAATTGGAAAGATCATATTAATGCCCTTATCGACTCACTTCAAAAGCGTATATCCCTATTAATATGCATCGCATTCAACAGAAGTGAAGCCAACCCCAAGACATTATTAGATATTGCAAAATCTCTAATCATGTCTAAGATTGACTATGGTCTCCCGATCTATGGAAACTCCCCTAAATCTACGATAACCAAAATCCAAAGCCCTTACCACGCCTGTGTACGCCTAAGCACCGGTTCCTTCCACACTACTCCTATTCCCAACCTTCCAGCAGAAGCAGGCATCTCCACTTTTGAAGACAGAATCCTAATCAGTTTCTCAAAAGTAGCTTTCAAGCAAGTATATCAATACTCCCCCCTACGCTCGACCTTCATTAACCTACATAAAAGGAAAACTGAAAACCGCATTCCGTCAGCACTAACTAAATCCCTCTCCCACACAGAACACTTCAACTTCCCGATTATACACCCACAAATCCAACATGGAACATCCCCACCTCTAACATCAAGCTCAACATTTCCGCCTTCCCGAAAGATTCCACCCCCTCCCAAAAATACCAACAACCATTTCTAGAGATCCTGAATCCCCTAACGACATCCGGCTGGACACCGATATATACCGACGCCTCCAAAACTGGAACAGATTACGCATACATCCTCGCTGACAACACCGTTATAGAAAACAAACTCCTGCACGATTATGCATCAATCTTCACCGCAGAAGCCATTGCTATAGTAGTAGCAGCACGTTACAGCAAAGAATCTAGAGGAAAATATTGCATTTGTTCCGATAGCCTATCCGTCATAAAGGCACTAAACTCTCCATGGAACTTAACCCCCATAATTAACGAAATCACGAAAATCTCTTGGACCCCTGGTCACTGCGGAATCCCAGGAAATACACTGGCCGATGAGAGAGACCGTGAAACATTAGAACTTCCATCATTAAAAAACCCTATCGCACTGCAATCCGACTATAACCGCCAAATTTTTGAATTCTATCGGAACAAGCATATGTCAGCATGGCTGAATAGACAAAACAACTACTCCCAATTAATAAATCCCGCATCGCAACAAACACTTTCCCCTGAATTAACTAGGCTCGAATACAAAGTTATCAGATTAAGATTAGGACATACTAAATTAACACACGAACACCTGCTCAACGGGAAACCCTCTTCCATTTGCACAACCTGCCAAGCCCCTCAAACCATTATCCACATACTAGATGAATGTATTCAATACCAACTTTCTACAACTGGTACGACAACTAACCGTCACCTTTCACAATATTTAAAAAATCCTACGAACATCGCTAATCTTAAAATGATCCTGTCCTTCTTAAAAACAAACAAACTAATGCAATCTATATAAAAATATTATCCTGTTCCCATAGACGCATACAAAGAAAAAAAAATATAGACACAAAATAAAAGCCGAAGGCCTCAGCAGCCAGCGCTAACCAGTTAACTCTGTAAGCCTGCTTATAAAGTTAGCTTCCAAATAATAATAATAATAATAATATTTTTAGATCAATTAACAGAACGGTAACGTCTCTACAAAGCGAAGAATTTCATTGAGAAGACCAAAACCCGAAGTCGCAGAAGAGCGATATTATTGCTCTACACACCAGAAGAGCTCAACTAAAGACACAAACCTGAATTCACTTTCGGAACAATTCCTCATAACACAATCGGTCTCATCGCTCTTATCACCGCAGTCATCATCGTAGTCACAACGCCACCTTCCCGGTATACATTTGAAATTCTTGCACCTGAAAATGAAAATTAAATACCACGCCAGAGATCAAACTAAGGTTCAACTCACATGAAATACGTCGGATCGCAAGTATGAAACTTGGATATGTTGCAGGAATTCGGCTCGTCATCGCCATCAATGCAATCTTCTTCGCCATCACAGCGCCATGTCATCGGAATACAGCGGCCCGTTTTACATCTGTAAACAATTACAAGTATTCGTGTCGATTCTTTTCAAACTAAAACAATACAAAACTCACTTGAACTCGGTCGCATCACAAACTCTAGCGCCACAATTTCGTTCATCGGATCGATCCGGACAATCGTTATCGCCATCACATACCCAGACCAGCGGTATACAATTTCCGGAACCACATTGGAACTTATTACTCGAACAATTCACCGGCTTGCAGTCCAATTCATCGTCGGCGGTCGGACAATCCTTGACACCGTCACATTTCTTCACCGAATCGATACAAAACGACGACGAATTTGCCGTTTTCGGGCACTTAAAGTGGTTTTCGAAGCAAACAAATTGCTCACAATCTAATTCATCGGAATTATCGCCACACTGATTTTTACCATCGCATATTTCCGACGGATGAACACATTTCTTATTGTTGCATTGAAATTGTCCCGGTTCGCATGCAAATTGCGGACATGTTTTCGGTTCGTCGCTTCCATCGCCACAATCGTCCTGAGTATCGCATCTCCAATAGAACGGAATACATTTGTATGTGCTGGCGCACTGAAAATGAGCAGCCGTACAATTAGCCGTGCACGACTTATTGTCCGCCTGAAGGATGAAATTTTCCGGACAGAGGCATTTATAGAATGGCGGATCGGGCGAAAGAACACACAGTGTCGAACAATTTGCCGCGGCACAAGGACTAGGCGTTTTCGGTTCCATTTGTCGATACGGATGATAGATTCGCAAGTCCATTGGTCGATGAATGGTTGTCGTCAGTTTCGAGCAGTTTTTACCGTCGTGCTTGTTACAGTACTCAATCGATTTGGTTTCCCAATCGGACCAGTAAATTCGATCTTCCCAAACAGCTATAGCGAATATGTGGTGTAGATTCAGAGACGGATTGTCTCGTCTTCCGAGCAATATGCGTTGATTTTTCCCATCCAAATCGCTTACAGCGATAAAGTCTTCCCGAGCATCACCCCAAAATAGTTCGTCAGTTTCGAAACTAATGGTCAAAGCATTCGGCCAGCCTAAATTGTCTTGAATGATGACTTTCTGATTCGATCCATCCATTCCGGCTTTGCCAATATACGGTGCATCGCCCCAGTCCGACCAGTAGATATATCGTCGGAACGGATCGACAACAATTGCTCGAGGCTCTCTAAGGTTCTTGTCGATCAGCACTTTTCTGTATCGGCCATCGAGTTTCGAGACTTCAATCGAATCCAGTCCTTTATCGCACCAGTACAAGTTTCCAGCCACCCAATCTACAGCCAAACCGTCGGGATTCTTAAGCATGGCCTGATGAATGGTAACGGTCTTGTTGTCTTTCTGGCAATGCCGTTTGATTGTACTAACGGCCGACGTTACATCCGACCAGTACAGGCAATGTGTTTTCCATTCAAAGTCTAGCGCAACCGAATTCGACAGCTGATGGATAAGTATGGACCCGTTTCCGGACATATTAACCTGCCGAATGTAGTAGCGATTCGAAAATATCAGCGAAGTCTGTTCGATGCTAGTCGCCTTGCAAACGTGCTTGCCCTTCAGTTCGAAACCCTCCAAGCAAGAACAATGGTACGATCCCACCGTGTTTATACACTTTTGACTGCACGGTCTCTGTACTTCGCATTCGTTGATGTCCTGACATGCGTGCTTATTCGTCGTGTTAACTTCGTAGCCAGCAAAACAGCTGCATTCATATCCTACAACTCGATCCTCACACTTGTGTGCACAAAGCTGAGATATTTCGCACTCATTAATTCCACAATATTTTTCGTCGCTGTAGTCCATACAGTCGTTACGTCCGTCGCATAATTGATTCGCTCGGACACATGCTCCCGTCGTACACTTAAAGAACTCCGGTGGCGTGCAAAGTTTTGTCGAATTTCTACACAATTCAGGATCCTCATCCGAACCATCTTTGCAATTTGGAATCGAATCGCAAGTATCATTTTTCGAAATACATTCTAAATTGGCACAACGAAACTGATTCGCCGTACAATTAGTATGCGCCAGTCCCGATAATTCGCAATCTTCGAATTCATCTTCGCCTTCCGGACAATCTTCATCGCCGTCGCACACGAAAACGGACTCAATACAATCGCCGCTCGAGCAAAGGAACGATGGCGGCGGACAATTTCCAACGCGACTTACCGTACTCGAACATTGCGATGAATGTTCGTCTTCGCCATCGCTACAGTCATCGTCGCCGTCACATATCCATGCCAGCAAAATACATTTTCCCGACACATTACACTTGAACATGCCATCCGGACAGTAGCGATAACTGCAATGTTCACCTTCATCCGATCCGTCCTGGCAATCGGTCGACGCATCACATTCCCAGGTAATCGGTATGCACGTATCATCACACCTGAATTCGTTGGATTTGCAACGGCCATCGCAATCGATTTCATCGGACGATGGCTTTCCGACACCGCCGTCTTGACAATCATCTTCGCTATCACAATGCCATCGCGCACTGATACAATGTCCATTGGCACATCGAAATTGACCCGGGCCGCATGCCAATTTTGTTATCGACGTACAGTTCGCTTCGTCGCTCATGTCCCAGCAATCGTTTTCGCCGTCACATTTCCAAGATTCCATGTAACAAGCCGTCGTACTCTCGCAATGGAAGAAGCCGACATCACATTCTCGGGGCGTACAATGCATTTCGTCGGAGGCATCTAAGCAGTCCGGAACATTATCACATCTGCGGAGGAAACACAAGAAAAACACAAATTTAATTATGCAGTTTGTTCGGCGCCATCAGATAGAGCAAATACAACAGCCCCATCACCCGAAGTTAAAAACAAACATTTGTTAAAAATCTTGAAAAGAATGAAATGATAACCCACCTCGAGTCCTTGGAAATACAAAAACCGTTATCGCACTTCATCTCGTCTTCGGCACACGTACAATTGACTTCATCCGATCCATCGTTGCAATTATGCACACCGTCACACGTCTCGTTCGCAACGATACATCGACGATTTATACACATGAAAAATCCATCGGGACATTCTCGTACCGAACAGAAACTGTTCCGTTCGTCCGAGCCATCGATACAATGCGGAACAGTATCGCAGGTCATTTGAAACGGTATACATTCGCCCGAATTACACAAGAACGCACCTTTCGGACACTTATCATTGTACTGTGCAATACAACGATATCCGTCCGGTGCCAATATCCCCTGAGTGCATTCGCAAACAACCGATCCGTTCTTATCCAGCGTACAAATATCTTCACAGCCACCGTTTAAAATCTTACAACGATTTGCATCGCAATTTTGTGTAATATTTTGTACGGCTGCTATTCCCATCGGACGACCGACATCCTTCCGAAGGAAAACAACATCAGCTCCGGAATATTTATTCGCACGAATAACCGCATGCAATACCCAGTCGGTCCAGAACAACAGGTCACCGTAAACAGCCATTGCAAACGGATGTTTTGGCGTCGAATGTGCTAGAACGACGCGATGCGATCCATCCAAATCGGCTCGTTCAATTTTATCTAAGCGAGCATCGGCCCAATACAACTTGCGCTCTTGATAGTCTAGCGTAAGTGCATTCGGCATTCGTATGTCAGTTTTAATAATACTCTCCAAACCGTAGCCGGATATATAGGCACGTTGAATCGAGGCCGCCTGAACGTTCCAATTCGTCCAGTAAACCATCGAAAGACACGGCTCAACGACAATTCCTCGCGGCTTATCCAACGAGTTAAGCTTGAGAACTTGGACCACTTTTGCCGTATTATTCTCAACGTTACTTCCGACTATTCGCATATCTAACGAGCGAATAGCTGCGTCATTATTAGACGTCCAGAACAAATGATTATGCACCGAATCGTATGTGATACCTTCAACTGTTGCTTGATTATTAACGATCGTTGTTAGATTCGTGCCGTTGAAATACACCGAAATAATCGAGCTCAAATGAATGTCCGAGTAAAATATTCGACTGTTCTCGTAGTCATAGCTCAATCCGATCGTGTTTCGCATATAACTTGAATTTTGGATGCGATCAATCGGTCGATTCATGTTCGAATGATCGCTCATGTGTATGCTATCGATGGAAGTACCGCGCGAATAAATCAAAAATACATCGTAATCTTCACACGAACGACCGTTCGCGGCAACTTTTCCATGTGAGCATGCACAAATCGGATGTGTTCCATTAAACAGACACAACTCCTGGCAGCCGCCATTTTTAAAGGCACATTTATTCGTGCCCTTTTGAATACGCCTTGAGAATATTTTCAAGTCTTTCAATGAGTTTCCTTCGCTCTTAACGATCGTCGTGAAATCGGATAAATTGTGTAGCGGTGCGACTTTAATGCTGCCTTTTAGATGTGTCGTGTCCGCCCAGTACATGTGTTTATCGATCAAACCCAATGCAACCGGATTGTCGAGACTATGATTCAGCATAACAATTTTACTGTTTCCGTCATAGTCGGCTCGCATAATGATATCGCGACTTGTCTCGCACCAATACACCACTTGATTATCGATGTCCAGCACCAAATTACTGACCGATTTCGTCTGATTCACTAGTATGAAAGCCTGGCTTCCGTCCAGTCCGGTTCGTCCGATAATTCCTTCGCCCACATAGAACAGTAGACCAGCTATTGGATCGACCGCCAGTGCCGTTGGCTTCTCGACATTCGAAAGCACAACGTATCGATACGATCCATTCAATCGCGACACTTCGATATAATTTCGTTTCTGATCGCTCCAGTAAATATTTCCAGCTACCCAATCGACTGCAATTCCGCCCAACCAGTCAGCATTTTTTGAATCGAGCTGATCGCCATGCTGTAGTATGACCTGACGATCGGTTCCATCACGTCGAATCCGAGAAATCGTTGCCATTTCACTGTCGGCCCAATATAAGAAATCTTGTACGGCATCGTAGTCGATATTCGATGCCAATGATATTTTCGAGATCGGTCCCAAGGCCTGAATGAACGTTAAGCGCGAAATGAAATCAAACGTATATTCATCACAAAATAAAACTCACCTTATTCTCCTCATAGTGCTCGATCGGAACACCTTCGGAATACAAATCGACACCTTTCAGTTCGTGCGAGATCGAATACAAAATAAATTCGGGCTTGCCAATACAACGTGAAGGATTTCCCGGATCTTGAGTATAGCCAATTGCGCATTTGCAAACATGACCGACACTGGAAACGGCCAAACACAAGTGCTGACAACCACCGCGATCCTTGAGACAAGTATTGGTTCCTTGTTGTGCGGCCAGGAAGTACATTTTCGTAGCTTGAACACTATCTGCAAAATTTTACCGATTGATCAAAACTAACTCTACGATCCGTCACTAACTTACTTGTATTTTTCCGCAAAATGCTCATATTATTGCAGTGTGTTTTGTCGCAGCTCATGATTACACTTTGAATATTTTCGGGAAAGTACAGTGTGTTATTGTAAACGGTTACACTTGTGATCGACATTACATCGCTCGACGACAACACTTCGTGAATCTTGAAATTGGGGAGAGGAAAAATTAGAAAATATTATCCTTAAAGCAATGTACTGTTCGTACCTGATTAGTTTTCATATCTAAATACGAAATAATTCCGGAGTTATAGTACACAAAGTAAAGTCGATGCGAGTCGAAATCGATTGTCAGGCTTTGGGCCGATTTATTCCCGAGAAGAAGTTCCTTGCGAGCCGATCCATCCAATGAACTAATTTCGATTCGATAAATTTTAGCGTCTTCATCTGCATGCGACCAATACATTTTGCCACTGTAAATAAAATTGATTTTGAAACACAGCCCTAAAGAATTTATTTAAACAAATGTGAACAAAGGAAAAACGAGATTATAGTCGAGGGGAGGTCAAAATGTTTTCGCTATTGGGTGCAAATTAATCATAAATACTATTTTATTTAAATGGACTGTTCCTGCTCCCTTGCCATGGTTTGTACTTGTACCTCTTGACTGTCGAAGCGTCTAAATAAACAGTTTCCGAATAGACTCCGAAATTTCAAAAGTTCTTCATTCCGTTGGTTTAATTTCTTTGCTGCCCTGAGAGAGGGACACGACTTCTTCCAAGCAGTAACCAGAACAGCATTAAGGCTACTCTACAATTCACGAGATTCACGGGACTTCAATTCGTAAGTTTATTAGTTCCTATGTCACACAATTCTGGGTCCTTCACCTACGAAGGATTTTATTCACTTCCCAATTTTCCTTCTCGATTGTTTGTCTTGTTGCGTTTTGTGAATTCAAATCCAAGGCCTATTTTGTACAGACCGTCTAGGTCTCTTCAGTCGTCTTCAAAAGATCCTCACCGCCCTCAGGTGTTCTAAGGTTTGTTGATGCGTAGCTTTGGAAGATCGTGACGTTGGTAACATTGAGAGAATCTGACGTCGATATTCCTTTCCGAGATCAGCTAATGAGACTGTTACTTGCTCCTTTAATAAAAATGGCATACTGACTCCAATCTCATGACCACTGTACATAATGGAGCTTCCGTTCGAGGTTCATTTTTTACCTCATCATTTCTCAATTGAGTTCTCGCCCTGTGAGCAAGCGAAACTCATCCGAGAAGGATTGGCAGCAGTTTACAATGATTCCTTCCTTCAATTGGCACAATTTACAAGAAGAGTCTCGATGACAATCTACGCTTTAAAAGAAACAGTCGCAAGACTCGAAAATTTAATATTGGACGATGCCCGTTTGAATAAGCAGCATGTGGAGATCCATGGAGTATCATCTTCAATAATTTTCAACATCCTACGTAATCATCTTGGTATGTCAAAGATTAGCCCAAAGTTGGTCGGCATAATGCTCCACTCCATAACTTCGAAGACGTTCGGCCTTGTCAAGAATTTTTAGAGTGCTGCAGCGACAAGGCTGAATATTTTCGGAAAATTGTATTGTGTGAAACTTGTGTTCATGATGATGAATCTGGATCTAACAGGAAATGATGCAGTGCCATAGTTTTGGGAAGGGGCGCCACGCTGAGCCGCAGTGCACACTAGGCACCAAAAGAGGGTCCATAGCGATCCCTTCGGAAATAACGTGGAACTAATTAATCAACCCCAAAACATCCTAAATCCCTAATAAATTTGACCATCTTGTCATGACCTATCAACCTCAGATCTTCCAAATTGTCGAAGAAAAGACTGCCCAAGGCGCCTCCTTGCAACCGCCTGACATTCACACAAAATGTGGGTAATGTCCTCCTCAGCATATAGGTCAAGACAGTACCTACACACATCAGAGTCGGCTATCTCCATCCGCATAGCATGCTTCCCTAGCAAGCAGTGCCCCGTCAGTATTCCGATGAGTAAGCGCAATCTTTCCCTATTCCATGTCAATATTTCCCTAGACTTTAGTCCTTTTAGCCTTGGCCAGAGTGCCCTAGAGATCCTACAGCTCGTCAGCTGCTCCCACCTTAAAGTTCGCTGCGTCCGTGGCCCGCTCCCTGATAAGCGCTTTGATGCCGCTTAGTGGTGGACTAAACCCCCCCCCCCCCTCCACTATTTCGGCTGACGCCTCATCAGCCAGTTCGTTTCCTGCCCTGGTACCCAGCATAGTTGTACTCTATTCTGACAGCAAAGTACCTTGAGCACTTCTCGACAGCGCTTTACTAGTTGGGATTTAATAGTCTCCGATTTCAGTGCATTCAAAGCCGCCTGGCTATCAATATAGAGTGAGATATGCTTACCGCATATCCCCCCATCAACATGATGTTAGCTGCCTGGAGCACCGCCAAAATTTCGGCTTGGAATACACTGCAGGCATCTGGCAGCTTAAAAGACTCCCGTGCACTCAGCTGCTCCGAGAAGCCTTCAGCGCCAGGATGCAGTGCCATACAAATACAAAAAAAACGTCAGGCCCTCCTCCTCCAAGAAATTCAAGGTCGAACAGACAGCTGGAAAGATCATGGCAAAATAGTTTTGTGATACGGAGGGTATACGATTGATCGAGTACAAAGACAAGAGTGTCAACATAACCGAACTTGCTGCAACAACTAATGCCAAAAAGTTGAAATTATTTTTTTAAATGTAGGAGAATAAAATTTTGGTGGGCAGTCAGTGGCGTGCGGGGTTGAAAACCCTCAGATTACGATATCTCACGAACTAATTACACCAGAAAGATGAAATTTGGTTTGTGTTTATATAGATGGACAATATATAATTTAATAGCAACAGCGATGTTTTTCACAACTTTATATCCTCCTGGACCTTACCTACTAGTATAAGTTTATTTGTGTAAAACTCAAACTTCTTCGTCGAACGAATATGGTATTGGTTCCACGTTTTCTATATCCCCATCATTACTACATTCATTGTCAGAATAGGATCCTCTAAATTTGATCAAATGAACAGTATCATTGGCCATCGATTATTTTTCTTTTGCAGGTGTAGCCACTTGGCATTTTGTCGAATGTCTCGATACCGCCTTTGAGCTCATTTATCTGTTTAGTGGCATGACCAGCCGTATGAAGAGCATATTTTGTTTAATCGTTTGTATGTAGCATTATGTAGCATTGTGTAGCAGTATGGTCACCATTAAATCCCAGTTAGTAAAGCGCTGTCGAGAAGCGCTAAAGATACTTTGTAGTCAGAACAAAGTACAGATTTGCTGGGTGCCAGGGCATAGTAATATTTTAGGGAACGAAAGAGCGGACGAGCTTGCGAGATCGGGATCGGCATCGAATGGTAGGGTTGAGGAGGATGTTTGTCCACCGATATGCGGCATCGAAGCGCAAATTGGTGAGCGATCTAAAAAGACAGCCAACTCTAGGTGGGCAGGACTGGCAAGCAGCAGAATTTCTAGATCCCTGTGGCCCGAGCTGGATAGTCAAAAGACTAAGTACATATTAACTTGGGATAGAGGAAAACTGTGACTGCTCGTCGGAGCACTAACGGGGCACTGTATGCTGAGGAAACACGCTATGAGGCTAGGGATTGCGGAATCGGACATGTGTAGGTTCTGCCATGATCTGTATACTGTGGAGGACATCACTCACATTCTGTGTGAATGCCCGGGGATCGCTAGGAGGCGTCTGAAATGGTTGGGTAGCCTTTTCTTCGAGAGCATCGAGGATTTGAGGTCGTTAGGGTATGACAAATTAGTCAGGTTCTGCAGGGAATTGGAGTGTTTCTGAGGTGATGGAATAGCAAAACACAAAAACCAAGCAAAATTTCATCTTTTTTGGCTTCTTCGACCGATGTGAACAGTCTAGGTAATTCATGTTTATTTGAACGAATCTTTGGCTAATGTAAAGATTGTTGAAAAAGTTATCAATGGTGATTTTTGCGTCAATATTCAAATACTCGTACTGTTGCGTAAAGTGAAACACTAATTTATGAGCAATTCAAGAACGTCGGCTTTCGTCTGGCAAGCCGAAGAACACGTAGATTTCAGCAGCATTAGTGTCTCGATTCTCGGTTCATTCCCCCTTTTGTAAAAGAAATATTTGGGATATAATGGCCCCAGGTACACCTTAATCAAGTCCACTTTAAATTCAAACAAGTCAATCGTGAGCACGATCGTATATACAGGTCGGTAAAGTACCGTGGTAGAAGTAGACACCTTTTGTGATGAAAATAAATTACTACAGCTTCTCGTTATTTTCGTCAGGGTCGGCGAGTATGCAGCCGTTACAAGAAGAAATGCCAACACTAAATTTATTTTGTGTAGTTGACGTAGTTTTGACAAATTTTAATTTGTTTAGATTTTTTTATCTATCTGACAGAAAACCACGAGAGCATAACGAACCTGGTGGTTAATACGACAACGACCAAATTTGTATTCACAAAAGGTGTCTACATCCACCAGAAAAAATTGCATTGAGTTTCCAGACCTGCATGCACGACCGTAATCGTGAGACATAGAACCCGTATTATTAGGATGTCGCATAAGTCGCTTGAAATGGATACGATTTCGGAAACTACAAATTACACATTTGTGTCTTCAAAGGTCGCGTTTACGTGCAGACCAGACCAGTCCACATAGACCGGTTTGGTATGCATTTATGTGCGCATTTTCACAGTACGAGACTGGTTTGGTTAAATTTGGTCCGTACCAAAATCAAGAACAAAATCAGTCCAAATGGACTGGTTTGGTTTGCATTTATGCGTACGACCAGACTGGTTTTTTCGGTCTATTCAGACTGGTCTGATCCGCACGTAAACGCGACCAAAGACACTATCATATTCGAAAATACACTCCGCGACAAAACTTTAAGACAGGGTTCAATTTTTGGCTTAGTTTTCAAATAAAATATTTTTTATTTAATTTTCGTGATTCATGTTTATTAGAAATATGTCTTAACTACATTTGACAAATAAAAATGGAATAAAATTAATTTTTAATGCTTTAAAGAAATATAAACTTTAAATTATCTGTATTTCGGTGCGACAAAACTATAAGACACAATGAATAAATTATCAAGAAAATAGTTCAAAATAGCAAACTTAATAAAATTTTCATTCTTTAATAATTAGTTGAAGCTCTGTTATTTTTTATAACTTCTCCCATTCTTTTTGGCAAGGATTTAAATAATTTTTTGATCGTTTTTTGGCTTAAGAGCCTCCATTGGTCCAAAATGCACGATTTTAAGTCTTCTATTGACTGAAATTAACGGTCTTCTGAATAAACTGCACGTGCTAAGATACCCAACAATTTTCGATTATATTTAGGTCGGGGGATCTTGCTTGCCAAGGAAGAGTTTGTATTCCATTGGCCTCAAAGTAGTTTTTTACAGTACGGGCCGTGTGAACTGAGGCATTGTCCTGTTGAAAAATAAAGTTTTCTGACGCAATGTGCGTTCCAAATTGAGCTAACTGTTCACTAATTACGTTCACGTACGCTTCGCTATTGATTTTACCTGGAACAAATACTAAATCGCTCTTTCCATTATATCCAATAGATGCCCAGACCATAACACCGCCACCTCCCATCTGTCTTTTCTGCAAAAAAAGTCGATGTTTGCGTAGGTCGTGAAAATAATAGTTCAAGCCATCAGGCCCATCTAAATTAAAACAATTTTCATCAGAAAAAATAACTTTTCGCCAGCGTTTTTTCCAGTGAAGTCGTTGTTCCGCAAAATCCAATCGCGCTTTTTTATGGGCAGGAGTGAAAGGGGGCTTTTTGACTAATTTTCGTCGTTGTAAGTGGGGGGCCTCTTTTATAATCCTTTGATCATTTCGGATATTCGTTGTTACTCCTGCTTTTGCGGCGATTTGACGCGCTGTTGAAGAAGAATTTGACGCCTCCTTTAAAATACGCCGCTTTTCTCGAACTGTTGTTGCACTTGATAGGCCTCCAGGATTCTTTTTAGTATAATTTTCTTTATTTTTTAAATAATTGCTAACAGCGCAGCGACTTCTATTCAATAATTTAGCAATTTTACTAATTGATTCATTTTTCTCCTTCAATTTATTAATAATGTCTATTTCACTGCTATTTAATTTTTTTCCTCTCGGCATGTTCACAACTCAACACAAATAACTTCAAATATCTATCAAAAACAAAACTCTCAATCACACAAAGTACTATCCGCGTCGAACACCTCGAAATAACTGCAGAATTACACATTTACTTCTGCCTGTCTTATAGTTTTGTCGCACCGAAATACTGACAATTTAAAGTTTATATTTCTTTAAAGCATTAAAAATTAATTTTATTCCATTTTTATTTGTCAAATGTAGTTAAGACATATTTCTAATAAACATGAATCACGAAAATTAAATAAAAAATATTTTATTTGAAAACTAAGCAAAAAATTGAACCCTGTCTTAAAGTTTTGTCGCGGAGTGTAGGAAGAAGTTGCAAGGGTCTGAATCTGAAAAACAGTGTCGATTTGGCAGCTGGTTCTAGTAGAATTAATAATAAAGTTTTGACCTATTGCAACTTTCACCTCTGAAGCACAATGGTCGCGTTTACGTACAGACCAGACCAGTCTGAATAGACCAAAAAAACCAGTCTGGTCATACGCATAAACGAAAACCAAACCAGTCCATTTGGACTGATTTTCGTCTTGATTTTGGTACGGGCCAAAAGAAACCAAACCAGTCTCGTACTGTATCCAACATAGTTGGATGAACTCCTGCGGACTTCGTGGGTATTTAAACGATAAGTATATATTAGGATTGTAACGAAATAAAGATGCTCTGATCACCCCAAAAAACATCCCCCCGATAATATTTATATCATAGAGTGCCCATTGAGGCCATTAAGAACGGTAGCAGCTTAGACTAATTTTAGCTTTAGGATTAAGATAGAAAAACTGTTAGTATTAAGTATATAAGGCAAATAAAGCACATTTTAAAACCGTAAAACCGCAGTCTCGTACTGTGAAAATGCGCACATAAATGCAAGACCGAAAAATACCAAACCAGTCTATGTGGACTGGTGTGGTCTGCACATAAAAACGACCAATGTCATCTTTGAGGGTAAAGTCCTTCTGTGAAGATCGTCATTGTAGCAAGTTGGAGTAAGTTCATCATCAAACCAACACAAATTTATCACAAGAATCAACCACTCGTAGTTTAAGGAGAATAGCATTTTTTCATGTAGAGCTACCAGAGCTAAATTTTGTAAAAAAATTTTTGGGTCTTTTTTCGGCGTAAGAGGTATTTCTTTTGAAGAACACCACACGAATATCCATACTAGGACTTATCGTTGGCCGTTGAAGAAACCTTCAATGAAAAGACCAGATTGAAAAATTGCAGTTTGAATAATTTAAAACGTGTAAACTTCACAGCACGAATTTGAGCTTCGACTAGGACACACAAGTTTAACAACAAAAAAAAAAATAGGTTAAAATTACTTACTTTGCCGGGTCCAGTGCAATACTCTTGACAACATCCAAATTAGTGTGAATTTCCGTCACATACTCTCCCTTCAAATTACAGGCAATTATTCGACACTTTTGTTTACCGGATGAGACAAACATATTCTTCGAAATCCAATCGACTGCAAAGCCCTGTATAATGAAAATCACAAACATCGTTAAATTCATGCCACAACGACTTTAAATTAAACTTACATAAGGATTTTGTATGTCTGTATTGAGAATAGTAGCAATCAAACCATTAGATAGTCCAGCCGTTTTGATTTCATTCAATTGCGTATCGGACCAATACAGCCGACTGTCGTTTACCGTATAGTCGATACGTTGAGGTTCTAAAACCTGTCATAGCAGTAAAAAAAGGTTCGGAATTAATTAGCAAATTTGAAAAGTTTTGTCCATGCGACACATACCTGCGGCGAATGACTTATCGTTGGAATAGTATGATGATTCGGTTGCATCAGATCAATACCACGAATTTCGCTGCCCATTATAAACAAAAGTACTTGCTCGTTGGGAACGCAAGTCTTTTGATCTTTCAAATCCAATCGCATTACATGCGGACAGGCACATTTGTACGTTTTATTGATACTTAACAGGCACAAATGCGAGCAGCCTCCATTATTTTTTCCACACGGATTATCAACATCACGAGGCTGCCGGCTCGAGTGTAACACTTGAATACCAAACGGTTGCGTCAATGTTCTCTGAATCACTTGAATATCCGTTCCGTTCCATTTATTCGCACGTATCACGGAATTCGTTCGCCAATCGGTCCAATAAACGTAGTTTTCGAAGAGTGAAATTGCAAACGGATGCGATAGTGTATCCTGATCACGAATAACCAAATGATGTTCGCTTCCGTCGTACTTTGTCGTATGTATCGAATCGGATCGTGCATCGACCCAATAAACACGATTTTGTGTATAGTCCAGAGTAAGTCCGTTCGGCCATGCACCGCTTATTTGATTCACTTGCGTGATCGTTTTACGATCATCGCCCGACATCGAGCATCGTTCAATACGTGGGAAATTCTCATCCCAATCGGTCCAGAAAAGTAAACCTTCACGTGGATCGAGCGCAATCGCACGCGGACTTTCCATTTCGCCAGCGACTAGAGTTCGTCGAAAACTACCGTTCACTAGCGAAACTTCAATCTGATCGAGATTACTATCGATCCAGTATAAATTCATGCCGATCCAGTCGACTGCAAGTCCTTCGGCCGTCGATAGTCCCGATTGAACAACCGCTTCAATGTTTGTCAACGATTCGCCAACCAAAAAGCCACGATAGATTTTATCGTCGATTACATCGGTCCAGAATATCTGAACTGAGTTGTTCAGATAGAGAAAATCTAACGCGATCGTATTCCGAAGATCGGCATAGAAATTTTTCACAGCCGACGTTTTCAAATCAACTCCACGTATTTCCTGTCGGTTGCTAAAGATAACGTGCGGCGAATCGGGATTGTTGCTCTTGCACGAGAACTGATCGAATTGCAGAGTGTAGTCCTTCAGACATTTGCAATGGTACGATTTTCCCTTAGGCTCGCAAATTTGCGAGCATGTATCCCAGTGCTCGCACGAATGTTTCATACTACAATGTCCATTGGCCTGAAGAAACATATGAAGAGGACACGAGCATGCATAGCCTTCGGGAGCGTTATGGCAAGTATGCGAGCATTCCGTCGAATGATCACAAACCTTTTCCGAACAGCGAAAACCTTCATCCGTTTGATCCGGGCAATCTACTCGACCGTCACACAGCTGATCAACAGTCACACATTTATTAGTAATCATACACAGTCGATCGGGATATTCGCAAACAGTGGTCTCATTAAATACAGGCATTTGATCGATTTTCGTACAATTCGTTTCGTCTGTTTTATCGTAACAATCCGGCACACCGTTACAAACTAAATTCTTCGGAATACATTCAAACGTTTTTGTGCAAGTAAATTCGTGATATCCACAAAGCAGTGATATGTCTTCGTAGCCATTGTCGCTTTTCGGAATCGTCGTACAATTCGCTTCGTCGCTAAAATCAAGACAATCGTTCACCCCGTCACAGATATGTTCGTCGCTATAGCACCCCCTTGGTATGCAGTATTTTGAATTCGACCCGCAATAGACTTCACAGTGCTGTTCGTCCGAGTTATCACTAAAAAAAATTTATTGGAAAAAATTAAGGACCAACTAACACTACGCTTGTCATAAATACTCACCCACATTGATTCAAGCCGTCACAAACGCTGACGAACGGCAAACAATTGGTGTTGTTGCATTCGAATTCCGGACACTTGGCCAACACGATTGGTATTTCGTCTGAGACATCAGCCATACCTGTAGAAACTGAATTACATCTTCCAACTAACGTTTCTCCTACTGTACGCAATACATACCACAGTCAACTTGTCCATCATTAACCCATGATTGCGGTATACACTTTCCACTATGCGTACAGCGAAATTCGTTGTCATTGCAGGTCCTTACGTCGCAGTTCTTTTGATCGGTTCCATCTTCGCAGTATGATATACTGGTGCATAGAAGCGTACTATATTAAAAAAAATAAAACAAGCAGTTAATTAATAAAATACAACAATTAAAGAATTATTTCCAATTTCTTACCGTTGCAGACAGCGTTTGTTGTCACAAATAAAATTGATATCGGTATTACAGGTCTTAGGATTACACGGCCCCTTTTCCAAGTAATCTTCATCACTGCCATTGGGACAATCGTACTCGCCATTGCAAAGATCTTTAACATCAATACATTGCTTTGTTTTCGGACACGCAAACCCCTTACTGCAATTCGTTGGAACTTCGTAATTTATGTACGGTATGCACTTGCTTCCGTTCCCATTCAAAGAAAATCCATTGGCACATTTACAAACTGGTCCTTGTGGCGTATACAGACACAATCCTGGACATTTCGAATTGGCACAATCGTTAGTTCCCGTTTGGCTCATATTATGAAAGACTTTAAAGTTAGATACTTGATCCTTTTCAACGGCCAGAATTGTTGTCTTTCTGTAGAAGAAAAACAAGAAGGTGATAGATTCTGTACGAAAGTGAGGATTGTAAAACTTACGACGCTGATGAATTTGATGATAGATGAAATCGCATTACGTTTCCATCGATACTATCCGTCCAGAATATGAACTCATTGTGGTATGCAATTGATGACGGATAATGCATCTTGCCTGGAAAGAGGATCTCACGATCAGTCCCGTCCAAACCAATACGTTCAATTGTGTATTCCTTTGCGTCGCACCTGTCGATTTAAAAAATATTTTTCATGTTATTTCATGTATGTATTACAGAGCCGAGAAATAATTGTCAATGTTTATCTAAACGAAGGGGAAAGGAAGCGATAAGGAGAAGGATCGCTAACAGCTTCTAGACTAAGGTCGAACCACTTTCTTTCGAACTGTTCACTTCTAGTCCAAGTCAACAACCGTTTTTATTTTTCAATTCTTATAAATTTATGAAACCCGATTGACTCTATATAGAATAAGTAACTGAAAGTTTCCTCAACGTACCAGTACAATTTCTTTTGCGTGTAGTCAATAGTCAAACTTAGCGGCCAAATTGTAGGTCGCTTTGTCGAATCCGTTAAAACTTCTTTATGAGTTCCATCCATCCAGGCACTCATAATCGATCCGCCGTGATAAAGTCCGGTCCAGGATGCAAAATAAAGCATTCCTTGTTGCGGATCGACCACTAATGACCTACGGAATAAACAATTCCAATTAGCTGAAGAACCCAAAAACATATCGCACAAATACTTACTTCGCATCCATATTTATGTAGAACGTTTTCATAATGCTTGTATTCTTTAAATCGGCTACATAAATCGAACTCGGTTCCGACCAGTACATATGCTCCGATATCCAATCATAGGCCAGATCTAAGATTGTATCGAAATTCTTCAGTACCAATTTTCGATTAGTTCCATCGAACTTCTGACTAAAAATCATAAATTCTCTTGTCTTTCTGAAAATAATTACGAAAATCAGTCAATATACTTGGCAAGTCAGATGACTACTTTTCTCATACATATCGTTCTGCATGAAGTAGATAAGCTGATCCTTGACACTGAAATCAAAAACAACAGGCGCTCTTATATTGAAAATTGGCACGATAGCTTCCTGACTACCACCACCCGGTAATGTTTGATTCATTGACATCGCGATGCCTTTAATTCGTGTTATTCCCTTTCGGACATACAATAAAAAAGATTCGTGCTGAACGAGAACACATTCTTGTTTTGTCTTTAAACGATATCCCGGCGAGCAAAGACATTGCGCTATAGCTACATTATTTTTCCACATTGGTATGCAGATTTGATTACAGCCACCATTACGATCACGACATGGATGAGCAACTAAATTGTGTGAACATGAAGAACATTCAGTAACAAGAAATACATGAAAAAGGGAGACAAGAACAAACAAATATAAAAACAAACACCATAAAATTACCTTCAGGTTGTTTTTGTCTATGGAAGACACGGACATCGAAAGCCTTCTGAACATTTGCAACAATCCGATTTGCTTTTAGAGTAAATTTGTCCAGCGCTGTTATACTCTTGTTGGTCCAGGATGCCACGAAAATTGTATTTTCAAATATTTCGACCGAATGAAGGGATTTTACGAGTAATTGAGTCTGAAAGAGTAAATGAACGTGGTCAATTTAATTGGATGAAACAATGGGTATCCTACAAGCGCTGTGACCAAAAGCCTATTCAGCTCTAGTGTCATCCTAGCCCATTTTATTTTTCAAAGGAAATGTATTTAAGATGTACTCCAGAGATCCAGACGTACTCAAGAGATCCAGGCGTATTATTGCAATTACAACTTCAGTGCTATCAGCGGTCCTTCAGTCGACTTGGCCTAGTAAATGGCCCTATTTGGATTTTTAAATCATTTCTGAACAGTTGATTGTTTCTTGAGAAATGCTATCCTTGTAGCTACTGATCTTATTGTCGTCCTCTGTAGGTATTGAGACATAGAAGACTGCACACTGACTGATGACTCAAATCTACAACAGGAACTGGTCATGAAACCCAATTTTCTAGCATGTACAAAACTAAACAATAAGAAGAAATTTACAGTCTGAATCGTTCGATCCAGAGCACGCCTTACTTGTGGTTTTCAAATCACAAAGTTTCCTCATCAAGGGTGTCGCCATTGTCACTAACTATTAACAATGAACGCACACAAAACAGTGAGATTTTTTTACTCAGAAATAACTCACATCCTCAACAGCATAATAATAAATAAAATGTTAAAAAGTATAAAAAGTATAAAAAAAAAAAAAATTGATCAAACAAAAGAATTTAAAATAATTAAAAATGAAAGCAAAGAAAAAATCTGCCAATGGTCTGGGCGAAACCTTATTATTTTTCTGGTCAAAGTTCGGGAGCGGTCAAAGTCGGAGCATATCATCAGTTGTTTCGAGATTATGAAGTTTCTTGGAAAGTTAATTTTGTTCTTAAAATAAAAATATTTAAAATAAAGATTTTTAGCCAATTAAACATTGAAAAAGCCCCTGTAGACTATACGAATTTCGGTATATTATGTACACTAAAAGCCCATAGAAGAAAAAACGAATTTGTTGCCTTATCAGACTTAAGAGATATGACGAATTGTTAAAACGTATACAAACCCATTACTTCCACTTGGGGTTTGAATTTCGAAAACGATTTCGAGGGATTTTGAAAAATTTGTGAGAACGTAAGCAAACTTTTCACACCCCCTTGGTTCTTGAAATTCGAAAATTTTATATCTCATCAGAACTAAGGGATAGCAAAATTTGTGAAAACATATGCAAACCCTTGGTGGTTAAATATCCAAAAATTGAGAAATGGGTTTGTAAGCGATTATATAAAAAGTCTGTGGAAATGAAAAGCGATCTAATATCTCATTAAAAATTAGAAATATGTCGAACCTTTGGATTGAAAATCTGAAAATACTGAAATAGATATTTTGGTTCTTATATAGGAAACCTTAGGAAGTAAAAATGAATTCGGTTATGTCATCAGATCTAAGCAATATGTAGGAATCTGTGAAAACATATGCAACCTCCTTACACCAACTTGGGGTTATCCAAAAATCCTGAAAGGAGTTAATAGATAAATATGAAAACAGCACGAGAAAGTAAAAACAATTGAATTACTTATCACTTCTAAAGGATATGACGGAATTTGTGAAAACTTGTTCAACCCTTTTATATCCTCTTAGGGGCTGAAAAAGGAAAAAACTTAAAAGCAAGATTTAGGCGATTATTACGCAAGCCCGTGAAAGTGTAAAGATATTCGATATTTGATCAGACCTGGAGGATATGGCATAATTCGTGAATAAGTATACAATCCCTTTACACCCCCTTAGGGGTCGAATTTCAAAAAATCCTGAAAACGCTTTCTAGGTATTTATATGAAGAAGCCGTAGAATAAAAATGAATTAAATGTTTGGGAAGACCTAATAGATATGACGAAAATCGTGAAAATATATGCATTCCATTTTCACTGATACATTTTTTCGCTTCCCCTTCCGAACGCCGATGGATATTTGAAATTTTTTTTTATCTAAATTACTTTTCTAGTTGATTTACGTATACATACAAAGTTTCAACTTTGTAGCATAACCCGTTCTATAGATAGGAAAAACATCCCCCACCCCCGTACCATACTACTCTTATAAAAAATCGTATTTTTCCAAGATGCTACTACTATAGTTCTATCTAAATACCAAGTTTCAGCTTTATATCATTATAGGTTTTCGAGATATAAAAATCGGAAACTTTTCTTTTTCACCCTCCCCCACCCTCACCCTCTACACCCTCACACCCAAAACATTAATATTTTTTCTGATAGGGGTCTATTAGACCTACTTACGGTAAAAATTTTAAGCATCTACCTTACACTGTTCTTGAGATATGAGACGTGATTTTTTAGAAAAATTCGCATCCCCTCCACGTTCATAATCCACCGCCCCCTAAAAAAATTTTACTTTCATCAATCTTCATTTGTCAATTTTTATACACAAACCGAATTTTATTTGTCTAGTGTAATTGGTTCGTGAGATATCATAATCTAAAGTTTTTTACCCCCCACCCTCGTACGCCACTGCCCCCACTCAAAAATTTGTTTGCGATCTATTCTCCTAGTATACCTACAGATATTCATTAAGTTTCAATTTTGTAACCTTAACCGTTTAGGAGATATGGATTTTAGAATGTGTCGATCTCGGCTTTTTTGAGTTTCGGACGCACTATTTTTCCCCCCACTCCCACACCCCTTCACCCATATTGACAATTTTTATGCAAATGGGTCCATTACCAAAGTTCTATATAAATTCCAAATTTCAGCCTCCTAGCATAAGCGGTTGCTGAGATATAAAAACCAAAATTTTCCGTCTAAAACGGTTCTCCCTCCTCCCCCCTCACACCCCCTCCCCTAAGAATTTGGTCAATTCAAGGGGCCTACCCACTCTATTCATAAAAAAAAATTCAATTTAATATGTCGAACCGTTTGGGAGCTACGAGCCTTCAAACGATTTTGCGTACGGCGGACGGCGGACAGACGGACTGAAATTTTTTTTTGCTTTTTTCGTGTCTACGAGGCATGAAACGCCAAAAAAAAATTTTTTCAGGGTAGCAAATTTTTTTTTTTTAAAAATCGATAACAATACTGTATTATTAGAAAATAATAAAGTAAAATTGTAAAATACATAAGTCAAAAATATTTAAAATAAATATTTTTTTTTAAATCTAAATTAAGAAAGCAAATTATAAAAAAAAACTATTAAAGAACAAATAAAAAATAAGAAAGAAAATAAATAATTTGAGAAAGAAAACCAACTCAAATTTAAAAAAATTTTTAAAAATATTAAGCGTTTCTTTTGCGCCCTTATCTCGTGTAGAGCAGATTAGAAAACAATAACAAAATTAATATTGCGTGCAGAGTGGAATCGGCACACTACCATGATCCACCACACCTCTTAAAAATCTTACATTGAGCGTACTCCACTTATAAACTGAAACCAAATTTGTTTTTTATTTCACCCGTACCCCCACAGGTCACCTACCCCCTAAAAAAAATAGAAGTAGCCTGCAAGCAATCAGAAAGTCTTAACCTCCTGGCATAAACCGTTTATAAGCTACTGATTTTATAATGTCTCGATCCCAGCTGCTGAGCGTTTCGGACGCATTGTTTTCTTTACCCATATCGACCATTTTGGCTTTGACCAGTGGCTCCACTATCATAGCTCTACCAGGTGTATAAGCTTAAACCGCTGTTTGCTTATAGACGGCGTTAGTGAGCGTGTTTTTTAAGAGTTTGACAGCTATCAACATTAATCAGTGCACATCGTCAGCAATTTCATACAATAATATACATTTTTCCTTTGGTAATCATATCTAGTTTTTTGCCAGAAAAATAGCATATGCGGGAAGCTCTGCTTTTTTGCTTCAATTTCAAGAAATCGGCTGCCGAATCGAATCGAATGCTATGGTGCCAGTGCTTTATCAGAAACAACGTGCAGAGATTGGTTTCGTCGGTTCAAAGACGGCAATTTCGACCTAAGCGACAAGAAGCGTGAAAATCTACCAAGGAAGGTTGAGGACCATCAATTGCAGGCTCTATTGGACGAGAACGATACCCAAGCGCAACAAATGCTTGCCAAGCAATTGGGTGTTACTCAACCATTTGCATGCGTTTACGTGCCATGGGAACGGTTTAAAAGACCAGCAAATGGGTGCCGCATGAATTGAACGATAGGCAGATGGAGCGACGCCAATACACATGCGAAATCTTGCTCGCCAGACAAAAAACAAAAGTCGTTCCTACATCGAATTGTGACTGACGATGAAAAGTGGATATATTTTGAGAATCCAAAAGGCAAGAAATCATGGGTTGATCCCGGCCATCAAAATCTTCCCCAAGACCAAATCGCTTCGGACGGAAGACGATGCTGTGCGTTTGGTGGGATCAGCGGGGTATTGTCTAAGTAGACCCTGCTGATCCCTATGAGATGTTGAAACTTGGTGAAACTGTCAATATCCACCGCTAGCACCAACAACTGATCAAATTGCACCATGCCCGCGTGAAAAAAACCGGAATATCAACAAAGACATGACAAGCTAATTTTCCTTCACGACAACGCACCATCCCACACCTCAAAAATGGCCCGCAACTACTTGGACACACTCAACTGGGAGGTGCCCATCCCGCTTATTCACCAGACCTGACCCGTTCTGACTACCACCAGTTTTCGTCGATGGGCCACACGATCGCTGACCAGCACTTCGATTCTTATGAAAACGTCCGAAAATTAATTGATGAGTGGTTTGCCTCGAAAGAGCAGGAATTTTTTGGCGTGGTATCCACAAATTGCCCAAGAGATAGGAAAAATGTGTAGCTAGCGAGGGCAAGTACTTTGAATAAATTTGTTTTTACTTTCTATGAAAAAAACATGTGTTTTTCTGACTAAAAAACAGCGGATTTAAGCTTATACACCTGGTACATAAATTGCAAGTTTCGACCTTCCGGCGGTTCCTTAAATATAGAAGACAAAATTCTTTATCTAAAACGCATTTATGAATTATGAGCCTTCCAAACGCATTTGCGTACGGCGGACAGATGTGAATTTTTTTATGGGTGTACTAAAACGTGAAAATACAAAGTTTCAGAGTAGCAATTTTTTAAATTTCAGCTATATAATTAAGCGGTTCTTGAAACAGAAACAGTGCCTCGGATGCGAAAGTTGTCTCAACGGTGAAATTCAGTGGATAGTGATGAACTTCTGGAACACTCTGTCACCAAATGGCAGAGTAGAATCCGAAGTAAAAGAACTAGTGGTCGGGCGTGAAATAGGGCATTAGTCCATCGAGTTTTACTTTATTATTTTTTAATAATAAAGTACTTAGACTTAGGCCGCGGTCCGAATTATGCTCACGGTGCTTACATTACTAGCAGTGCTTACAGCCGGTCCGAATTATCGGTACGCTTATGACGCTTATAATTCGGACCGATCGTGTCCACACAGTGTACTCACAGTGCCTATCCTCGAAACCGTGAGCAGTATAAGCGCCAGAAAATTACCCCTCCATGCAATGCAAATTGTATGCATCGTGAGCGCAATTCGGACCGGCTGTAAGCGTGCTAAACGCGCAGAAAGCGTAATTTAGACCGCGGCCTTAGACGACAAAATCAATCGGCTGAAGATCGGACTAAATGTCGCAGCGTTCATCATCTTTGAATTTAGAGTGAAAGACTATTTTACTGTTAACAGTCTCGTAAAGGACTCGATAGTAGTCAGCTTCAGGACTGGCGTTAGAAATGCTACAATCATGAAATGACGACAAGCATGAATTGGATTTCTGTGTTAAATTGGGAACAATATTTCACTGCTGTTCCACATTAATTCCATAAATTGTCATATTATTGATTTAAATAATGTTCGATTTGTGGAGTAACTTTCATAACGATACCGGTAGAAACTTATTAAGATCGCTTCGCTTTATAGGAAGATCTGTTCATTGCATGGTTGCAGAATATTACAATCAGATCTTAATGCTCTTGCTTTGTGGTGCTCTAGTAATTGTCTTTCACTTAACGTCTATAAATGTCGTAAAATGTCCTTCGAACTTAAGAGAACCATGATCTCTTTTGATTATGATATTAACTCTGATGTACTTCTTCAAGTCTCCTACATTCGAGACCTGGGTGTTATCTTTGACACCAGACTAAAGTTTGACCTTCATTTTCACAATCTAGTAAGTACTGCATCGAAATTATCAGGCCTAATTCTAAGATCATCATATATGTTCCCTAACATTCAAACTTGCATCAAGCTCTTCGTGACTCTAGTGCGGAGTGGCTTGGAATATTGCTCCGCTATTTGGTCATATTATTGCTCTTGAATCTGTTCAACGTAAGTTTATTCGTTCTCTCCTTTACAAATATAGGATTCCCTATTGTCCTTACAGTGAACGTCTTTTACTCTTCAAGCTCCCATCCCTTGAACAACGAAGACTGTACATAGACGAATGTGTTCTCTTCAAAATTTACAACGGTGATGGGGACTCAGCCTTAATTTTAGACTTGGTGCTGCGTCAACCAATGCGTCCTAGCAGATCAGACTCCATATTTGCCCCACCTTTGGCGCGTACAAATATATATTTCTTTTCACCGATTATTCGTTTACAAAGAAATCATGATGACCTCAAGATTGGTTCTCTGAACACATCGTATCCTCTTTTCAAATCAAAGCTGGCATTATTATTTTTCTTAAAGTAAATTCTAATTACTTCTAATCTTTTGTTATTATTTTTCTCTTTCTTTACTTCTCCTTCATTTATAATATTTTTCTTTTTTATTTAATTTTTTTTCTGTTGTGTAATTGGATAAGTTTATCTGTACAATAGACATTCATTAAATAAATTAAATAAATAAATAAGATATTTGCTTGTTAAAGTATGAATAAATATAGAGTCCACTCCCATGTTTTTCGTTAAATAATGGCTTGATTATGCTTTATGAATTCAACTTTTTTTATGAACCTCTAACCAAGAACATCTGCTTTATGTTATCGAAAAAGTTTCTTATCTCTAGAACGCTTTTGAGACGGTATGAAAATATAAAAAAAATTCAACCATAGGTATGAAATACTTCTTCTCAAATGAAGGATTTGTGACTGATATAAATAATATTTCTAACTCAAGGATTCGAAACAAATAGTTGAGATTTTAAGTAAACCACAACAAAAAACATACACGATCCTACGATCTTTATATAAGGCGGCCATAATATTCCAAGTACATCAATTTAGACGTCTGCTGAATGTAGGGACACTCTTTGTCCAAACAACAGATTTATGCGCCGAGTACCGAACTTTAAAAGGTGTACGAATAAACAATCTTATGGAACTTTCTAGCCCTGATGGAAGATGAATTTTTACAATCGAGATGATTAGTGGAAGGTTATCGAGCGGGGAAAAAAAATTGCGATACCACCGACTTAATTTCAAATTGTATAAAGAAAATTAGGGTATGATTCTGTACCATAATTGTATTTGAGAATCAATCTTTTTTTTTGTACAATCGAATTTCTCATCCAAAACATTAAGTATTAATCTAATAATTATTTCATTATTTCCCTCGCAATCTGATTTCCTAGTTTCTCCTGTTTAAAGTACACAATCTCTGCCCTGCATTCCACTTCACTTATATCCTTTCTGCTTTATCTAGTTTGAAAAAGTTCCATACTAGTCGGAAACAAAAAGTGAATTAACAATTTAACGATAAATATTTCGTTTTAGAGTGCGGAAATGATTTAAAGTTGTGATAAAAGCCAGTTGAAGTACGTAATTTTATACTATAAAAGTTGATATTGTTTTACCATCAGAAATTCTTTTTTAAAACTTGTTAGAAGTGGGAGTATGTTGAACGGTGGAAAATATTTTTGTTATTTGTTTAATTTTCAATGAATCGTAAAGTTGCCGGTATCAAAGGCTGAGTTTATGAAAAAGCATCCATGCTCAAAAATATTAAAGTGCGTGTCAGCTAACTTTGGAACTTTTAACGTTGTTCACCTTGTTTAGAATGAACCAGCTAAAAAAAAGATATTTCATTTTTAGAGCCCTGAAGCCTGCCGTAGACTCAATGCCATAACTACCATAAAACACCCAAAAAAAATTGTTGAGGTATTGTTTCGGTATTAAGTTCGTCACACAGACGTGTTTCCAGGTGGAAAGGTCAGTGTAATTTTGCACAGCGGTGTACTTCTAAGGCCACAAAATTCTTCTTTCGAGGAAGCAAAATTTCGTCTCTTACGTATTTTCAGTGCAAAATGATAATACGTATTTAAAGGCAGAGAAAAATTAATAGTGATTTGATGCCCGGTTAAAGTTCACATCATCATCATCATCAATGGTGCGACAGCCAAAATCGGGCCAGGACCTGGAGGATACATTGTCTGAAGTCATCTCGGTTCAGCGCCCGCGTCCTCCAATTTGTACATCTAAGAAGCGATTTTTTATCTCCTTTCTTATAGATTGGGCATATAATCCTCTTGCGCCAGTCGTCGGGTATTTTTTCTTCAATCCAAATTTTTGTCATGATTTCGTGTAGAAGATTGGCGAGGCATGGACCACCTCCCTTTAGGAGCTCCACTGGTATTGCATCAACTCCAGCTGATTTGTGTATTTTTTGATCGCGCAGGGCTGCTTCCACTTCTCCGACAGTGGGTACCGTAGTTGATGCCTGCTCATCAGAGGGGGCACTTGGTGTAATAATTGGGTCGGCGGCCGTCACTCTGTTTGGGTTCAGCAGCTTCTTCAAGAACTCAACCCATCTTTGTTTAATTTGTTCTGCGTCACTAAGGATGCTTTCTTTTTTGTCCTTACAGAGGTTAGTTCGTGGCTTATAACCTTGTCTTATTTGTTTGACGGCTGTATATGCGGATCGTAGATTATGTGAGTTCATGTCGTATTTTAGGTTTATAATTATGTCATTGTTGTGTTTTCGTTTCTTTCGTCTGCAGATTTTGTTTGATAATCGCCTAAGCTCGTCGTATCTTTCGTTTTTGACTCTCGTCGGTCTTTCAATATATTCCTTGTAAGCTTCATTCTTTTTCGTTATTGCGTCAATCATTATCGAACCAGTCATTACGTTTCTGTTGGGATCTGAGTCCTATGATCTCTTCTGCTGTCGTTCTGATACCATCTCTCAACTGTGTCCACTCTTGATCGATAGTTGTCTCTTCTTTGTCAGTTAGTAACGCTTCACAGCGTGTTTGCAGCGCTGACCTATAAGCTGACGTGACAGTCTCGTCCTTTAGTTTATCGATATCAAATTTCGGTGTCCTCACATACCCGATAGTAATTTTCAGAAATTTGCGTAAATGCCACTGTCGCTCCGGTTTCAAAATAACCTCCTCTTCCATCACGCTATAGCCCAAAACGGGCCTTGGAATCTTCGAAGATTCAAGTATTTCATTGAGAAAATTTGGGACATTCCGTCCGTTCGAAGAAATGTAGCAATTTTCTTCCAATCGTTTTTTAGGGACAGCATCGACATCCGATCTTAGTTTTCTGTCAACACTCCTACCTAGACAGATTTTTCAGGGAATAGGTTAATTATCTATCACTCAAGCTCCGAAGGTATAAAAGCATAGTTGATGTTGATGCGATCTTGGTAATGAAATATCGTTGATTAGCAAGGAAAAAACCATAGATAACAAACTAACACGCTACCGAGGCCACAGTACTAGTAAATGTTTATTTGTTCAAATAATCTAGAGAATATATTGAAAAAAAAGCTTTAACTAAAAACTCACATCTGCTGTTTTCCTCAACGACCAACGATTCTCGCCATTATAATCGACACGTTCAACAAAATCAACATAAGTGTCGATCCAGTAAACATGCTCGTTTGCCAAATCTAATGTTAATCCAAAGGGATAATAAATTTTATGCGAAACAATGACCGTTCGATTGGATCCGTCCAGACCGGCACGGCTTAAACTCGGGCTCCATTCCGTGAAAAACATCAGTCTGTGAAGAGAAAAAAAAACCAAATTCATATTTCAACTACAGTCGAATTTCGTAAGACTTACCCCTTTGTAGGATCGAGTGCAATCGACGACGGCTTATTCAATTCGTTTTCCAGTAAAATCGAACAAAATTTCATATCACTTGTACACATTGCAATCAGACCGCGATCGTTATTTAAGAAATACCAATTTCCCGATATCCAATCCAAACGTATTTGTTCGATTGCTACGTGCGGCGCAATATGAAATTATTTATTATTATTAAATTGAAATTATAAAATTTTACGGTATATTACAAAGTGATCCCTGAAACATTTCGGGCAATGGCATATCCCATTCATCGTTTAAGCTATCGATTCGATGGCAACGAAATATTCGCGATGAATAGTTTGTGTAAACAGCACAAACCGTTCTATTTCGATGCGATATTTCTATGTTTAAAATTTCCTACGGATAGTGGTCAAGAGAACAATTCACAATTTTTTTTATTGTAATCAAAAATTTTCGAGCAATCTTACTTTGTGATTTAACGGCATATGATAGCTGATTTCTTTTAATCCTTTGAAGGACACCTTTCGAATATCATCGATTGTAAAAAATACCAGAGAAGCATTCTCTGATTTTGGCACTGAAGAGAAAATAGATTTAAGTGCAAACATTTTGGTTAAATAAAAAAAAAAACACTATTACCATTTATGGCAAAGCATCGATTTTTGACGGAACTATATCCTGTCGCGCATGAGCATGCGTAAGATCCAGGCTTATTGGTACAAATTTGATCACAGATTCCATGTACTGAGCATTCGTTAAAGTCTGCAAGGATATTACAAAATTAGTTAATTAAATCGTATGCAAGCAATTTATTTGCAGGGTGTGAGTGTCAAGATATTCGGGAAGTCTATGAAGACCGTTTCATTACGCTTTTGGCTAGTTCTAAACAAATATCTGGACAAGGACACAAACCCTGGCTTTGATGCGATCTTAAATCGCATTTATTTCTTTACCTTGGCACAAAGTTCCGTTCGGTTGTTGCCCTTGTGGACAATAGCACATTGGTCCTTTCGACGTTATTGTACATTTATATGAGCAATTTAGACTATTGCAAAGTGTCTTATTGTGTTCTATGCATAAAGAAACTCTTTAAGGGAGAGAGTTCGAATCAATTCATCAATTAAATGGACTACAAACCACAATATCGTTCGTCACTATCACAATCTTGATGACCATCACAAAATTTCGCTATATCTAAACAGTAGCCGTTCGAACATTCGCTTTGATATGGAAGACATTGTGTTGAATTCGGGCCTGTAATTGAAACCAAAAAAAAAAAATTTATAAATTTATTGTACAACTAACCGAAAATTCAACATCAAATTACTTACACCTCCTTTCATCAGAGTCATCATAGGATGATCCACAGTCGAAATCACCGTCACATATCCAACTATTCGGGATACATTTTCGTGTAATATGGCACTGAAATTGTTCCTGATTGCATTGTGTTGCAATTGCTGGTAAAATGTAAACAGAAATCAACAATGAATTCATCAAAATACGACATACTTAATCGTTAATACTTACAGCACTCTGGTGGTTCATCAGATTTGTCATTACAATCGAATTTCGAATCACATTTCCATCTCATTGGAATGCATTGCCCATTATCGCATGTAAACGATGGAAACGGGCATGTTGAATTGTCTGAAAAAAGTAAAGAGAACAAAATAAGACATAGGAAACGTGTAGGCATTATAAATTCATATATAAAATGTCGTTAAGAAAACTATCAAGTAATTCGATCTTTTCAAGACAACGTGATCTTCGCTTATGAGAACAGTAAAGTAGACGATAGCTTCGGAGAATTATTGTCTATAAAAACGAGGTCAGATGTCGGCGACATTAGAGGGTATCTTGTCTTTTTATAATTTATTTGCAATAAGATCGATCGATGGCGTATTATGCTTCTTGGGAAGACCAAACTTTTGTATGCGGCTGATCATGTGGTGATCTTTTATACAAATTTTTTTTTTAATGTTCTAGACTTGCATTCATTACGTTACTGAGTCATAACGTTGTTGATGAAATATTAAATAATATTATTGCGTTATCTTCCCTTGTGGTTGGATCTTGGCGGACTGATCGTCCATTTCAATTAACGCTCAAGATCAATTGCATTTTCATGTTTAGTTATCTGCGCATTTTGCTGTGGTGCATGTCAAATCGGACTTCATATAAAATATGAGTAACCCATATTTTTATTTTTACACTTTGTTCCACCAATTTGCTTATTATTGGTAATTGAATTAGGTCAGTCAGTACAACGAAGATCGTAGTAAGTCTGTGTACCGTTTGCGGACTGTGTAAAATTAAACCGAGAAATAAAAAAGTGCTGGGAACCCTAGGCTGGACTCTGAACTGTAGAAGACTTATGTGGTCCAAAACGTAAATCGCTGTGAAATAAAGGGAACGGCCCCCTTAAGAAATTCTGATCTGACAGGCCGTGTGAGTGTTTCGGAACACAGGTTTTTACCTTTGATATGAAGCATATTGAAAAAAAAGCTCAGAGATCCTAGAAAGATGGATTCCATCTGATGGTATTCGAGAACACTGTAGAAACTCACGTGAAGAGAAAATCAATACTTTTGATATTATCATTATATCATACAGGATGCTGGAGGGAACTGGACGGAATCTCCCGAGGAAACCTTAGAGCTTCTGATGAACACTCATTTTCCCGAGTGCTCACCAGCTAGCATCACTGACTATGTCAGCAACGACCATGGGCGGGAAGTAGGAAACCAAGTCTTGTCCAACTTAATAGTTGATATTGATAAAATAGGTTGGGCAATCAGTTCCTTCTCCTCGTACAAATTGCAAGGACCCGATGGAATTATACCAGCAATGCTGCAGCACGTGGCAGAAATGGTAATTGCCAGGCTAGTGGTGATCTTTGAAAGCTGTATTCGATTCAACCATGTTCCGTTAGAATCTCACGTCCTTTATCTTAAAAACCTTTGAAAGGATATTAGATAACCACATTCGCAATAAAATCCCGAGCAATCAATTGTCAAAATCAAAGCATGCCTATACAAAGGGCAAGTCGGTGGATACGACCTTACATGAGGTAGTGTTAACGATTGAGAAATCACTCTCGTACAAGGAATACACGCTCGCCGCTTTCCTTGACATAGAAGGTGCCTTTAATAATGTTCGACTTACGACTATCAAAAGCGCTCTGCTATCGATGGAAGTGGAAACCGAGATTTGCAATTGGCTGGATCTAATGCTACACAATAGGATCATTGAATCCGAACTGGGACAGTGTCTTATTACAAAGTCAGTCTCCAGAGGCACCACGCAAGGAGGTGTGATCTCGCCCCTACTTTGGCTACTTGTAGTCAATAAAATCCTTGTTGAACTTGAAACCCTTGGAGTCAAGGCATGCGCATACGCCGACGACGTGGTCATCCTCGTCTCAGGGAAACACTTACCAACAATTAGTAATCTGATGGAGAGAGCACTCAACAAATTACGACTATGGGCCCATAACAGCGGTTTAGGGCTTAGTCCTCTTCACGAAGAAATACAAAATGCCAGATTTTGAGCTACCAAAGATGGAAAGCGTTGAGCTTCATCTTTCGGACAGTGCTAAATATCTCGGGGTTGTTCTAGACAAGAAACTCAGCTGGAAACTAAATATGGACGATCGCGTTAAAAACGCGTACAACGCATTTTACGCATGCGGAAAGATGTTCGGTAACAGGTGGGGTCTCCAACCAAAATTAGTACACTGGATGTACACAGCCATAATAAGACCAATCTTAACCTATGGCGCGATAGTGTGGTGGTAAGCGACCAGAAAGTCCTCGTATCTAAGCAAACTGACAAAAGTACAGCGCTTGGCATGCATTGAGGTCACTAGCGCCCTCAGAACCACATCTACGGAGGGCACTGGAAACTATCCTCCACCTGATGCCAATGGACATGCGCATCAAAAGCATAGCTGCAAAAGGCGCTCTTAGACTCAAAGAGTTAGGTTACTGGAGAACTACACCTGCTGGTCACAGTACCACACTCAATAACTTCATGGAGTGTGATATGAACAGGGAAACGGACTACATTATGCCAGAATTAGATTTCAGTAGGGAATTTTCTGTTAAAATCCCACACAGGGACGACTGGAATGTAGAACGCAACCTAGACAACAGAACCGCAATGGTATTCACCGATGGTTCGAAAATGATTTCTGGTACAGGCACGGGGGTATTTTCGCAGGAACTCGATATTCATGAGTCCTATAGGCTTACGGATCACGCCATTGTATGCAACAGAAGACATCACTATTTGCATTGACAGTCAAGCTGCCATCAAGGCCCTTAGTTCGTTCATAACAAGATCCAAACTAGTTAGCCAATGTCGTGGCGTTCTTAACTCTATCGGCACGCGACACAATATTACTCTCTGCTGGGTGCCAGGCCACTGTGGAATCCAGGAGAACGAGCTAGCTGATGAACTCGCTCGATCAGGCTCCAGCCTAAGCTCACTAGTGGGAGACCAGCAGATTGCTATTCCCATTGGATCCATAAAACAGTCTATCGACTCACTATGCTTGCAGTAGGCAAACCTAACTACATACTCAATATCAAGAACTCTTTGGCCCAAATATGATCACAGGAAAAGCAAGTATATCTTGAGCCTGAGCAGGAAAGATGCTAGCACACTAATCGGAATACTCACAGGGTACTGCCTGATCGGTAGACACGCTAGACGACTGGGTGTCGAGGCAAATAATCTCTGTCGTAGCTGCGGTGACCCAGAAGTGGAAGAGTCAATCTTCCACGTCCTATCCGAGTCCGGCCCTATCGGGAACAAGAAGACGGAACCTCGGCGAATATTTCATCGATGACCTCGGTGATATCGATAAGGGAAAGCTATGTAACATAGCAAATCCACAAAATGGTTTTATGTTTCACGAGTTACCATACTCTAACGGGGAGCACAACGGAACGAACACTAACGCCTATGTGAAGGAGGATGACAACATCACCACCCCACACACCATACCATCATTTGAAAGGTCTCAGTCCAACCAATACCAAAGCCAAACTAGATTCTATTTTCGGGAAGTCTCCACCTTCGCTTACAACAATAAAATATTGGGCGGCAGATTATAAACGAGGCCGTACGAGCTGTCAAGAACAGCAACGCAATGGACGACCAATTGAGGTGACCACCAGAAATGGTGAAGAAAATCCACAAAATTGTATTGGATGACCGTCGGCTGAAAGAACGCGAGCTAGCAGACATAATAGGCATTTCAAAAAGTGCTGAACATCGCATATTGACTGAAAATTTGGACATGAGAAAGCTGTGAGCAATACAGCTGCCACGTTTGTTCACAATGGAGCAAAACAGCGTCGTGAGGATGTTTCGATCGAGTGTTTGGCGATCTTTCACAGCAATAAAGCCGAGTCGATTCATAACCATGGAGAAAACGTGTATCAATCACTTCACACCTGAGACGATGGAACAGTCAAAACAATGGACTAACAGGGCGGAATCGGTTCCAAAGAAGGCGAAGGCAGTCCCATCTCCAGGCAAGGTCATGGCGTCAGTTTTTTGTTGGGATGCGATTGGGATAATTTTCATTGATTTTCTTCGAAAAGGAAAAACAATTAAGGGCGAGTATTATGCGAACTTATTGCAGCGATTGAGTGATGAAATCAAGAAAAAACCGCATTTCGTGAAAAAGAAAGTTTTGTTTCATGAAGACAATGCATCAGCTAACATATCCGTTATCTCTCGGATTATTTTCACTTTCCAAACTTAAAAAAATGACTCGGTGGTAAAAGATTTGCCAACAAAGAAGAGGTGGAGTCTGCGGTTGACGGCTATTTTGAGAAGCTCGGTAGTTCTAACTATAAACTGGGTATCGCAGCTATCCAACATCGCTGGGAAAATTGTATCAACCTAAAAGAAGACTATGTTAAGAAGTAAAGGTTTTTTTCCGAAATTGTTTGTTTGTTAGGTCGGGTACTTCTGGGACTACCCTCGTGGGTTCCACGTTTACCGTGGAATCAAAGCCGTTTTAAATTAGCGAGTAGTGGAGTTAAGCGGCCTTTTAACCAAGAATTAATCAAAAGCCTTGATACGTTTACAGTTTTCAACCAACTTATTTCGACAGCATTAGTCAGTCAGTCATAATATTTAACTTCCTGTTTACAATTTTGATCATGTTACTTAATCCCTTAAAAAACCGGTCAATTTACTTCACTAGATAAGTAAACCACAAATTCAACGTTTAAGTGCTAAAGACAAACATGAACCGAGTCAGACACCTGAGATTCTCACTTTTCGTAGAAATATTCCTACGAGATCAAATTAAAATTAAAACAAAAATGTGGGAGATCGAACAGTCTCATAAGAGTGAGTAATATGAGATATTTACGATATATTTTCATCGTAAGAAGTTCGGATTCTTCTTAATAAATATAAAGTTAATGGCTATCAAATTTCCAGGAATCGGGTTGGGTTGCTGCTTTCCTTGAGAACAAATCAGTCTGAGTAATCTTCAAACATCTAACACTTAAGAAATAATAATTACAATTGTGTTGTAGAGTGCAAAACCACTTCTATTAACATAAGAGTAACTCATTAACACACTTATTTATTTATTTTTCTAGCTATTTCGCACGTTCGACAAGTTTTTTGTTGTCGTTGGAATCTTAATGGGGACGTTAAATTAAGATATTAATACTTAAGGCCTAATAGATTAATTGCCGACTCAATAGCGACTTGCATATTTGCCATATCGAAAAGTCGACGACGCTTTTATTTGTTGTACGACAAAAATCACACCGCTATATGACTTTGCGGTTCTCTACAACTTAAATATTAGGTTGTTGCAGATGAAATGTCGTTTTTGGTAGTGCAATTTCAAACAATTGTAACTTTTATAAAACTTAATTTTATTAATCAAAATAGGCACCCAGCACATGCAATACACTTCTCCCAACGAGATACAAGTGCATTTATGTCAGTTTCGTAGAAGTCCGACTTTCTAGAGCGAAGAAAGTCCTCGAAGGCACTTTTGATGGCTGCTTCATTATCGAATTGTTTGTTCGCCAAAAAATTATCCAAATGTTTAAAAAAGTGGTAGTCGGTTGGCGAAAGGTCTGGTGAGTATGGTGGATGAGGAAGAGTCTCATACTGCAACTCGTTTAATTTTTGGACCGTTGTTCTAGAAACATGAGATTGAAACTCCATCTCTGTTGACCAATCTAGCCCGTTGAATATACAATTTCTGATGCATTTCATCGAGTTGGGCACAATACGTCTCTGCATTAATGGTTTTACCACGCTTCAAAAAGGAATAGTGAATAACTCCAGCTGCAGACCACCAAACAGTCACCATTATCATCTTCGGATGAAGGCCTGGTTTCGGCATGTGTCTTGGGGTCTCATCAGCATCCAACCATTGTGCCGATAGGCGACGATTGTAGTATCCACTTTTCATCATATGTCACTATTCTGTTCAAAAACGAATCGTTTATCATCCGGGAGAGCAGGGAACTGCAAATTTCCAGTCGACGCATCATGTTTTGCTCAGTAAGCTCATGCGGAACCCACTTATCAAGCTTTGTGATTTTTCCAAGCTGTTGCAAGTGCCGGGAAACTGTCGGAAACTGGTGTACGCCTAATTTCTTTGCAATGTCCCTTACAGTTTGGCGTGAGTCAGATTCCACTAATAAATTCAGCTCGTCCTTGTCGATCGAAGGTCCTGGGTTAAAATGTGGATCACTTTGAAAGGTCATATCTCCTGATCGGAATTTTTCGAACCATCGCTGTCTGGTTCGGTTGTTTACAGTGTCAGTTCCAAATGCCCCGTTGAAGTTTTCGGTTGCTTCCGTTGCGCTGTGGCCAAGTTTAAATTCATAAAGGAAAATTACCCGTTTTTGACTCGAAACCATTTTTTTTCTGTCCGATATCAATGAAGTCCAAAACTGAAATGACTCCATGAGTAAATGTAGGGGCACGTATTTATACTTCCAATACCCAATACCACTTGTGACACCTGGCGGCAGTTTGAGACATGAAAATCGCAACTGACTTCACTTCATAGAGAAAAACGACATTTCATCTGCAACGACCTAATATCTCTGAATGCAGGCACTGTTGTATGGATCACATTATTAAAAAATAATAAAGTAAAACGTCTAATCAAAGAGTGCAATTGAGAGCGGGCGGAACTTATCACGTTTGATGTAAGAAAAAAAAGTAAGTGATGCAATTAAAAAGTACTCTAAGGGCAGCATGAGTTCCTCAACAGGAGCGCTTACACTTGGGTCTTCTTTGAACATTATAATTTTACCAATACCATTTCATCTAAAGTAGCTCACAATAGACTTTCACAATGCCTGTGGTTACTGCTTTGACCAGGACAATATTGTTAAGAAGCTCAATTTTTACGGCAACCTACAGTTTAGTGAAAATTACGTTTTTATTTATTATAATTACGTATCCAGTGGATAAAAACGATTCTCAATGTATGCGGTTGAGTACAAGCCGCAGCTATAGTAACCGCAAATTTGTGTTACTAAAACTCGGGGATAATAGCACTTTAAGTCTTTATCGGAGATTTTTATGGGACAATTTTCGTAAGATACTTATATATTTTGCCAAAAGGAAGTGTGCGCTTACATCGCATCGCGGCGCTATGTTTTGTGGCGCTGAGAGTCTACGTCTAAAGATATGTAGTACTCGTATTCAAGTAATCGTGATTTAATAGACGGGCCCATATTATAGTCATTACGGCGGCTTGGCAATTTCCTCGACCCCGGTAGTCGTTTGTGGGAAAATATTTCTTTTAAGGTGTCATAAATAAGAGGATATCTCTGCCCTTTTTTTCTCTACATTTAGGGTAATTTTTATTATCATTGTTATTGTGATGTTAGTGACGTACTAATACGATAAGATCGGTGGGTATTATAATGAATACGCTTTGCTGGTTTATGTTACGTTTAATGAAATTATCTGGTGTTTACAGGTGAAAAGTATAAAGTTTCGTGGAAATGGAGATGAAATGGCAGCAAATAAAATAAGAGAACTTTAGCGCTCCAACCCCATATCGCCGAGTAGCAGAGAAATATCATAAAACTTATATTTCTTGTACTTTGCATAAATAGCTGAAATTACAAAGTTGAAAAAAGTTATAAAATTACCCAGAAAATTTACAAATTTCTGATTATTAAAATACATAGGCACCGGGTGTGAACTTTAACAAATGAAGTTTTATTAACAAAGCGCATATTTTTAAGCCTAGGTTAAACTGAAGTATGTTAATGTAAGAATTTGGTTCAGCATTTACCAAAACCCTCAAACCCACTTCTAATTTGTCCGAGAGCACGAAAACACAAGAACGCGATTTCCCAGGAAGATAATTTTTTGCTATCCAGAAAAGGATGCAATAGAATTTTTTTTCAACGCGCGAAATCATACTATTCCTTCGGATTTGTAGAACAAATTCAGATTTTTTTACTATAATACTTTTTACTACAGTACTTTAGGTCATAATGTTTCTTCCACGAATTTTCAGAGGCTCTAACTGAGATTTTTCTTTTATTATAACGGATACAGGAAAAAAATGTAGTTACTTAATTTTCAATGGGTCACTTAGAACACCAAAAGCTACAACCCCCACCCCCTCTCCTTTCCTTCCCCGTCGAATTTATAAAATATGGAATATATTAGAGCATCAAATAATTGTTTTATATTTAATAAACAAGTAAACACGTCCCGAAATATTAAATTGAGCTTAAAAACAAAAAAATTTAAATAAAAAAATAAAATTAAAAACAAAAATATATAGCATAACAATAAAATAAACAAAAGGAATACCAAAAACAAAATAAAATAACAAAAAATATAAAATAAAAAATAATAAAAAAAAAGATAAAAAAAAAAAAATTATAAAAAAATAAAAAAAAATTATAAAAAAATATTAAAAAAAAAAAAAAGTTATAAGAAAATAATAAAAAAAAAAAATTATAAAAAAATAATAAAAAAAAAAAAAATAATAAAAAAAAAAAAATTATAAAAAAAAAATTATAAAAAAAAAAAAATTATAAAAAAAAAGTAAAAAAAAAAAAATAAAAAAAAAGAAATAAAAAACCAATAATAAAAAAAAATAAAATAAAATAAAATAAAAAAATAAAATAAAATAAAAAAAAAAATTAAAATATAAAAAAAAAATAAAATAAAAAAAATATAAAAAAAATAATAAAATAAGTGTGAAATGAAATGAATAAAATTAAATTAAAAAAAAAAAATAGAAAAACAAAATTAAAAACAATACGAAATTAAAAAAAATATAAAATAAAAACAATTAGTTAAAATATACTCCCTCCGTTCGAATATAAGAGTCCCATTTCATACAAATTTTTTTTCCGAAAATAAGAGTTCCATTTTAATTTAAAAGTTTTATTCCAGACTAGGGGTCAATGCTAGTGATTGAAGGACATTAGAAACGGAAAAAAACACAAACAAAATAAGAGTTTTACGAACCATTGTAAAAAAAACAAAAAATTATTACTTTCATAATTATACGTAAATTAATCATTTTGATGGAATTGATCATTTTGGCAATGAACATGTGTTTATCAAAGACTTGATCCGTTAAATAATCTCTATATTTAAAAATGAAGGTTTGTTTCTTTGTCGCGTATGCGCTCCTAAACCATTCATCTGATTGCGATGAAACTTTGGTGATTTGATGAGGGCACGCCCGCGAAGATTTTTGCATTAGCAAAATCATTTTAGAATTGATGGTACGCGAGTTGTTTCAACGATTAAGAGTACTTCATATAGTTTAGCGGTAGTTCGTGCGTTTTCAGTGTATGAGTTATCCGTTCCTAAGACCAAATAGTAAAGTTGGAAATTTACAACTGGTGGAAATTAAAAAAACCCTTCAAGATAGAAAAGTTTTCAACAGCAGTCTTTTGTATGACGGTTCGTGTGTAATTTTATGATTAGGAGGAGCTCAGAAAATGGATAATTTTTCTCAATGAATGTTTGTTTGTTTTACGATTACGATGAAACTTTGGTAATTTGTTAAGCAACGGGATCAACGGAAAGCAAGAATTGAACAACGGGAACGGGCGCAATGGTAATAGCGGGAGCAATGGGAATAACGGAATCAATAGAAACAACGCAAACAACGGGAGGAAGACTGGAAACCGCTCGCATTGCAACGCTTGCCGGGGTATTATTTTATTTTGCTCGCAATCAAAAAAACCTCTCAGGATATCCTTGCCATAGTAGAAGGTTTATTAGTACCTACAATTTCGTTGGTATCGCACCATGAAAACGTAAGCATAGCTAGTTATACATAATATTACATATAATTTTTCAAATGGGACTCTTATTTTCGGACAGAGGGAGTATAAAAGAAATAAAATAAAAAAATTAAATAAAAAAAATTAAATAAAAAAATAATATAAAAAAAGTTAAATAAAAAAAATAATATAAAAAAAAATTAAATAAAAAAAAGATTAAATAAAAAAAAATTAAATAAAAAAAAAATTAAATAAAAAAAAAATTAAATAAAAAAAAAATTAAATAAAAAAAAATTAAATAAAAAAAAAAATTAAATAAAAAAAAAATTAAATGAAAAAAAAAACAAAGTAAAAACAAACTGAAATAAAAAATATAAAAAAACAAAAAACAAATGATAAAAAAAATATCGTATTGTACAATACTTATTTATTGATAATAATTGGATTGTTTATTGATGTTAATAATAATAATAAATTATTATTATTTCATTCGTTTTTTCCACTTTTATTAATTTTTGCATCATTATGTCCTTTTCCTTTTTATAATTATTTGGAAATATTGAACAATAGATTAGCTCAATAATTTGACAAAAATTCAGTTAAATTTTTTACAAAAAAAATGTGACAAATAAAAATTTCACGATTACACTACAGCATTAGCCAGGGAAAATAGTCAAATAGCTACATTGGAACTCAAAAAATATCGAATTCGTAATAAACTCATAGAAATAGAGTAATATGGTATTCTTTTTTATGGGAGAGTGTCACAATTGTAACTTCTAATTCTCTAATTCCATTGTACGAAAAGTGAAGTATCAGTGAATTTTAAAAGGTGATATCCTAAAATTCACATTTTTGAGTTGTCACAGTCTTGTTCTGAGCTATCGAAACAATTGGCAGCGTGACATACTGTGTAATACTAGCTTCATACAACAACGAAACACCCTTACAACTTGGAGGTATTCATCAAGATCTTTCGTATATTGCAACCTGCCCGTAAACTTTTTCGGATTATAATTTAGCTGATGGTATTCCTGAGTAACTGACTAGGATTATTATGGATTAACATCCAAGCTGACCTCCACTGGACAGGGACGGTGGGGTGCAGACAGTCCAAACTGTTCTTGGCAGGTAACTCAGGGAATATAAGAATCAGAAGATCTACATTCTTTCTGACAGCAGAATAGCACTACTTGCTCTTCAATCAATTTGCTTTAGATCTCACTTAGTGCGGGATTGCTTACAAGAACTCAAAAAGCTAGTGAACTCATGGTATGGATTCTTGGACACAGTTACATTGTAGGCAATTAGTCTGCAGACCAGTTAGCGAAGAAAGGAGCTGGCTGAATATTCACCGAACCAGTGCCTTTCTGTGGAATGTCAACAACTGCGGCAAAAGAAAGACTGTTGGATTGGATTAACATCTAAGCTTAAATCCACTGGACAGGAACGGCGGGGTACAGACAGTTCAAACTGTTCTTGGAAAGTCACTTCAAGAAACGAACCTCCGATTTGCTCAAATTGAGCCGAAATCAGGTTCGGCGCTTGATCGCGCTCATTACTGGACACTGTGAGCTTAGAAAGCATCTGAATACGATTGGGCTAGTTTCAGACGATATTTGGAGATTGCGTGAAGAAGAAGAGGAAACTGCAGAGCACGTTTCATGTCATTGCAGAGAACTCCCACACAGAAGACTCAGACTTCTTGGACATTATTTCCTAACATCATTGGAACTCATGTCTATCCCACTCAAGAGCATATTAAAATTTATTGATACAACCGTCCTGAGTGACAGAGTGAGGGAGGACAATCACAATAGGCCCACTGAGGCCCAGTGAATCGGGATCTTAGACCGCCCTCCACCATCTACAATCTACAACTGGCTAGGAGCGCGACAGCAAATCCAGCCAGCATGAGTCTTCACAGACGACTCCTCTAACACAGCAATTCTTATAGAAGGACTCTATGGTAACTTTACCATATAAAATTTCACCTCGTTAATTCCAGATTTTACAGTACATTTCCTTAGGTGGGTTTTTACCATAGGTTTTCTCAAGTGATATGGCCCACTTCGTAGAACCTTGTAAGATTTACGAATCAATGTAAACGCTAAAAAGAATGGCACTTATGGCAGTCAACTTTCATATTTGGTGATAAAAACCTATTCTGAAGTACGTCCAGAGTGAATGTACGTGAAGGTACGATCAAGGCAAGATGGGATGCAAACATTCAGGCTTTATTCAGAACATGTGACCATAGTGCGTCATAGAAGAAAGGAGTTCCTGACCTGAATTCACTAAAAAGTCCCAATTGGTAACCAATTCCGAATTCACGACACGAAAACTAATCCCATGTCAGCCTGACTTGAAATAACGAGCTCGCTACTCGATCAAAACAACAGAATCATCCCGAATTTCCTTGCGTTTCATATACTTCAAACATGAATCAATCAAATTGTCATCCATCAATAGACACGGAACCATAGACAGAACCAGGATTCGGGATATCCTTGCCATAGCTCCGCTATGTTTGTACACGTAGACAGCTTTTTCGACTTTGATTTGGATTTTGAATACACGAAATCCACTCTTAAGATTCGATCTCGTCGTCACCCCCGCGAAGAGGTTAGTTCAACCGAAACCTGTTAGCGTGTAGTTCGAAAATGTTCGTATCTGGGCTATGGAGCGTTTTCATAGATCAACGTACTTGACATCTTTCTCCATTCCCGGCGATTTTAGTTACGTAGAAAAAAGTTGACTGCTAAACGGAACCGAAGGGAAAAAAAAACCTCTTTAAATTTGCATCCAGAACTCAATTCATTCGTTTGCATACATAAAGCTGCACTTTATGGCACACGGCATATAAACTCCCGCGCTATAATATGCGAAGTTATATGGGGGCGTATGCATGTCTGCACTTAGTATAAGATATGGATATTCCCATTTTTTCCATTTTTCTTCCCTTCTGGAGGAGGGATGTACCTTCATATGCATAAACCTACTGTGTCCTGGCTGTTACCCGTATGGCCTATGACTGGGTATGAAAAGTGATGGCGGTCGTCGACGTTAAGAAACCATCTCAAGTCGTTCGGAAACGCTACAGTAGTACCTTCGGATCCACTCTATTATGAGGTTCTGTGTTACATAAAACATTTTCATCCCTGACGTACGTCCTTTTATTTGTACAGGAGTACGTACGTTGTGCAGTCGGTACGTAGCTCGGAAAAAAAATTCCCAAGTTTAGGCCGTTTTCATTCGGAGAAAATACAAGCGGCTAGAACTCCCTGAGGGGTAGTACGATGCGGCATCAAGCCCGAGTTGCAATGCTTCGATTCACATGTTAGCATGTTTTAAGTCCGTAATGCGTAATTAAGGGATTTTTTTCTTTTTTTTTTATAAAAAAAAAATATAAAGCAATGGGAATAAGAACAATTTCGTCGTTTGATATTGGGGCTGAGAGTTGAAACGCTGAAAGCACGTCGTGTCTAGGAGCTTATCTGAAACTCAAAGTGAAATCAGATCCTATTAGTGGGAGAGAAAACTTTTTTTTTATCCTATTCGACTGTATAGGGGGTGGTCGGATTTAATGTGAATCAAAAAAGTTTTTGCACACCAATAAAATTTTTTAAATTTATCGGCAAACTAGTTGGCGAAAAACACTGTATAGCATCTCTCTGTCTACTGTCGCGATATTATTATTCTGCGTTGTGATGTCAGTCCACTGCAAGTCGATTATAAGCAAGACGGGTTCATCAAGAGCAGATCTACTACCAACTTGAGGGAGTTTTAAAATTTCACGATTCAGGAAGTCCGGTTCATTGTATCCGCACTGATTTCAGTAAAACAGTTCACAATCTTTTTCTACTGGGATTAAGATCTACCTTTCTCCTCCCAACCGAAAAGGTACAATTTCGTCCTTTCCTCGACTATTCTAAATTCATGTGGTGTACCACAGCCTTGGGCCCATTTTCTTTATCTTACACTGTCGCTAAAACTGATCGTCTCACTTTCGTAGACAAAAATTAATCGTTGTGTACAAGCCCTGCTGCGCTTAAATACCGCGTGCACTCGAGAGATTTCGAGCACATTGGATGAAGTGTGTAGTACATATGGGAAGTGTGTAGAGCTTTCTAAGCTATTCTAAATGGATATCGGAGGATTGTAGTTTTCTCTGAAAACTTCGTCGTCATTGATAAGTGTTTTGGATTGCCAGGATATGCATGTAACAATATCACCAAGGCTAACTCCGTCTGGAGTTTCACGAGACAATGGTATAAAATGTTTGATGTCCTCCGTATTACGAAGACACCGTACTGTTTGCTCGATTTGTCCACCGTGCTACACCAATCACACTAAACAGGATTGGGTCAGTACATAGAAGAACTGTAAGATTTACACTGGTTCGTATTTCATGGTTAGACCCTTTACGTCATCTACTTCGGGCGGCTGTCACTTTAGAACAAAGGCTGCCTTCTCATTGCTGCTTTTGCTGTTAAGGTTCTTCTTGACAACACGAACTCCACTCTGTTGCTCGGTGCGCTATTCTACAATGTTCCCAGTCAATCCATTAGAAAGGGACAAAGTTCTTTATGTACCATGTAACCGGACAAATTATAGCCTACATGAACAGTTTACTCACATGAAATTTATTGAACTTAATCTACGATCACATCGATTTCATTTTAATTCGATGCAGATTATGACAGCACCCACAAAATCAGATCTTTGATGAATAAACTAAATCGACTGAGAAATAGCTGAACAGAATTTGATGCGTTTTAGTATGTAAATAAAGGGGCTCATAGACGGGTACGCATGCATGTCATTCTTCCAAGAGTGTATGGGTCTGAATCTTGAATGGGTGGGTGTGCCATCATGCGGAATGATGGAAATTATAAAATTTTGATTTTTGTGGGCGGAGCCAAAACTTATCGCGACATGCATGAATGGCACGCAAGCATGCCCGTCTACGAGCCCTTTCAGGGGCGATATATGTTTGTTTGTTAGGGATACAGTACTGGACTTATAAGTTAGCCTTTAATGTACAGGACGTATTCGAATACTTTGCTTCGTCTACGTCTATGTTGACGTCACAGCATAGCATTGCTATTATAACAGTTTAGAAAAAGCTTAGCTAAGCCGTCAAAATGGCTCAGCTGCTTATTTGGCACTTCATAAATTAAAAATTAAATTAAATTTTTGCGTTTGTATAAGGAGCAACTAAATATGAAAGCGGATTCGATACCTCATCGAACCTAAGAGATATGGCAGAATTCGTGTATCAACCCCTTTTCACCACCTCAAAGGTTGATATGAAATAATCCTGGCATTTTTAGGCGATTATATAAAATTGCTGTGAAAGTAAAAACTAATTCGATATCTTATCCGACTCAAAAGATAAGTCGGAATTCTTGAAAACGTATAGACCTTCTTTACACCCTCCTATGGGTTGAATATCGAAAAAAAAAGTAAAAAGGAAATCGATATCTCGTCAGACCTAAGAATTGTAACGAAATTCGTGAAAACGTTTAAAACTCCGTTATACCCACTTGGGGGAAAATATCGAAAATAATTTCTAGGCATGGCATATCACTTCTACGCAAGAATAAGGATGCATATGATAATCATTCAAGAAATGCCATTTTTAAAAAATCAATTCCCCTAGCGTGTTTTAATAGGGTTATTCACTAGGAACATAATAATTTTGTATTTAAATAAAACACAGAATAATTGAGATAATTTCCAAACCTTGCTCGTTCGTGAACTTCACCATGATAAAAATGTAAACCTTGACTGACGTTTTGACATTGACAGACCATCAAAAAAGTTTAAGGGTGCGTTTGTATTTAAATACAAAATTGTTATGTATCTATTGAATAACCCTTTACATTACATAAAGTTAATAATCCTCAAATTATTTCATTGTTCAGTTAGAAAATTTACAATTTCAACAATAGAGAGACCAAAACTCCAGCGACAAATATATGTATTATAATACATTTACCATCTATTTTAATTGTATCGTTAGTTCATTGGAAAGGATCATGTTTCTTGATACTTTAGCATTGTCAAAAAATTTTGTATTTGTATTTCTGTCATTGATTTTCCATAGAGGCGATATATAAAGCCCGCAGAAGTAAAATTTCTTGGATAGAGATGTGACAAAATTCGTGAAAATATCTTGTACTTGTTGCATGTACCAAGTTTCAACTTTCTAGCATAAAACGATTCTGAGCTAGAAAAAAATCACCCAGGCTTGCTCAAAATATAAACCAAGTTGAAATTCGGTGGCATCAACCGTTCAGGAGATATGTATGATATAATGTCTCGAATCCAGCGTTTCAATGCTCCCGGCCAGAGCCTCCTATATATGAAAGCCCGCGGGTAGGTTGTAAGATAGGTGTACGTGGGTGACAATTCGATATTTGACAGTTTCAGCGTTTCAATGCTCCAGGCCAGAGCCTCCTATATATGAAAGCCCGCGGGTAGGTTGTAAGATAGTGTGCGTGGGTGACAATTCGATATTGGACAGTTTCAGTTTTCGTGTGGTAACTGAAAAGTGCGCGTTCAATATCGTGTGTAGGTTTTGTGCAATTATTTTAATTTATTGATAAGTTTACGTACAAGTGAAAATAGTTGAAAATGTAAATATTTCGAGTCTGTACTTCATTTTCACTTTAAAACTTTTGCGAATTCGCAATTGATTTAGAGAAAACTTACAAAATATTTTGCGGTCAAAAAGTGTGGTTAGACTAGAAATGTTTACAATGTTCAGAAAATGTTGCATTATTTATTTAATTATTAAGTGACATAATTCAATTAGAGTTGTTATTTAATATTAATTAATATGTTTGCGTGATTCTTTTAAATAATTATACAAAGTCAGTTAACAATAATATTAAGATCCGTTTCCGCAACTCGAAAAATTTTAAATTTTAAATAAAAAATGTTGATAGATTATTAATCAAATGAATTATGTGATATAGTTATGTTAATTTAGTTAAACATTCATTTTCATATTCATTTTATTTTATTTTTTTTACTGCTTTTTATTATTTACAATGCTTTTATTTATTTTATTTTTTTTTTCCTTTTGTATCGGTTACTATTGAATTATATGTGATATTTTTAATGTTTAACGTTATTTTTCTTATTTTATTTTCTATTTATTTTATTTTCTATTTATTTCATTTAATATACGGTTATTTAAATTGAAAGCAGTATTTTTGTTATTATAATAATAAACTTATTGATAAACTAATAATTAATTTATTTGAAAATAATAAAATAATTTTTTATAGAAGCTTTTCTTTTGTATTATTCCACGCACAAGTTTTTTTTTTCTTTCCTCAATCCAGTTATGACTCTTGGGAAGTTACATAAGTTAAACACTCAATAATTTACGACGTATTCTGATTTTTCATTTCCGAATAAGTGCTGGATACTATTGGATTTTTCAATTGTATATTAGAACTTTCGACTATTCTTTCATATACATATATATTTAAATATTTTGGGATAAACCCTAAAACTTATTGGAGACCACCTTTGGTCGGAGTAATTGGGCATTTCTACAGAAATGTGTATTAATCCAGACTCCGGATGGAACAACCTCGGTCAATAGTTAGAATTAATGTGGTCCCAAGCAATAGAGACTATTAGATTCGGTACTTTACTGCTTCCAAAGGCAGTTGGGTAACTATTTCTCTTCCATAGCCAAAGGCTTTAGTAGCCAGAACCACCTACTAAATTCATAACAATATATTAATTCATTAAACATTTTTTTGTGGCATTCCGCAAAGGGTTTCTTGGTGCCATCTTACACAGTCTTTTAGTGAAAATCTGTATCGGAATACTGAAAGGTATCTAAACTGCCTTTCTATCATGTCTCTAAGATATGTATTTAAGGTACATTATCTGCACTTGACACCGCACAAAATAATTCATTTAATATTAATTTTTTCGTACGAACATTACCCTATTTAGAACAAAGTGCCTGGTAAAGCAGTGAAACAGTCGGTCACCCTTGGCCTATGCATGTGCCGGCTTTCATATATAGAAGGCTCTGTCCTGCCACATTATTTTACCCCCACTCCCATACCGACTATTTCTTCAAATAACTTCACTATTTCAGATCTACATAAGTTACAAGTTTCAACTTCATAGCATAAGCCGCTCCTTAGATTAGATTTCATCGAAGGCGGAGAGAAGCACAAGCCGCTCCTTAAATAAAACCAAAATTTTTCATCTAACACGCTCCTCCTAACTTACACCCACCCCACAAAAAAATTACCACTCAAAGGGCTTTGAAAGGGCCTTCTAAACCTCAAAATGCAAATTTTTTGTAGGCCATAAGACTCACGGGTTTGGAAAATAATTATTTAATTTGGACAATTTTTTTAATCAGTTTTAAGCCATGATGCTTTTTTACTAAAGCGTGAAATAATTTTAGTAAAAAAATTTTTTTATTAAATTTCAGTTCCGTCACATTACTTTATTACTTAAAAAAAATACTAACACAGAAATGACTGCGAAACTCTAGTCTTTGGTGTTTAAGGGCCATTATTACGATATTCAGTTAAACTCTAACTGGAACTTTAACTGGAACTTTTGTATGAAAATCTGTCAGTCAAAGTTCCAGTTAGAACGTAACTGAACATCGTAGGAGTCCGCTATTTCGTAAATATTTATGATCCAAGTTTCAACTTTGTACCACAGGCCACTCAGGAAATATAAGAGGTGTTCTCCGAGGTAATTTGTTACAGCATCGCTTTGGAGGAGAATGTAGCTGCCCTATGACCGACTCATCGGGCGTCATAGAAGAATTGAAGATACTAAAAAGAAGATAATTAGAAGAAGAAAAACGATGATGGTGAGCGTCCCATTTCTTCCATGTAAACTTTGAAGCATTTACGACCAGCTATCCAAATTGGAGAGGAATTGCACTCTTTAAAATTAATTGAATAGCATTAAATCGGGACTTCTGAACTGACCCTAATCCTTGAAATATGGACTAGTCAACTCTAATTCTATTCAGATTTTCTGATATATAAGTAAAATTATTGGAATCTTCTTTCAAGACGTGACAGCTCTAATAGGGACTAGGCCTCTTCGACAATATTTATCCAACCTAAGTTTTCTTCAATGAATCCTGTTACCCTCTTATACTACATGTGACGCAACGCGAGTTCTTTAGTTCATTTCGATGGTGTATGTGTGTGTATGAAACTGTTCAGAACAATTGAGATCTTTCACGCTTGAAAAGCTGAACTTTATCTACGTTTGATTTGGGGATTCTGTATCTATACAAATATTTTACTGAGTCACAGTATACTTATCTAAATAATAAATATGAAGTGTATGTCATACGACTACTTATCTCATGACTCTAAATGCCATACAGGAAAACTTAAGAAGTAGAAGCTACCGTTTCGCATAGTGTTTTAATTAAGCGTATTACAGTGCAACTCGGGTCGGGTACTTGAACTAGTTCCATGACGATGATACCGAGTACTTCTAGCCAGGTTTAGCTTATCTACTTGAGAGTTAAAAATGTTTCCTTTCCGTAAAGTTAACTTACCCTACACTTATGAAAGAGTTTCGTTTTCTCTTTTTTTCCTCATTTTTTTGTTATTTTCTTGTGTCCACATAAAGATTTTAATTGACTGTCTGTGCTGGAATATTTGCATACTTTAAATTAACGTATGTACGTGAGCCGGGTAGGTAAATGTATTCATAGTGAAGGATGAAAAGAATAAAGGAGAAAAGTCAAGGCTTTACCTACTATATGAGGACCAACAACTTGGAAGTTTTTTTTGTTAAGAAGATTGTCCCAATTTTTAATTACGACTTTTGGTTCAATTTGCTGAATGCTTCTAGGTTCTACCTTCTCGTAAAGGTGCACATTACATTCTATGAAACAAAAAAAAATCAGGTTGTTTTTTCCAATTCCGTTCACATGAACAAAGACGAGGAAGAATTCCATTTAGGAGTTAATAGGAACGGTAATGATTACAGAATCGATGCCGTATTGGCTACTTGCAAGTCCTGCCTATTTTCCACATTTTCACGAATTTCGTTACATCTTTTAGACATGTCGAGTTATCAAAATAATTTTACATTTGTGGGCTCTTTATATAAGCACCTAGAAACTTTTTTTTCAAGTTTTTTCATATCCAACCCTTAGTGTAAAGTGGTTGTGTACAATTTCACGAATTCCGATATATGTCTTAGGTCTAATGAGATATCAAAATCACTTCCACTTGTAAAGGCTTCAAATATAAACGGGGAAAAAGCCGATTTAAGGATTTTTCCGATATTAAACTGAATGGGGTGTAAGGTATTGTTCAAATTTTCACGAATTCCGAAAATCCTTTAGGTTTAATGATATCGAATCCGCTTTTAATTCTATTCAATCTTCTATTGAAAAAAATACGTAAAGTAAAAAAAAAAAAAAGTCTGCCATCAGTCTGCGCACAAATTTATAATTTTTTGGGTAGAAGTCCGGAACACGTTTAATGCTGAGATGCGGTGTGAGTTACTATGCGACTGACAACCTAAGGAATAACCAGGACTACTATTTGGAACGTTATTTTTTAGGTTGCCAGTGACATAGTAACTCACACCGCATCTCAGCATTAAACGCGTTCCGGACGTCCACCCAAAAAATAATAAAGTTGCACCCAGATTTTTGACAAATTTTTTTTTACATTTTGGCAGATTTTAGCTGTTCGAACTGTCTATCGCACACCACTGTCTAAATTGTATGTTATTCTCTCTATCTCTTTTTTCGCTTTTCATCTGCAAAAAAACCAGTGTCATAACAGCCTAACGATAGTATTACACTGTATGCCACGCGGTCAAATATTTGAACATTTTCACTGTCAAATGCTGTCAGATGCTGTTATATAGTGTAATGGTCAAATGCTGTTTGACAAAATGTTTTATTTGATCGTCTGACACCATTTTACAATCACTCTGACCACATTTGACCGTTTACGATTTTTAGAAAAACAATTCTGCCATATGGGTCAAATGGGATGTGTCATTCGTAAATATTTAATCGGTGAAATAAATAATTAGTTTAAACTACTTCTGTCTTTCCTCCAGAAAATACGACATCATAATTACTGCATAGCACTTTTTTTTGTTAATTTTTAATACCTGTACCAACAACGACAAACATTAAAAAAATAACTTTTCTTATTATCGTTAATTAATCTGAACGGAGTTGTAAACTCGAGAATTTGGTGCTCGGAGTAGCATACAGTGTAATATATACAATATACAATATTTACAATAGATCTGACCTGATGGCGTTTGACCATTTGACACGAGGAGAAAATTTGACGATGGTGTCAAATGTGTCAGATAGTGTAATGTCGCAATCGGGCAGCGTGTCAAATGGATATTTGACATCAAACCCGATCAAGTTTTTATGGTCAAATATTTGACTGCTTGGCACACAGTGTAATACAAACTTAAGAGAAGTACATGATAGGGGTCAACAATGTGTGCTTATACTTAAAATAAATAATGAATATATCACCTAGTAGGTAAGGTCTATTTCTGCTATTAATTCACCGCAAATGTATACTTAAATTGTCAAATTTAAATTTAAACAAAGTTTATGATTTGACGGTTTTCCAAAAACTTCAAACTTTGTCTAGAACCCGATTTACACCGCACAAATAACAGGAAGTCAGAAAAAAAAGAAACGCCAAGACAACGTAGTAAATCTAAATCCAAATGCTAAAACATATCCGACTCGCTATTCAAATCTAATCTATAACTTGCCTACATTATACTAGAGCAACAGGTTACATTTTCAGATAAAAAAAAAATTCCATCGATAGTCCAGCATTCAGTAAACAGCATAAAAATATATTGAAAATTCCCCACAACCTACGTGAATGTGGTTATGAAGTCGATCCACCGAAAATCGAATGAAATTTATCACTCTTTGTACTGTGCAATGGAATCGAGCATTCTTGAAGGCTTGTTGCCAAGAAAGTTCCGGCTCTTTAAGAAACGATTCTACAGCTTCACTTGTAATCCAGTGTCCAACTGAGGCTGGATAATACTGAGTTGTTCTACTTTTTTTCCGATTTTCATGATTTGTGGCAACTGAAAGATTTTTCCACTTTTGGCCCCCTTCAGGTGATGTACTTGAAGCCACTTCTAGACGCATGGCTACACCGATTATGGGGCTTAGATCAATCTGCACGATTCACAACGTCTGAAAGACAAACGCTGGAACGTTCGTTCTATCTTCAAGACACTCGTTCAGGATTTTCTAAAGATCTCTTTCAAGACGAATGATCTTTTCGAAAACGAGATACTTAAGCCCAATATTAGGAGCCCAACGAAGAAAAAAAGACCGACAACTTGTAATTGCTTCTTCCGGTGTAATTTTCATAGAGAAACTCTTATGAGGGTCGGTCCATCAAGTGATTGTTGTTGGGAGATTTACGAGTTCCAAAAGACATTTGGAGATGAATGGAACTTCTATTACACCAGTGCCCAATTGGGAACTAAGCGGGGCCAGAAGTGGGGCCGTACATTTATACGAGTTTGGTAATTGGCCTTAAGTAGTTTGATTCGATATGGAAATAGAAAACGTATGTTGAATTATTGCTGTTTATCTCTGCTCGAATCAGATGTTTACAGAAGAAGATTCTTGTTTGGTTTTAGTTGAACCGTGATAATAGACTTTACTGTGTAATTCTCCATGTTGAATTTACAGAAGACGGCACCACACTTGTACTCGTACTTGTTACGCAGTTCCAAGTCGAATAACATAATAATCAATGGGAAATTTCGATAGGTGTATAAATAGACTTTATTATTTTGGAGGAACTTTTCCGCGCTGCATTGAATTTTGAAGACGTTCTAAGTTGTTTTGATGCTTGCTCTTAGCTCACAGTGTTTTTTGATTAGTTCAAGTAATCGAAAAGAAAACCATCTGTTGATAGACGCCTCCACTTTCTAAAACTTATTCCCAGAATAGGGAGCGAGGAATACTTAGGGCGAAGGATATAATTAAACAATAATAACAATTAAACACTTTACAGGACATTTGTCCTTAAGCTATTTATTTAGTGTGCTTTAAAAAGTTCTGAGAATGAGCCGGTAGTGGAATTAAATTAAAGGTTCTTATCAAATCTTCAAAAGAACTTTTTTTCGACTCGAAATGAGCCGAAATCGCAGATCTTTTTCTTTCAACCTCCACAAATTAGGCTCCTTTTTCAGAGTCAGAATGACACCCCTAACGAAATGCAGTAATAATTTAAAAAATTTCGACTTAGGTGAAGTGACTCGATCGTATCTGAGCAATTATTGTAGGTACTTTTGTTACTAAAAAACAACACAAAAAGAAAAGAAAAAACTTATAACAAACATAACTCAATACAAACGAGAAGGTAAAACGTAGAAAGAAAAAGCCGACAATGGAAAAAGGGTAAAAAGAAAAAAGGTAAGTGAAACGAAAAAAACAACAAAAGGGTAAAAAAAAAAGAAGGAAAATGTATAAAAGAAGATGATAAAAAAGAGAAGAAAAATTAAAAAGAATAAAGAGAGCAGAAGAAAAATTAGAAAGAAAAAAAGAGAGCAGAAGAAAATAATAATAAAATGGGGACGCGATGCAAATTGGTAAATAAAAAAACAATAAAAAAGAAGAACTCGAAAAAAAGGATAAATTAAAAATAGAACAAATAAAAGAGAAGAAAAAAGAGAGTAGAAGAAAATAATTATAAGTATGTAAATGAGGGAAACGATATTGAATAGAAGAAAAAAAAAGAAAATGAAGAAAAAATTAAATGAAAAACAAATAAATAAAAACAAAAAAATAAAAAAAAATAAATAAAAAAAATTAATAAAAAAAAACAAAAAAATAAAAACAAAAAAATAAAAACAAAAAAATAAAAAAAAATAAATAAAAAAAATTAATAAAAAAAAACAAATAAATAAAAACAAAAAAATAAAAAAAAATAAATAAAAAAAATTAATAAAAAAAAATAAATAAAAAAAAAAATTGATAAAAAAACTATTAATAAAAAAAAAAAAAAAAAATAAAAAAAAAATAATTAAGAAAAAAAAAAATAAAATAAAAAAAATATATAAAATAAAATAAAAAAAATATATAAAAAAAAATAAAAAATATATATAAAAAAAAATAAATAACAAATATATATAAAAAAAAATAAATAACAAATATATATAAAAAAAAATACATATAAAAAAAAAAAATAGAACAAAAACAAACGAGCAGAAAAAGAGAAAAAATTAAAAAGGGAAGAAAAGAAAAAAGTGAGAAGAGAGAGAAGGGAATAGAGGAAAACCATAAGTAATGGGAATAGAATAAAATTTAAAAAATAAACAAGGAAAAAAGTAATTTAATAAATGTAAAAAGACAGCACACAAAAAATGTAAAAAATAAAATAAGAAAAAAATAAACGATTGAAAAAATAAAATAAGAAAAAATAAACGATTGAAAAAATAATTAAAGAAAAAAAATGAGGAAAACTAGAAAAGTAAATGAAGAAATCTAAAAAAAGGACAAATGAAAAACACGCTGAAAAATTTTTTTCATTGCTCTAACTATCTTTTGTTTTGCTCTATTGTAATGTAAATTAACAATGCTGGTTATTATGAAACTCGTACTGGTGATAATAGAATTTTGGAGTGTGTTAAATCTGTCGAACATTTGTGGAAAACAAGAATCAGATTTTTTAAAAAATCTCAAATACAACAAGTAAAATTTGTGTTTCATATTTCCAATATTTTCATTAATCTTGTTCCTGGCACTAACGAAGTATTTCCCTAATATTTGCAGGATTCAATTCAGCACTTTTGACACGACAGTTATAGAAGGATGTTTCCTTGTTTCCATAGTTGCGGACTCAGTACCTTTCGACTACTCAGTCTTTGCTTCCCAAAAGGTATCCTTTGTTTGTATTATGTGCGAAATATCCCAGTCTGGTTTCCATAGTTGTCATGTTTGCACCTTTGGCTTCCGAAATCCTCTTATCAGTATGTATGTAAGGTTTCGTATTTAAATCGATCCAAGGACGAAAATGTGATAACCTGGAGTAGACGACAGGAAAACTCGGTCTTGCACGGCCCTTGCCAAACGAGATGACGCCAATCAGCTTCTTTTTGTAAATTAAAGGACCGCCTGAATCTCCTTGGCACGAATCTCGTCCACCATTCGCTTCACCAACGTAATATGACCCACGTAGACTTCTCTACAATCCTCGTTGCTTATCACGGTCACAGTGGTGTATTGAAGTACGTTCGATACTGGACCGTTTTCATAGACCGAACCCCAACCGCTAACCGTCACTTCAACACCAACTGAAAGTGATTCGTCCGGTTCTGGGAGTGCAATTGCCTTCAAAGATGCACTGAATTTCAGCTGACTTTCGAGAATAAGGAGCGCAATATCGTTACTAAATGACTTCTCAATGTTGAACAAATCGTGGGAAATGATCTTCTCAACGGACTGTTCGTAGCCGATTCTTTGGTCGAAGTGCGAAATTTCGGCGTAAACTGTGACAAATTTTGGCGAAGAAACATTCGTTAAGCAATGTGCAGCTGTTATGATGACGTTGTCCTTAAAGATCGATCCGCCGCAGAACGAGTGCTTGAGTGATATGAAGACCTGGTGCGGAAAAGAGTTTATTCGGGTATCAATGCCACCAACAATCCGACTTTGGATGCCAAGCAGTTCAGAGTGATTTGTTGAAGTTGGTCCTGGTTTTCCGAATGTTAAAATCAAACTTATACTAGTCACTTTGAAACCGAACATGTCTCAGACAATTGAGTAGATTGTGGAAACTTCTAGGTTTTTATACTTGATTCACTCGGCAGCTAAGCACTCGAACAAATGATTTTAAAGATAAAAGCAAAATATTGTCTATACTCACAAATGCCGGTTTTTAAAATATGTTTGCAAATAAGTGGTGGGATTTGGGAAAGACAAACAGACAAATGAAAAACAAAATGAAGAAAAATCGGGCAAAGCATTGCCGGAATTTTATCGAAATATTAATTGTAAGTCCAAATTTAAGATGTGATTAAATTTTGATTGCACAACAATTGGTTACGTTACAATTGTCAATCCTCATTACAGTCTGCAAATATCGTAGACATTTTGATATTTATTTCTCTTCACGGTAGGCCATCGACATTATAATGCGTTAACGTATTTTAATTTTTCGAATTTCTACTAGAACGTCTAGATAAAAGATTTTTATTTTTAACTTTACACAACATTAGCCACCATTGAAATTTTAAAAAATATCATAGTTTCTTGAAAGCTCTTCTCGACTTTTAAAACTATCGCTACCAGTTCATTCTTATTAACTAAATTAGAAGGTCACATCGCAAACGGTTTGTTGTTTGATTTCGGTGATACTCTGATTTGACAGTCTTAAGCATATCATAGCAAATATTACATGTCGTCTATGAATTGGAAAAACTCGCAAGATCACTTTTTTCATAACAAGTAGGCTTGCGCATTTTAGTTCACCATAGTGAGCGATCATTTCCGCTTCCCGATCCGTCGCGATCTAGTTCGTTCTTTTAGTTCACTAGTTCGCGGGAGTTCAGTGATGAGAAAGGTAGTGAAGTTTGGGAAGGAGTCGTAGTCGTCATTGTAGTAGAATGTGGTGACCCAAAGAAAAGGTCGTCTGGTACAATGTGATGAGCTAAAAAAAGAAGGTCGTCTGATAGAATTTGATGAGCTAAAAACAAAAAGAAAAAGGTCGTCAGTCTACAAGTATTCAAATATTCTACCACTGACTTACAAACGGCAATGAATGAATACAAACGAACTAGGAGCGGGACTGACTGCGAACTAGTTCGTTCATTTCAGTTATGGGAACGCTCTTCCGAACTAGTTCGTTCGCAAACTACACAAGCCTAATAACAAGAGATAATTGCAAATGTTTGTACAACATTCAAAAAGAAGACAAGACCATTTTTGCAATTCATTGACGACAGATTTTATTTAAAATGCTTTAGTAGTTTAAGTTTAAAATATGTAACAAATTTCAACTAATGGCAGCTTTCTTTCAAGTGGCAAGGTAACAGAAAGGCATTTATTTGGCATACCACTATATCTAAGTGCGAACAGAAAAGTTCGATAAAGACTAAATTTTAATTTCATTTTCACCAAAACTTAAGCTTGTTTTGTACTGTATCCCATGCTGTCAAATATTTGATCACAAAAATTTGGCAAAAAAAAAGTCTGTCAAATTTTAGAAAAGGATAGACTTTTGTAGGTCAAACCAATTTTGACAAACAAAAATTCGATGATTCCACTAGCAGAAGAATGTATTTTATGTCAAAATTTTCAAATATTTGACGAAGCGACGTAATACGTCTATTCCAGATTTAACCAGGCGCGGAACAATACGATTAAAGGCCGGTTTACATGGCGGTTGCAAACAATTTTTACTGAGATTGCGAGGGAACTAGCTTATCGAATTTTCAATGGAGTAGAAACAACCACTGCAAAAAAATGTTGGCACAAACACATTCACAGAAATATCGTCAATATTTTGGTGGATATAATATCTGTTCGTTTCACACCTGATCAGTTTCTCATTAGAGATTTTCCTTCTCCCTCACAATATCAGTCAAAATTTTTTGCAACCGTCATGTAAACCGGCCTTAACGATCATGAAATTCAACGAACTGAATAATCATAAACACTTACACAGTTTCATTCAGAAATGAAATATAAATTAATTCTTGTGAATTGTACGATCGTATTGTAGTGTCCGCCTAAGTAGATTCACGCTACGCATCTGAGTTTAACGCCATCTAGATGTGAAAACTAAAAAGTAATACAAGCCTGGTTTATGTTATATTTTTTGAGTTCTCTCTTATCTTGATCTACAATGATGTTCCAGGTGATGTTTCAGTCTCAGTTCTTTGCAAGATCCGCTCAATTATCTAAAATTTAACTACCAGACATTTTCTTATAAATTTTTTGAAACCTACAGGTTTCATAAAATATTCCTTCATATATCATAGGTTGCTGACTGTATAGTTCCCATTTCCGAAGCACCATACTTTGTGAAAACCCTAATCTATTTGCGAACTACTTAACTTAGAGGTAGACTTTACGAAGCATAAACAGACCAGTTTATTATCTCTTGTACTTTTGACATACAAAATATGCAAAATTGCATAGATTCCATGTAGTTTAATACTTTCAAAATATTTTCTTCTTAATTTTCAATTTCGAACCCTATATGAAAATGTCTTATATCAACATCTTCTAAAGACAAAAGGACAAAAGAGTATAAAATGGCTGATGGTTGAGTCGACCCATTTCATGAACTTCAAAGAATTATTTAGATGACATTCTTTGATCTGATACGACGATAATATTTCAGAAGAAAAGTTCTAAGATAAGATAGAGTCCATATCCTTAAGGCAACAATAAATTCTATACCGTCAAGTTTCATACAATATTTTCAGAGATTTAAAAAAAAAAAAAGACACGAAGAATATTATTAAAAGATTGTAAAGGACTTAAATGATGGTTCACGGGTTCTGAAGGATATCGTTTGGGATGTTGTCAAAAAATAATAGATTGGATTTGGTGTGTCTCCAACAATACTAGGAATAATCCACTTCGTTATAATTCTCAGAAGAAGCCTTCTGCTGAGTAACAAAGTGTTACCGATGTCACGAAGCAGCTAACTGTCGGACAGGGACGTCATTTGTTGGGGTGGGGGGGGGAGGACATTTGCCCCCCACCCGAATTATGTATTTCTATATATTACATATAACATATGTATATATATATATATAAAAATATATACATACATAACATATTGCCCCCCCCCCCCCCTAGATAAAACTGAAATGACGTCCCTGCTGTCGGACAAAGTCCAACTAATTAAACTGTTTTTTTTTCGATAAAATCTTCTCTGTTATCGATTTTAAAACACTATCAGAGCAACATCCTTCCCTAGTTAGAGGGGTGATATAACTCCAAAAAAGATTTTTAAATTACATGGTGAAACCTATCCAAGGACACAGGTTCTTCGGTTTTTTGAGAAGGGTATCTTGAACAAGATACCTAAATGTGTAATCATTGATAAGCTCGATTCAGATAGAGATGGGCTGTTTACGAGTGAACTACTCTAAAAAAACCATTGAAGTGAGTAAGTGAAGTAGCTCAGTCATTTTGGTGAACTGTAGTTCAATTCGAAAGGTGATTAAAAAAAATTAAAACGAATAAAGGTAAAACGACGACTAACAGAGGGAACTTTACGAACACGGTAGAGACAGCCAACTAAACAATCTTCTCATTTCGTCCGTCTCCGTATGCCTCAGAAACACACACAGCGAAGACACAAGTGAGTGACTACTGAACGACTGGCTAGAGAAGAGAATAGAGTAAGTGAACAGTTCAATTGAAGAAATAGTGCCTAGTGACTACTGAACGGCGAGAAGAGAAAAGATGAAATGAACAGTTCAATTGAAGTACTTCACTGAACTAACTCTTTGAAGTGAAGTAGTTGTGAAGTACTTCATTCAAATAAACTGTTTTGCCCATCTCTAATTCAGACAAGATAACTGCACAAAGCAAATAGAAAAGTGTCACTGTATTAGGCACACCTTAAAACTAGCGCAAACGATTGCCAGACCATGTAATAGATTCGGGTTTGAAAATTAGCAAGAAGGACGATGGAAGTGTTGATCGAGCAGTATATGAAAATAAGTAGAGTAGTCCTGGATGAACTAAGGGCCGATACCCAGGATTGGCGCTATGAACCTATTCCATAAGAAACTTAAGTTGCCATTTCCCACAACAATCAGAGTTCTATCTTAACAGCCGAACTTCCTATTTCCCAGAACAAAATTGCCAAGCGTTCTTGTTCATGCATCTATGAATCCATAGCTACTACACCAAAACGTTAATTATTTTTCTTTCGAGATTTTCTAATGTAAATAAAACACTACAAACAAAACGAGCAGAATAGCAACAAACATTTATTTACTGCGAGGATTTATGTGGGTCTATTCGTTTCTAGATAAGTTTTGTTTTTAATCTAGAAGATAAAGTTAGAGAGGTAAACCAATTGCGAAGTTGAAATAAAACTTTGTGGAGTGTTAGACGAGCTTGAAACGATTTCAAATGTTTGTAGTTGCGGTCATTCGCTTTTTCTAAAGTCGAGTACCGACATCAAGTCAATAAGATTTATGAATTATTTATACCGACTTTTTCGATTATTTAGTGTATACCCACTCGCAGTCACATAAGAAAATGCAATGTTTTTATCTTTTTATGGAGAAACAAGAAAACTTATTTGCAACCAAATTGGTTTTGTAGATTGTTTTTACGAGATTTAATTAAATCGATTTGATTTTTTTTTTTAATTATGAATAATAATTCAAACGGCCTTCAGAAGATATTTTCGAAAATCATTCAAAAAAGAACGAGTTAATGTGTAAGAAGTTCAGTTTTTTCAGAATTATCTTTTGATCGAAATTCGAAAATTGTAATAACTTTATAAAGGATGGTGATATTTCAGGGCTTGTTGCATCTTATATACAGGAGTTCGACAGAATGTACGTGTGTACTGCTGTGGCAGTTGTGTAACAGAATGAAAAATGTTTCCGGGAGCAAACGCTGCAGTCCAAATTTACAAAATTTGAACTGGCTCAATGTTCGCTCGCGGGAGTGATATTACTAGGAAATTAAAACAGGTCGTTCGATACACAAAGGATCAAAACGATTGAGCGTATATTATATCAAGGCATTCCCAAGCATAGAATGTTGCACTTTGTCACCTTGAATGAATACCATGAAAGATATCCTGGTGTGCTTCTTATCACCTACCAAAACAATGTAACACTTCAAAACACATTTGTCATGGCGGAGCTACCATACAATTTAAATTTTAAGGATTTTGGTCTGTTTTTTTTCCGTGGTCAGAGAAGTATCTTTTGAAGTCCACCATAAGCAATATTCCGAAAAGAATTGATCGCTGCCCTGGCTATTACCAGTTGAAAAAACGTTCAACTCAGCTCTCAAACTGGACTTTATAATAAGGGACATAGTCCTTTCTTTGCTCCGTTAAGGAGTTACAAGGGTGTTGAGGGCGACGGATTTTCATCGAACTTTGCAGCTCTTTTTGACCGTAAAGTAACGATTTTAAACTCGATTGAAATGGTAGTTCTTCTTCTTGGTTTCAACTTTGTTTGTAAGACATGTACTTCCAAACATATTTTAACAAAATACTGCAGTCACGATCGGCTGCAAGCAAATTTTAGATTTCCATTGGAGTGCAAAGCGCGAGCGGGCGGAAAGGCAGAGTTTTTCTCCACATTTTTCCGAATGATTTCCTTTTGCGAATTCCGATATATCACTGAGGTCTGGTGACATATCGAACTGTTTTTTTTATTTTGAAGAACGTTCTCTATTATCTCCTAAAAATCGGCTTCAGTATTAACCCCCCCCCCCCCCCCCTTTATCATTTCTAGGCTCCTAGTATCCCTTTACACATTGACTGCCAAGCATATTTTGCTAACGTTTCCCAGCAGGTTAAACTGTTTTTTCATGTAATTTGTTCGGCTACCAAAAATGATAGCCGTGGCCTCCCATGAAATTTAGAGCAAATTCTTTCATAATGAGCTATGGCTACCAGCTGAATTTATTATTTATCACTAAACAAATTCATTTATTAATTTTTAATAACCAGAGCCTGCCATGTCAACATAACGTGGTTTGGAAGCCCTATGGCAACATCACTGGCTTTCAAAAATAATAGCCATGGCAGTTAATGTGTTACGACAACCACAAAGTTTCAACCTATTGACCTTAACCGTTTAGGAGATATGGATTCCAGAATGTCCGCTACCGTAGTTCTACATAAGTTCCAAGTTTCAGTTCGCTAGCATAAGCAGTTCCTGAGATCTAGATACCAACGTTTTTCGTTTAAAATGCTGCCCACACCTCCGACACACCTTCAACACCGAGCTACGCGCATTTAAACGATTTGGCGTACGTCGTACAGACGGACTTTATTTTGCCTTTTTGGGCTGTACTAGTCCTAAAACGTGAAAATAAAAAATTTCTGAAATTTTAAAGTTATAAAAAAAAATAATAAAAAGTAATAATAAAAGTAATAAAAAAAATAATAAAAAACCAAAAAAAAAAATTTGCCAACAGTGTGGGCGCAAATTTATTATTTTTTCGGTAGAAGTTCGGAATGCGTTCAATTCTGAGACGCGGTGTAGGTTACTATGTGACTGAAAACCCAAAAAAAAGTTCGGAAAGCGGTTAGAATGGGGTCGCGCTAGAATACTTACGCCGCTGCCACATATAACATATGAATTACATGATTGGGTCATACTCCGGGACGAGGTCTAAGTCGTAGTATAATATCAGTTGTTACGTGATTAGGAGATTTTTCGTGATTTGGTTTTGGGCCATTAAATGAAATCGGAAATGCATTTGTAGGCGATAATATAAAAAGTCTGTGGAAGTGAAAACCAATCTGATATCTTATCAATCGTAAGAAATATGTCCAAAGCCTTACGTCCTCTTGGAGTTGAATATCTAAAAATACTGAAATCAACTTTTGACGATTCTATAGGAAGGCTTAGGTAGTTAAACTGAATTCGATATCACATCAGAACCAAGAAATATATAGGAATTTGTGCAAACATATGCAATCCCCTTACACCCTCTTTGGGGTTGAATATCAAAAAATTCTAAAATGAGTTTATAAATATATATAAAGAAAGCCAGAAGAAGTAAAAACCAATCCGATGTCTTATCACTCCTAAGAGATATGACGGAATTCGTGAAAACGTGTTCAACCCGTTTATACCCTCTTAGGGGTTGAATAAGGAAAAAATTTGAAAACGGGTTTTAGGTGATTATTAAACAAGCCCGTTGAAGTAAAAATATATTCGATATCTAATCACACCAGATGGATATGGCTGAATTCGTGAAAATGTATACAACCCCATTGCACCATCGTGCGGGTTGAATTTCAAAAATTCCTGAAAAAGCTTTCTAGGCATTTATATGAAAAATCCTTCTATAGTTGGGAAAAACACCCCGCTTCTCCGTACCATACTATCCCTATTAAAAATTATATTTTTTCAACATGCTACTACTATAGTTCTATCTAAATACCAAGTTTCAGCTTGATGTCATTATAGGTTCTCGAGATATAAGAATCCTATAAAATTCCTTTTCACCCTTCCCCATCCTCACCCTCTACACCCAAACCCCTTCTTCCTGGGGTTCTATTAGGCCTACTTTTGGTAAAAATTCTAAGCATCTATACTACATCGTTCTTGAGATATGAGACGTAATTTTTTAGAAAAATTCTTATCCCCTCCACTTCCATACTCAACCGTCCCCTTAAAAAATTTTACTTTCAGCAAACTTTATTTGTCAACTTTAATACAGAAACCGAATTTTATTTGTCTAGTGCAATTGGTTCGTGAGATATCGTAATTTAAAGTTTTTCACCCCCCACCTCCGTACGCCACTGCCCCCAATCAAAAATTTGTTTCCGATCTATTCTCCTAGTATACCCACAGATGTTCATTAAATTTTAATTTCGTGACATTAACCGATTAGGAGATATGGATTTTAGAAAGTCTCTATCTCGTCTTTCGAGCGTTTCGGACGCATTATTATTCCCCCCACTCCCACACCCCTTTACCTATATCATCACTTTTTTTGTAAATGAGTCCACTATTGATGCTCTATATAAATTCCAAGTTTCAGCCTCCTAGCCTAAGCGGTTACTGAGATTTAGAAACCAAAATTTTTCGTCTAAAACGTTTCCCCACCTCCCCCCCTCACACCCCAACCACTCTAAAGGTGGCCACTGGAAGGGGTCTGCTCAGTCTACCAACCAAAAAAAATTCAACTTAATAGCTCAAAGAGTTTGAGAGTTATAAGCTTTCAAACGTTTTGCGTACGGCGGACGGCGTACGGCGCACAAACGGACTGAACATTTTTTTTGCTTTTTTGGTGTCTATTAGTCATGAAACGTGGAAAAAAAAATTGTCAGGGTATAAATAATAAAGTAAAATATTAAAAAACAAAAAAAAATAATAAAAAAACAAAAAAAATAAAAAAAATAATGAAAAAACAAAAAAAATAATGAAAATTAAAAATTAAAAATTAAAAAAAAAAAAAAAAAAAAAATTCATAAAAAAATACTAAAAAAGGATTCATAAAAAAAAATAAAAAAAAGAATTTATAAAAAAATAATAAAAAAGAATTCTTAAAAAAATAATAAAAAAGAATTCATAAAAAAATAATAAAAAAAAATTCATAAAAAAATAATAAAAAAGAATTCAGAAAAAAACATAAAAAAGAATTCGAAAAAAATAGTAAAAAAAACCTGCCAATGGTCTGGGCGAAACTTTATTATTTTTGGAGTAAAGTTCGGGAGCGGCCAAAGTCGGAGTATATCGTCAGTTGTTTCGAGATTATGACGTTTCTTGGCAAGTTAATTTTGTTCTTAAAATAAAAATATTTAATTTAGAGATTTTTAGCCGATTAAACATTGAAAAAGCCCGTGTAGACTATTCGAATTTCGGTACATTATGTACACTAAAAGCCCATAGAAGTAAAAAAGAATTTGTTGCCTCGTTGGCCAGTTTGTAGCTCAAGAGACTTTTAATTTCATACGATACGGCACTTTCGCCCCCATTTACGTAATGGGGAATTGATTATTTAAGCTAGAATTCAGACAATGAATCTGTTATTAGTATCAAATACAAAAAATTGGGTTTAGCAAACGTTGCTTAGTGTGTATCCAACATTGTTTGAAAGAGGTCATCGCACAGTGAACATCTAGACTTAATTGTGCAAATGAGCTGCATTACGATCCAACAAACGTATTCAATCCCAAAGCAAATATTCTTCGATCGAACAATAGAAACTATTGCTAAAAGCACTCACAAATCGTCCTTATTTCACATGAAACAGACAAGGATTATCGAAAAGGATTACCCATATGACGTCCATATATACTGATACGCCATTAATGTTAATTCCGAGAACATCTCTGTTCGATTTGCTTTACATCGGGGTTCATATTGATTATTGTGTGGAAACATAATCAGAATAATTCTGAAGGTATCCAAATCCATGGATTATGGTCGAGAACAAGGATCCCTGTGTGTGACGGGAACCAACCAGGGAGATAGACCTGTTCCCTACAGATACATGGATTAAATCCATTCGGAAATCATCGAAGCCGATGGTATCGCAAAAAAAAAGCTGTAGCCAAAAAGGTATGTACGTCGGTCGTATTGTGATGACAGTCACAACGCACTGAACGTTTATTGAATTACGGGGCTGCCATCCAATCTGGATATGGGGAGTAGTTAGTTCTACTGTGACATTCTCAAATTTAATAACAGAAAATTTCATTGGCTTGAAAGTACTGCATTTTGCTGTTAGTTTATTTAACAAGTAGAGGTCCACGTGATGCGGAACGCCATTCGCAATTCATCGCGAAAATTCATTTATGAATGGCCTCTTTAGACTCGTATAGCTGGGAAATATTTCCAGAGCCCCCCCGATTCCGGCAATGTTGAAAACTCCTCCCGAATATCGTCTGCTCTATAGAAGCACTAAGGTCGGTTGTTGCATGGCAGCGTTGTTAATTACTTCGTTAATTTCTGCTACTCAAACAAAGTAATTTCGATGGAATTAGCATGTTCTTCTCGTTCGCCTTTCAGAACTCGAGCCAAGCTAGTTGCTTGTTTATATCCGAACTTTAGAAGCCCTCGACACAGCCTTTAGGGTTAATCGAGATGATGAAGTCGTAGCACTAACGATACACTGTACAACTCGAAAATTTCAACTTCTAATTGCATGGTAATTAGAGTTACTTTTTATGTCTTTTCGGTTGACGTTCTGGCAAAGAAGATCGAAAATCTAAAAGATTTTGTGTTAACTTTGTGGAAGAATTTCGAGGTAAAACGCCGGGAAGTCTTACAAAAAGAACATCGCAACGACCGTGATTAGTCACAGAGAGCTGAAGAATGCAGCGTCCGATCTTTTAATTGACGAATTCTTGGCTGGAATTTATTTTTAACGAGTAATTTACTACGTAATAATCTCGTAGCAAACAAAGTTCTGAACATGAGTTCAATGTGGCTTTTCACCGATGTACGTACGGGCGAGCAACCGACTGGGTGGGTGTGTGCGGAGAGAAACCACATATGCTACATGCTATTCCGCCCAAACATATTATTACTTTCTGTTTTGTGGGGAATTGTCCTGCGGTTTTATTGCAGAATGTCGTAAATGTGTTCCTATTCGTTGCCGTTTGCGACATTTCTGTCAGCTTTTTTCTTCAAATTCATGATGACAAGGAGATTACACACATCAACCAGTACCACATACAATACCCAACAACAGAAAGTTTTAGAATAATAATAAAAAAAAAACTTCAAATTAGTTGTCGCTAGTTTGTCTTAGTTTGCCATTAGTCGCTCAGTGGACAAAAAAGTGTTAAGTAATTCCAGTCTCGCGACCAAAGATAGATCAGTTTTCTTATCGAATTCTAATCAAATCAAAAACAAATCGAAGAATGTAGTTTAACCATCAAATAATGAGGTTTTGTACAAAATACGGCAACGAGAGTTCGGCAGAAAAGCGACAAATGTCAACAATGCGGCAAGAAAATAAAAAAGGTCAAAACTTAGAGTTTCATCAAGGGCAATAAGGTACACTTCCGCCTTGTATTCCACCAATCCGAAAAATATCCGATCAAAGGTGGTTCAAATACGGCTCGACGGACAAAAAATTGTTCAAAAAGAAAATAAAAGCAGTCATCACATAAACACTGTTTCACTGTCGGCGATAATATGCTTTTGTTAAAGTTTTTTTTTATAAGACTGGTGAAAACTTGCGTGGTCACCTTTTAATGTCATCAAGGCGTCCATAGATTGAGGCAATAAGGAGCACTTGTATCTGCCTGTTTTTCACTAATCCGGAAAAATTGCCATAAAATATGTCTCAACCACCAGGTTCACTATAAATTTATTGCTCACTTCTGTTTGCTTTACATACGCCCACACCCAAAGCCTTTCGGAGCCTCTCCACACTCACGCTAACTGTGCCCTTCCGCAATTCCAGCAGATCCCAGGTTTCGAAAGTCCGGCCACATCGCTTGCCTCCGGCTCTTCTGGCGCCTCGGCTTGAGCCGAGCTCATGAACCCTTGTCTGATGCCAAGAAGTTGCCCGCGTAGCTTTCAGCACTTCTTCCACTCGGCCCACAAGATGACGAAGTTGAGCCATCGCATACACCTTGTTGAAGCATTTGTTGAATTTGTTGTTGCGTACTTGCCAGCAAATTCCCGCGCACCAAGTCCACAAACTCGCCCTCCAACATAGGAGTACGCAGCAACGTGCGGAGCTCTGTCATGTCCTGCTCGAATAGCAGGAACGGCTCGTTGGGTGCCCCAACATCTGCTTGCGCACTTCCCAGTCGGAACTGCGCTCACCCTAAGCCTCCAAAAAGACCGCCTTCAAAATCACCCTGGAAGTGGCTGGGTTGGAACGCCTTCACAACCAATACCACTGTTTGGGGCGGCCTTGCAACAAAAGGTGCAAGTTCTCAGCCAGCAGGTCCCTATGACCACCCAAGTTACCAGTAGCGAGAGCCTCGGCCCTGAAGACCGCTCGCAACGACTGACTGTCCCCAGTGAACCTCAATCCCCAATGTCGCATTGGGATGTCAAGGTTGTAGTGTCCATAAGTAGGGCCGTCGCTTCCACGACTGTCAATCCTTGCGTTCAAATGACTCTGCCGATCGAGAACCCGCAATTTCCTTTCCTGGGCGAATTCCTCACTTACGGCTGGTATCTGTTCGCTACCTTCATATTGCCCGTTTCGTGCTAATTCCTCCCGAAGGACCGTACGAAGTAGCCGCACCTAATCATCCACCTCCAGTGCATTCGACGACCTTACCGGAAGTTCATGTGCGTCCACCGTCTCCCTAAAATGAACCCGGTATCCATGCACATCTGACTGACGAGACCGCTCACCGACTCCCTCGTTCACTGAACTACGCGCGTTGTGACGGCTTCTCTTGTTCCTGGACCCCTGATCCGTCCAAGACACAGAGACCTCGACCGCTTACTGTCTCCGGAAAATCCAGATTTAACCCTCTGTGCGAAATTCCACCTCTCGGAGACCTAGAAGCCAGTGACCTTCTTTTACTGCGGGTCACAACTCCTTGTCTAGCAGTCACGCCTTCTATTCTGACCCTGAACCTCTATATGGAGCCACGAAGCAAATATTCATTTTTTATAGAATGTCGTGGCTGAGGTAGGGTGGACAGACAGGGCGCTACAACACCAGAGCGCCCTGACAAGTCGCGCAAACCATCGCTTCTCGGTCTCACATTACCTATTGCGAAAGATATCCCTAATTTTAATTCCCAGGGTAAGTTGGCGCGACTAATTTTTTTTTGTACAGGCCTAGGGTTTATGGTCTGATTTTCGAGTAACGTACCCCCTATAGCCGCAGCTAGCACGGACGCCAGCAAGCGCGTCGCTCCAGCTCAAACTTCAGCCACCAATTCGGACGTTGTTGGAATTGGCCCACTGTTTTCTAGTGCCTTACCTTTCGTTCGAATAGAGTCCAAGGCCTCCGTTCACAACACTATATGTAGGTCGCCAGTTTAAATCCGGATCGACGGATAAGAAGTTATTCGATTCATTTCCAAAAAGGGACTATCAATTTTTCTTCGAGAATTTAATTATCGCAATAACGACTCAAGCATCAGTCTTTGACATTTTGGCGAATTTGCAGTAAAAACCATTGCGAAATATCGAATTTCACCGACCGGATACTCTGAGTATAATTCTAATTCTACATTTCACATTGCTTATTACTGCAAATTTTTGGGTACAACCCATTGGACTCATTAGGTACAGATCGATAAATCTGTTTCTATGTGTCACTGTAAGTAGGGGCATATTTTAAAAACATTTCTGTCAAACTTCCCGACTTAAACCCCATCTCAAACTTTGACTGAAAAAATAATAAAAAAAATCATACATTTTCTCTTAATCACTAAAATTCGAAACAACGAAGTGTAGTTTTAACGAGTATGACTGAATTCCTGAATATGAGAAATGTCGAAGAATTTTGTACCTTTACCTAATTTGGACAAAATTTCGTTAGTCCTTGATCAATCGTCTTCTTTGTGGACATGGTTTTTCTCATGGACGGTACCCCGCAGAATCTTACAATAAAGTATTACACGCAGAATTATTTGAAACTTTCGATGAAACGTTGGATGATACTTCTCTCCCCCGTATCAGTCAAAAACTGTTGTAGAAACAGCCTAAGTCTTCTTCGTAATGATGAACAGGTTCATAGGTAGGTAGGTAGGTACGCATGGCTGCCCGTGAGAACACGGACACACTTAGCCCTAAGTAGGTCCGTTGTGTTACCACAGGATCATCGAATCATCTACTCGTCAAACCATTTAGAGCTTGCAATGAAGCGTTGGAGTCTCGCGACCTCCGTTGCGGCAAGGTCACTAAGACTGTTGAATAAGTGAACTCCAAGATGAGCTTTCCTTCTAGCGGATAGTGCTGGACAGTAGGCTTGTGGAGTTCGCGAACGAACTAGTTCGGAAGAGCGTTCCCATAACTGAAATGAACGAACTAGTTCGCAGTCAGTCCCGCTCCTAGTTCGTTTGTATTCATTCATTGCCGTTTGGAAGTCAGTAGTATATACTTGTAGACTGACGACAACCTTTTTTTTTAGTTCATCACATTGTACCAGATGACCTTTTTTTTTGGTCACCACATTCTACTACAATGACGATTACGAGTCGTTCTAAACTTCACTGCCGTTCTCATCACTGAACTCCCGCGAACTAGTGAACAAAAAGAACGAACTAGTGAACTAAACGAACGAACTAGTGAACTAAAAGAACGAACTAGTTCGCGACGGATCGGAAGCGGAAATGATCGCTCACTATGGTGAACTAAAATGCGCAAGCCTAATGGACAGGTACATAGAAGATGAAGGACTGTGTCCTCCTCCTCATCCAGGCAGCTTCTACAGAAGTCGTTTGAAAAGAGGCCGAGTGTTTTAGCATGCCGACCTATAAGACAGTGTTTGATCAGGGCACCAACAGTGGTGCTGATATTCGCCCTTTTGAGCAAAGTCAACCTTTTAGACCGTTCAGCTTCAGTCTTCTGTCTCGTAGTGTGACAAGTAATATAGTCTGCCTATCTTGAGTTGGTTTTCTCAACTGAGTTAACTCGCAGCAGCAGTTTACATGTAGAGAGAGGCACACCCAGATTCCGATGGAGGGTAGTACCACGCCGAGCGAGTTCGTCAGCCATACAGTTCCCTGGAATATCCCTGTGTCCTGGTACCCCGCACAGAAGAATATCGAACTGTTCTGCCATCTTCTTAAAAGATGATCGACATTCTACGATGTTGTCTAGACCGATCCCAAGAATTTGATGTTGTCTAGACCGATACCAAGGATTTTATTGCCGCTTGGCTGTCTGTGAAAATGCTAATATCCCTAGTAGATATTACATTACACCTCAGCAAGGGCAAGGCCTCCTTGATCGCCAGGAGCTCCGCGTGATAGATACTACAGTAGTCCGGGCGACGGAAAGAGCTGCTAATGTTAAGCATGCCAGAGAAAACACTTCCACCTACCCCGCCTTCAGTTTTGGAGCCGTCCGTTTATATGTATACGAACTCTTCCATCCGTACCAAATCCCTTTCCCATTCTAGACGGATTGGGATGTTTGTAACAGTTTCATAGAAGACAAAGATTTGTCTCCTCCTCGTCCTTAGGATTCGACGAAAATCGTTTGAAACCAGACCGGTTAAAACAACTTCATTAGTCTGATATATTCCCGTTTTGAGAGTTTTAGATCCAGCTTGGTCACGGTATCCAGCTTGGTCACGGGAGCAGTAGGACACTTAATATAAGTCTCTAAAGCTGGTGAACTGTGAATGTGAATATAATTTCCACCCCCTCCCTCCACCCATTTCCGTGCTTTTTCAAAGATAACGCATATATCTGAAATCAATGAACTCAACGCGTTGAAGTCACAACAAGTTGCACGTATTCTTATAAGTACGTGCAACTTGTTCCAAGTCTTACACATAGTATACATAAGGCTGTAAACTGTGAATATCAAAATATTTCCCCCCCCCCCCCCGCGATTCCATAGTATTTCAAAGACAACGCGTATCTTTCAAATCAATGAACTCAACGCATTGAAGTCCAACAAGTTGCACGTACTCTTTTAAGTGCGTGCAACCTGTTCCAAGTCTTAAACATATTTCGTTTCAAAAGTAGTTGCGCGCCATCAAAACTATACCACAGCCAAATAGAAGGAATTGATTCGATAGGTTGGGAAACAAATTAAAGTCAGTCTTGTCAATACTTGTGTGTTCTGAAAGTGATCTATCTGGCTGAAAGTGCTGTTCCATGGAGCCGTTTACTTTTCTCCAGCATCAAGACTATAGCTCTTATGTACATAGATTGTAGAGCGAGTAACATGCAAATTTCAATTACCCTATTGTCCAACAACAAACCTTGCGAGACCCTCTCGATATCTTCAAGGCAAAATCTGCATAATAAGTCTCCTGCAAAGCAGCAAGAAGGAAAAAAAAAGGCCAGCACTCCATACAAGAGTACCCATAAACTTGAAGTGAAAATCCATTCAAGATTTGCACAATATGTTTCCTTCACATCACACGTATAAGTCGAAACAGGAAGCTATTTCGTGCATGTGATGTCTTTAAACTTGGCTTTGCTTTAGTGGTCATCAAATTGCGAGAAAAGTTCAAGACGTTGAGCAACACGTAAAACAATTTTCCGACCACTTCTTTCTTAAGGAACACGGTTTTGCTCACGTTCTATACAATCTTATAGATTCTATGTAATTCCGCTCAAGAATAGTGTAGAGGCTTAAGATTGTTGTATATGGGGCGGACAAGGCTACGCTAGATGATGGTGTGGCTGGCTGCCTTAAGTCTTTCGATTCAGCTTGACTGCCTCTTTCTTTATTCTCCGACAGCCACAACATACAGAAGTGACAATTCCGTAGATGGAAGTTGTTTTATAGAAAACAGTCTTTGCCTGACAACCTCGCTCACCTCCACACCCCCCCATATCCTCCCTCTGCGGACCCTTTCCAATCCGTCCTTCTTCGTAGCGATGGCATGGCAAATAATTCGATTTTTCTTACTCTGCCCAAGATGTTCTTGACGGGGTTCAAAGCGAGTATTATTAAATTTTATTGGGTTAAGTGGAAAGAAGCTGGAGAAGAGGAGGTATCTTATACCGTCAATGGCAGTTTGATAAGATAAATTATTGTCGGCGCAGGGGTCGTGCTGGTATGTGCCTATATAAGAATCTAATGATTAGAGCTCATTGATTTCAAGCTCGACGCAACGCTTCACCACTTTCCTCAACGAAAAGTGGTGTAGGGCCCCTTCTTGCCGACGAAGAAAATACATTTAAGGCCCTTACACCAATTTATAACCGAGCGAAGAAATCTGCTTGCTTTATTAAAAACGGACTAGGGGGTAGGTTGGGCGGGCGGCAAGTTGGAATGGAGCTGGTGAAGGTATCGCCTAATTTCTCACCATAAACGAGCGTAATAACATTCAGGGCTGAAGATGGATATTTTGTTGGTCTTAGGACAAAAAAGTTGTAACCCCTTTTATACTCGTTGGTGATGATGGTGGTGTTGTTGTTTTTGGCCGGATGGTTGAATGACGATGAAATATTAATGATCTCATAAGAATCTGGAGAATTTGGTATTTAGCTTTTCTGGAGAGGAATATTTTCTATTCGGCAAAGGAATTTTATTTGACTTTTTCGGGACAGTTTCGGTTCGTTAAATTGCAGACATAAGAAGTTCCATGAGAAAGGAAACAAATCGGTTCAATGGGCTAACAGATTTTGGGTCGTGATGGAGTTTTAATAAATTTTTTGGAGTTTAAGAAAATTGCTGTTTTAATTTTTTAGAGATTAATTATGGTTACGTAATGAATTAAAAGTTTGAAATAACCAAGAGCAAAAGATCCAGGACGAACTCTATCTCCAAATTAACGACGACCGTTTAAAGGGTAGGGTATACACTGGACAGAATAAGATCTAGACATTGACAAATACGGACGAAGGTAAAAGTTATGCGATATCTTGAAACCACCACAAGAAGTTAATCTAAGCTAGAAACTTTAGAGATGGGTCTAAAGGGGACCATAGACGGGCACGCATGCATGTCATTCTTCCATGAGTGTATGGGTCTGAAACTTGGATGTGTGGGTCTGCCATCATGCGGCATGATGGAAATTAAAAAATTTTGATTTTTGTGGCCGGAGCCAAAACGTATCACGATATGCACGCGAGCATGCCCGTCTATGGGCTCCTTAAAGAACATTTCATTGGAGGACACGATTCCCAATCATCTGTTCCAGTACTGAAATAAATTTTAGCCAAATTTAGACCGCCTGCCCGAGTAGAAATCTTCTCGGGCTAGCCTGATTGGCCATATATCTGATCAGGGCCACGTCTGATATGAGTAAGGCAAGCCTGCTCAGGCTTGTCCAACTTGCACCGGATCAGAGCCACGTCTGGTATGAGTAAGGCAAGCCTGCTTAGGAACGCTCGAACTGTCCAGGCTCTCTGAATTTATATCGGACCAGGGCCACATCTGGTATGAGTAAGGCAAGTCTGCTTAGGAACGCTCGAACTGTTCAGGCTTGCCGAACTTATACTGGACCAGGGCCACGTCTGGTATGAGAAAGGCAAGCCTGCTTAGGAACGCTCGAACTGTCCAGGCTCTCCAAATTTATACCGGACCAGGGCCACGTCTGGTGTGAGTAAGGCAAGTCTGCTTAGGAACGCTCGAACTGTTCAGGCTTGCCGAACTTATACTGGACCAGGGCCACGTCTGGTATGAGAAAGGCAAGCCTGCTTAGGAACGCTCGAACTGTCCAGGCTCTCCAAATTTATACCGGACCAGGGCCACGTCTGGTGTGAGTAAGGCAAGCCTGCTTAGGAACACTCGAACTGTTCAGGCTCGCCGAACGTATACAGGATCATGGCTTCGTCTGAAGAGTGTAGCAGCAAAAAGTGCCGTGCGATTAAGACAGTCTGGCAGTTGGGTATCTTGACATGGGGGGCACAGCTGCATACTCGCACGGTTTAGAGAATGTAACCTTTTAGAGGATACAGTCTACTTGATTCCGCAGCTCGAATTCTCTAGGAGATTCTCAACGAGGATCTCTAGCAGAGAGGGGTGGAATTAGGATCAGCCCCACGAAGGGGTCTTTCATATCTACACGGACGGTTCGAAGACAGACGCGGGTACAGGTGTAGGAGTATTCTCCGCCGACCTGAACCATAGCGAGGAATTCATAATACCGGACTGCTGTAGCGTATTTCAGGCAGTGATGATGGGAATCGTTCAGGCTTACAATCACTAGAAGAGTGTGCAATGCGGAACAAACCCGTCGTCAACCTAACAGATAGTCAGGCGGCGATTAAGGCGCTCGATGCATGCTTGATTAAGTCCCGCTTCGCGAGGCTGCGTTATGCACTCATTTTAACATAACAATTTGTTGGGTTCCGGGTTACAGCGGGATTCCGGGCAACGAGGCTGCGGATGAACTCGCAAGGAGAAGTTCGGCGCTGAATCAAGCGCTAGCTCTTCCAGTGAGGAGGCCAATTGAGGACATTAAACAAGCTATCGACGTGACGGCCATATCGGAGGCTAACACGAGGTGGTCAGGCCTCACATCGTGTCTCGTGTCCAGGCAGCTCTGGCCGACCCTAAGTGCGAGCTGGACAAAGTTTGTCCTACTCGGGGATTCCTTCGTATTCTGATTGGTGTACTGATCGGCGGGCATGCCAGAAGACTAGGTGTTGCGGACGTTGCAGATCTGTGCCGCAGCTGTAGTGAACCCGATGCCGAGGAAAGTATTTTCCACATGCTTTGCGAACGCCCCGGTCTGGCTTGGAGGCGAGAACGTACTTTAGGTACGCGCATCGCCATGGACTTGGGCGAATTCGAAAACATTAAGGTAGACAAGCTGCTGCAGTTTGTCAGGGTGGCGGGGTGGTTTACCTAAGATGTGGTTTTGTGCACACGGGTACTTCTTCCAGTACATGTGGGATCACAACGGACCTATTGGCGGTCTATGTGTTTAGTCGCTTAAAGTGGCCACCCATCTTACCTAAACCTAAACCTATGGCTACGTCTGGTATAATTTTTTAAAAAATTACAGTTTGTAAATGGACAATCAATTTATGTAGTCGCTATAAAATATATCCAATATATTTTAAAATTAAACAATTGAAACATGTCGTTTTTACCAGCAGAGCCGATCCGGTCTGGGCTAGCTCTGGCTTATGTTTGGGCTTGAGCAAGCGCAAGTCCGGCCCAGAATTAGACTAAGTCAGGTTTACGTCAGGCGCCATGTCAGGCCTATATTTGCGAGAGCGTTACACCCTGATCGGGTCCACACTGGGCTCACCTGATCTGGGCCGGATTTATTTTAAGGCACACCAGATCTGGGCCAGATTCCCATCGGATAAAATTTCTACTCGGGTGGGTCTTGAAATGTCCACCTTAAAAAAGAGCATATTTTTAGTGAATAGATTTGTAGAGAAATTAACTTAAATTTTTTTTCCGTATTTCTAAGTATTTTTATACTCCAGATGAAATTTGAGATAAGTTTGTAACGCATAGAACGGAGCCTTGGACAAAAAAAAAGTTATATATTATTTTGTGTTTATTTGTGGCGAAAAACTCCAAATCCGCATGAAGTCCATCTGTCCGTCCGTCCATCTGTCTGTTCGTCCTTCTGTCCATCCGTCCGTCTGTCCATCCGTCCGTCTATCCATCCGTCTGTCCATCCGTCCGTCTATCCATCCGTCCGTCTGCCCATCCGTCAGTCTGTCCATCCATCCGTCTGTTCATCCGTCCGTCTGTCCATCCATCCGTCTGTCCATCCGTCCATCTGTTCATCCGTCCGTCTGTCCATCCGTCCGTCTGTTCATCCGTCCGTCCATCCATCCATCCCTCTGTCCATCCGTCCGTCTGTCCATCCGTCCGTCTGTCCATCCGTCCGTCTGTCTGTCCATCCGTCCGTCTGTCTGTCCATCCGTCCGTCTGTCTGTCCATCCGTCCCGTCCGTCTGTCTGTCCATCCGTCCGTCTGTCTGTCCGTCCGTCCGTCTGTCGATCTGTCGATAACAATGCGACCTACAACCTAAAAAATGAATGTTCCTATCAGCCTCCTGGTTATTATTTAGGTTGTCAGTCGCATCGTAACCTACACCGCATCTCAGCGTTAAACGCGTTTCGGACTTTTACCCAAAAAATCAAAAAGTTGCACCCAAACTGTTGGCAGATTTTTTTTTATTTACTTACGTATTTTTTATGACATCCTCGATAGTGTCGTATACAGAGTTCATCTTGGTTGAAATGATTAATAAAATTATTGGGTTTTCGTTTTTCGAGATTTCGTGCTTTGGGGTTTTGTGTTTCGAGATTTTATTTTTCCGGCATTTTGTGTTTCAAAACTTTGAGGTGTTTTCTCAACTATTCTTTCAATGCAATCCCCTTTAGTGGACCGTAATGTCCTTAGTTAGTAGAAACGCATTAACAGAATTCAAACCTTGACTTCAGACTGCGACTGCAAACTGTACTGAAGTCCGACCGCAATGTAAGTGATCGTGATGCCGGACTGATCGTTGCAAAATATTGCATTGAGCTCAACTTGCGTAATTTTGCGTCGACTACGTAACATCACCGTAAGAAGACAACGCCAAAGTCGAAATTATAAAGTTTTATCTATCGGTAGACGACTTAAAAACAAATAGATAAGCACATGTTATCGATTTGCTTTATATCTTAAAAACTCGTCTCTTGTGCTTCCTAATCCATTTTACAAGGCAAATATTTGCAGATTTATTTCCCAAGTTGACGACAAACAGCAAACAAGAATCATAATCCACTCGAACATTATCGGCATTTTTTTTTGCCTACATTGTTCTTATCTTTATTTTTCTTGCAAATATTTTTATAGGTGAGGCGTCAAATCACTTAAGTCATCGAGTTCAAGAAAGAAGTTGTTTATGTTGGGATTTTTCTTTTTATTGTATCCGAGCTTGGTGTGTCGCCATTGAAAACTTAATCCCATTAGATTTTGTTCAATTAAGGCGTCATCAGAAAATTGGCGGTCAACCATACTACCAGTTGGACACATTAAAACACTTGGCAGACCAATCAGAATGCATCTATGGCTGTTACTCATAGCTTCCCCTAAACAAATATCGACCCCAGTTTATTAAAAAGAAAAAAATCTGGGTTTTATCCCACCTTGTCATGGACCTATTACCACTAGTATAAACAGGCCAACATTTCGGAAGTAATTTGGGCTGCGTAAGATTCGCTTACGCCCCTGCCAAAATCCAAGTGTTGATCCATCTCCACGAACGCCACTCTCTCAGCAGATATAGGGTGTTTTTTTAGGTGCATGAGAACTTAAAATTATAATACAAGACAGAAATATTCTTGGAATGAAATTTTTTTATTATATTCTGGTAGATAATTTCATGGCATTTATTTTTTAAATATGATTTCCGTCATATGTCCGCCGCGACCACGAGTTACATGGTCCATTCGATCAGTCCAATTTTTGACTACTTTTTCCAATAAATCTGGCCGTATGGCGTCAATAGTGGCTTGAATATTGGCTTCCAATGCTTCAAGAGTTGCTGGTTTGTCTATATAAACGCATGACTTAATATAGCCCCATAAAAAGTAATCCAGAGGCGTTAAATCGCACGAACGAGGGTGCCAGTTAACAGAACCACTTCTGGAATCAAATTGTCACCAAATTGATTTTGCAATAAATCGATTGTTAAGCGCGCTGTATGGCATGTTGCGCCGTCTTGTTGGAACCAAATGTCGGCGATGTTTAGCTGATTAATTTTTGGAAACAAAAATTCTGTCAGCATGGCCGATTATGTTGACCGTAAAATGAACGAAGTGCTCTATGAACTTCGCGAACAGATTTTTTTTTTCAAAGTAAATTTCCACAATTTGGAAGCGTTTTTCTGGCGTTAAACGATTCATGATGACTTGCCAAACCTTACTGAACAGAAATGTCAACACAGTTTGACATTCTCAGCTGTCAAACCACAGTTATCGATATCGAAAGTTCTAATGCACCTAAAAAAACACCCTTTACAAGTGAGGGTGGTGAACTTTTCATAATCTGATCAGTGAAGGATCTAGTCGATAGATTTGAAGGATCTCCATTGGCCAAGAATGAGTGATGCTATCAAAAGCCGTAATCGGTGTAGCACCTAAACATATTACGTTTCTGTTTGGTTACCTGTCCCACTGCCCCCGCATCAATTATAAGTTTTGAATCACATTGACCTTTCTGCTCCTCACCAAGGATTTCATTCGATTCGAGGTGATTATAAATAATATCACTGATCACGGACGTTAACAAACTTGAACAAAGTTGACAAGCAAGTAATAGGTCTTGGATTTTATGTTCATAGATGACATTAGATTGCATGCATGAAACGATCACCTTAAAGGTCTGAGATTACACGCTCCTTTAGAGGGTATATTTGGATTAGGCTTGTGTAGATCGCGAACGAACTAGTTCAGAAGTGCGTTCCCATAACTGAAATGAACGAACTAGTTCGCAGTCAGTCCCGCTCCTAGTTCGTTTCCACTGTCTTCGAACTACGACAACTCATCACTGAACTCACCTGAAGTAATGAACTATGAACTAAAAGAACGAACTAGTTCGCGAGGGATCGGGAATCGGAAATGATCGCTCACTATGGTGAACTAAAATGCGCAAGCTTAATCGGATGGACTTCGATTTGTCAAATGTCAAATACGAGCTATTCGGCAATCAATGGAAACAACCCTCAGCAGAGTTGAACTATTAAATTGTGGTCAAAGTTACAGGGCTCATACAGCCATTCTAGCAATGCTATAAGACTTTTGGAGCGGACCTGGCGTATAAGTTTCAAAATGGTGTACTGAATCCACAGAGCACCAGCAACCTCACATCTCCCGAAGCATCTATTCAGTATGATGCGGCAGGGAATAATGACTGAATCCGGTTGATTCGTTCATCCTCTGGATAGAATAGACGGTTTTGTCAGTAAAGGTTCACACAAGCCACCCAAACGGATAACCTTAAGATCTTCACGACTTGTGAAGGAAGGCATTGGGGAGCTGCAGAGGGAAAAGGAGTAATAAGGCAGGACGGAGCAGGGTTATACTGCACTGTAGTCCCATAAAAAAGGTGTTATATAGGAAAGGTCAACAAATGACATCAAAAATTGATGAAACAATTTTGACTATTGCAGATAATCAAAGAATTTCCAGACAGGTCCAGAGTCTAGGAAGCGAAGTTTAAAGGATGCGACTTAAATGGCTCACTGTGCACTGAACGACCATGGAAGTTGCCGAATTTAAGGTATCCCACATGAGCTCAATGCCGTAAACAGATTAAGCACGAACGCCATATTGGGCGGGAACTTGGTAAAGAGTGAGGAGCTCACGGACCTAGTCAAAGTTGAATTTCATCAATAAGTCGAATCGGCTTGGGAAAATTGAAAGGACTGCTTGAAAGTCTCTTTGACCTGGACCTAGCCAAGGTCTAATTTTCATAAAAAAAGCCAGCTTGAGGAAAGTAAAGAAGCCCTTTAACGTATGCACTGGACTATTGAGGAAAAGAAGGATTTATAAATCTGAACCCAGTAAAGTGGTGATCGCAAGAAGTTGAACCAACTGAAAAAGAAAGAAGATTCCTACAAACTTTTCACAATTAATTTAGAAGCAGTGATGGGCTCATTGAGCTGAACAATGTGTGAACTTCGTTGAAGAAATTGAACTAGGGGCTTCATTTAGTAGGGATGATCTCGAGAACCTGAACCAAGTCCCGATGTAATCAGTCGGCTTAAGAAGGAAATGAGACTTCCTAAAATTTCTTACGCTCACTTCACAAGAAGCGAAGAAATCATACGTCTGGACCTGACGGAGATATGAACTTTTCCAAGAAGTCTAACCGATTTGCGGTTTGGGAAAAGTGAAGCAGCAAGAATTTATTCTGATTCTTGGGAAAGAAATCGATTTCGCGGGCACGATAAAAATGGCATTTTAAACGCACAGCGTCTTATTCAAATTTCGCACGAAATCCCACTTGTTTCTATGGGAGTAAGTTGAAAACAGATTTTTTTTGTTTCCCAGAAACATGAAAATTATCAGCAAATATCGTTAGTAGCCCCGGACGATGTAAACACCGAGTGACAATTCAATGTTAAAGGTTATCGCCGTCTAAAGTCGAGCCAGAGTCTGATTTCGACGAGCGTATTGTTCAAAATTGTACTAAAAATATTTTACGAGTGCGGTAATCATTTTTAAGTATTTCTACGCCTCGTAAATTAAAGACTTCTCGAATGACTCCTTAGGATTATTCGTGAAGAATCGCTCGAATAAAACGTCCCTATAAAGTCGACGCGACGCCCATTACAAATTTAATGCGTTTTCCTATCAAATAAAACATCGGGTAAGTCGCGTTTAAAATGCCACACGGGAAAATCATAAAACCGAAAATTTTCTACAATAACGAAAAAATTTTTCCTTTTCAAATCAAGGTCTTTGGGCTTGACGGAAAATCGTCTTTTCGATTAAAATAAAATTGAGGGAGAAGAAAACGAATTTCTTTCATTTCCGTGGAACTGTTGAAAACAGATCTCATTTCACAAGACGTGCGAAAAATATACAACTTTAGAAATACTCAGTTTCCTTGAATTGCCTATGTGAAATTGAGATGGTAGTCTTGACAACGTTAATTAATATTTCCAAAAAAAAACGTTATCCTCCTAGTACTCGTTTCAAATGAGGACATTCCTTTCCGAAGTGATGTGTCAACTGTTCTACGATTCTTGTGAATGTCCTTTAAATAGGAAGCATACAAGTTTCGGTTTTTCTTTCACGAAAGACGACTATAAACTTAACTTACCTGTGCTCTTCTGTACACCTTGGGACCTATCAAATGAAAGGAATGGCAATTTCGAGGATACGATTTCGGCACGTCTGTGATGTGATGTTTTTGTGGAGAACATTCTCCAGGTATCAAGGTATCGGGTATGTACATGCAAAGGAAATAAATCGAGTCGAGTGTAATTTCAACAACATTCTCTAAGTGCTAAGCAAAGGAAGAAGCAAGCAAGGAAGACAGCGCCATGTCTTTCTCGACGACAAGATCAAAAAACGGATTAAAATGTGTCAGGGAAATTTACATCAGTTAATGATTTCCTTTTGCGAAGATAAAGACTGCTCTATAGTGTGGCTGTAAGTTATGGACAATCTTCGAACGTAAGGGCAGAATACAGCAGAGTATTTGATACATCAAGGAGCTATCAGGAATTTTTGTACGACCCAGATTCTAGTTTTATTCTCAGTCCTCAAAGGGATGTGGTTTCTTTTTGCGACTTTATTGCGAGCAGACAGATTAGGGTAGTTTAGAGAAATTTCATTGAACAATAAAAATGCCTGACCCAATGACGCCACAGGGAAGCACATTGCTCTGAAGCAAGTTGATTAAGACTCTGTATTTAGCAATTGATGGGTGGTATCATTCCCAAATGTTAATAAACTCGTTTACTAACCGAACCGAACACAATTAAGACCGCTAAATCGAGTAAAATGTCTTTTGTACGCTTATCCAGTGCAGAGCAGGTTAGCGACGTGGAAAAACAAGAAGAAAGTTAATCAGGCGAGCAGAGCATCGTGCTGCAGTTGCGTGAATTCAATTAGTGGAGTCAGTCACAACAAACAATCGTCGCTTTTAAATAGCAGCATACAAGTAGAGATGGGTAACTCAGATCTGAGCCGACTCAATGAACGGGCTCAAGTAGAAGATCCAACTGAGCCAGATCTTCTTCACGGATCTTTACAGTTCACGGATCTTGACGGCTCAACAGATCTTTACGGATCCTTGCTGTTCGCGGATCTTAACGGCTCAACAGATCTTTACGGATCTTTGTAGTTTGCAGATCTTTGCGGTTCGCAGATCTTCACGGCTCACAGATCTTTACGGATCTTTGCGGTTCGCGGATCTTTGCGGTTCGCGGATCATCACGGCTCGTGGATCTATACGGTTCGCGGACTGAAGCAGATCTTTACAAATCGCGGATCTTTGAGGTGATGATGATGGAGGATAGAAGATGAAAAATTGAAGATGGAGGATTGAAGGATGGAGGATGGAGCATGGAAGATGGAGGATTAAGGATGGAGGATGGAGGATTGAGGATGGACGAGGGACGATGGATGATAGATGAGGAACGATGAAGGATGGATGATGGAGGATGGCTGATGGACGATGGATGATGGATGATGGATGATGGAGGATGGAGGATGGAAGATGGAGGATGGATGATGGAGAATGGAGGATGGATGATGGATGATGGATGCTGGATGATGGATGATGGATGATGGATGATGGATGGTGGATGATGGAGGATGGAGGATGGAGGATGGAAGATGGAGGATGGATGATGGAGAATGGAGAATGCAAAAATGTTTAAGGGTGCGTTTGTATTAAATTACAGAATTGTTATGTACCTATTGAATAGCCCTTTAGTACGGCAGTGCAAAAGATCCACCTGAATCTTTTGAACCGGCTCAAAGAGCAGCAGTACAGAATCTGTTCACAAGTTTCTGACTCAAAACCAGGTTATCAGTTGTGACGCCTGTTCTACTAATGTGATCTTTCAAGAGTAAGTGATCCTGCGTTAAAATCTTATAATATAAAATATAATTTAAGTAAAAACAAAGACTCATATTTACATTGCCGTGCGGAGGTGCGTCACAATGATCGAAAAGGGCATCTAAATATTTTCACGAATTTCGTCATATCTTTTAGTTCTGATGCGCTATCGTGTCAATTTCACTTCCACGAGCTCTTCAGATAAAGGTATAGAAATTATTTTCCGGATTTTTCGATATTCAACAACTAAGGAGATGTAAAAGGGTTGTAAACGTTTTTACGAATTCTGACAGATCTTTTAGGCTTGGTGAGAAACCGAATTTATTTTCAGTTTCGTACACTTTCAATATAATCGTCATAAAAGTCAATTTCAAGATTTTTTTATATTCAACCCTTAAGGGGATGTAAATGCAAATATATAAGTATTCACGAATTCCGTCAAATCTTAGATCTGAAGAAAATTCGAATTAATGTTTACTTCCTCGAGTTTTTATATAATCGTTAAAAAAAACAATTGCAAAATTTTTTTACCATCCTATAAGTCGAGTTTTCACTCGAGACTTTTTAGCCGCGGCTTAGTCTCAGAAAAAAGCGGATCGTCTTAAAGAGGCATATCCGTTCCAATTTAACAGTCAGATGTTTAATTCCAACTGATTGAAATTTTCTATGACTAAACCGCGGGCAAAAAGACTCGAGTTAGAATCCACCTTCAGGGGAAGTAAGGGAGTTGCATGAATTTTTAATTTTTACGAATTCCGACATATCTCTTAAGTTTGATTAAACATCGAGTTATATTCATTTCCGGGGATTATGCCTAAAATCGTCTAAAAATGAACATCAGTATTTTTTGATATTCATCACCTTAAGGGAGGATAAGAAGGTTGTATACGTTTTCACGAATTTCGTCATATTTTTTGGGCCTTATTAGACATTGAAGAGGTTTTTACTTTCATTGACTATTTATTTGATAAATGTTTAAAGTTGTATTTTCCAAGGAGCCAAATAACCCCCTTGTCTGGAAACATTTTGTTTTCTTTTTACACTTAACTATTAGACATGTTTCAGTAGGGTGTTTTTTTAAATGTCTTTAATTCAGCAACATTACGTAGAATAGGGAAAAAATTTTGTTGCGCTTTAGCTACATCTCGAAAAATATGTCCCAAAATTGAATCCAGAATATTGGCAAATTTTTTTTGTATTGATCGCATTGACCCTTAGCCTCATTTTCTGGATTTAAGTAAACCAGCCGTATTTGTTCTCATTGGCTTAGTCTTCGTTTAAAACGTTTAACCGGCTTTACTTCTAGCGCATGGGGCCAAACTGGGTTCCTACCGTTGGACCAGCCTTGTTTTCTAGCATTGGATCAGAATTGAACTGTGGTACTGACTGGGCCATGGCTAGCCTTATTTTCTGGGCTTAAGTAGACCAGCCGTGTTTGTTCTCATTGGACCAGTCTTCCTTTTCACTGTAGTACCAGCTTTAGTTCCAGGCGTCGAACAAACCTTAGGTCCTGGTATTGGGCTGACCTTTACTTCTAGTATTGGGGCAAACTGGATTCGTAGCATTGGACCAGCCTTGTTTTCTAGCATTAGATCAGAATTGAACTGTGATACTGGGCCATGGCTAGCCTTATTTTCTGGGCTTCAGTAGACCAGCCCTTCTTGTTTTCATTGGACCAGTCTTCCTTTTGACCGTAGTACCAGCCTTAGTTGCAGTAGTTCAACCAACCTCAGGTCATGGTATTGGGCAGACCTTTACTTCTAGCATTGGGCCAAACTATCATAACTAAACTGAAACTTAGTTTCTGGCATTGGATCAGAATTGAACCTTGGTACTGGGCATTGGCAAGCCTTTTTTTCTGGATTTAAGTAAAGCAGCCGTGCTTGCACTCATTAGACAAGTTTTCGTTTCGATCGTTGAACCAGCTTTAGTTCCAGGCATTGTTAAACCAAGTTCAGTTCATGGTGTAGGACTGACCTTTTCTTCTAGCATTAGGCCAAACTGGATTCCTAGCATTAGACCAGCCTTGTTTTCTAGTATTGGACAAACCGTCGTTTCTGGCATTGGATCAGAATTGAATTGTGCTACGGCGGAAGTTTGGAGTCAGCCTTGTTTTCAATATTGTACCAATCCTGAACCGATGTTCTAAACGCAAAATACTACAATCTGATGGAAATGGAATGGAGTAGAACGATCAAGCGCAATTAAGTTCTTTTTAAAAGAGTAAAAACGTCCTTTTTCACAACTTCATAATGACAGAGAACGGGGTTGAAGATGAACAGCACTAATTCAGTTATAGTACTAAAGACGAGTACTTGAAAACTACAGAACTGACTATAGTGTTTGGATAGTGAGAGAAGCCCGACTGCCAAAAGTTTCCTGCAATTTACAACAGCAATATGAAACCAATTACCACTCACTCGGATGTCAGTATTTGCATTTCGATTCAATTCGTTCTATCAACTTCAACTAGACAAATTCAATACGTTTCGAGTGTTGAACACTACGTACTTGCCGGGTACACTTCCCAAACTCAATTTAGTCATGTACATTTTTGGTCCGAATTCAATGAAATTTTAACAGACAATTACAATTTCAAGCAAATTACACAACAGATAAAACAAGGCGTTAAATACAAATGACCATAGAACTTCGGTTGGTATACCACCTTTAGTGGAACATATCCACCCCCGATTATCAGTTTAAAAAAAATTCAAAACCAAATTGGAAAAAACAGCAAGGTACTTGGGATCGAATCGAAAAAAAAGACTGAATCCAAACTACCACAAACACAAAACGGAAATTGGAAAAATGAAACGTGATTTCGGATGTGATAAAACATTTATAGCGTCGAGATTGGGGCTTTATAGTTTTTTTATAATGATTTTAATATTAAGCACCATGAAAGATGGTGTCCGGTGTGTGTTTCGTGTGTGAAATTAATTACATGGCTTACAATTTAAATAAAAATCAATACCGAAAAATATATTCGATAAATTATCGAGGGATTTTTGTGCACAATCGTCTCATTTAAATTTCCGTCGATTAATTAAAAACGGTCCATGTAATTAATTTTTTTTCCCATTTTTTTTTTAATTTCACGCTTGCATTGAACGCAATTCAATTTATAACAAGGGTAAATTATAGGCACAAAGGAGTAATTACAATCCGAAAACGCACACACTCATGCCTCGAGCTCGATTCATCAATTTTAATAATTATTTCAATTATGTATTCGGTATATTGGACGCAATGTATTTGTAATTTAATGGTCGAACGGAGAACTACCTAATTATTGTGTAGCAGGTGCTATAAACTGCTATTTGCCGGACACATATGTTACTGTAATCAAAAATTAACGAGTCGAAAGTATTCATGAAACTAGACGAGATTAAATCACTGATCGGACGGGTGATGACGGATTAAAACAAGAATATCTAGGCTTATAAATGATTAAGATTATTTTTCGAGTTTGAGACGTGTTACTTTGTATAGTTGCTTTATTCGTTTACGTAATCCTGAGCCAAACTTTCGATAACGACTTCAACCTGTTAGTAACGACCGTTCGATCTACTCTACGACCACATTCTCGAGCGTAGAATGTAGCCCTGCTAAGTACAACTCGACCGCAGAAGAAGACCTGTACATATCGACCGAAATTCCATTTGTCGCTTTCCTAGTAGCCAAGATTAACCAGTTCACCGTAATGAAAATCATTGTGCAATTCATCAAGAAACTCATCGAGGCACTTACCGGAAGACCAAATGGATCGTTTCACGAAAGGAAAGCATTAGACCTAGAGATGAGCCGTTCATGAGTGAACTACTCTAAAAGAACACTTCATTGAAGTGATTAAGTGAAGTGAGTAATTGAAGTAACTCAGTGATTTTAGTGAACTGCAGTTTAATTCAAAAGGTGAAGAAAAAAAATTAATACGAATGAAGGAAGAACGAAGACTAACAGAATGAACTGTACGAACACGATGAGAAGAGAGACAGACAACAAACCAATCTTCTTGTTTCGTTCGTCTCCGTGTCCCTCAGTAACACACACAACAAACAGTTTAATTGAAGGAGTAGTGACTAGTGACTAGAGATAGGCAAAGCAGTTCCTTTCAGTGAAGTACTTCACTCCGAGTCACTCACTTTAAGGAACGAGTTCAGTGAAGTACTTCCATTGAACTCTTCGTTTCATCGTTCCATCGTTCAGTAGTCACTAGTCGCTTCAATTGAAGTGTTCACTCACTTAATGGAATTCTTCGTTCCTTCGTTCCGCACTTCAATTGAAGTATTCGCTCACTGTATCTCTTCTAACAGCCGGGTAGTAGCCACCGGTCGGCTGGTGTGTGTGTGAATTTTCTTCTCTAAACAGCCGCTCACTTAATCACACTAGTCAGACAGAAGTTCGTAAGGCTGGTGTGTGTGGATTTTCTCTAGCCGGTCTATAGTCAGGCAGGCAGTAGTTGTGCTTGTGGGTTGGGAAATAGGAAGAAGAGCGGTGTATACATGAACATTTACATTTACTTTCTTTTTTCTTATGATGGAAAATAGAATGGTGTGGTATTCTTCGCGTCGCGTATGCCATACATAATTACATTGAAGACAACTGCATTGTTTATAATCAGTGATGCGAATTTAGTTTTACCACTTGCGCATTATTTGAATATTTATGCGATTGATATATACCGTTTCTAATTTTTTTTTGTCACGTGTCGAAGGGAATTGCAGTTCACCAAAATGAGTGAGTTACTTCACTCACTCACTTCAATGAAATTGGAACAGTTCACTTGTGAACGACCCATCTCTACTAGTGACTACTCATTAAAGAGGAGAAAAAATGAAATGAACAGTTCAATTGAAGTACTTCACTGAACTAACTCCTTAAAGTTAATGACTAGTTGTGGAGTAATTCACTAAAATAAACTGTTTTGCCCATCTCTAATTAGGACCTTCAGCCGAGCTAGTCTCAAATAGCCTAGTAGCCAACATACTACTAATCATGAGGTCGTAGTCGAATCCTATGGTCTAAGAAAACTAACGATATTAAACCGAACAATAGTGTTTCTAATAGAAGTCATACATGGATGAACTTCATTATGAACTCATTGAGGATAATCAGTTCTTGATAGGGAAGCATTTCCACTGCGCTCTACTGATTCTCGCAGTTTTACCAACCTTTTTTTTTGAATCACCGGTGATTTATTTTTTGCCCCCATCAGGAGCTTCAGGATGAATATAATCATGAAACACTCGGTGAAGTATGGCATACTACTGCTTTGGCCAAATTAAAAGCATTTGGTCTATTTGGATTAGAGTGTTTTATGTAACTGTGTAATACGCATAGTACTAGATAGTGTCACTTAATCTCCTCACTTCACTGACGCTGGCTTCCCTCCAGGCTCAATCATTTCACCTATTCGGTTTTTTTTTTTTTTGATCTAAAGTACTTCTAATCCGATGATACTACCATTACTTCTCTTGAACCTTAACGTCTAGTACTGAACCGAGTCGATCTTAAACCATTGAGCTCAATGATACATAATACTACAAATCTTCTAGACTGGGACAGAAAGAATCGAGTCGAATTCAATGCAACGAAAACACAAAGCAGTCGTTCAACTCTTATACATCCCAATTATTTCATTTGGAGAAGTAAGTACAGTGAAAGCTCCCTAAGAGAACGGACAATTTTTTTAGCTCTAAAATTTTTCATTGATTTTCTTTCTTTCTCTCATAATCGAAAGAGAAATACGACCTTTAATATCCGCCTATCGGATCTTTTACTGTATACCCAACGTTAAACTCTTGTTGTAATGACCACATCTTTCGCCTTGCAAAAGGTACAATACAGTGCTAAGGATTCCTTCACCAATCCCATCTGATTTAGTTTCCCAGCAAAAAAATTTCTTCAAAAATGATTCGAAAATAAATCACCAAAGCGAATTCACCTGTGACTTGAAATCGACTCCTTAGCTGGACGTAATACGATAAAAAAATGGTTCAACTAATGTTCACAAAGGTTAATCTGCATAAAGTGCTATATAGTAACTTTGGTTACGTTAAACGAATCATTATTAAATCGATTATGAGTCCTAGGCAAATTCGATTTATAATAATTATTAGATGAATGATTTCAATCCATTTTGAAAAGAAAGACAGACAAACCGTAGCCACAAATACTTGCAATTGCTTTCAACAAATTCACACACCGACTAATCTTATTGATAAATTCTCAGTCTTTTATGTTTTTTATATTTTTTGTATTATTTGATCTTCCTTAATTTTTGGTCAATTTGGTGATCTTAGTGATTTTTTTCACAACATTCGATTTTTCTTCATCTTTGGTGAACATTCACGGAAATGTGTGCTTGGTTCCATTTATACTGTTGCGAACTGGGGGTTCTTCTGGATTTCAGGTAAAACACATTTCGATTAAAATCCATCAACACTTTATTAATTCGCTTTCAATAATCACAAATAATCGCACTACTGGCAACACTTTCCAATTTCATGTGCTACTCGATCAATGCCCAAACGCTGCTACCAATCAAAATCGCTTTACGAACACTTTCGCGTAGTACTGACCGTCGTCTCGCTTCACCGTAGTAAAAACTGCCCGTGTTAAAGTCCTGAGGGGCTTACATGCTGCCTGTGTTGGGACGAGATGTTTTCAACATGTTCGGTGGAATGTTCGGGAGGTGTGGAGAACATGCGAGAAAAAAGTGAGTATGTAGACATTTTTCCGCATTCCAGTTGAATATTGGGAGGCGTGGCTTTCTCACTGGAAACTGATGTCATTGAGTTGTGCGGGTTGCCAGGGTACATGAAACAATACTCTACATTCATCTCGCAGCTTGAATATAATTCGCACATTTGAGCGGGAACCTCTCAAAGAAGATTTAATGGGTGATGGATGATTCAATCTCTGTTTCTAGTGAATCTCTCGAATATCGACGTAAAGTTGGCCTTGCTGGTCTGTTATCGTTACTTCAACAACGACTAATGCGAAGAACTCGCTATTTTGATTACACCGCGATATCAATTTATCCGAAATACTCGTAAAACAGGGCCTGCCCTTAAGTAGAATTCTTTCTTTATGAACATATGTGGAATCAACTCCTTCCATCTGTTCCATGCTCGTACAACCAGCTGAGCTTTAAGCGAAATGTCTTCAATCTGCTACAAATGTAATAGAAAAAACAGGAAACTTCGCCACTTCGATTAGAATTTTATGGAACCATCAGAATCCAGATCGTTCCTCATCGAGACGAGCTACAATTCATCAATAGCGTCGAAATCATAGGTGCCATAGATGACATACTCAAAACCCAATTTTTATACTCTAGATGAAATCATATAGAGTATTATAAGTTTAATCCAGCCCAAAAGTTTGTAACGCATAGAACCAAGCCTCGGACGAAAAAAAGTTATATATTATTTTTTGTTTATTTGTGGCCAAAAACCTCAAATCCGCCTGACGTCCGTCCGTCCGTCCGTCCGTCCGTCCGTCCGTCCGTCTGTCCGTGAACACGATAACTCAAGAACGCCTGCACCTACGATCTTGAAATTTTGAATCTAGGTGTTTGGTTGAATTTGTAAGGCTAAGTTCGTTAACGGGCAAAATCGTCCTACTCCTTCGGGTAGCTGCCATACAAAATGTCCTTAAAACACGTGTTCAAGAATATTGACCAATAGCTTCGGAACGCCTAAAGCTACGACTTTGAAATTTTGTATGTGTTACTTTTTCAATAGTTGGAGCTAAATGTATGATTATGAAGAAAATCCTATTAGTCCTTCGTGTAGCTGCCATACAAATATCCTGTCAAAACGTCTTCACATAATTTACGGAACTTACTATAACTCAAGTAATCTTTTAGCTATGTATTGGAAATTTTGTACAAATTAGTTTTGAGTAAAAACAAAGTTCGGGTTTACTAATCAGCGAAATCCTTTTACTCCTTCTGGTAGCTGCCATACAAAATGTCCTTAAGACACGTGTTCAACAATATTTTTCGATAACTTTTGAACGCTTCAAGCTACGAATTTGAAATTTTGTACACGTTCATTTTTAAATGGTTCCAAGGAAAAGGACAAATATGTTAGAAATCGAGTGAGTCCTTCCTGCACCTCCCATGTGAAAATCCTTCAAAAAGGACATTTTTTTTCAATGACTTACCCAGTTCAAGATATGAAATTAAACAAAATAATAAATTAAATATTGTCTTTTAGTTTTGAGTAGCAATCTAATGGCAGTCCTTGATAAAGGACATACACCATGCACACACGTAATTCTACTTTATCCCCAACTACAATATAAATCGGAGTTCAGTATTCATCTAGAGTATTATACGATTGGCTTGCAGCCGATCGTGACTGCAGTATGTTTTCTGCTTGTGTTCTGTCCGGTGCAAGCAATTTTAGCAACTTTCTTGTGTGTTACAAGAACTCTAGACTGGAATCCGCTTGGAAGACTTGAGGTGGATCGTATAAGAAGTACACGAAGGGAAAAAATTGAGAAGGAAATTCGGGAAAACTCTTGTTCAGGAGGCTGTTCCCTACGAGTAATATCCAGAAAATGATGATTTTGCAGCCAACGCTCAGTTGCTGTTACCTTAATATAAGAGTGCCCTCTGATTCCTCGATGCTCTCCTCTCAGCCTTCCGTTCTTGTTCGACAGGAAGTTCACGATTACGAACTTCCTGTCGAACCAGCACTTCAAGTTAACGTACAGGTCGATGTAATTGTGGCTAGATGGGCGTGTTCTGATTTTGTTCAATTCCCTGAGTCTTAGAATACTCTAAGACGCCACATTCTTCGAGAACAGAAGCATTGGTTCCAAGGGAAAAAGAACAGTGTACATGTAATTCCCAGACGGCATTCCCATATTATAGACCCGTGTTTCAATCCAGTTTGTGGTGGTGAAGCTGACCTAAGCTACTTGCTTTTTAAGTCTGTTGTCAGACAAATATGACCATCTCTGACCTCAGTTTTGTACTACAGAAATGATCACCTGAACTCCCCTATACATACAAGCATCGAAATTTCGGTGATAGAATACCGCCAGTCGGACTGCAGGCGGCAATGAAAGACTCTCGATAAACAGCCTTTACTTTATCGAATATCTGGATTTCTATCAGATTGTTTTTTAACACCATCCTTCAAAGACGACACATTAAAGCCGTCTATATGTAAATAATTAGCGCTATATCGACACAAACCTGTAGCTCGTCAGTCCACATTACGATAAAGACGGCAAAGAAAACGTAAGAATTACTTTGCCAGGCGTTCTTAATCGCCAAGAAGTTGTTGGATTTTATTTTATCGCCATCAGAACCTGTTTGATCGACGACGGTCATTACCGCCTTACCGTATCAAAAAAAAAAAAAGAGTATCAAACCGTACTAATTGCCTTCCTTTCCGTAGAATTATTGATACCTACTTTGGTGAAGGAAAATCTACGAGTCGGCACGAAAAGGATTTATATCAAGAAGGAATTGGGGCGCAAATAGAATCGAAATCGATTTTTTTCTTCTCGTCGGATCCACGATGATTAATTTCTTTTGAATTTTAATAATCGCTTTCAGTTGGATTTCTGATTAAAACTCGTTATTTTGAACTTTTCTGAAATTTTCGATAAGTTCCGCTGCCAACGGGAAGTACGGTCGGGGAGAAAGGCATTCTGTCCAACTATTGGTATTGACTAGGTTCGAGCCTGCAGAAATTCTCGTATTTCAGTTTCAATTGCATTTTGTGTCTGGATCTTAGCCAAGTAGTTGGTGTTACTAAGGGCGGTCGTATTAGGCCCTCATAGGTAAGAATACATCTTCTGGATGTGATTACAATCACAGAGAATGTGTTTAGCAGTTTCAGGTGAAATTCCACACATTCAACATGCGTCTGATAACACCTTGTCGACTCGCAGCACATGGTCCGGTTTTTATCCGGTCTGGAGAGTATATACTCTGGTTTGTATCCGTCTTGAAAGGCGGGGCCAATTCTATCCGAACCGATCAAAAACTCGGTTCAAGTAGTTCGGGTGTTGAAAGAGAATGTATCTAAGTCCGCGCCAATCATCAGTGAGTAAGCTCCACGCTTTACAAGTTTATCTGCCGACTCGTTTCCTGGATCCTAGCACCTGCATTATGACTATGCTGCTACGATGAGCCAGAGAGTGTCAAGCATAAAGCTCAAACAATATGATTCTGCACTTCGCTTTCAGATAAGATAAGAACTGAGGCACTCCCAACTATTAACGTAATTCGTTCTTTCCTTCCAGCTAAGTTCGAAAGAAGACTGACTGAAACTTCGCCCCAAAAACTTGGCTCCCACTAAAATTCCATTTAAAACGCTTCGAATCGCACCGCTAATTAAATTCAAACAACTTCCGTGACGACACAAAACTTTGCTATCGCAACGAATGAATCAGTAGCCATTACATTACCAATCAATGTTAATTATTCAAAGAATATAATTAGCTTGCATATTAAAATCTAATTAGAAATTCATAGCCATGATATGCTGTTTGTGTCGTCAGTCTGCTAGTCTCCAAATCGAATCGATTACGAAAATTATTCATGTCTGGAATCACAAGAAGCCTGGCAAAACTGAAATACTCGTTCTAGTCGGTACCGTGCAGAAAAAAAGGAATTCAGCAAAAAAAAATTAAAAAGCAACATCCTTTTTGATCCATAGAATCATAACGCTCCTATCGAGTGGTACCTCCTGGTGTAGGTTTTTCCAGGAGCGCACAAGCAAAATTTCTAAAGAGCTTGCCATCATTATTCCCGAAGTAGAGCTTAGAAACATCCTGAATATGGAGGAGGGCTTGTGTGTTTATCTTAAATATTCGGTTTCTATGGAGGCATTTCGATCCATGCCCCGTTCACTCTGAATACTTAAGTGGCACTGATATTTTCCACATCCATATGTTGCTACCCTATTAATTTTTCACATACTGCTAATATTAGCACGGCTTTCGTAACAACATTTCGTGAGTATCCTACACGAATAATATTAAGGGCTTCAGTGCGTGTCCTGGAAATCTTACACGGATAATCCAATCCGAACGCACGTCCAAAAAAATTTTTAGAATCGGATTTCACAGGCTCGATAAATATTTTTCATGCAAACCCTAAATGGATTCTTACACGTTCTCTCGGAATTTCAAATATTATTTTTATCTGCTGAAAATCCTTGGGGTTCCAGACGGGACTGTTGGTTTCAATTCGGTTCTGCTTGACCAGATTTTTGTCGGGTATAGACACAGGGATGTAGCGTTTTCGTTGACCTTTTCCGGAGTGTCTGTTCTCGATTGTTTTTCGTTTGTCCTTAGCTTGGAGCCTTACCAGCTTCGTGCTTCAAATGTGGAACTAATTACCGGAGCAATAAACAGCTTTCGTTTCTTCCAAAGAATCTTCGGCGGATGTGGCGATGTTGAGCTGGTTGACATGAAATCTCTGAGGAGCGATAAACATTGTTGCATGCAGCATGCGATTTGATGAAAGTTGGTCGTAAGGATGCGAGGCTGAGGAGATACGAGGAGATTACAAATTACTCAATAAAGTTCAGCTTGTCTGAATAAAACAAATGGAAATCGATATTCGCATAGAAACCGTGAAAAAGAAGAGAAATATGATTCGTGCTGGTCATAGTTCACGTTCTCTCAAAGATCAAAAAGCAATGTTGATCCACAAAGCTCTCAGAAAAGACGATGAATCAATTTCACTCACAGTTAGCTTAGTAGCAAAAGCAACGAAAACCAGTGTCATGAAAGAGTTTTAAGAAAGCTGAAAATTTACCAAGACCGTAGTTTTTACAATGAAAAACTGAAAAACAGTGGTCAGACACCCCAACAGTAGAACTCACGAAGTCAGCACCCCCCGCAAAGGTGCCGAAAAAAATCGGTTCCTCGTTAGAGTTTTAAGAAAGCTGAAATTTGGCAGTGTAAATCTATTAAATATAATTTATGAAAATAACAGTCAGACTTCATTTAGCTAGAATCATAGAGGTATGCTGGAGACGACAAGACGCCGTTTTTGTATGAAGCACTTTGAAGCATTTTTAAGCCAGATTTCACGTTTTTGTATGGAGCGTTTGATGCCAGGTGGCAGGGAAATTCAAATAGTAGCCTAGTATTCAAATGTAGGTATTCAGCTTTCAGCTTTTTTAAAACTCTTTCATAACACTGGTTTTTTGACATCTTTGAGAGCCCACCGGAGCCAGGTGTCCCCACGTCAGTTTTGCTGACTCTAGTATATTTACATACACCATAAATATAACCAAATACTAAAATATTAGCCTTTTTAAAACTCTTGCGCTTTTTTCGAGCTCTTGGGCTATAACTGGGCGAAATTATAAAAGAACCAAGTTTCTTCTAGAACTTAACCGAAGGGATCTCGCTAACATAGTTGTTGTTATAAGGGGCCTCGAGAATCTACTCAGAATGAAAATCCCAATGCTGTGTAGAAGAGGAATACGCGCCCAGCCTCGAACACAACTGGTCACATTGGGTTCTAACTTCTTAAAGAATGAGGAGCTCAGATATTGAACTAGTCAAGGTGTTAAACTTCATCAAGAAGAGGAACCGGCTTGATGAAACTGGAAGGACTGCTTAAATAAGGAACCGGCTTAAGAAACGGAAGTAGCTCCCTACTGGGATGCTTGAATTCGGGGAAGGAAGAAACCTTCGCAGTTACTTTAAGTTTACTTCATAAGAAGCGGTGGATTCGTAACCCTGGAGCTAGTCAAAGTGTACATTTCGCTAAGAAGGTAAACCGACTTCGGAAAGTGAAGGAAGATTCTGATGAAGGAAGGAGGAGCTCACAAGTCAGCAGTGGCGGCTCGTGCCTTTCTTAGCAGGTGAGGCTGAATAGGAATAATAAAACACGACATTGTCGGACTAAAACTATATGAGTAAAGACGTCGGTTTACTGCGGAAAGTGATTAAGTAACATTTTCAAAACAAAAAATCACTAGTAACTTGAAGACTTTTTCCTCTGTAAAATGGTGAGGCTCAGCTTCACTAGCCTTATGTGGTGAGCCGCCACTGCAAGTCAGGATCCAGTCAGGGTGCGAGTTTTGTAAGAAATTAAACCAGCAAGGCTTGGTGCAGTGCAAGACGAAAAAGGGTGGTACAATGGACCTCTTTGTTGGCCGAAGTGCCTACCCTTTCATCGGCATCATGCCCATTGTTTTGCCACACAAATCTTCGGTGTCAGTTATTTTTCTCGTGTCCGTTGCGCAGCAGGTGGACCGTCTAATAGATTAGAGCATAGTATTGAACCGCAGTGTTTGTGTCTGGCGTTGTAGTCTCCTTTCAAATTCAAATTCAAATAGATTTATTGGCATAGAAACAACATTTAAGTTGCTTACAAATATTTTACTTATTCTAGGTGCATTACATCAGATGCAATATGATTTTCCAATGCTTTAACTATTAACATTAAATTAGTATGATTCTTCACAGAGTTTTTATTTTCTTAAATGTAGATTGATTAGCTTATTCCGGAAAGCCACAAAACCGGATGAATACTTAATTACATGAAAGGAAAGGAAAGATAAATAGAACAAAAAAAAAAGTTTAAATTTCTTTACTTAGTAGCTAGGTATAAAATTATCCGATGATATATACTCGTCGGTCAAGAGTGAGTAACTGCTTTTAGTTAAGCGAAAATGGGCTTTGAGTTTTAGTTACAAAAGATTTATACAAATGCTTAAGATGCTTAGGAAGGAATAAAAAAAGAACACAAATAAAAATTTACTTAAAAATAAAAAAAAAAGTAGTTTTCCTTCTTCTTCTCTCTTCTCTCTTATTTCAACATTATAGGTTCTAGATGCCATACGGCAGAAAGATAAATTGTTAAATGTGAACACTATGTTCATTACTTAAGGATAGGAAAGAGAATGGCTCACAACTGATGATACATAACAATTTGGATTCAGAGTACCGTATTCGAAGAATACAGTGTCCATCCGGAAAGTATATGCCATGCTCTTCCCTTCCACCCAAATTATGGGGCAAAAGAACTAAATATATATCAAATTTATTCATAAATTGTTTCTACAAGTGATGAATCGGTTTGTTAACTGGTTAATTAGAAAAAATTTATTATAATTAGAAATTTATTTGTTAGCTCGTCGTTAACTGATGAGGTCCTACATCATAGACAGGGTTGTCTAGATTGTTTGAGTTGTGCCTTCTGTTGTAAAAGACTAGTCTACCATTGCTATTTGTTAGCTTGTTTTCGAAGTGCAAATAGTATAAGAACGATGGGGGAAGATTTTATAGGGGTAGTTGCCAGACGGGTGGTCATAAAGACATTTCAGATGCTGGTGGAGTGTTAGCTTCTTCAGTTCGCTAATCTCGCTATCTTCCAGTTTTTCAAACTGCTTAATGAATCTGCTGACCTGTATGTTATCTATAGTTTTAAATTTTCTGAATTTGTCGTAAAGACTGCGCTTGGAGATCCGTCTGAAGATCTCCGGATCGCTTTCAAGTTTCTTAAAAGCTTCCTTGGTCGGGAGCGACTTGTACAAGAATTTCCTTTCGAGGATTTTTAGACGATTCATTTGGGCTGATGACACCGCACGCAAATCCATAGGTTAAAATGGGCCTGATAAGTTGTTTATAGCAGAGGTGTTTTAATTCTGTTTTAAATTTTACCTTCTTATTAAGGTTGCTAATTAAATTAAAGGCCAGATTGGCTTTGGCTATGACCGCATCTATATGACTTATAAAGTTTCCTTTTTTATTAAGGGTAACCCCGAGGTACTTGATATCGTTCACTACTTTAATGAATTTGTCGTCCAGCTTAATTTTGATGTTCACGTTTAACTTGAACTCCTTCTGATTTTTGGGTATAAAGTTCTCGTACGCTCTGAACATAATGGCCAAGCATTTGTCATGATTAAAATTGAGCTTCCAGTTGGAGCAATAGTCAGAAATCTGCTGAAGGTGGAGGTTAATTAAGTTTATGGCTAGTGCCACGCTTTTATCCGTTTTAAGGCAGATTATGTCATCAGCGAATAGAAGTGTCTTGAACTCAGATATATATGACTCTGTTTCCAGAGCATCTGAATTTATATGTAATATAATGCGATCCTGTGACGAACTTATTATCGTTGGAGATTTCAACCTTCCTTTTATAAGATGGACCCAAGCTGATGATGTATCCGGCCTGATGCCGTCCTTTAACTCGTGTCCTCGACAAGATGAGCAATTCATCGATAGTATGCTCTCGACAGGTCTCTGTCAGACCAATAGCATGGAGAATACTTTTGGCAGGTTCCTGGATTTAATTTTTACGTCAAATTCAAACTGCATAACTGTCAAAGACTGTAGCATACCTTTGCTACCTGCATCGAATCATCATCCGGCGCTTCATTTAATATTTAATTTTGAGCTTCCGTTAGTCGACTCTTCTGAGGTCTCGTACCATTACAATTTCAAAAAAGCTGACTTTTCTGTGCTAAATACCGATATTTGTGGATGTGATTGGTCGCAAGTGCTTAATGAGAAAGACATTGAGAAAGCTACTAATAATTTTTACTCATTATTATTTAAGTGTTTCGCTCGTTGTGTTCCTATTACTTATAATAAGAAATATAAACGATTTCCTTGGTTTGACGAAGATGTGACCCATCTGAAAAACTTAAAAAATAAAGCATGGAAATCGTACTGTCTCTCAGGGTGCGAAGCGGATTATTACCTACTCTGAATTGCGTGGGTTATTTGTTAGTCAGTCTAGAGTCGCGTATACTTCGTATATGGTCTCGATGAAATCATCCATTAAAGAAAATCCTAAGGAACTCTAAGAAACTCACCGATGGATACCCAGCACGTTTATCTCTTGACGATGTTGTCAGCGATGATCCCCTAACTATAAGTAATTTCTTTGCCGATCATTTTCGTACCGCTTTTACGTCATCAGTGATTACCACTACATGACTAAGTTTCCGCAGACCTGATTAGAAATGAAAGACCTCAATATTGACGAGGCCACTTTCTTAAGGTTCATCTCGGGCATTAATGATAATTTTGGGGTTGGTCCAGATGGTGTGCCGCCTATCGTATTGAAACGTTGTGGCGCTTCATTAATGACACCTTTGCGATACCTATTCAATACCTCCCTTATTTCCGGTGTGTTCCCTAACATTTGGAAATTTTTCACAATTAGACCACTTTGGAAGAAGGGCAAGAGGACAGATATACAGAATTATCGACCTATTGCCAACCTAGCCTGTATATCTAAATTCTTTGAGTCGATTGTCTGTGAAGTTTTGAAATTTCATAGCAAATCGATTATTGTACCTTTCCAACATGGATTTACCAAAGGCAGATCTACAACGACAAATTTGATGGAATTGTTAAATTTCTCCATTCCAGTAATCGAAGCGGGTCATCAAGTTGATTGTATTTATACCGACTTTAGTAAGGCGTTTGATAAGATCAATCATAACATTCTGATATGCAAACTTAAGCATTTGGGTTTTCCAATTATGTTTATTAATTGGATAACATCTTATTTATGCAACCGATTTCAAAGAGTGTTATTTCGTGGGGTATTATCCTCGGAAATTTCTAACACATCGAGAGTTCCACAAGGCAGCCACTTAGGTCCTTTATTATTTATATTATTTATTAATGACTTTAGTTCAATGATTTTAAACTCTAGAATTCTTCTTTATGCTGATGATGCAAAGCAATATTACGGATATGGACGACTGAATTCTCTTGCAAGAGGACATTTATCCTATTGGTGTACGTTAAATGATATGTCTCTAAATGTTAATAAATGTACAACTATTTATTTTCGCGTAAGAAATGCCCATTTAATTTTAATTACACCGTTGAAGGAAACTCATTAAAAAATCAGACAAGGTACGTGATCTGGGCGTTTACTTTAATTCATCTTTTACTTTCGACGATCATATTAATTATATTGTGAATAAAGCGAACTCCATCTGGGGCTTTGTGCGAAGATGGTGTAAGGATTTCAATGATCCTTACGTCACAAAGGCGTTATATTGTGCTTTTGTTCGATCAATTCTGGAATATGCGTGCCAGGTATGGACTCCATATTATGAGGTCCATAAGAGCAGAATTGAATCTGTACAGAAAAGATTTTTGAGGTTTGCACTTAAGGGGTTACCCTGGCTTGACTCTCAAAATCTTCCTCCCTATTCTGAACGTCTTAATCTTCTCTGTCTTGAATCGCTTGATAACAGAAGGAAAGTTCTCGGGACTGTTTTCGCATTTAACATTATCACTGGAGGAATTGATGCCCCTATGTTGTTAAAAGAAATTTCTTTCCGTATTCCGGGTCGCACTTTAAGAGACTATACACTACTAAATATTTCATATCATCGAACTAATTATGGGCAACATGAACCGATCACATTCATTTCGCGTCTTGTTAACCGTTTTTATCATGCTATTGATTTTGACTTGAGCGCGACACAACTAAAGTCAGCTTTAAATAAAATAATCAAATAATTTGTTTAAATATTCTATGTAATTGTTATATTTAATGGTCGCTTTTATTTGTTTTAAAACTGTGATGAACTTTTAAGTAATCAGGTCTTGATGAAACTGAAATAAATAAATTCCTCACCTAGCGGTAGGGCGTTAATAAAAAGGTTGAAAAGTAACGGACCTAGGATTGAACCTTGGGGAACACCAGCGAAGATTCCTTCCTCCGAAGATAATGCTTCATTAACTCTAACTCTCATCGATCTGTTAGATAGATTATGACTTTCTATCTAACAGATCGTATTTGAACAAGGTGTGATGGTAAATTTAGGCGTGTGAGTTTGTAGACGAGTCCATCCGTCCAGACTGTATCGAAAGCCTTTCTTAAATCTAGCGAACATGCTAGCGTCGGCTTCTTTTCCCTATAACCCAAGTGGAGTGTTTCCATGAGAAGAATCAGTGCCTGTGCGTTGTAGTCTCCTCGTGTGGACAAACAGTCAAAATTGTTCATTTTTTTATGACGTACATCGGGGACAAGATCCTGTTGCTAACAATTTTTTCATTTTTTAGTCCCGAATGTAGATACTGGTTGCTTGAAGACACTCGAAATGCTGACATTTAATAAACAAAAGGCGCCATACTTCGAGTCGTGAACTCTAAAACGAATTTTCTTAAATGATCCGCAGCGTGATCACTTCCAAGCACTCTTTGTGCAAAGAGACCACTTTGTCTACCGACAAAACAACAAAACGAAAAGCAGATCACGATCATCTGCCGTACCGCGTCCTCCGAGCATCGACCGTGTACAGTGGTTCCCATTCCCAGGGCGAAGCAACAACAGAATTTGAAAACTTGGCCGAACGTCGGTTGGCGAGATCTCGGATCTTGTCCGCGGAAAAAGAACCCTTTGTGCTTCAGTCGACGTCGCACAAGTAAACAACGGCAACATCTGCTCCAATCGAGTTCAACAACATGCGGAGCGGGAGCCGGGCCATCGCCAGACCGTCGTCGTCAATCAACCAATTTCGATTCTGTGCTTTCTGCCCGGACAAGGCCAACTGCTGCCGCCCGCCCGCCTCGCACAACATGACCTGGCGAGCTGTTGCAGACAAAGAGACGAAGCCCGTGAAAAGGCAGCGGAGGTAAACAAACCGCTGCAATCGAAATGAAAGGGGCTGGGGATGACCGCTGGCTCGCCAACTGGACAGTGTCCGCGAGACACGACCTACACGCGTGAGTAGAACCAGCAGCCAAGTGCTCCAACTCGGTAGACTTGGCAAAAACAAAAAGACAAGGAGCCGTGCACTGCGGCAAAGTGTCTGCCGCTTTATCAGCGCTTGAACTTGAAGCTCTGACCCGTAGGGTCACCGATTTAATCGCCAGTCCGGGCGATTCGTACTTGGTACGATTTCTTTTTTTAATTCTTCCCCTCGGTACACTTACTTTTGCTGTTGATCTGCAATTGGACGTTTCTGTCCTGTTCGAGGCTGCTGGCGGTCGCCTGGCGCTGTCTCTTCTTGTTGTTGTACTCCGAATGACCGCTTCGCTGGACCGCCCAACTCGGCGGCAAGGCCGTACTCCGCTGACCGCTGCCGATGTCCGGCTCTTTCTCAACCGGAACATTTTCATTCACAGCCGCGGCACAAATCACCCGCAAGTTACCGATCGCAACGCAACTGCCAATTAATAAAATCGCCAGAAGCGATTTTCGCGAAACGAACCCGACACTTTTTTGACACTTCTTGCGAACCGTCGCGTAATGCATCGTGTGCGCTTGTGTGTGTGTGCACGGCGGCGTTTTCTATTCTTTTGCTTTTCTTTTCTTTCGCCCGTGCAATTTTACCACTGCTGTCGTCGCCCGCCCCCACCACTACCAATTTCCCCTCACGATTTTACCTTCCTTGTTTATACCACCGGCCGCTTCCTTTTTCATCGGATTTTCACTGAAAACCGTAACATAGTCGGCGCGCGATTAGCACAATTCGAGCGCACCAAACCGAACTTTTTTCGTCGACAAAAGTCGCGTCGAATGCAGCGCACGAAGCAACCGAAAACGCCGAACGAACAAAATCAAATTCTCTGGTGGCTTGTGTTGTGTGTGGGCAATACAAAAACAACTCGACCGCGGCGCGGAAGTACACGAAAAACTTTACTTTACTCGGCAACGTCGAAAAAGCGACTGTCGAAAAATTTCGAACACGTTCTCTTTCAAGCCGCGCTCGACTCGATTCGGTCGAATTCGCTCTTTCGAAAGTCGCCCATTCACGGTGAACTGTCAGAATTGCGGCGATTCACTTCGTGAATTTTGTGCAAAGTCCGGAAAATTTCGTTTGAGAAGGTCACGATAAAAATGCGAAATATTCGCTTTGGCGTAAATTTTGCGAGTTGTCATCTCGTGGATTTTGTCGATCTTCGGGAAAAAAGTTGCCGCTGTCTATTGTGACCTGATGTTTCGAATTGGATTTTGGTCGAGGGCTGCCACATCGATAGAATCATTTTCGAAAAGGTTTGAAAAGGGAAATCACAAAATTTTAAATCGAGCGTTCAGACTGAAGTGCATAGGCGTGCCGTGACCTAAAATCTGGCAGAGGCCAGTGGCCGAATGGCTCAGAAAATACGACTTCTTCCGAAAGGCACACATGCTTTTCATACAAGTTCGTCCGTTTTGTGCTTACAAATTAGATGTTCGTATAAACAACGAATGATAAGTCTTAGATTGCGACTTTAAAATGTTTCATGCATTGCTTTTCCACTAGCTGCAGTTGAAGGAAAAAATTTGAAATAGTTCCTATGCAGTGCCGTCCTAAGATATTCGGCGCCCGTGAGCTACTAAAAATAATGCGCCACTCGTCATAAGAAAATACAATTTTGATGGCTAGTGGAAACTGAAATACAAAATATAAAAGTTTCAGAGTTAAACAATTTTATACCTTCGGATTTGTAAAGGTTAAATGATTCCGTATTTCGTTTCGTTTCGTTGTTCTAAAGAAGCGTATAATCAAATAATGCTTTCAATTGTAGTATCGACTTTTTGAAGTGATATATTAGTTTTATCTATGATTTCTAATATTTCGCTCCAAAATGCTATCATAATAGCAGTTTCCAGTGAATTGAACTCATTTAACAACCCCTCATCCTCAAATTTTGTTGCAGGCTTTTGAAAATTATCTTCGAAAATTTTATTCAAAGCATCTTTAAAATTTTAATAACCGAAAACAATTACCTTCACTGAATCAGCTCTTGCTAACCAACGAGTGTCGCTTAATTTTTTGGACACTTTGTTTTTTTTGTTTTTCAAAATTTCCCATCTTGATGTTGACGCGGAAAAGAAATTGTATAGATTATAGATTTGTACGTAGTATTCCACCGCCGACTCTCCAATTAAATTTAAAGGATGTGCTGCACAGGGTACATAAATGGCAAGAGTTTTATAGATTTAATGCGAGCTTGGAGGCCGCTGTATATACCCGACATATTAGAAGCATAATCATAAGATTGCCCTCTAGAATCTTCCAAATTGATATCTAAATCAGCTAATAGTTTTAAAATACAATCTTCCATTTCTGCGCTCTTATGCCGGTTTTCCACCAAGCAGACAAGTTAAGTTTTTGTTTTGTTCATGTTTTTAAAAGCATGGAAAACAAAAACTCGAACTCGAACAAATCTAAAATACTGTTTCAACTAAACCGACAGTGCTCTATCGCAGTTTCGTTTTCAATATCTCCACGAAGCGGTCTCAATAAGAAAACACACCGAAACCTTTTGAAGTTACCGCTTCTGGTCGGGACACGAAAAACAGAACAGAAACAGTCGAAAAAAGCTCGAGTTTGTAAAAAAATGATAAGAAGTCAAAGATTTGTTTTTTCCGACACGAGCTTTTGCTGAGTTTTTGTTTTGTCCGTTTGGTGGAAAACCGGCATTATGGTCAGTATTTTCTAAAAAAAAATTAAAACATAACATCAATAAAAATTGCCGCTCCCAAAAAGCTTGCGCCCAGGGCTATAGCCCATTTAGCACTGTGGTTAGGGTGGCCCTATTCCTATGAGTCCTCCTTCAAGTAGCAGCCATAGAAAAATGCTGTAAAAATGTCTTCACTCAATTTACGGAACTCACTCTCTCTTAGTTTCGAGTACCAACCAAAAGAGAGTCCTTAAAATTGAATTCAATGTGATTGCGAGATTCGAGAATATATCTTGAGTAGTAGCAGCGATGCCAGATTTGAAGATTTTTCTTCAATTCGAAGATTTTTAACGTTCCCGAAGAGTTTAAGATTTTGATGGATATGTAGAAGCTTTTTTTGTATTCGTAAGATGTTTTCTTCAATTTCGATAAAACAAATTGTATTTATACATTCCTAGCTTATTTTCTATTGTTTTCGCAATTCTCACTAAACGTTATTATTTATGATTACTATTATATTTATAATATACGAGTATATGTATTTAAGCGTATAACAAAAAGTTTTCTGATTTCAATACCATCAAAGTAATAATTCAAAGTGAGAAATATATACTGGTAAGACTTCAGTTACAAAAAATTGTTCCGAAATTCAAATATATGAATCCAATATCGTAGGTATGTATAATATTTCATAAAAACTCGATATATTCGAAAACCTATTCTACTTAAAAATAATTTATTTATTCTAGGATCTCATAGCATCAAAAAATATTTGATGCAAATGTCGTTATGTTTAAGACCAATTTCTACTTTAATTTGTTAAATTGAAAACATCTTCTAAAGTTCTCGTAAAATTCAAAGATATTCTCAAAAAAGCTGGTTTTACATTCAAAAACGTTTGTAAATTTGAAGAAAACCTTGTTACAATTTCGTAAAACTACAAAATTATTCATGAGAGTCTTGTTATTTTCAAAAACAATTTCTAATTTATTTTGCTAAATTGAAAAAATCTTGTAAAGCTCTCGTCAGATTTATATTGTTTGTATTGTTAAAAAAATTTGACAAAAAACAATTGGCAACAAAAAGTTTGCGGATAGGAAGGAATTACTTTTCTGGAAGGGGCCAGAATTATTTTTCTGGGAGGGTCCAAGCCGGGGCCTGGGGAGGTTCCGGCTCCTCCTGGCCCCCCCCCCAAATGGGGCGCCTATGCTGAAGTGCAGTGTGAAAGATTTTATCGAAGACGGAGAGATTCCTCCAAGCAACGCGACCAAAGATCTTTTTCCAGTTTCAACCTAGCGATCCTCGTTCTAGTTTGAGTATGTCTGTTTTGGCGATGCCTCACTTCTGCACAGTCAACAGAATGACCTAGCCCGGAAGAGTTGAAGGAACCTTGTCGCAGTGCTAGATCTTGAGGAACTCTGGAGTTGTTGTTTGGTATGGGGGAAGACACGCAGCGAAGCAGCGCATCTTAAGCACTCGGGCCAACATGGCTCAGGTAGGGAGCGACCCTGGGGTTCTGAACTGATACCTGATTCTGACTGATTAAAATTCAGTTCTCAACATACTGACTGTTATTGGCTCTATGCTCCCTTCAGAAAACGAGACTCCTCTGAAGTTTGGTGGTGAAGGTTTAAGCAGGTGATGTGGGGACGAGAGGGTAGCAATCAGTCGTGAGCTGGTTACCAGTTCACTAGTTCCGGCACCGTTACTCGGGGCGAAGTTCGTGGGGATCCCAGGTGTCTCGTCTTTGCTCAAATTAATTGCGGGTGTTGCTGGAAGGTGGTGCATGGACGAAGGTGGTGATTGGACGTAGATTTAAGGAAGGCTCTCTGATGCGTGGAGAGGTGCTTGAGTGGCTTAATAGAAGCAATTATCCGATTGTTGGCCTTACAAGAAACCGGGTTTAAGGTTGACCTGAAAGTCTAGTCCTCATTGATTCCCGGTGTTGTGGAAACAAGGAGATATAATGGCACCATTATTAGGAGGTTAGGTTAGGTTAGCTGGGTAGCTATTGACAGAGATAGCTAACACATAGACCGCTAGATGGGTCCGTTGTGATCCCACTGCACCACAGCACGGCGCCTACGGCTGATGGCTGTTTTATTTGGCTAATTTTCAAGAACAAACTGAGCTCAATTGGCCGCGGTATTGTTCTATCAAATATTTTTCCGTGTTTCTTGGTGCGGAGGTGAGGAGAGTTGGAAGGAATTGTGAAGAAGAAAGGGGATACCGAACTTAATCAGTTTTAGGAATGGGAAGAAAGATCAGGGCCGGGTATGACAGTGTACTAGCAGGTGTTACCGAGGCCTGTTCGTCCTGATCGGTTTAAACAATTTCGAGCCAAAAAAGATTATGTTAAAAAAATTACTCTTTTATTTCCCAGCATATCATGAAGAGACACCAGTTCTGAACACGTGAAGCATAGTTCCACTTTCCTGATCCTTTCCAAACATAGTTCGGGTAGTTTTGGCCAAAAAATGGTCAATTTTATCAAAAAAATTAGCAGAACTACCGCCACAAAGTATCAGGACGTCAGGAACTCTTCCACGAGAAACCCATTTTAATGCTTACATTTCTGGTTATTTGTTCAATTGTCCGCTTTTGGGTAAAACCAGCAGAACTATTATTGAATAAAAGAACGATTTCTTCCGACCGATTTCCACTTTATTAAACACACGTCTTCTTTCTTTGACGGTAGCCGAACGAGAGAGAGAGCGAGACCTTTTCCGGTTACTTCAATAGGCAGCGATTAATTTCCGCGCCATCTCTTGTTCGGCACATCATTTACAACACTATGTTCAAAACAAATTGCATGTGCGTTAAAAACACGTCTTAACTTTTGATTTAGCGGAAAATGATATGCTGCGGGAAGTAAACATTTTTTAATACTACGTTTTTCGGCTTAAAATGCTATAAGTATTCCTAAAAAGTATCAGGGACTAAAGAACTTATGTACATGCGAGAAGAACTTCCTTTTATGTCATAAAGCCTAGTACTGTGTTCCGAGCGAAACGAAATGAACTGTCAAAGTCCATATAAAAAAAAGGAAATTTTCGCTGATATTTCACGACGAATTATTTCGCTCGTTTTTCAGTACTGTGTTCACGGACGGAATGGACATTTGCCGTAGTCACTAAGAGATGGCGCTCGGTTTCGTGACAGTTTCGATTTATTCGGTGCGGTAGGCTTTTTTGACAAGCGAAATATTTGACAAATTGAAATTTTCAACAGTTCGCTGTCAGCTGATTTTGTTTGTGCTCTCGATTTTTTTTCTATTCGTGTTTTTTTAAATTTTCTGTGTGAATTCATTCGAAGTTATGAATTATAATAAAAGTGAAAAGGTACGTGTGTGCGGGATACCACAGAAAATTTAATTTCCGGTTCTTTTGTAATGTTTACGTGACAACTTTGCCCGATGTGTTGGTCAGAAAAGATAATTACGAAACCGGGTATTTGTTTATTGTAAATAGTGTTAATTAGTACACTTTACTCCGGATGCCAAAGCATTTGCCAGTTTGTTTCCGTTTTTAGTTTTATGTAGCATTACTTAAAAATTGACACAAATAAATCGAATATTCAAAAATCGCGCGCTTTTCTATCACTGACATCTAGTAGTCAACAGTACGATTTATTTCACTTTATTTCTAAGGTGCCTTTTGCGTTCGATTTCGTTTAGCGGAACACAGTACTAGGCTTTAGATTAAAAATCATCTCACTAAAAGTTTACATCAAACTTACGCGGAGCACAGTACCCAAAAAACAAGGCGATCAAAAGACTCTAGTACTTGGGATTCGTGGCTTTTTGTAGAATTTCTGAAGTTAAGCCTGGATCTTTTCTTTATGAACAAACAAAAACAAATTTAAGAAAATTACAGAAAAAAACACCAACGGATAAAATTTAAATTTGAAAATTTCACCTCAAATTTTTATACCAATACCAACATTCACCTCACCACAGACTCCAGCTGTCAGAAATTCATTCTTCCGTCAAAGTTAGGCTGTCAAATTATCTCGGAAAAGCGACTCTGAAAGTTTTTCAGCTTAAAACTAAATAAAAGCCGAACCGTAAGTTCATTTTTCTTCCGTAAATCTTTATCCCGACACTCGATACGTCCTTATTCGCTCACGTTACAAATTTCAAAACAATATTATATAAGAGTTAGGTTAGAATCGAACTCACCCTCATTAAAGCCCGACAACTTTTTGTTTACAATTTTCACAGACGATCATGGGAGGACACCACCATCACGAACCGTACAAAGTACCGGACCCATCGATCTACAAAGTCGAGGCTATTCCCGAACTGAAGCAGGTCCAGGAAGCCTTAGCCCGTCAAGGACTCCGGGATCCATGGCTCAGGTAAGTCGGGAGCTCGGGAACACTTGGTCGCCACTTTCAACTCAACTTTGACCTTCTTTTTTCAGAAACGAGGTGTGGCGATTCGACCCCAAACTCCACGGTACCCACGCGCAACGCCTGACAAAATTTTTATTCCGCGGTTTCGGGATCGGATTTGCAGCCTTCCTGGTTACGATCGGAGCCGAGTACGCACTCTCGAAGGGCGACGATGAACACGGACACGGTCACGGCGGACACGGTGGCGGTCACTAGGTCCGTGGATGACCTGGCAAGGAACGGCTGATTGTTAGAAAAGAGGAGAAATAAAAAACCGAACAACTTTTAGTGGATACTTTGCATTTTCTTAAACTACGACACGAAAAAAAAGATCAAAACGGAATAACAACGAATCGAGAGAACAGCCGAATGTTTTTTTTACGTGGTACGCGGTTTCAGTTCTTCGTAGCACGGTCGTAGGTAAATAGCCGGCTTCTTGGCCGGATTACAGTATTCGTGGCCCTGAAATGGAAAACGAACGAATTATTAAAAAAAAACAAAACCAACTCACAAGCTTGAAGACACGAACCTTTGACCAATCGTAGCCAATGGCATAGGCAAAAATCTGTCCGTTCGCGTTAAAGCAGCACTTGGTTATGGGCTGGTCCATCGGTTCCGACGATTTCAGTTTGGTTCGCGCGTCCTTGTCCCAGAAGCTGAATGTTCCGTCCGAACCGACGGTTGCCAGGGTCCCGTGTATTGGATGAAAGGCTATGTCGTTGACGGCGTAGATGTCCTGGTAGCCGGCCGTACCGTTCAGCGTGAGACGATGGCATTTGAAAGTGAAATTGTCTTTGGGACTCACTGGATTCACGTATTGGATGGCGACACGTCCTTCGATGCTGCCGAGCGCGTAGCCTGAAAGGCGAAGCGATTTTTGTTTAGTAGTTTTCCCGATTTGGGAGAAATTTTCATCGTCACGTTCTGTTACATTTTTAGTACTTGTTGGGTCAAAGGTGGAATTATTGCAGGTCACTTGATTGCTTGGTTGCGACGTGAGAGGTCGTGATGAAGTTGTAACTGCTTCTACAGCGTACTAAAACTTAACTCGCAGTTGGTGGTTTCCTACGGTTAGCAGTAGCACATTGCTTCGAAATTCTGAGGAAAGGTCATTCACTCTCGACTACTGTCACGGCAGTTGTGAATAGCTTTGAAACCCTTCAAATTGAAATATTGCGTTTCAGATTCGTATAACCAGGTTTTCCCAAATACAGTAGATGCCGCTTATAGTAATCGCGGATAATGTTATAAGCCGCATTTTGTTATCAAACCAAGTTAGTTCCATTTTCCACAAACGAAATTCATCGCTTATTGGAATAAAAATTCGCTTTATGTTATCATTCGGGCCAGATTTCCATACAACATTACAAGTTTTGTGACTGTATTCTTAATCGCCCATCTTTTTTCTTCATGTGAATGTGATCAAAAAGGCAAAATAAAAACAATCTCAAAATTAAAGATGATTGCTCTTGATTTAACATTTATGTAAACACAAGGCGATACATATCATAGATTACTATGAGAAATTTCAGTCTTTTCGTAGCTTCAGAAAACTATTGATGTTGATCTCGTTCAACAGAATGAGCTCAACTTCGAGTAAGTTTTCGAGACAGTTTAATAGAAGTGGCGCGCTGAGCTGACAGATATGATCGAAGCTGGATCTAAAACGCTGTAAAAGGCTGAATTTGCTAAAAGGGGTGAATCAGAGAATCAGCACCACAGTAAGTGTCCTGACCAGACACTGTCTTATAAGCGGGCATGCTAAAAGACGGCGATTCTTTTCAAACGACTTTCTGTAGAAACTGCCTGAATGAGGACGAAAAGGAAACAGTATTTCATATTCTCTGTAACTTTGTGAAACATTGAAGCTAGAGTTGTAAATTACACTTAATGAATAAAAAAAATAATATTAGATGCTTCGAGCAATCTATATTTAAGCGTAGGAAAATAAATGAGAAAAATTTTCCCCTTCGGCTATTGTTATCATCCGGTTAATGTTATTGATTATGGCCGGTCCCAAAGTGATTACAATAAGCGGCATCCACTGTATAACAATCTGAATGTCAGGATTTTCTACAAGATACCCTTCTATGTCTGCCATTTTATTCCGCATACTACGTAAATTTGCATAGAGAAATTTAATTTACTTGCCCATTATTACAGCTTATTATATTATCGATTCCTTAATTTAATTTTCTATTCTAAGTTTCGGTTGAGGTTACCTTCTATTCCCATTACTCTGCCGTTTTTTCGATTATTTAGAACGGTCTTATTTTTTATAAGGAACGCTCTTTTCGATTCTACTTTCCGTGCAAAAATTCGTCCATCCTTTGTCCATATATACTTGAAAGCCGGACGTAGGGATATTTTCGAGTCTCTTAATAAATTTGCAGTATATTTGGTCAGCAGTTCATTAAAATAAACACGACCTTGACCTAATGCTGATTGAATTTTATTACCTGGCATACCCGCGCCGATGCCCTGATTTTTATACTCTAGATGAAATCATATAGAGTATTATAAGTTTAATCCAGCCCGAAAAGTTTGTAACGCATAGAACCGAGCCTCGGACGAAAAAAAGTTATATATTATTTTGTGTTTAGTTGTGGCCAAAAACTCCAAATCCGTTTGCTGTCCGTCCGTCCGTCCGTCCGTTTGCACGATAACTCAAGAACGCGTTGGCCTAGGAAGTTGAAATTTGGTCACCACCTGTAAAATGGGAAAAGTAAGGCTAAGTTCGTTAATGGGCGATATTCTTCCACTCCTTCGGGTACCTCCCATACAAGAGTCCTTAAAACACGTATTCTCAATTATTGCTCGAATGCTTCAAGTTAGGAACTTCAAATTTTGCATACTTAAAGTTTACAATGTTTGAAACGAAAGTTCCGAATATGATGCAAATCGAAAGAGTCCGTCGTGTAGCAGCCTACAAAAGTCCTTCAAAAATGTATGCAAGTTACAGAATCCACTACAACTCTAGTATGAGTTAAAGCAGGGATTCAAAATTTTACAGGAATTAGTTTTATATCAAAAGCAAGACTGAGCTCATTAATTAGCGCAATCCATCAACTCCTTCGGGTAGCTGTCATACAAAAGTTCTTAAAACACGTGTTCACCAATATTGAACGATAACTTTAGAACGCTTTAAGTTACGACTTTGAAATTTTGCATACGTTGATTTTATAATAGTCGCAGCTGAAGGTATTAATATTGTTACATGTAAACCTTTATACGAGGGGACCACAATGGATCCACAGTGATCTCTCGTGATGGACTGGGGCACATTGCTTTAGTCCACCCTTCTCAACCTAACCTAACCTACATGTAAACCTGGCAACCGCGCAACCGTGCAACTCGATCGTTTCACATAATGAAAACAACAACAACCGAATACCTAGTTGCAAAATAACCCAATCAGAAACCTAGCTGAAGATAAGGCGAAACAACACGATTGTATCTCTCTTCTTATCGAATGCTCTCCAATGTACTAGAATCCAATTAGAATCAAAGTCGAAAGATCTCAAGCTCACTTGAATCTTCTACATAAACCACTGAACGAAGATCAAAATCGAAAGCTCTAAAGCTTTCTAGAACAATCCACACGCATCGAACATTCAAGTACACCCTAGACTGCAACCGTCTAGTATATAAGCAGGTGAAGCTTTCAGCGAAGACACAGTAATTTTTATTACGTCGACTGTGACAGCCAGCGTGTATTCGCGACCGTGTTGAGAGAGAACGAAAGTGAACGAGTCAAGCGATATATGGTATAAGCGGGCGGTATTGCCATACAGTGCGAATATAATTCTGTGAATTGAAGTGCGACTGAATAAATTATCACTTATTTTTATTTTAACCGAATTGTGTTTTACTTGAAATCCCGGCGAACCCCTAGCTCGCAACAATATGAAAAATATCCCGTAATTCATTCATGTAGTTGCCATACAAAAATTCTGTAAAAATGTCCCAATTTAATTTATGGAACTCACTATAACTCAAGAAATCGTTTAACCATCCATCGAGTAGCCACTACACAATAGTTTCTACCTATAAATAAAAGGTCTAATTGTACTCGTATGTGCACTCCTCATTCTTTTGATATATTCCCAACTAAAATATAAATCGGAGTTCAGTATTTCATCTAGAGTATCATACGATTGGCTTGCAGCCGATCGTGACTGCGTTATGTTTCACCATAGTTTTAAACCCGTTTAGGAATTCGATGCGTGAGTTTGTATTCGTAAATGATGCTATAATGCCGCGACTGCAGCAACGAGGATTACGTCGGCACTTCTCCGTTTTGAGCGCAGGCAACACGACGCAGCACAAGAACCGATCGACTAGACAGACAAAACCTGTTGGTTTTAACAGTAACGCTCTGACGACATCCCGTCGAAATACCTAGCAGTGGCTCCGAGAGGATCCATCCGTACGACTGAGATGTTTAGCGGGTTAAAGTTCAGCGCTGACTAAGGCTTTCAATGCTTTTATTCCTCGTTAAAAAAAAACCCATAAAAACAAAACCCGGATCACATGAGGGCAAGGAGGTGTTCTGTGGCCAACTGAGTGCAACAGATTTAGTGACGCAGTATCGCGTAAAGTTCGGACATCTCAACATACAAGCTTAGGTCATCGCAACTTAACACAACCGCAGAATTTCTAGTGTACCGACCATTGGCGGATACAGGGGGGGGGCGGAGGGGGCGGCCGCCTCCCCCCAAGAGCAATTCCGAATTTTCTAAACATACATACTTCAACCGTTCTCCGATTTTTTTTACTCCATTGCAATGTGGACTGTAATTAGCATTTACTGTAGTTCTGCGGTGCACTGCGAAGCATAGAACAGAACCGTGATAAAAAGATTACAAGACAACATATTGCGTAGCTAATAGGGTCATTCCATCAAGAATCGCCAAGAATGACGAAATTTGTGACCTTACCATCTCCGATTCCTTTGAAAATTTTTGTACTTTAAGAACTAGTGAAAAAAATAATTGAAATCCAATTTTTTGTTTCTATCTAATTTTTTTTGCTAGGTATAGTATGTTAAAGATTTCCCAAAAAAGATGTCCGAGTCCTTTGAAAATTCATATCTCTGGTACTGTTTATCCTTGAATAATAAAGTAGGGCTCACTTTAAAGATTGTTGTTGTTTTTGCTAGTTAATGTTGTGAACGGAGGCCTTGGAGTAAATATTTTGTCTTGAAAAAGTCAAAATATTCGAAGGGAAAGGTAAGGTACGGGAATCAGTGGGCCAATTTCACCTACGTCCAAATTGGTGGCTGAAGTTCGAACTGGAGTGACGCGCTTGCTGTCGTCCGGTCTATGCGGGGGGGGGGCTATGGGGGGGGAGGGGTACGTTGCTCGAAAAATCAGACCATAAACCCTACGCCTGTACAACAAAAGTCGCGCCGACTTATTCAGGGTATTAAAATTTAGGATATCTTTCCCAATAGGTCATGAGAAACAGAGAAGCGATGGATTGCGCGACTTCGTGACTTGTCAGGGCGCTCTGGTGTTGTAGCGCCCTGTCTGCCCACCCTGAACTTCTGTATGTTGCCACGACGTGAATATTCTTTTTTTGAAAAATGGCGCCCAACGTGGGGCTAGACACAGCTACGCGACGTGCACAAAACGTAGCTCACTAACACACGTGAGGTCGGAAAAATTCCGCGCACAAAGTTGATGAGCAAAAGGCCTCCGTTCACAACAGTTAAAAAATGAGATAGAAACAAAAACCTGAATTTCAATTATTTTTTTCACTAGTTCTTCAAGTACAAACTTTTTCAAAGGAATCGGAAATGGTAACGTCACAACTTTGGCGATTCTTGATGAAATGACCCATAATAAAATGAAAACAATATGATCCTGCCATCAGAGGACCCTTTCTTTTGTTAAGTTCAGTCCATGTAGCTAAATTCACACAGAACTTGAGCAAAGAAAATAGCCAAATCAAAAAAATTTCCGAATCCTCCCCCCCCCCCCCTCCCACCAACAGCAAGGTCTGAATCCGCTACTGGTATCGACCGCCGAATCCACGACCTCAGGGTTGTAGACTTGCGCTCTTAGTAGTTGATGCAGAGCTCATATGGGTTCCAGGTAACCAGGGCATTAATGACAGGGAGATGGAATGCAGGATTAGCTAAGGCGGGATCGGAGTCAACTTTGATCGGGCCAGAACCAGTTTTCAGTCTGCCTCTTGATTCTGTAAAGGCGCCATTGCTGTGAATAAATCAAAAATTGAGAGCTGACAGCATCTTCTGGGAATGAGGCGGACTTCAAACCTTGTTTAAGAGCCAGTCGAATTAACTGCGGTTTTTCGGCTCAAACTGAGCAGAGGAGAATGCGGTAGTCTGGGTAATTAACTTAATCTGGTGATAAAGAAGCTGCCGAGCAGCCTATTCTTCGCCATTCACACCGACGAATTTCTTTTAAAATCAATTGCGCTCTATCCAATGATGCGGTTCCTTCTGCTTCCGTCCGACTTCGACTCTAACCAACATTTCATTTCAGGTACGTCTCACCCTCCTTTCTTTTGATGAAGGTCAGCTTCCAGACGGGTCTCCTGGACAAGGAGTTAAGATCAAAATCTCTTCAACTACGGATTCAGTCTGAGATGAGCATGGAATCTTTGCATGCTACCAGACTACAGAGGCGTTCGCGATGACCTGGAAAACCCGTTTCGATCGCTTCGTCATCGGTTTTACTTTTGACTAGGCGCAACCCTAAGAATTTAATCCACGCAAGTCCCTTAATATCTTCACACAACTTTAGTCACAACAAATACAAAATGCTAAAAGAGTAGTCCCGTATTTTCACGAAGCCGGCTGATGAAGTCGAAATCAATGCAACGTCAATTCGTAAAAACTGAACGTGCGCGCCACTTAACGAGACTATTCCTCCAGAAACGAACGAAACAAAAAGAATAAACGCTACGATTTACCTAGCTTACCTGTCGGAGTATTCTTCTTGTCCTTAAAAATCGAAATAGCTCGGTGCTGGTACTTGAGCGGACTTTCCTGCCGCTTGAATTCTGTCGGATTATTTTCGAGTGTATAAGCAATAAGGCCCCTTCCGGCAGTCCCGACAACGGCTAGCGGGTAGTCCACGTCGGCACAATAACACCGTTCCGGCAAATTGATGGTCATCATTGGATTCGGGGATCGCGTGTCCCAAAACTAGTGAGAAGAAAGTCGTTAGTTGCAGAAGTGACCAGTCGACGCGTGTTACCTTCAACGTTTTATCCCACGAACCGGTCATCAGGCAAGTATAGTTGATTCCCTTGACCCAATGGCACGTCTTGACGGGCCCGTCGTGTGCAGCAACTTGAACAGCCTGATCGGACGCAAGGTCCCAACATTTCACCTGTTTATCACACGATGCCATAAACACTTTTGTTCCATCGTCTGACCAGCAAACATCCAAAACCGGACCGCCCATTGTTTTCATCGATTTCGGAACGGTTTTACCGCTTTGCTCGACTTCCCAGCAACGTACCTGAAACAGTTCGAACCGTCCGATTAGCGTGGATTTTGCATTTCGTCAATTTCAACTTACACAGCTGTCCCAACTGCCGGCTACGATGTAGTTCTGTTGCAACGAGGCCGGGCTGAATTCGAGCGCGGACACAGAATCTTCGGGTGGCGAGACGACCTGATAGTCTTTCATGGGATTCGATGGAGCCGCCGTTGTTGCCGTGCCGAAGGTGTTTCCACCGCCTAGAGCCGAAGGACCGAACATCTTTTTTTTTTCCCGCTAGAAAAGAACGCAAAAGTGCAGTGAACATAACCTGCAACGGACGAAATGGTCGCCGGCTTTTAACTTACCTGCACTCTACTTAAAGATACCGACGAAGACTAGACTTACATGCAACGATTTTGCAATTGCAATTGACGAAATGTGCGAACTTAAAGTTAATAAAGCGACTCGGCTTCGCGATCCTATTTGAATGCCGCCGCAAAACAATGCAATAAGCAAAATGTCAGTTTGATGCATTCCGGGTGTCGCTGTCAGACTTCTGGTGGGTATTATTGCGGTGGGCGTTATTACGAAGCGACACCTGGTGTGTTGTCGCGCAGAGTGGATATTTATCCGTTACCGTTTGAATCACAATACGACATGTGCTCTCTTATGGCAGCGAGACGTGGACATTAGCGCGATCTTCCGAAAAAGCAGTTAACGCATTCGAAAGAAAGGCCCTCCGAAGAATTTTGGGAACTGTGAAGGAAGGAACGGACTGACGAATAAGATACAACCATGCGCTGTGTCAACTCTTCGAGGAGCCAGAGCTTCATCGTTCATCAAACTACGTAAACTGCAGTGGAAGATAGAAGAATCCCCAAACGTGGTCTTAAGGGCAAGGCGAGTAGTAAAAGGCCAGTAGGCAAAACACGCAAGCGATGGGAAGACTTGGTTTATGAAGATAGCAAAGCTATCTTAAAAATTAGCAGCTGAAGGATGCGGTTTTTGGATCGAGACGATTGGAGGCGACGACTTCAAGAAGCCAGGGCCCGATTTGGGCTATCGCGCCTTTGATGAATAAGAAATATAAGTAATAAACTTGAAATTACAATACGAGGGTGGTTTGATAATGACCTGTAAAAATCAAAAAGGAGGGGACAGGTAAGGAATTAGTTTTTTTTTATCTGAACCATCCTTAAATAGATTACCTGCAAAGGTTAAGTCTGATACCTCTTTTAATTTTTTTGAAACAGCTGTCTAAGCAAGTCAAATTCTAGTAATTTTTAAAAATGGATAAAAACGAATTTCGTGTGTTGAACATAACTATTTAAAAGAAAAAAAAGGTAAAGTAACCAAAGAAAAATTTGATAGACATTATGAGGACTCTGCACCATCGATCCGAATGATTTACAACTGGTTTTCTGAATTCAAATGTTGTAGTACGAGCACAGAAACCATACCAAGTCCAGATCGTCCAAATCAGGTCACCACACCAGAAATGATCGAAAAAATCCATGATATCGTGATAGAAGATCGTCGAGTGAAAGTGCTTGAGATAGCTAAGGTAGTATACATCTCATCTGAACGTATTTTGGAATGTTTTGAAACATTTTTTGAGAAAGCTATCCGCAAGATGGGTGCCGCGTTTGCTCACAATCGACCAAAACGCAATCGTGCTACAACTTCTCAGCACGGTTTGCAACTGTTTCAACGTAATCCAAATGAAATTATTCGTTGATTCGTAAATGTTGATGAAACATGGATTCACTACTACACTCTAGAAACCAAACAACAGTCAAAATAATGGGTGGAAGCGCGTTCAAGCGCACCGAAGAAGGAAAAACCCGTTCTATCGGCTGGAAAGATTATGACGACAGTTTTTTGGGATTCCAATGGAACTACTTGGAACTACTTGGACTACTTGCAGAAAGGGAAAACAATAAAGGGAGCATATTATACTGAGTTATTGGTTCGATTGAATGTTGAAATCAAAGAAAAACGGCCTCATGTGGCGAAGAAAAAAGTCTTGTTTCATCACGACAGCGCTCCGACTCACACGTCCGCTGTTCCAATGGCAAAATTGATTGAATTACGGTACGAATTGCTTCCTTACCCACCGTATTCTCCAGATTTGGCCCTCTGCTACTTCTTATTGTTTCCAGACTTGAAAAAATGGCTTGCTGGAAAAAGATTCACCACGAATACTGACGTCATCAATGAAACTAACGCCTATTTTAAAGGGATGGAGAAATTAAATTATTTGGAAGGGATCCAAAAATTGGAAAAAACCCTGGACTAAGTGTATCGAGCTAAAAGGAGACTATGTTCAAAAATAAAATAAATAAAGGTCATTATCAAACCGCCCTCGTACCTACCGAATCATTTGTACCAGGAAGATAAAATTTATTTCTCTGCATAAGATTACAAGTGAAGTCTGTTAAATGTAAAATTTTTGAAGGTGAAGGTGGAGCGCGAAAGTGGGGAGAGAAGCCCTCATTATTATTTCTCAAAAACTGCAAAGGATAGAAAGCTAAAAATTTACGACTATATAGAGCCACAATAGAGGCATCCTAGATTTAAAAATCTTTAACAGTGGTAGTAAGGTACGGAGGTGGGGTGGCTTTTTATATTTCAGACACAGCTTATGCTAGAAAGTTAAAACTTAGTATGCGACTGACAGCCTAAAGAATAACCAGGAGGCTATTTGGAACGTTATTTTTTCGGTTGCATAGTAAACTACTTCGGATCTCAGCATTAGACGCGTTCCGGACTTCTACCCAGAAAATAATAAGGTTGCAACCGACTATTTTTTAAATTCGACGAAGGTAGGTACGAGTAACTGCCCATGAGAACACGGACACACTTAGACCTATAAAGGTCCGTTGTGCTACCACAGGATCATCTAAATTCGGGGAAAGACTACACTAAGTAAATTAGTTGAGTAAGTGAGTGAGTAGCTAAAAGCGATTAAAGGATGTTGTTCACAGGCATTTTGCCGTGTTCAAAATTCGTCATGCTCCCTTGACCGAGGTCTGCGTACTCCACTGGACGGTCGTAATATTCATGTCATACCGATTCTTACTACATTCACGTTTCTATCAAATAATTCACATGACCGTGGCAAATTATCTACTCAAAGAAAGTACCCATGAAGTCTGAAATATTACACAAAAGGTGATCAATTTCCGCTCCCATCGATCAAATATTCGAAGTTAGAGCTCACAAATGAAATAAATTTCAAATGTACTCTGTCACCACCTTATTGCAGCTCGTAGTACTGTAACAACACCCTTATGACTTCACTTTTATGCGGCACCATTTTTGAATTACGTACTTGACACTGGACTAGAAACACCGAGGGTTCAACATTGACCAACCTCAAAAATTATTTTTTGCTCTAAAATTATGTTGAAGATATTGCTATTTAACCGTATTGTGTCAATAATGAAAATTAAAAATTATTTCTGACGTCAAAAGCAGATAAACATATCTAATTGAAATTTGAAGGTTTTGGGCTTCAAATTTTTTGGAACCCCGTTTGAACTTAATGGAACTAAGCTGTGATAATTGCAAATAAATTGCTCATTTTAATGACTAATAGGTGTACCTTGATATTGGGGGGGGGGGGGGGGGGGGCGAACATTATATCGACATAATGTAAATGACTGTTCTTAACTGATAGCAGATAATTAATTTATTAGTAAATTTTCCATTATTCATAGAAATCGTGAATTACCGAATGTCGATAAGTTTCGATAGTAACTACAGACTTTAACGTCAATTTAATAACAGTCTGAAAAACATACCGCATAAATGATAGGCAGCAGCCAATCGGATAATACTCCAGATAAAATGCTTAACTCGGATTTATTTTGAAGTTGAGGATAAGTGTGAACTTAACGGAAGGAATGACCAATTGTTCTGGATTACATAACGTAACACTGGCTTTGGTGGTTTTTCTTATCTCAAAAACGGCTTTCCCTAGAAAGTTGAAACTTAGTACGTATATGCAGATGTACTACAGGAGTAATTAAGTCAAATAAAAAATCCGATTTTCATTGGCGTACAAAGGTGACTAATAAAAAACTGGTTTTTCTTACATTTTCACGAATTTTGTCATATCTCTTAGGCATGCCGAGTTATTCAATGAATTTTACTTCTGTAGGTTTTTAAGGTTTTAACAATCAATATATCGAATAAAATCTTACGTACTCTTGTAGCTGTTGTTATATATAATCGAAAAAAATTCATTGTCTTATCATAATTCAAAAATTACAGGCGCTGTGTGTCCGGCCGTGGACCCTGGAAAAACGGAGACGTCATCGCAAAAACGCTGCACAGCCGCCATTTTGAATTTAATCGCTTCAAAAAAATTACTGTACATAGTCAATAATATGTATTATAAACACCCATTTTTCTAATCTCGATTTATTTTGTAGTTTTTCTGAAAAAAATGCCCCAAAAAGGCCTATTTTTTTTAGCCTCTAGAGTGGCCTAACCCCTTAATATAAGGGTCTAGAAACAATTTTCCAAATTTTTCGATATGTAAAGTGGTTATGTACATTTTCACGAATTCCGAAATATATCTTAGGTTTAATGAGATATCGAATCCGCTTTCACTTCTAAAGGCTTTAAATCTAATCGAAAAAAAACAATTTAAGAACTCTTTGATATTCAACCTCCTATGTGGTGTAAAGTATTGTTCAAAAATCTGCCAGCAGTTTGGACGCAAGTTTATTATTTAGTCCGGTTCCATGTTAAGATGCAGTGTAGGTTACTATGAGACTGACAACCTAAAGAATAATCAGGAGGTAATTTGGAACGTTATTCTTTAGATGGTCAGTCACATAGTAATCTAAGACCCCGGTAAAAGCTTGTAGAAAAATAAAAATAAATTATTTGGTGTTAAACGCAATTCGGTTACAACCTATCCCCGGAAAAACAACTATGTTACGGAGCTTCTAAAGAAAAATTCAAAACCGACTAAGGAAAGACCGTGATATCCCAGATACGATAAGAAAATAGAGGCTATACCCTTAGATGATTAAACAAAAATAGTAATAGTATATAATGGGAATAGAATAAAATTTAAAAAAAATTAACGAAGAAAAAATATAATAAAATAAATGAAAAAAGAAAACACAAAAAATACTTTATTATTAAAATAATAAAGTAAAAGTTAAAAATTAAATAAGAAAAAAATAAACGATTGAACAAATAATTAAATAAAAAAATGGGAAAAAATTGAAAAAAATGAGGAAAAATAAAAAAAAGTAAATGAGGAAAAACTAAATAAAAGGAGAAAAAATAACAAAAAATAAGGAGAAAAAATAACAAAAAATAAGGAGAAAAATTAACAAAAAAAATCTGCCAATGGTCTGGGCGAAACTTTATTATTTTCGGGTCAAAGTCGGAGTATATCATCAGTTGTTTCGAGATTATTGGGTCTCTGGGAAAGCTAACTTTCTTCTTGAAATAAAAATATTTAAAATATAGATTTTTAGCAGATTAAAAATTGTGTAGATATTTGAATTTCGGTACATTATGTACACTAAAAGCACATAGAAGCAAAAACGAATTTGTTGCCTTATCAGAATTTAGAGATATGACGAATTGTTAAAACGTATACAAACCCATTACTTCCACTTGGGGTTTGAATTTCGAAAAATTCTGAAACAGGTTTTTAGAAGATTTTATAAGAAGCAACTTGATATCTCATGAGATTCGAGGGATTTTGAAAAATTTGTAAAAACGTAAGCAAACCCTTCCCACCATCTTGGTTTTTGAAATTCGAAAAATCGTGAAATGGGTTTTTAGGTTATTACACCAAATGCCGTAATAACCAATTTTATATCTCATCAGAACTAAGGGATGGCAAAAATTGTGAAAACATATACAAATCCTTGGGGGTTGAATATCGAAAAATTGAGAATTGTGTTAAGTTTTGAGATATGACAACACTGATGTGAATACGTTAAATTTGACATTGTCGACATAAAGTTTGACATTTTTAGTGGTGAACGTACTCAGAACGTGTTGTCATACGAGTGCTATTTGTGTTGTTTACATATACTTGAAATATTCATCTTGGTCGAAAAATGAAATTAAATCCTGAACATTTTCCTGCGATGATTCTCTATGACTTTCGACGTGGATTAAACCAACAGCAGTGTGCCAATCAACTCGCTTCAACTTTTGGTGATGAAGCACCATTTCGAGCCACCGTGTTTCGCTGGTTTTCTGAATTCATCGTGGTCGCACTTTGCTACAGGACGAATTTCGTGAAGGTCGTCCAAAATCGGCAGTTGTGCCAGAAAACATTGATGCTGTGCGTGAACTGATATTGCAAGATCGTCATGTGACATACCGTGAGATTGAGGCATTCCTGGGTATTAGTTCCACTCGCATACATTCAATATTGCATGAACATTTGGCTGTCAAAAAGATTTGTTTGCGTTGGATACCGCATAATTTGACAATCGTTCAAAAAAAAACTCGTGTCGATTGGTGCAAAGAAATGTTGAAAAAATTCAATTGCGGTGCTTCAAAAGACGTCTATAAGATCGTGACAGGCGACGAATCATGGATCTATGCATATGAACCCGAAACTAAACAACAATCGACTGTGTGGATCTTTCAAGACGAGCCAAATCCAACAAAAGTTGTTCGCGAACGAAGCACTTCGAAGCAAATGGTCGCTGTTTTTTCGGAGTAACTGGACATGTCGCCACCGTTCCATTAGAGCGACGTAGAACGGTGAATTCTGAATGGTACACCAGAATTTGTTTGCCAGAAGTTTTCGGAAAAATCAGGGAAACCAATCGCCGAAGACGAATCATTCTCCAGCACGACAATGCAAGCTGTGGCACATCAGCTCAAACAAAAACGTTTTTGAGCATTCAAAACATCGAATTGATGGGTCATCCGCCGTACATCCCTGATTTGGCACCAAATGCTTTCTTCTTATTCCCGCAGATCAAAAATAAATTGCGAGGTCATCGTTTTTCCACGCCTGAAGAAGCGGTTGATGCGTTCAAATCACGTGTTTTGAGGTACCTCAATCGGAGTGGAAAAACTGTTTCGCAAATTGGTTCAAATGCATGCAAAAGTGTGTTGATCTTCATGGAGAATATTTTGAAAAACAATAAAGCGATTTTTAATTATAAATATTTTTTTTTATTTGTCTATCTCAAAACTTAAGTAGCAACCTACGTAAAAAGTGTGTGAAAGTGAAAAGCGATCTAATATCTCATCAAACCTAAGAAATATGTCGAGGCTTTGAAAAGCATATAACCCCCTTATACCAATTAGGATTGAATATCTAAAAATACTGAAATTGACTTTTTGGCGCTTATATAGGAAACCCTAGGGAGTAAAAATTAATTCGATATATCATCAGATCTAAGCAATATGTTGGAATCTATGAAAACATATGCAACCTCCTTACACCCATTTCGGGGTTGAATATCCAAAAATCCTGAAAGAAGTTAATAGATAAATATGAAGACAGTACGAGAAAGTAGAAACCAATTCAATTTCTAATCACTTCTAAAATATATAACGGAATTCGTGAAAACGTGTTCAACCCTTTTATACCCTCTTAGGGGCTGAATTAAGGGAAAAAACTTGAAAACAAGTTTTAGACGATTATTACGCAAGCCCATGAAAGTTAAAAGATATTCGATATATGATCAGACCTGAGGGATATGGCAGAATTCGTGAAAAAGTATACAACCACTTTACACCCCCTTAGGGGTCGACTTTCAAAAAATCCTGAAAACACTTTCTAGGTATTTATATGAAGAAGCCGTAGAATAAAAATAAATTCAATATTTGGGAAGACCTAATAGATATGACGAAAATCGTGAAAATATATGCATACCATTTTCACTTATAATTTTTTTCGCACCCCTTCCGAACACCAATAGATATTAGGAATTTTTTTTAATCAAAATTACTTTTCTACTAGTTGTTTTACATATTTATATCGAGTTTCAACTTTGTAGCATAAGCCGTTCTATAAATAGGGAAAACACCCCCCACCCCCGACCATACTACCCCTATAAAAAAATATGTTTTTATAACATGCTACTACTATAGGTCTATCCAAATACCAAGTTTCAGCTTTATATCATTATAGGTTCTTAAGATATAAAAATCGGAACCTTTTCTTTTTCACCCTCCCCCACCCACACCCTCTACACCAACACTCCCAAACTTTTTTTTCTGATAGGGGTGCATTAGGCCTACTTCTGGTAAAAATTCTAAGCATCTATCTTACACTGTTCTTGAGATTTGAGACGTCTTTTTTTTGAAAAATGCTTATCCCCTCCGCTTTCATGCTCCACCTCCCTCTTAAAAAATATTACTTTCAGCAAACTTCACTTGTCAACCTTTATACACAAACCGAATTTTATTTGTCTAGTGCAATTGGTCCGTGAGATTTAATCTAAAGTTTTTCACCCCCACCTCCGCACGCCACTGCACCCACTCAAAAATTTATTGACCTAAATGTGACCTTTTTGGTTGGACACTTTTACTTTCAACGCTTCATTTATCTGTGGCCTAACGTGTCTACGATATGTTTTCGAATTAAAGCCTTTAGTAAAAGATTTGCAAGTGAATAAATATTTTATTTAGGAAATAGGTAGCAAATAAAAAGCTATGATAAGATGCCATACTAAACTACAAAAACTGATTATTTATTGGTTAATAAAATTAATTTAGGTTAAATAACCTATCCAAAATTTTTGGTGCCATTCCAAAATGGGTTCCGTTTCTGTACAATATTTCCCGTAGCAAACATTGTTGTAAGCAGCAATTTGTTTTTATTTTCAAAAACATGAATACTAAATTGAAATTGAAACGCCGCTTCCGGAACATAGAGTGGAGCATTTTCTGTTGATAGTGCGTAATCTTTTAAAAAATATAAACCCTAAAAGATAATTTTTTTTTTAAAATAAAGAAAAAATTTATACATTTAATATTCGTCTTACCTTTTGAACAGGACATTGCTCTGGAAGCTGTCCGTATTTTAAAAATTCGCTTATTAAAATCAGCATAAGATTGCTACGATTGTTCCGTTTCAGAATTGGGCAAAAATTGTCATGTGTTTGATTGAATAGGACCACTTCATTACCTGAAGGTGATTTCAGAGACACAAACAAATATATGCCGAAAAGTTCAACAGGTTGAAAAACATTAAGATATGCCGTCACTTTCGTAGATAAATCGTCGTTGATCGAACAATTCAATGAGCCGTATTTTGTATTCAATGCTTGCACATCACACTTTGATATGTGAATGTAGATATTTTGCTGTAATTATATTAAAATCGAATTTTTTTTAAAATTATTTTTATAGTATTATATTTGTAAAAAAAGAACCAAACACGAAAGCCTGGCGAGCTTTATTCATTTAAAGGTTTATGGATGTGCTATTGTTTGGGCTATGTGCAGCTATGTATAGTTCAGCGAGTTAGCCTAGCTTGCCCAATAAGAGCACGCTGGTCCACCCACCGATGATATAGTACTCGAGTTTTCCCTACATCCAAATCCTTCCTTTTCAACAAAGTAAGGTCTCACTTTCATATCCTCTTCTCCTTACCGGGGGTTGAGAGACAGGCTAACAATCTATCGCCGGAAAAAAACAACTATGTTGTAGAAGGTTTAATATGGGCTTTCGAGTTATGGAAGAAATTTAATCTTAAATATTATTGTAAAATATGTTGAAAACTTTAGTATTATGAAAATTACTTAAATTTTTTTGTTAAATCTACGTATACAACTAATTATATCCTGTAGAACTTTTATTACAAATTAAATCTTAGAAAATTAAACCTTACTTTTCCATTTATAAGTTCAGTAAAGCAATACAACAAAATAATAGAGAAAAATAAATTTTTGTACTGCATCTTTTAATATTGGAAGTTTTTTCGAGACTAAAATTTTCACATCGGCATTTTGAACTGATAAACCAGATTATATATTTCATAAAAACTCTTTGGTAGTGACAAGAAATCGTCACTGGGTGTTTAATTTTTCCACTTCAATACCCGGAAAATTGGCATAATAACCTTTTTTTAATTGCTCATTAAATAGTCATTACGATGACAATCGAAATGAAAAGTTGTGTACGAGCTAACGGACGAGTGACCTACGAAATACTTTTTCAGGTGGTAGAGGTGAAACTAATAAAACATTACGAATGAGCTATCCAGTTTGCTTGATCATTCTTTTTTCTTAATCATCTAAGGGTGTGGCCTCTATTTTCTGATCGAATTTGGGATATCACGGCCTTTCCGGATTTGAGTTTTTCTTTAGAAGCACTGTAACATGGTTGTTTTTCCGGGGATGTGTTGTAACTCAATAATTTTACTTTATTATTTTCTAAAATACAGTATTGTGATCGATTATTAAAAAAAAAAAAATTTGCACCCTCAAATTTTTTTTCACGTTTCATGACTAGTAGACACGAAAAAAGCAAAAAAAAATTTCTGTCCGTCTGTCCGCCGTACGCCGTTTGAAGGCTCGTAGCTCCCAAATGGTTTGAGATATTAAGTTGAAATTTTTTTTATGAATAGACTGGGTAGGCCACTTGAAGTGTCCAAATTCTGTGGGGTGAGGGTGTGAGGGGGGAGGAGGGGCATAGACAGAAATAGACAGACAATTTTGGTTTCTAGATCTCAGCTACCGCTTATGCTAGGAGGCTGAAACTTGGAATTTATATAGATCTTTGATAGTTGACCCATTTGCATAAAAATTGTCAATTTTGGTGAAGGGGTGTGTGAGTGGGACGAAAAATAATGCGTCCGAAACGCAAAAAAACCGATATCGACACATTCTAAAATACATATCTCCTAAACAGTTATCGTCACAAAATTGAAACTTAATGAATATCTGTAGGTATACTAGCACAATAGATTGGAAACAAATTTTTGAGTGTGGGCAGCGGCGTACGGGGGTGTGGGGTGAAAAACTTTCGATTACGATATCTCACGAACCAATTGCACTAGACAAATAAAATTTGGTTTCTGTATGAAGGTTGAGAAATGAAGTTTGAAGAAGTAGGCGGTGGAGCATGAAAGTGGAGGGGATACGAATTTTTCTAAAAAAATCACGTCTCATATTTCAAGAACAGTTTAAGATGGAAGCTTAAAATTTTTACCAGAAGTAGGCCTAATAGACCCCTAGCAGAAAACAGGGGGGGGGGGGTGTAGGTGTAGAGGGTGAGGGTGGGGGAGGGTGAAAAGGAAAAGGTTCCGATTTTTATATCTCGAGAACCTTTAATGACATAAAACTGAAACAGAACTATATTAGTAGCATGTTGGAAAATTTTTTTATAGGGACAGTATGGTAGAGTGGTGGGGGGTGTTTTTCCTATTTATAGAATGGCTTATGCTACAAAGTTGAAACTCGGAATGTTTATGTATCTAAATCAACTAGAAAAGTAATTTAGATTTCAAATATTCATTGGCGTTCGGAAGGGGGGCAAAAAAAAATAATCTGTAAAAATGGAATGCATATATTTTCACGGTTTTCGTCATATTTATTAGGTCTTCCCAAATATTGAATTCATTTTTATTGTACGACTTCTTCATATAAATACCTAGAAAGCGCTATTAGGATTTTTTGAAATTCGATTCCTAAGAGGGTGCAAAGGGGTTATATACCTTTTCACGAATTCTGCCATATCCCCCAGGTCTGATCAGATATCGAATATCTTTTCACTTCCAAGGGGTTGCGTAAAATTCGTCTGAAACTCTTTTTTAAGTTTTTTCCTTTTTCAGACCCTAAGAGGGTATGAAAGGGTTCAACAAGTTTTCACGAATTCCGTCATATCTTTTAGAAGTGATTAGAAATTGAATTGGTTTCTACTTTCTCGTGTTGTCTTCATATTTATCTATTAACTCCTTTCAGGATTTTTGGATATTCAACGCGCAAGTGGGTGTAAGGAGGTTCAATATCTGACGATATATCGAATTCACTTTCACTTCCTAAGGTTTCCTATACTATAAGCGCCAAAAAGACAATTTTAGTATTTTTAGATATTCAATCCTAAGGGGTGTAAAGGGGTTGTACGCTTTTCAAAACTTCGACATATTTCTTAGGTTTTATGAGATATTAGATCGCTTTTCACTTCCACAGACTTTTTATATAATCGTCTACAAACCCATATCTTAATTTTTGGATATTCAACCCCCAAAGGGTTTACATATGTTTTCACAATTTTTTCCATCCCTTAGTTCTGATGAGATATAAAATTGGTTATTACGGCATTTGATGAAATAAGCAAAAACCAATTTCCCGATTTTTCGAATTTCAAAAACCAAGCGGTTTGGAAGGGTTTGTTTACGTTTTCACAAATTTTTCAAAATCCCTCGTATCTCATGAGATATCAAGTTGCTTCTTATGAAATCGTCTAAAAACCTGTTTCATAAATTTTTCGAAATTCAAACTACAAGTGGAATTAATGGCTTTGTATACGTTGTAACAATTCGTGATATCTCTTAAGTCTGATAAGGCAACAAATCCCTTTTTACTTCTTTGGGCTTTTAGTGTACATAATATACCGAAATTCGAATAATCTACACGGGCTTTTCCAATGTTTAATCGGCTAAAAATCTCTATTTTAAATATTTTTTATTTTAAGAACAAAATTAATTATCCAAGAATTCTAATAATCTCGAAACAACTGATGATATACTCCGACTTTGAACGCTCCCGAACTTTGACCCGAAAAATAATAAAGTTTCGCTCAGACCATTGGCAGATTTTTTTTTAAACAGTGTGCTTACAAAAAATTCTGCCAATAGTCTGGGCGAAACTGTATTATTTTTGGGATAGAAGTCGGAATCCGCTTAATGCTGAGATGCGTTTATTCAGTCCCTGGTCGTTCAAGTTCATATCTCTTAGATCCGATGGGAAATCGTTTTGGTGTTTACTTCCTCGGTCTTTTCCCACAATCAACTAAAAACCAATTTCAGGATTTTTCGATATTCAATACCCAAAAAGTGGTTTGCTCACGAATTCTTCATATTTACGAGATCTTGATATAAACGCCTAAGATCAGCGATAATATTTAACCCCCCTGTTTTTATTGGAATTAAAAAAATATATTTCAATAAAAAATATATGAACAGTATGGGTGGAACTTTATCACTTTTTGGGTAGAAGTTCGGAACGCGTTTTAATCTGAGATGCGGTATAGGTTACCTAAACCGCACCAAACTGCTTACTGGTTATTATTTAGGTAGTCAGTTGCATAGTAATCTGCACCACATTTCAGCATCAAAGACGTAAAATAATGAAGTTACGCCCAGACTGCTGACAGATTTTTTTTGATTTCAATAAGAAAAATATGGAGTGAAATATGGGCATGTATGATTTTAGGCGTTTGTTGAAGGTTTTTTTCTAATTAATTTGGAGTGGTTCCTTTTACTTTATTCCATTTTACTGACTGTGGTGCACTTAATTAAGATGAGCTGATAAAGTGATGACAAGAAATTGTTTGATGAGTGCAAATTTGAAATAATTTGCAAAAACAGCAGGACTTATTGCACGGCAATTTCTGAACATTGTTGTACAATTTTTGGAAATTTTTGAAACCCGTTTACTTTTTCACATATTGTACAAGTAAAATGACGTAGAAGTTTTCCACACTTGTGCAATTTAAGGTGCTCAGACACGAGCGATTAAAATTTCTAAATTTGCAACAATATTCGTCAATTTTGACGTCACGAAAATATGAAGCAACATACAGCATCAATAACATCAGGTGATGTGGATCAACTTTGCATCAACTCGCTGCTGAATTGTGATGAGCAATATTGACCAATATCTAGCAATTCGGCAATAAGGGCTTACACAACCCATTCAGTCTATGAACAACACGAAAGCAAACTTGACAAACAAATCTAAAACTTAAAATAAAACCTGGAAATATTTGAATTCCAAGCCATTATAACACAAAACTTGACAAATAAATGCAAAATTCAAAACAAAACTTAACAATTGAATCACCGAACGAGGACCATTGCTCGGAATTTTCTAATTCTGTGGAAATACAGCAACTGTAGGGCGAGTAATATCAGCATCTGTGAAAACATTGCCACATTACCGAAATATTGCAGCAACTAGCATGATATTGCCCTGTATTGCTCCATTAATCGCTCTACTAGTTTTGGCAATAGTCGACGGGCAATCAATTGCTTGAAAAATTGCTCGCGTAAGAACACCTTTAGTTTTATATTAAATACAGTAGACATGATTTTAGTGGCTTTCTTTAAATGGGTTTAAATTCACAGATGTGGGTTTTAATATTTTTTGATTTCTTAAAATCCAGGTATTTATTCTTCTCTATTTTCTATAGTTGCGTTTCGGGTTCCATGGTTTAGATATTGAGATTGTGGAATAAAGTTGGCGTAACATTCACTTTAATTTTATTTGGCTTTTAATTCTCTTCTAAGAGAAGTAATTGTATGCACTCGAGTGATGTATTTTAATATTTTTTAAAATTTCTATTCCAAAATCCGAATTTTTTAAAAATGCCGTATATTTTTATATACAATTTTTATTTGTAAATTTTTTCATTTTGATGTTCCGGTCCATTAGGTAAAAGTTGAAAGTTTTTTCAAAACGAAAAAGTTTCTTAATAACAAACTACAACTACTGACTTCTATTGCTGTTGAATTTTTGTGAACTTGGTTTGATAAATGTAGAACGAAACTCAGCTATGCATGTCTCAGCGAAAGTTACGCATTAACTAAAGAAGTTATACGGTAGTTTTTGTGCAATTATCCACAGTAGAGCAGAATAGAAAATTTATAAACATACATAAAGGGTTGTTCAATAGGTATGCCAATGGCAAAACGTCAGTCAAAGTTTACATTTTTATCATGGTGAAGCTCACGAACGAACAACGTTTGGAAGTTATGTGTGAATTGAAGGGTTGTTATGTCGCTATTGAAGGGTTATTTAATAGAGACATAACAATTTTGTATTTAAATAAAACACAGAATAATTGAGATATGTTCTAAACGTTGCTCGTTCGTAAACTTCACATGATCAAAATGTAAACCTTGACTGACGTTCTGTCATTAACAAAAAAGCAAAAAACTTTAAGGGTACGTTTGTATTAAAATGCAAAATTGTTATGTACCTATTGAATAACCCTTTACATACTTATTTATTGCAATTATTCTATAATATATTTAAAATTTTATAAAATTTTTGTAGAGATCAGACAGGAAAAAACTATTATCTTTCCGTTTATATTGTGGTATTTCTATATGCTGACAAATTATGTTATTAATTAAATTAAATTATTACTTCATTTAGAAAAATTTTTAAGAACTTATTGATAAGGAATAGGAAATTTAGAATGACAGCGACAACACTGTTGTTTTTTTTTAACTTTTTCGTAGATTGTTAGTTATATTAGAAGATTTTTCAGGAACAGGAGTAGTTGCTCCGGATAAAATCTATAAGTCTTAGCTACAACGCTTCCGATTCGATCCGATCAGAAATTTTGACTCATCTTTTCAAAATCGAAGGAACAGATACTTAAGACTTTCCAGTTGGTGACATCTTCGAGAATCTCGTCTGCGAGACTTTCCAGAATATCTTGTGGAAAAAATAAACACATCGAGATAACTACGCCCCGAATCTCGAATACAAATCTGCGAATGTCGGTATGGAAAAAAATGTCGTTGGAGCGCTATCTATTATTATTAACAAATGGATCTCCGGAATAGTATCGCTTGCTTTTCAGCCGGTAGAGTAGTAGTAGGGTATGCTCCAGACCAGAACGACTGATAGATTTCCGTAATCTGGAAAAGTATACACTCATAAAAAAGGTGCAGAATTATTATAATCCGAATTTCCTTAAACGTTCGGGTATTCACCTGAAGTTCACCTATAAGTGAAAATCAACATGACCAACCTACAAAGGTACTTCCGCAAAAATAATAAATACAATTTTCAAACAAGATAATCAATTTGTTCATTGATTACTCCTACCAGGTAATCAAACCAATTATTATCTTCTATGTCACCTTTCTAAGCAACAACTTTTATTTTCATTATCTCGTTTTTATGATTCCAATGTCAATATCAAGATGTGACTGACGACAAACAAATAGAAAAAGAATATGTCTAACTTCGATAGCTATAAAGTAAAAAAGTGAATTACCTGGCGCGGCTGCAAAATGACGCCAACAGGTAATCAAAGCAAGAAGTGATCAAGTCATCATTGGCGCATTTACCTATAGTGAGTTTCGGTATACACCTGCTGATTGTCGCGACTAATTATTCGAAAAGACCGCGTAATTCGGTGATGACAGTTTTTTTTCCGTTTTATCGCAATAATTTTTGTGGAAAAATTTAGTCAGTAAAACAAATACGATTTTTTATTATTGACAATTTTTAATTGCTTGATTTAATTAGACACCTACCCAAGGTATAATCTTCTTTAGTTCTGTATTAATTTGTTTTCCACACTTTAAGAGGTCATTTCGCTAGTACATAGGAGTCTGCGATGGCTGGATGTGCCTCAAAAAATACCATCCTTGCATATTGAGCAAGGGCGTTGAGAAAGGTATTTCGCGGGTACTAACATGGGATCGGCGACTGTTGAAAGTATCGGAGAACAAATGAAAAGACGTCTAAGTAATTTAAATTGCCTTATTTCATCTTAAAAATTTCGGTTCACATGTAATTGGCCATACTTTTGACCGTCAAATCAGTAGTACATTCATGGTATCGGAGTCGACTGGATGCGTCTGAAAAAAAATATAAACTGAACACTTTCATCACACGTAATTCGCCTGTTTTTCATTATTTTCTAATAATACAGTATTGTGATCGATGTTTTAAAAAAAAGAATTTGCTACCCTGAAAAATTTTTTTCCACGTTCCATGACTAGTAGACACGAAAAAAGTAAAAAAAAATTTCAGCCCATCTGTCCGCCGTATGCCGTACGCAAAATCGTTTGAAGGCTCGAGCTACGAGCCAAACGGTTTGAGATATAAAATTGAAATTTCTCTTATAAATAGACTGAGTAGGCGCCTTGATGTGACCAAAATCTGTGGAGTGGGGTGTGAAGAGAGAGGAGGAGGGTGCATTTTAGATGGACAATTTTGGTTTCTAGATCTCAGCAACCGCTTATGCTAGGAGACTGAAACTTGGAATTTATATATAGCTTTGATAGTGGACAAATTTGTAAAATTGTCAATTTGGGTGAAGGGGTATGGGAGTGGGGGGAAAAATAATGCGTCCGAAACGCAAAAAAGCTGAGATCGACACATTCTAAAATTCATATCTCCTAAACGGTTAATGTCACAAAATTGAAACTTACTGAATATCTGTAGGTATACTAGGAGAATAGATCGGAAACCAATCTTTGAGTGTGGGCAGTGGCGTACGGGGGGAGGGGGTGAAAAGCTTTAGATCACGATATCTCACGAACCAATTGCACAAGACAAATAAAATTCGGTTTCTGTATAAAAGTTGACAAATGAAGTTTGCTGAAAGTAAAATTTTTTAAGGGGTGATGGAGCCTGAAAGTGGAGGGGATACGAATTTGTCTAAAAAATCACGTCTCATATCTCAAGAACAGTGTAAGATACATGCTTCAAATTTTTACCAGAAGTAGGCCTAATTAAGCCCTAGCAGAAAAAATGTTTGATGGTGTGGGTGTAGAGGGTGAGGGTGGGGAAAGTGTAGGAGAGGGTGAAAAGGACAAGGTTCAGATTCTTATATCTCAATAACCTATAATGATATAAAGCCGAAACTTGGTATTTAGATAGAACTATGGTAGTTGCATGTTGGAAAAATATAATTTTTTATAGGGGTAGCATGGCACGGGGGTGGGGGGTGTTTTTACTATCTATAGAACAGCTTATGCTACAAAGTTGAAACTCGGTATGTATATGTAAATCGACTAGAAAAGTAATTTAGATAAAAAAATTTCAAATATCCATTGTCGTTCGGAAGGAGGGCAAAAAAAATAATCAGTGAAAATGGAATGCATATATTTTCACGATTTTCGTCATATCTATTAGGTCTTCTCAAATATTGAATTCATTTTTATTCTACGGCTTCTTTATATAAATACCTAGAAAGAGTTTTCAGGATTTTTTGAAATTCGACCACTAAGGGGGTGGAAAGGGAGCTGTATACTTTTTCACGAATTCTGCCATATCCCTTAGGTCTGATCAGATATCGAATATATTTTCACTTCCACGGGCTTGCGTAATAATCGCTTAAAACTTGCTTTTAAATTTTTTTCTTTTTCAACCCTTGAGACGGTATAAAAGGGTTGAACACGTTTTCCAAAATTCCGTCATATCTATAAGAAGTGATAAGAAATTGAATTGGTTTTTACTTTCTCGTGTTGTCTTCATATTTATCTATAAACTCCTTTCAGGATTTTTGGATACTCAACCCCCAAGTGGGTGTAAGGTGGTTGCATATCTGATGATATATTGAAATTATTTTTACTTCCTAAGGTTTCCTATATAAGCGTCAAAAAGTAAATTTCAGTATTTTTATATATTTAATCCTAGCGCAACCGGAAGCTTTGAAAAGCATACAACCTCCTTACACCCCGGTTGTATGCTTTTCAAAGCTTCGACATATTTCCTAGGTTTGATAAGATATTAGACCGCTTTTCACTTCCACAGACTTTTTATATAATCGCCTACAAGCCCCTTTCTAAGTTTTTGGATATTCAACCCTCAAGGGTTTGCATATGTTTTCACAATTTTTGCCATCCCTTAGTTCTGATGAGATATAAAATTGGTTATTACGGCGTTTGATATAATGACCTAGAAACCAATTTCACGATTTTTTGAATTTCAAAAATCAAAGGGGTTTGCTTACGTTTTCACAAATTTTTCAAAATCCCTCGTGTCTCAGGAGATATCAAGTTGCTTCTTATGAAATCGTCTATTCACAATTTTTTCGAAATTCAAACCCCAAGTGGATGTAATGGCTTTACATACGTTTTAACTATTCATCATATCTCTTAATTTTGATAAGGCATCAAATTTGTTTTTACATCTATGTGCTTTTAGTGTACATAATATACCGAAATTCGAATTGTCTACACGGGCTTTTTCAATGTTTAATCGGCTAAAAATCTCTATTTTAAATATTTTTATTTTAAGAACAAAATTAACTTTCCAAGAAACCTCATAATCTCGAAACAACTGATGATATACTCCGACTTTGACTACTCCCGCACTTTGACCCGAAAATAATAAAGTTACGCCCAGACCATTGGCAGATTTTTTTTTGAAACTATGTAAATTCCCCTCTTAACTGGAACAATTTAAATAAAAATATTTTCCATGCATCAGATTCCAAAAGCTGTAATAGAAAAACAACTCTAATTCAATTAAACATGACTAAAAGAAAATATTATCGAAGAAATGAATCAAAGGGTACATTCCCTGTTAAAAATGAACGATAACAAAATGAATTATAAGTACGCTATATCGTACCGTACAAATTTTAGCACCTATATAAATAAGTATAGTGTTTCTATCATCAAATCGATAACCAATAGAGCCGATAAGTCTACGATAAACACTGAAAATTGCCATTTTACGATATAGGAATTTTGAGATTTTCGGCTTGTTTAATTTACGTGCCTGTATACATTCGGCCAAAAAATTCCCCGACGCGAAAATTATTATTAAATAGATATTTTTTTTCAAGTCGATAATTTTGAATAAAATTCCTATCAATTAGCACTTTTAATAATACTTCCGTAATACACCCTGGAAAATATCTTAGATCTACTATTTATCTATCCGTTTCTTAACAAAAACTATACAAAAAAAAATTTGCATGTTTACTATGATAATTTATTATACCGATAAACATTATAGAGCAGTTATTTATAACTCGATTTTAAAACAGGCCCCAACAACAAAGTAGAAATCAGGAATACGAATTTGTAATTAATTACATTGATTGATCACACCACCCATCCATATGTCGGTAGATTGTTCGATTAGATAGTTGTCAAAAAATATATAGCCTTCGGCTTTTGAAAGTAGAACAATTTTTTTCCAGGGAGAAGACCCTGTAATGTTAAATGCCCCGTGATTTAAATAGAAGAAAACGATAAGAAAATTGAAATTGAAATGAATTTTCTTAGATAATTTAATGTTGTCTTATGAAGGCATCGGTTGTTTAACCTACTAGTTGGCTAGCTAGATGCCTACTTATCCCATTCACATAGTTGCCTTCCAATCGTATCGCTCATTGGTGACCGAACCGGTTAAGCGATGAATGAAATTTCAGTCGATATATCCGTGTGTATACGCATGAATATTTACGCAATTTAAACTAAGTCTAATACTATCAGCTAAAATTGAAAGAAATGCAAATGATTAAAGATACTGTAATCGTAATCGTTGTTGGTCAGAGAATAACCAGGAGGCTATTTGGAACGTTATTTTTTAGGTTGTCAGTTGCATAGTAAACTACATCGCTTCTCAGCATTATATGCGTTTCGGACCTCTACCCAAAAAATAATAAAGTTGCGCCCACACTGTTGGTAGATTTTTTTATTTACTCTAATAGAATAGAGCATAGAAGATCGAAACAAAAACTTATATATTCGCGATTTTCTTATTTCTTTTAGATTTTTTTTTTACCGAAAAAACGTATTTTTGCCTCTTATACGCTTATTGTTTAGATAGGTACCTGATTAAAAAAGACAACAAATTGTACCCAGTTTCACTAATCACACCCACATAAGTATAACAATTATGTCGAAACTCATTAAAATGAAATTGCTTTCCACGATTCTTAAAATAATAATACTGGACAATAAAAATGTTTAAGTAGAAACAGAAATTTGTTTAACGAGGGTCACTTTATTGCATATTAGATTCTTAATCGTTACGTATTTTTACTTATTATCTGCAGAATGGTAAAACCAAAGTCATACATATGTACGCGGCTTTTGAAGGTAATAAAATGGCACATACAAAATAGAAATTAAAATGACATCTTAATAATGGGGTTTTCTGTGGAAAATTACATTGATCAAAGAGTTTTTGGGGTCACAATAGCAAAACTTTGTATTTTAAATATCTCCAGATCGGGTACGGCTACAATTTCGATTATTGTAGGTCACATACTCGATACCATTGTGTTAGTTAAGCAGTCCTGTAAGTGCTGAATTGTCAGAAACTCGATGCATAAATCGCTCGCAGTTTGTTAACTTTTAGTTACGATTTTACGATCCCGATTTTATGTTCGCAAATGTACTTAACGGAGTACATAACATTAAAAGTATTTTCAGAATAATTGGGTCTTCCGTTTTTTCTCAAAATATATGAAGGAACCATCCCTTAAAATGCTTCCAACCAAGCCCCAGACACAATGTATAATGGTTTCATCAAAGTCCGATAAGTCCACGTTAATTTTTGCGGAATTTTTATAATTAACACTCTTTGACCTCTTACTTTATGTATTAAAAATAATAATTTCATAAATTTCAACATCTATTGGGTTATACAGTTTTTTTCTTAATTTCTCAACAATTAGGTTTTTGAATTTTTCGCTCTGTTGTGACCCTTCTCAAATCGTACCTTCTCCAACTCCTCTTGTCAAAACTCATTATTCATTAACAAATGTATTCGGTAATTTAATAATTCAAGCGAGATTTTGATTTGCGATATTATGTAATTGTGAGATTTTCAAAACTAGAGATTTCAAAAGCGCAGGATTTTTGAAACGCAAGATTCTAAAAAAAAATTTAATATACGATATTTCGAGAATGAGTACGAAATTCAAATTGGAGCCTTCAAATCTTTAATTTGCTGATCTGATATGTGCCATATGGCTTTGGAAAAGTTTTTCAGAACAGCACTGCGTCATAGGACTTCCCTAAAAACTGTATATTTAACTATGACTACTCACATAACTATCCCTGGTAGATTCCAGGTAATTTAATAGTTATAACTATCGGGTATATTCACTGTTAGAATTATAGGTAATTTAGTAGTCAATTATCGGGTATCGTTAACGAGGTGTGAAGATGATGGCAATATTGAAGAAAAAAGAGTACAGAGTCTCAAGTATAAGTTCATAAGCGGATTTTGTCCCGTGGTAAATATGTTTTTATTGGAAGAATATCTGTGATTATTACTTCGGCGCTACCACGGAGCTAACTGGAAATGTTCCTGCTGGGATTAAGTATGACTTTGTAAATGTAAACAAAAATAGTTAGAGAAGAAAAATTTTCTTAGAAAAATGTTCATACGTTGCTTCTTACGAGAAGGCGCAACATCAACTTGAAAAGAATTAAACTAGGAGAGGACGTTTTACTTCGAAATTTGTAGCAAGTTTAAGAAAAAATGAGAATACATAGGGGAGACTGGAGACGGTTGGCCACTTTTTCCTACATTTTAACTTATAAAAATAGACCTGAAAAGATATCAACCGTGTCACTGTCTTGTATTGAACATTTATTGCATTATCAACAGCTTTTTTTTCAAGAGCCTTAGAAGTTAAGAAATGAATCTGCTTTAAAAACCGCCTTTCATGAGTCAAACAACTGCGGTACCGGGATTGATTGACACATCTTTTGGGACAGGTTGAATATGGTTAATTTTTTCAATACGCTCATTACCAAACCGCGCGATATCACGTGCTTACGGGTTTTGGTTCATTTTAAATAGCGTTGCCAAAATTTTAAGAAAAAGTTGGTACTCGAACCAGTTAAGAGTGTCTAACACTCAAAACAACCTGGGTTATATAAGTTTTTCTAAAATTTCGCTTGAAATTTTGGAATTTGGAATTTGATTTTTTTCTTAATTTTCTTCATTTGTAATGTTAAGTTACAAAAATGAGGGGCTGATTACAGTGAACTTACAAACAAGTTCTCAAATACCTGAGCCGCGCCTGAAACTTTCGGTGTAAATCCATCATGACAATATTTTGTACTTTTATGTATATCAGAAATTGTTATTATTAATTATTACAGTCTAGAGTGAATTGTTGAATAAAATCTATTAAATCGGGATTAAATGATGTAAGTTTGTACCACGTTCTATTTATAAAACTGATCGTCGCACACTAAACGAAAACTGCTGATCTCTGCTGATCATGATAAATAGCACGATCACTTGAAATGCCCATCTATAGATCTTTGAAGAATCTTTCATCTTCTTTGTTCAGTGGAGCCTTTAGTCTAGAAGAAACCGTTGCAAAGTCCAAAGATCTTTCGAAGCGGTTTCATTCGAAGTCTCATTAAAGAAAGATCACTCAAAAATGCGAGGTAAATCTTAAATCAAAACCCGTTTTATCCACTCTAGCCATGTTCTAAATTTTTTTTTTTTCTGTACAGATCTCGAGAGGAAAGTCACGGAACGTTAGTTAGGTTGCATTAGCTTTTACCTTTTCGGGGATCCCCTTTAAATCGAACAATTGTTTGAACAATTCCAATAACATCTACACGTTCGTTTTGCTCGATAGATTCAATGACTTTATGGACGGATCTTTAGTGCTTGTTATCTTCTTTTATAATGTTTATGCTTAGACATTTTTTGGTGATTTTTCGGTTAAACAAGAAAAAAATTGGAATAGTGATACCATCACGTTATACAGTCTATTTATTGATAGCAATATATGCGTCTGATTTTTTATGTTTGGACTATAACTCAAAGTTAAAAAAAAAATTACCGTGAAATGTGCGCAAATTACATTAAATTATCAGTTGTTTTTTTTATTAATTTGTTGGCACCTAATCCGATAGCGCCAGGGGATCTTTTCTTTCTTCTGATAACAATAATAATACACCGAAGAAAAATAGTCAGGTGATTAGCATAATTATTACTTAGTTCGACTCTACCATCGATTATTTCTGGGGTTGGTAGTAACTACAAGTCTTGAAATCAGTAGGTAATAATAACTGGTACGTATTGAGAAAAATTAAAATTCCACAACGATTGCGTAATTACTTACATCTACTTATATTACATCAGCCACTAGATTTGTAATAGTACATTCCCTACTTTGAAATAATTCGCTTTAACGATAATACTGTTGTTTGTTACTTTTATGTAACCTTTAATTATTTGTCATTTAGTTTGTGATAGAAATAATACAATGGCACTGTTAACATATTTGTTAATAATTTTTCCATTTTTTTCTTATACTAGAGAGGAAATTTATAGAGTTGTAAAGGATTATTCAATAGGTACATAACAATTTTGTATTTTAAATCAAACGCACCCTTAAATTTTTTTGCTGGTCTGTTAATGTCAAAATATCAGTCAAGGTTTACATTTTTATCATACTGAAATTTGCGAACGAGCAACGTTTGGAAATTATCTCAATTATAATTACAAAATTGTTATGTCCCTATTGAATAACACTATTTACGTAGAAAATTTCAATGACAACAGAATAATTTAAATAATTTTCAAACGTTGTTTGTTCGTGAACTTCACCATGATAAAAATGTAAACCTTGACTGACGTGTTGATATTGACAGACCAGCAAATAGTTTTAAGAATGCTTTTGTATTAAAATACAAAATCGTTATGTACCTATTGAATAACCCTTTATATCCAGCTCAAAATACTGTAAAACTGAGTAAAAGTATAAAGTCTATTTCAAGGAAGTAAGAACAAAATCAATATTCTATTGAACCTACGAGATAAACTTTATCAACCCCTTTGCAAACATTTAGGGTTGTATATAAATGTACAAAAATTATAAAAAATTAAAAATCTAGGTTATAATATCATACAAGTTAAACGTATACCCTTTTCAGCCACTTTTGTTTTGAATAAAAAACTTGAAATCGATTTTTAAGCAATTACATAGAAAGTAAAAACCAATTCGATATTTAAAGACCTAAAAGATTTGGCATAATTCGTGAATACGAAAAAAAACGCTTTACATCACTTTGGAGGTTGTATTCTTGTTGTTCTTAGACGATTTTATGTAAACCCTTAGAAGTAAAAATTAGTTTGATATTTCAATAACATCGTTGAATGTCGAAAAATCTGCAAAATAATATCTACACGGTAAAAAAAATCCATTGAATTTTACATCTTTTGGATAGTAGGCAAATATGCCACAACTTTTCAAGTAAATTTGCATTGGGTCAATTTGAATGTAATTATCAATTTGCAATCAGTAAATTTCAATTTGCAATAGTACAAGCCGTTAATTAGATACGGAAAATACCGCCCAACCTCGTACCGAATATCGCAAACGAGTGCCAATACAATAAAAAAAACCGAGGCAGTCCGTTCTCAAGATGAGAACAAAATATTTTGGTAATTGTAAAAAATCCTTGACAGCAAGTGATTCAACGTGACGCGATATGACGCACGCGACGCGATTATGCCATCACGCGATTCGCGCGCATCGCGTTCACTGTAATTCCTCCGGTATAAGTTTCGTGTTCTGCGCTACCGATTGAAATTATTTTATTGTTATTTAAATGCGAATAAGCTTGAATGAATTCAGATTTGATCCCAAAACACTATTCTTTTCAGTAAAATTTGAAATTTCTTGCGAAAATTCGATATGCCCCGGATATTGGTTGTTTGTCTAAAGACATTACTCTGTCGTCGCTGTGACGCAGAAACCTTCAACAAGTGAATGTTTACAGATTCATTCATTGGAAAAATGTAATTTTACTGAATATTTGTAAAATTTTAAATGTATGTAAATTTTAATGTTCAAGGTGCTCTTGGTGGGAGGAGCATTTTTGACGAAAAATTTTGGTTTAGGAACGGCATATGCGGAGGAGTGAACCCCTTTTGCAAAAAATTGTCGTCATGGCAGGAGGTGTGTGTTAGTGGGGGAAATAGACCTCTAGTTAAGAAAAATAATTTTAGGAGTTGTGGTATAGGAGGTGATGGTGGAAGAGGATGGTAAGAAAAAATATTTGTCATTTATTTCTCAAACCCGTAAAGGTCCTAACAGAATAAAAAAAATTTATGGGAGTAGTAAGGTACGGGGATTGGGGGTGGTTTTTATATCCCAGAAACACCTTATGCTAGAATGTTGAAACATAGTGCTTTTCAAATTTTCATTGGCGTACGGAGGTGGAGTAAATATCAAATTAAAAGGCTTTACTACACTGGGAAATTAGTTTTGATCTAACATTGTCTTAAATGTTTTTTATCTTTTTAATTCGTAATTTCTTGTAAATTTTCTTTTCTGGACCGAATATTACAGATAAAATGAGATGACTGTATTATTATTTACAAATAATGAATTGATTGAATATTATTATTAGTTTTAGGAGCCTACAACCGATTTCCAAATTTTTCGATATTCAACCAATAAGGCGGTGTAAAGGAGTTGTGTACATATTCACGAATTTCTATCTATTTCTTAGGTCTTCGCTTTCACTGCTAAAGTCTTTATATATAATCGGAAAATAGCCGATTTAAGCATTTTTTGATATTTAACCCCCTAGGGAGTGTAAAGTATTGTTCAAGTTTTCATGAATTTCGAATCTTTTAGATTAAATGAGGTCGAATTCGCTTTAACTTTTATGGGCTTTATATGATGATGATCTACAAATAAACTTAGGGATTTTGCGGTATTCAACCCTTAAGAAGCTGTAAAACTATTCCGTACATTTTACGAATTCCGACATATCACTTACGTCTGATGAGATATCGAATTGTTCTTTTTTACTTTAAAGGAGTTTCTATAGAATCGCCTAAACCTAATCGACTAACTAAAGAATAATTACGATGCTATTTAAAATGTTATTTTTTTAGGTTATCAACCTACACCGCATCTCACCATAAAACGCGTTCCGGACTTCTATCCAAAATATAATAAGCCAAGCAATTACCCCTTAAACGATTTTTAAACCTCGTAAGCGTACATAGCGCAAATGCTTATAAATGCTAAAATTAAACGATGACATTTGTACGTTACAACGTCAAGGTTAATGAAACAGCGCAATATTAATTGATGTTTTATATTTATTTTTTTTTCTGTTCATAAATAATTAGTTTTGCTACCGCTGGAGCTTGGAGAAAAAATCAGAATTAAAATGCAATATACAATACCAGGTTTCATTGAAATAGAAACGTAAAACCACCCACCCAGAAGAACTAAAACAAACCTATTTATTCAGGTGAAAGATTAAAGCTTTCTTAAAATCTTAACTTCCAGCAATAAGAGGAAGGTAAATAAAAATAATTTCCATATGCCAGGTGAGATATAAAAACAGACACTCGACTTATAAAAGCATAAATAAATCTATTGGACCGGTTTCGATAGTTATTCTAATCACATTTATGTTTACATTTACTCGCTAAGATGCCCTCACTATGTTTGTTAGATACGAAATACTGTGAATGAGATTCGCAAATGTTTTTCGCATTGTTTATCGAAAGCGGGGAAGAACTCGAATTGAATATCGCGTGCTTCTTTAAATCCATTCAGTATTAAGTTTACTTTTAAGTACGGTGTGTTTTTCAATTGAAAGTACTGGGCAATCTGCACACTTCATTGATTATCACTGCAGTGATTTAGTCTGGAAGTAACAAACATGGATCTGGAAGTTGTTATTGAATACCAGAAAAAATACCGAGTTAGAGCGTTAACTTAATGATTCATTACAATTATGTATTATTTCTTCACAATGTTATTTACTAGTCCGGAAGTTTACGACGACTGTAAGGAGTAGATGGAATTTCTCCGGAAGTTGACGCAAAACATAAATTGTTTTTCTAGTCACGAACTAAGAAGTTTCTTGTGCTGAGAATATGTAAACGAATTGTTAGTGTGCAAGGGTAAGATTTTGAAATCCGTTAAATAAGATGGAAATTATTCGGAATTTAAATCGATTTCAGCTAAGCTTTCGATAAATCCGCTCTGTTCGTTGCTAACAAATTGCATCGTTTGTTTGTTAATTGGTGATCCCTGCATTTGTCACTGTTAATTGGTGACCCCGTCATTTCACCCTCTCATATTTTATGTGTATTATAAAAAACCTAATTGGAAATTTAATCAGTGTGGATCGGGAACAGTTCTATCGTGCAGATGTATACTTAATTAATTGGACAGCTCAAGGCTATTTGGGAAAGCTATTTTATATTGTTTTATTTTCAGGTATTTTCAGCTTATTAGAAGTGAAATTCACTCCCTTAAAAGTGCTTCGGAGGAGAAAAAGTTGAATTTTAATTTGTCTTTATTATTTCAATAATACAGTAATGTGATCGACTTTTAAGAAAAATCTTAGCCTGAAATTTTGTATTTTCGCGTTTTAGGACTAGTAGACCTCAAAACTATTAAACAAAATAGTCCGTCTGTCCGCCGTACTCCATACGAACATGCCAAGGCTCGTATATCTCAAACCATTTGAGCTAATAAATTCAATTTAAACAATTTTTTTTAGTAAGACTTCTTTCAGTGATGACTTTCTAGATGTGGGGATGTGAGGGGAAAGAGTTTTAAGCGAAACAGTTTGATATTTACATCTCTCAGGGTAAAAATAAAAAAACCCGATTTTTGATATGCGATCTGAGCACCAACTCAACATAAATATTGTACAAATACTTTTTATAAATATTTATTGGAACGAAATAAACATCTATCTATCTAAAACCGATTTTATTACTTACCCAAACTTGGGATTTACGTAGAGCTAAAGCAGTGGCATATCTTAAAAACATAATTTTTTATAGAGATTGAATGGTACGGAGTATGGATGTTTTTGCTATATCTGGAACGGCTTATGCTAGAAACTTGAAACTATATTGGTATATGTAGATGTACTAGCAAAGCTGTTTTATGTATGAAAATTTAATTTACATCCATCGGCATACGAAGGTGACGCACAAAAAACATTGTCAGTAAAAATGTGGTGCTTATATTTACGAATTTCGTCATATGTCGTAGGTCTTCAGAAATATAAAATTAAATTCACTTCTACGAGCTCATCAGTAAAATTTCTAGAAATCGTCAGGATTTTGTTTAAATCCAAGTTGTAAGTCCGCCACATCTCTTAGGTCGAATCAAATATCGATTAAGTTATTATACTTATACTGATTTTCTAAATAATCGTCTAAAAACATTTTTTTTTAAATTTTTGGTTCCCAACCCTTTACCCCGTACGTAAACTTGAAAGGTTTTATACGTTCGTTTTCACGAATTCCGTCATATCTCTTAGATCTGATAAGATATCGAAGTTATTTTTATTTCCACGGAATTTTTGTATAATCGCCTAAAAACTGACGTCGGATTTTTTTTTATTTTCAACTCACAAGGTGGTGTAAAGGGCTTGTATATGTTTTCCCGAATTCTGATATGTCGTTTAGATCTGATGGGATGAAATTGAATCTACCTTCCTCGGGTTTCTTAAATAATCGAATAAAAATCAATTTCAGAATTTTTGGATTTGCCGCCCCACAAGTACACGTTTTTACAAATTTCGCTACATCTCGTAGGCTTGATTAGATATGGAATTGTCTTTTACGTCCACGGGTTAAAAATAGATTTCACGATTTTTAGAAATTCAAGCCACAAGCGAGTGAATAGAAGTTGTACAGGTTTTCACAGATCCGTAGATCCGTTGAGGTAGTAACTTGGTTTTAGGTTTAGGTTTAGGTGTAAGAAGGGTGCAGTGCTAGAACCATCGCGCTTACTAGGCGCCATACGGGCCCATTGCGATCCCTTTAGATTCTCATGAGCTGTTCCATCCCCTGAAAAACACTCTAATTCACTGGAGAAGCTGATCAGTTTGTCAACCCCTAACGACCTCAAATTCTCGATGTCATCGAAGAAAAGGCTACCCAGCCATCTCAGTAGCCTTCTAGCGATCACTGGGCATTCACACAAGATATGAGTGATGTTCTCCACAGCGTAGAGATCATGGCAGAACCTGCATATGTCACAAGTTGGTTTTGACTTCTATAGGATTTTTATTAATCGCTAAAATAAACTAATTTCAGTATTTTTAGATATTCAACTCCCAAGAAGTTTAAAGGGATTGCATACGTTTTTTCGAATTCCGACTTATGCCTTAGCTCTAGAAAGATTTCCAATTAGTTTTTTTTTCCAACCGTTTTTAATTTAAATTTATCATTACATTAGGAATTTTTACGTTTTTTTTTAAATTACCAAAATTTGTGCACGAAGAGCTATTAACGAATGTTGAAAGTTGTAGTGACAAAATTTAAAAAAAAACCCTCTTATTTTGAAACAACCGATATTACATTTCGACTTAGACCATGTCCCGAGCAATGACCCAAAATCGTAATTGTTATTTTAAGTTTTTTTGTACCATCAGTACTTTTGCCGCATCTCAACATTAACCGCTACCCCCGACTTACGCTCAGACTATTGGAAAATGTTTATTTTATTATTTCAATAATATATAAAAAATAAAAACGAAAAGAAAACGCTAAAAGAAATTTCAGTCCGTCTGTCCGCCGTATTTAATTTTTCATCGATTTCAACTTCAAGAAAATTTGTTACTCTAAAATTTTGTGTTTCGTGTTTTCCGGATATAGTAAATAAGATATGTCCGTCCGCCCGCCGTATAAAACGAAGGGTATAGGCAGCGTACTGAAACGTGTTTCCACATCATAAGTAAAAAAAACCTTTTGGGGATGAAGTGATTATGTGGGCGGTGTCAGGTTAATGGAGCAGAAGGAATTAAATCACAAAATTTCTGATTTTTACATTAAGTAATTTTTTTTTAAATTTTGACAGGGTTGGTAGCTATAGAAATGTATTATACTTTATTATTTTTTAAAAATAAAGTATTAGGAAAAAATACCGATTTTTATCTCTTAAATACTGTACAATATAGAAAAGTCAAAATTAACGCCAATAGAGGTATTCTAGAAAAATAAAATTTTTAAAAACGACTCATGCTAGAAAGTTGAAACTTAGTACGTATGTGTAAATCTACTACTAGAGCAAAAAAAAAGTTTAGATTTTTATTAACGTATAAGGTTGGAGTTTCAGAATGAGACTAGAACTAGCTGATAATAGTCTGATCAAAAACTTACAGTTTGAAATTGTACCTTTTTTTTTTCTTTTTTTTTCGCTTTTTTTATTTTTTGAATAAGTACTAGTTTTAATAGTTAGGTTAAGTTTTTAGTTATAGTTAAAAATTTCATCAATTAGGTTTTTTGTTTGCCATTTTCCTGTAATTATTTTTTCTCGTATGTTACAAAATTATTAGTAAAATAACCCGAAACGCTATATTCTCAAAAGTTGTATAGTTAGTAAGACTGAACTCTTAAGAAAAATTATTATTATGTTTATAACAAATTTTATCTATGGCAATAAAACAACAACAACAATAAGGTTGGAGTAAAAAAACATTTCCGTGAGAAGGAGTTTTCTCCATATTTTCACGAATTTCATTATATCTTTTAGGCATGCCGAGTTATCGCATTAATTTTACTTCTACGGGCTCTTTATATAAGTGCCTAGAAAATCTTTCCCAATTTTTTTGATATCCAACCCCTAACAGTGTGTAAAATGATTGTGTACATTTTCAGGAATTTCGATATATTTCTTAGGTCTAATTAGATATCGAATTCACTTTCACATCTAAAGGCTTTTAATATAATCGGGAGAAAACAGTTTTCAGCATTTGACGATGATATCCCCTAGAGTGTGTATGGTATTGTTTAAGTTTTCATGAATTCCGACAAATCTTTTTAGGTTTAATGAGATCGAATTCGTTTTTACTTCAATGCCATTTTGATCTAAAAATTATTTTTGGAATTTTGCGATACTCCATCCCTAAGAGGGTTGTAAAATGATTGTGTACGTTTTCACGAACTAAGATAAGATCTCAAATTCTATTTTACTTTAACGGGCTTGCTATAATCGGGCTTTCTAAAATCAGTTTCAGAATTTGTTGATATTTAATCCCTAAAGGTTTATGTTGACATTTTAACAAAAAATCTGCCAATGGTCTGGGCGAAACTTTATTATTTTTCGGGTCAAAGTTCGGGAAGTGGTTAAAAGCCTATAACACATGCACTACGTAATTGGGTCCTACTTCGGGACGTGGTCAAAGTCGGAGTATAAAATCAGTTGTTTCGAGAGTATGAGGTTTCTTGGATAGCTAATTTTGTTCTTAAAATAAAAATATTTAAAATAGAGATTTTTAGCTTATTATTGAAAAAGAGCGAGTAGACTACTCCAATTTCGGTATAAAAAGCACTAAAAGCTCATAGAAGTAAAAACGAATTTGTTGCCTTATCAGACTTAAGAGATATGAAGAATTATTAGAACGTATATAAACTCAATACATCCACTAGGGGGTTGAATTTCGAAAAAATTGTGAAACAGGTTTTTAGCCGATTTCATAAGAAGCAACTTGGTATCTCATCAGACACGAGGGATTTTGAAAAATTTGTGAAAACCCTTCACACCCTCTTGGATTTTGAAATTCGAGAAATCGTGAAATTGGTTTTTAGGCCATCACATCAAATATGCAGTAATAACAAATTTTATATCTCATCAGAACTAAGGGATGTCAAAAATTGTGAAAACATATGCAAACCCTTGAGGGTTGCATATCCAAAAATTAAGAAATGGGTTTGTAGGCGATTATATAAAAAGTCTGTGGAAGTGAAAACCAATCTAATATCTCATCAAACCTAAGAAATATGTCGAAGCTGTAAAAAGTATACAACCCCTTTACACCACCTTAGGGTTGAATATCTAAAAATAATGAAATAGACTTTTTGGCCATTATATAGGAAGCCTTAGGAACTAAAAGTTAATTCGATATCTCATCAGATCTAAGCAATATGCAGGAATTTTGTGAAAACATATGCAAACTCCTTACAACCACTTGGAGCTTGAATATCTAAAACTCCTGAAAGGGGTTCATAGATTAATATGAAGACAGCGCGAGGAAGTAAAAACCAATTCAATTTCTTATCACTCCTAAAAGATATGACGGAATTCGTGAAATGTGTTCAACCCTTTTATAACCTCTTAGGGGTTGAAAAAGGAAAAAAAAGATTTTTTGGCGATTATTACGCAAGCCCGTGGAGGTGAAAAAATATTCGATATCTAATCAGACCTGAGGGATATGGCTGAATTTGTAAAAATTTATACAACCCCTTTACACCCCCTTAGGGGTTCAATATTAAAAAATATTTAAAATGTCTATGCATTTATGTGAAGAATCCGTAGAATTAAAATTAATTTAATATTTTAGAAGACCTAAGAGACATGACGAAATTCGTGAAAATAAATGCATTCCATTTTCTTTGATCATGTTTTTTATACCGGTTCGGTACGCTAATAGATATTTGAATTTTTTTTAATCTAAATCTCTTTTCTAGTGGATCACCAAATTTCAACTTTCCAGCATAAGCTGTTCTATAGATACGAAAAACACCCCCACTCCCGTACCATACTACCCTTATAAAATTTTTTTTCCGAAATGCCATTACTATAGCTCTATCTAAATATTAAGTTTCAGCACTCCATCATTATGGGTTCTTGAGATGTAAAAATCCGAGATTTTTCTTTTTCACCCTCTATTCGTTTAAAACGCTTCCCCCACCTACCCCCTCACACCTCTACCCCTTTAAAAGTGGCCACTTAAAGGGGTACACCCAATCTACCCACAAAAAATGCAACTTAATAGCTCAAAGGGTTTGGAAGCTACGGGCCTTCAAACAATTTTGCGTACAGCGGTCGACGTACGGCGGACAGACGGACTGAAATTTGTTGTTGCTGTTTTTGTTTCTACTAGTCATGAAACGTGAAAAAAAAATTTTCAGGGTAGGCAATTTTTTTTTTAAAAATCGATCGCAATACTGTATTATTGAAATAATAAAGTAAAATTGGGCGGTTTCAACAATTTTTATGAAAATTAAAATTACATGTTTCGTTCGTCAGATTTAGAAAGCTTAAATGCTGTGTAATGGAAAAACTGAAATATTTTTACATCTCAAGAACAGGTTACACTCAAAAATGTTCAACTTGGAAATTTTTTATATAAAAAATAATGTCGGAATATCGTGCACTAAAAAAGAAATTATAAGGCATTCTTCCAATTTTATCTATTTTGACAGATTTTGTCAATTAAATGTACTTCGTAGTGCAATATCCAATGCTCGAGAATATTTTGCTATGCTCTATTTATTGTGGTTCTTTTATTGTTAATTTGAACGATCGTTACAAAATTTATTTCCTCTTCTCTGGCGCTATACTTAATATCAAATTCCAGTGTAATATATTAAAAAAAATTCGTCCAGATTTTGATGGCTTCATATTTTTTTTCTTAGAAATTAATAAAAAAAATCCCATTTTTTGGCATATACAACTTTCTCATAAACTTATTCGGAATTGTTATCAATTTTTTGGATTAAAAGACTATGTCATTTCATAATTATTTTAATGACGCAACTTATTGATTTACCAATTACAATTCCTCCGGACAAATCACCCAGGGTATTTTTTTTTATCTGCTCACCTGCGTTCAAAATCACACTCCAGAAAAATAAATATTTCCGAAAAACCGTTTGGTTTCGTATAGGAATTGTGATTTCCTTCCCGATTCAATTTTGATAAGAAAACTCGAGTATGTACTTTAATATGCATTAATATCAATGTTTCTATAAACACGATGACGAATTTCTAACCATGTAAATTATGGTAAATTCTAAAGTACAGAATTATTTTTTTTCCATAAAAATCGAGCCGGTTTTTTTTACATATCCGGTTACCATCTAGATATAACCTTAAGATATTTGACCAGTTAATTAGGGGTTAAAGTTGATTACGAAAAACCAATAATGAATGAATTAAATGTAATTTATTTTGCTTACGTGCCTAAATGCGAATTAAATTATTTTTAAATAAATGCAAAAAAAGGGTTCTGTTTAAAACAATTACAGTGTAGAAAATTGCACTAACAAGACTTGTTTTGTGTTATGCGATTTTAATAAAATTTCTAGACAAGTTTTTCTCTACTTGGTTGTGATTAAAAAAATTATCGAATAGTATAAAAAAGTTTATTCTGATGACCCAATGACTGTGTAATGATTGCGCGCCATCTGTTTGATCATCAAAGATCGGAAGTTGCGATCACCGATCTACCTGGTATTGTAGGTGGGATCTTGGCAGCTATGCCCCTACCGTATGACATCATGCTGAAGATTCTCCATGGGAAGTAAGGTCATGGATCTCTCACCTGTAAACGTAAAGGTGATGCCGCACCACCTTCTATCTGGCCCGTTGTAATCAACGTACTCGCGCGATTTTTTGGCAAACTCACCGTGGAACTTCGGGAAAGAACCGCGAGTTTCTGTTTATTGTGTTTCCGTGGGACTCACTCACTTGACCATTAGCGCGCAGTCACTCACTCCCGTATGAATTCATACGTGTTGAGTATACACGGTGAGAGCGTATTATCTCCGATAGCCCGCACGTATAAAATTGCTAATAGAGTTTCGAGCTTGTTCAGTCTGTAGAAAAGAAAGCTCGAGGTCGGTTCAAGTTAAACGCTTATACTAGCACCCGTGGAATAGCTAGTATATTCGAGTACGTTACGATAGTTAGTAAAAGAATCTAAATTTTTCCGGTTATCGTGCGATAAGAGGCTAATTTTTGATAAGAACTTAGCATATAATAGCAACTATACAAATAAAGTGATATTATTTTTTTTATAAAATGGTTATTGCTGTTAAAAGTAATCCGCAGAAGTTTATGATGGAGAAGGCTGAATTTGATGAAAATAAAAAACATACAAAGTCCGAAAATAGCTGTGATCAAGAGAATTTAGTGTTGGGAATGCAACAGTTCGTGGGCAATTGTAAAGAATTTCGGATCAATAATAACAAAAATCATTTGAGAATAATCGGCAATTGTAATAAAATACGGCTGAATAACAATAGCGGACATTTAGAAGTGATCGGTAATACAACCCGGGTGAAAATCATTAACAATAGTGGAAAAATCAGTTATACCGGAAACAGTGGTAAAGTGTATCTGGGACGTGGATCATCAATTCAACATGTCGACTATATCGGCAATAATGGAATACTAAAGGTCGTACACGAAGATAATCTAAACGATGGCTGCAAGAAGAGATCAACGGAAAAAACACCAATCGGAAAAACATCATCGATGAAAATTAATCCGGATGAATGCTGTAACAATCATCGGAATTCGACGAAAGAAAAGCCCGACAGAAGCTATGTAAAAATGGAATCCCGCAAGGCACCGTCACGATCCAGTACTGAAATTCGTATTGATCCCAATGTTAACGGCGACGGTCTATGCATGCATATCAAGAACAACATATCAATGCCGAATTTAAATTCAATTAATTTCTGTACTAGTAATCATATTTCGAATTCGATACGAGTTACCGGCAGTACCGGAAATATTATTGTTAATAATTCGTATCGATTGTAGAGGCCTGATCGAATTGTTCGTAGCCGTGCTTTTCGTTTAGTAAATTTTATTGAGCCAATGATGACCTAATTATATTCATAATGTAGCTGAATTATATTTTTGTTCCGAATTAACTTATTAATCGCTGAAACGGAACCAATTTATTATTATTGTAACTAATTGCTAAGAATAAAATCCAGATAAATATTGTTCCTATTAATTTTATAAAGAAATTAGTAGCTATCGATTTCAAGTTGAAAGATGGCTTTTGGTTTTTTTGTTTCTATTTATTGTTGAGTGGATATTCTACTCGTTGCCAAGTTAGTATTATTAATTATTACAAATTATAAATTAAATGCTTTTATTAAATGTTGCATTCTGTGAATGCCCTTCACCAACCACACAAATCAAATTCAATAAATGTGAAATCATTTTACTTATTGTTTTTATTGGATTTATTTAGGGGATTTTTGTGCTGTGTTTTTATAAATGTGCCTTTTTTTGTAATTTGTATTAGTGTTGAGTTATGTACATAATTTGCGATGGGATTTTCATGTTTTTGCTGGATGATACATAATTTTCTAGGTACTTACCATTTTATTGGTATTCTAAAGGCTCATACAATTTCATGGTTTTTTGGGTCAATATAATTAAAATGTATTCCAAAGAAATTTTTACACTTACTCAACGCTTTTTCCATATTTGGTAAATTGATGACTGAAAGAAACTCTATGCCCAATTTAATTGGGTTTGGATTGTGACTGTGCGCAATTTTCTTTTATTAGAGTTTTTTTTTTGATAAATTACGATTAATAATAATTGGGTTACCACAATTCTTGTTGAACAGAATAAGATGATTGCAAGATGAGGAGATGTAAGTAGTTATGCTTTTAGAAAGTTGCAGTAGGAATAAGACGTGGATGGGTACCTACACAGTAAAAAAATTTTACCTTTCTTAGAGTAGGCAATTTAGTGCCTACTCTGAAAGCAGTAAAATTACTATTGTCAAATTTCTTTACGCATTCTTGTGATGTTTACTATTACTGCGGAAATTCACACATAAGTGTGGAAATCAATCGCTAAAAATGTGTAAATTTACAACTGGTGTGGAAAGGCGTAAAATTACACACGGTGTGGAAAAACGAGTACTACAAAAATGCGTCTTGTTTCTGTTTGCTTATTATTATTATTAATTTATTGACAATATAAATGAATAAACTTCAAGCAAATGATCGGCAGATGAATTCCCAGACGTATTTTGAAGGGCGAAGCACACAGCAAACGACAATTGGAAAAATTCAACGAGATCAATCAACACATGATAATTGGGGAAAAACCAGGATATAGGTCAAAAAGGGTAGAATGTATAAAACACTACACATGTTTATTATATAAATTTAATTTATTTGTTTTAAAGCCACAAACTTCACACACTATAAACATTATTTTCTTTTTGAATTTCAAATCACACATTACACAAAACCACGAAACAAGTGAATTAAACAACGAAGCGGTTAAGTTAATACATTTCACAAAAAACAAATTACATACATGCAAAATGCGTAATTTTATACAGAATTATCAATTTTACACATTAAATGTGGAAAATTTCATGCGGTGTAGCAATATTACTACCCAGTCAGTAAATTTATGAATTAATTGTGTAAAAATACGCAGTTTTAAGAATTACTCTCAATTTCGTTAAATTTAATGAAAATTTGTAAATTTACTACATCAGTGCGGAATATTTTACTGCTTTAAGGACAGTTATTTTCACAAAATTTTTTACTGTGTATTTTCTAACCATTTGTATCAATTATGTAATAATTAATACCAATCAGTAGAAAAAAATTGCTAATATTGGTCGCAACTTTATATAATTTTGGGTAGAACCCTACTAACAAACTACCTTCCATAAGGCCTGGCCGAAGCTACGGGACAGGGAAACAGCTTTGGTAAGGCCTTATAGAACAAAGTTTGCTAGTAAGCAAGTCAAGAACACGCCTAATACTGGGGTGCAGGTTACTAAGCGACAGGTGACTTGAAAGAATAATGTTTCATATATGTAGCATCTTGGTTATTATTTAGCCCGCATAACACATCGGTACTCCAGCGGAATTCGAACTGAACCCTTTTCTCCATTCTGTACTGAAACATGCAGAGCTCTAACAGAACATTTTGAGTTCTGACTAAATTCTGTTATCCAGAATCAGCTTATTAACGAGCATCAGAACTTCAATTGTACTCTAATTTAATATTGTAGAGAAAAAAATTGCAATACCTATTCAATACTGATTTGTTGACAATAATGATTTAGAAAAGTAAATGTTTTTTCTGAATTTTTACTTCTTATTTGCAAAAAACTAACTAATTTCTGTTTTTATATTATTTCTGCAATATCAAGTGTACCTATTATAATTGTACCTGTTACTATACCTGTACCTGTATGACTATTGATGAAAACTTCGTGACTTCGGGGATTCGAACTCGGTGTTCATACACATTTGAAGACAATACCTTACACCCTAGGCTTTACAGCTAATTTTATTGGAAATTATTCCACTTATGTTCATAATTGCAATCATTAAGTTTAAAAAAAATTTGTTTTTTCTTTTTACCACGAGCAGTTTAAAGTGAAAAATTCTGAGTTTTTCATAGTTAAGATCATTTGTAAAATCGGAAAAATGAGGAATTCGCTGTAGCTTCAGATCTCGGACATCAATAATTAGTTCACGCATTCATGAATTATGTCATGAATGTCAAGAATTCCAAGACAGGTACAGTCCTGTTACAGTACCTACAGATTTCTTTTATAATTATTATCACTCTTTACAGTTCTTTTTCAGTAATGAAACACAGAATTGCTTCAAAACTAGCTTGTACTTATGATATAATGTTAATGAAAAATTACTAAGAAGAAAAATAGAAAAACAATATAGAGTCGTAAATTGGAGTCTCTTTCTGACCGTCTTCAGTACTGAAAAAAGATATCGATTCGTACGCAGTGTTTGGGAGGAATATTAGGTGGGAGCTTGAATATTGAGGAAAGGATCGTGAAGAATAATATTAATATATTATATACTGTATATTATTATTCTTTGATAGAATTTCTATTTCTGCTGATTTTTAATGGAATATACCTGTTTAATAACTGCTTTTCTTCGATAGGAAATTTTCATATAAAATTTGATAGTGAGAAAAAAAATAATTAGAGAAGGCATCCCTGAGACTATTGGTGTCCATTTTTTTTTCTAGGGATATTTAGTTTCTGACCGATTCTGCGTATATCTCTGATTAAGGTTCATGTGTGTATTATACCTGTTTGAAATCTATTGATACTGTGCAAAATGTACTGCTTTTAGTTGATCCTATTAAATGTCCGCGATTTGAGTTACTTGAGGGAATGGTAACTTTACATAGGTATGTACAATACATCTACGCATATTGGGAGGTGCATTGTACATCGTACATTCATATGAGTATTTATTCGATAATGTAAAATTATTTTGTAGGCTAAAACCATTTATTTTTTTTAGATATCAAACGTCTTTAACAACGCCCATACAAAATTTTGTATGAAGGAGCAAAGCTATGCCTTGGAGGATGCAGCCATGATGATAAAGATTTGTACAACAAAATAAAAAGAGTTCAGTTGGTCTAAAGACTAAAAAAATAGTTGTGTCCGTGAGCACCCCAACCCAACGTGCTACCCTTGAGTGGATGGCTATCAATAAAAATTATTTAAATTTAATCCAATAAGAACATAAATTTTATAAGCTAAAAAATTTAATTTTTGTAGTTCTTAGTAGTTTTTCATGTAGTATTATTGTTGATTTTAAGAGTAACAGGTGTCTTGAGCCAAAATTTTACAAAATACAAAATAAGGTCGGCAAATTCATAAAATGTCTACCACTTCTTTGAGAAATATGCGCACCCTGTCCTAACTCTGAAAGACTATAGCCACAAATTGTACTGGTAGTTGCTTTTACTGATACAATTTAACTAGATTTCAACTAAATTAAATTTCTCTTTTGATAATGTAAAACTGGTAGCACTTTTTGGAATAATTGTATAAAAATTTCTCTTTCACTTGACTTGCACTTGAGCTGTCCTTACTGAGAAAATCAAGAAAGAAACGAATAGTTGTTTGATCCGTCGAACCGGATTTAAATTAGTAACGTATGGAAGTCGGAAAAGTAAACAATAAACTTTTAGTCAAGATTATTTGTAAAATAATTGAGCCACGTTTGATTGGATGTTTTTGGAATTGGTGGAATACAGGCTAGGACAAGCGCCTGTATTCCATTACATCGGATATTTATGGTTTTTATAACGGATATAGCAACATGTAAATGAAATTACTAAGATGGCTAAACTATTTCGAATAGCTAATTTACAAAATTCATTTCAAAATTGATTTGTTTCAACTGAATTACCTAGGCAGTGTCCAAATCTTATATTGAAAACGCTTTCTCATCAACATGTTATGTAAGGTATTCTGATCTAATCCCATTTGCATGTGATACAAGCCTACTTTAAAGAAATAAGTTCCACACGTTTGGTAAATATTTTTCTTTGTTCAATTCAAAATTTATTGTTAATTACCTATGTATCTGCAACTTATTATCAAGGAACTTTAATGTCTATTGTTGGTCTCAATAGAGTTCAGCGTATCACTATTGCAAACAAACTACAGTCTAAATAACTTTATTATGAATAAACAATAAACAAAAAATCCCCGAAAACTTATAAGTGTATTAGGTAAGATACTTTGCAGCAGGTTTTCCAATTATTTTTAAAGAATATTTTTCTCACGGATTTGTGGTTTTTCAATGAACTGCGTAGAGAACGGATAGGTACCTATATGAATTTCTTGGAGATTTGAAGATGAAATGTATGTGGGTACTTAGATGTTTGATTTAGGGTCTCAAATACGTACAGATGTTTAGAACATTCTTCTAGTGTGATTTTCGTTGAAATATCTTAATTAAAAACTATTGTATTTAAATTAATACACTTTTACTTCTACACATTTCAATTATTCTAAAATATCTTTCAATATAAAAGTAACGAGCTGGAGCTGGTAAAATGTAATCTAACCATGGACATCTCACTCAAAATTTTGTCAGACACAGGTGATAAGTTCTTTAATTAACACTATTTTTTCTGATTTAATCGCATTTCAAGGGAGAACTTTTGCAGTTACAATTTTTTTGCAGTACAATGTTTAAACTCAACGACCTGGTCAAAATTCCACTATGACAACATAATAATGTTGTATAAAGACTTTGAACTCATCTGGATTTTGTTTCCCTAGACTATGACAATTGTTGTATCTACAACACCTTCGAAACACATTTTAGTAGGCTTTTGTTAATGTTTTCAAAGTACATTTTGAAATTGAAAAGTGGTTTTTCAATATCTTAATAGGAAGATAAATAATACAAAAAAAATTATTACTAGGTAAGTTCTATGAAAGTGTTTTTTTGGAATATATTTATAAATACATTTTTTTTGAAAAAAACTAACGAAACATTATTTATAGAAAATTAAATTTCCCAAAAATCATTAATATGGATTTTTTGTCAAATCTGCATATTTCATGAGATATTTCCGAAAAACTGCAGATTCATCAAAAAATACTAAAACTTTGATCGTCTTGCGGCATGCATGTGTTAACTTAATTTTTTTCACAAAAAAAAAAAAAATTAAATAAAAATTTCCATCACGTTTTTACACGGTAAAGAAATTTAATTTTTAACGACCACCCTTGTTAAAATAAAAGAATAAAATGAAAAAAAGTGAAGGAGAAAAATATCCAAATATTCGAAAAAGAGAGCAAATAAAACAAAATCAATAAATTGTAGTCAAGAGAATTAAGAATATATAATCTATAAAAGATATAGACATATATAAAAATACTTTATTATTAAAATAATAAAGTAATACTGTATTATTTAAATAATAAACTCTGGACCAAGTCCACGAAGCGGTTAAGGTGCGGGTGTGATAGGAGTGCTTATGCCACTGCCACTCTTAAAACGTGACCCGCGTTTTTGAGTCAAAGTCGAAATTTTACATCGGTTCTTTTGCGACATGGAGGTTTTTTGGAAAATTATTATTGTTATTATATACAATCAACATTCATCAGTGGTTCTTTATAAAAACGTTGAAATAATTAAACTGTCCCTAGAAGTAACGAAATCGAAAAATACTGAAATTAATTTTTAGGTGATTATAAAAAAATCTGTGTATCTTAAATTCTTCGTGTAAACGTATGCGACGACTTTACACTTCCTTGGGGGTTGAATATCAAATTAGGTTTAAGGCAACTGCATAAAAATCCCGAAGAAGTAAAATTTAATTTGTTTCATAATCAGACGTAAGACCAACCCCACTACACTTCGGGGTTGAAATTAGAAAAATCATGAAATCGGTTTTTAGTCGATACTTAAAAAACGCGTAAAAGATAAAAACCTACTTGATAGCGAATGAGATTTTGCAAACTTTTTAGAAACGTTTGCAACCCCTTTACAGCGCCCTGCGGGTGGAATATCGAAAATATATTGAAGTCGATTTTTAGGCGATTATATGTATAGAAAGCTCGAGGAAGTAAAAAACAATTCGATATTTCATCAGATCTAAGACATACCATATCGCCGTGTCGGAAGAACAGTGACGCAACTGCAAAAAATTCTAATTTTTTTCGGAGAAACAATATCATTTTTGACAATTGCCCACAAGCCATACGAGCTTAATAATAGTTACTATAGACAGCTTAGATCAAGAGCACGTTCGTTTAAAACAACGGGGAACGATTTTAGGCAAGAATAGCAAAACCACAAAATATGGAAATGTGAAAACAAAAAATTTTCAAAATTGCAGTTGCGTCACTGTTCTTGCGACACGGCGATATGTTGGAATTGGTGAAAATACCATATATGCAACTCCTATGTATCACCTTAGGGGTTCAATATAAAAACATTCTGAAATAAGTTTGTAGATCATTCCATAAAAAGTCTATGAAAGTAAAAAAAATCGATATCTTATCGGACCTAAAAGATATGACGGAATTCGTGAAAAGTGTACATCTTTTTCATACATACATGGTTGAAAAGCAAAAAATCGTGAAAACGGTTTTTAGGTGATTATAAGACTTATTCGATACCTGATCAGACCAAAGAGATATGGAGGAATCCGTGAAAAGGTTGTGTACCTACTCAGCCTCTTAGGTATTGAAATTTGCTAAAATCTTGAAAAGGTTTCTAAGCATTAATCAGAAGTACCTATGGAAAATTAGATTATTAAATATTTCAGAAAACCTATAAGAAATTACGAAATTCGTGAAAATATATTCATTCCACTTCTCTGATTATAATATTTGCAACACCTCCGTACGCTAATGCATATATGCTTTTTTTTACCTTAATTACTTTTCTAGTACATCAACGTGTCCTTGCAAAATTTCTAGTAATATACATTCCAGAGATAGGAAAAACTCCCCAAGCTACCCACATTACAACTTATATTTTTGAATTTTTTTAGTAGTGGCATGACTATAGGTCTACCTAAATTCCAGGTTTCCACTGTCCATCATTAGCGGTTTCTTAAGATATGAAGATCGGAATTTTTCTTTTCACCCTCTCCCACCCTAAACGCCAACTTTTTTTCTCTGCCCGAGGTCTTTTAGGCCTATACTCCGCATAAGTTCCAAGAACCAATCTTAACCACTTTTTGAGATAAGAGACGTGAATTTTTAGAAAAAATTCTTATCACTCTACTTCCACGCTCCTCGAAACCCCTGCAAAATTTTGCATTTAACGAACTTCTCTTGTCGACCTACATATATCCACAAATCAAATTTCATCTTTCTAGCGTAATGGAATCGTGAGATATCATATTCTGAAGTTTTTTACCCCACCACTGCAGCGCAATAACCGCCCTAAAAATGTTTTTCCGATATGTTTTCCTAGTACACCTACAAATAGTCACCAAGTTTCCACTTTGTGGTATGAACCCTTCAGGAGATATGGATTTTAGAACGTCTCGATTCCAGCATTCGAGCCTTCATACACATTGTTTTTACCTCACTCCCGTATCATATCCTTCAAGTGGCCTCTACTCCTACAAATATATTTTATTTTGATAACTGGTTAATACTTACCATACAATAATTATTTTAATCAACCCTTTTTTTTCTTTATTTTTTAATTTAATTTTCGGAGAATAATTAAATACTTATTTAGTTACGTTCAATATTTTTTTTATTTTATAGATTATAAATAATTAAGGTTTGGAAGAGAAATAGGTTATATATTTTGTAAATAGAATTTTTGGAAAAAAATTGAAATAATATTTATAACTGTGAAAGTAGATAATAATAATTTATTTTTATGTTGAAAAGTTTAATTAATTCCATTTTTATCTATTCTTTTTTGAATATTTATATTACATTCTGTTATTAATTTAGGAAACAAGTTGAACGGAAATTATAAAATAAAATATGTATTAAAAATAAAAAGTCACAATACTATAATATTTTAGAAAGCTCACAAAGAGTAATGATCGTAAAAAATTTGAATATTAGATATAAATTATAAAAAATGGTATGCAATTTTATATCTATCCGTAAGAATAGATAAAACTTAATTAAATTTCATTATTATTTATTTTCTATAAAAATACGCAGATAGCTAATATATCTCGCCTCTTGACTAAAATCTGTAAAAAATTTCAATATTTCTATTCCGAAAATTCCGATATATTTTTCACGATTCGATTAAATCCGATTATCGGAATTGTAGAGAAAACTCTGACAAGTCCACTGAAATCTTATCAATTGTTGATCATTTCCTTCTCGCAGAATTTAGTTCCGTGGTTTTAGGATACCTTTGGGACTTTGACCGACTTCATTTGACATTGGAGAACGATTTTCTTTACCCTTGAGCATTGGAAATAGGCTTTTGGGTGTTCGGGGTGTTTTTGGCGTTTTTGGGGTGGTCGATTCCCTTTTAGCGTTAGGTTTTCGCGGTGTTGCACAAATTATTTTGTCTTGGAGATCCGAAATTATTGTTTCGTGTTCCTTGTTGACCGCTTGAAGTTGAATAATTTTCTGAAATTAAATCGGAAAAATTTCGGTTAGTGAAGTTAATTAAGAAAAGATTTTGAAAATATTTATACAATTTGAAGTCGTCTTTAAAAAAACACTTTTTTCTATTGACTTTGATGAAGTTTACGAGTACATCCTTACTTCAGGAAACCATCCCTTTTCACCATACATCGAATAAGTAAATACAAATCAAAAGCACGGAATGTCTATTGCGATTCCATCTCAGCTTATTAAGGTAATACTTTACGCTTTTGACCTTATCAAGAACAGGATTTAACCCCAATTATAAGGCTATCCTAAAGGTAAACCTTATCCCTGAATTTTTGCTTAAGCTAATATTACACTGTTTGACCAAGTGGTCAAATTGACAGTAATTACTGTTGCTCCTCAAAAAGATATTTGTCCTCATGGTAAAACATATCCTATAAAAGCGGTTCCTATTACTAGAAATAAGATAATGACTCCAATTATTCAAGTAGGGGTAAATGTGAATGAATTATAATATATTCCACGTCCGATATGTAAGTAAATACATATAAAAAAAAATGATGCTCCATTAGCATGTAAATTTGACCGAGCGGATATTGCGAGAATAATTGGAATTCGCTATTTCGCATTGCTTATTACTGCAATTTGACCACATGGTCAAACAGTGTAATACTAGCTTTAGTTTAATCGCTTATTCTTGATTCAAAATCTTCAAAAAATAACGCAGATTTTTGACATGCGGTTTTGAACCGAATTTAGTTTTAAAAAAATGTATTTTAATAAAATATAAACGTTACTTACATTTTTCAGGTGAGTATTCGTTTCACGTAAATTTTCAATATTTTTCACGCTTTGAGTTTTGACTGTTTGGCTTTTCAGTTCATTGTATTTATCAGCTGTTTCGCGGGCAAGTTGTTCGGCATTTTGGCGTGCTAAGTCGGTTTCTTCAATCTATTTATGAAAATTTGAGCAAAGTTTTGATTTAATTAAATTCTTAAATAAATTATTCTGTAGTTCTAATTGTAATGATATGATAAAACTGTTAATACGATTTAAGACTAAAATTGTTGACCCCGACGGGAATAGTTTTCCAGGTAATTGCTCTTAAGATTAAAGAAGGGATTAAATCAAATCAAGATTTGGTTTTACTTGTGGTGCTTTTTAACTTAGAGTATTCTAGCACCGCACCAGGTTTCACACAGCTCCTCAGATAGAATTGGACAGTGAAGTTTCATATTATCAAGAAGTACATAGTTACTTTATTAAAATTGAATGCTAAATTTTGAAATTCTATTAAAAGACTTGTGAACGGTATTTTCTCAAATAGGACTTTAAACGTTTCATCTCTGACGGGGGTGGGAAGGGAGTGTTTGTTTATCCCCAAAAGCACCAATTACTGCGCCACTGGAATTTGATCAAAATTTAATATGATTTCAAGCATTCAGAAATAGGGAGACTGATAAGTTGTTTTCGAGGGCGGAAGCTGAATTCTAATAAACTAAGGACTACAACCAGAGCTGGCAGTTATATAGCAAAACCAATTGGAAAAGTGTCTTTAGTACATCCTCACGGAGGTCCTTTCAGTTAAATACGGATATACACTGTTTTAAAAAAATTGAATTTTCAATCCAATTTTACTTTATTATTAATAATAAAGTATTTACTTCAATTTTCCAGTATATTTAATTAAACATAAAAGTAAAAGTACACATTAAAAGTAAAAGTACACATTTCAATCACTTTTACACGAAATTACTGGCATTAGTAAATTATTCATGTACTGAACCGTACAAAATTACGCAACATTTCGTGTAAAACTACATTTATATATGAATTGAAAATTACGTTCTTTTTCGTGTAATTCAACTTATCTATTTGAACTTTACAGCCAAGGGTTTTATTAAAAGTAAGTAAGTAAGAAATAATATTATAAGTAGAAATAAGTGTATCTTTTAAAGGATGCTAATTATACACTTTTTTTAGAGTGTAAAATGAATATCCAGTGAATTTTCTGCTTTCGAAGTTGAAATTTACTGATTGCAAATTGAAATTTACTGACCGATAATTGAAAATTACATTCAAATTGACTATTACATCCCAATGTAAATTTACTTGAAAAGGTGTGCATATTTGGTATTTGCCTACTATCCAAAAGATGTAAAATTCAATAGATTTTTTTTACTGTGTAGTTACGAAACAAATTAGCCAATCGTGCGATAATCGAGACACTAAACTTCTTTGTAAATTGTAGCTGGGAATGTAAGACGTGGGGGTCAAAAATTCAAGGAATTTTGTATGGAAACGACACAAAGATCTACTTGAAGTGTAAAAATGTAAAAAAAACTGGCACCATATTTTAATCTTGAAGCGTTTTAAACTTTTCAGTAAATAGTCGTGAAGACGTGCCTATATTGACTTTTGTACCATTGTGAGGATTGAAAAGATTTCGAAATTAACGAACTTTGTTCTAGAAAATCCCTCGATTAAAATTGCTCAATTTGCATCAATATTCGTCAATTTTGACGTCACGAAAATATGAAGCAACACTCAGCAACAATAGCAACAGGCGATGTGGATCAACTTTTCATCAACTCGTTACTGAATTGTGGTGAGCGATATTGACAAATATCTAGCAATTCGGCAATAATGGCTTACATGAGCAATTCAGTCTATGAACAACACGAAAGCATACTTGACAAACAAATCTAAAACTTAAAAGAAAACTTGGAAATATTTGAATTCCAAGCCACTATAACACGAAACTTGACAAATACCTAAATGCAAAACTCAAAACAAAACTTGACAATTAAATCACCGAACGAAGACAATTGCTCGGAATTTTCCAAGTTAGTGGAAATACAGCAACTACAGACGAGCAATATCAACAATCTGTAGAAACATCGCCACATAGTCGAAATATTGCCGCAACTAGCATGATATTGCCCTGTATTGCTCCATAGTTTTGGCAATAGTCGTTGGGCAATCTATTGCTTGAAAAATTGCTCATGTAAGAGCACCTCCTTGCCTCGAACTCCTAGCGAGCTGCATAAGAACTGGGATCCTCAGGTTTTATTTAAGTCGTCTATCTACTTACCCTTTTTTTCAAATCGGAATTCTCCATAGCATGATCGCTTTCCATTTCGATCATTTCCTGAAGTAGATCGTTTCTTCGAATTTGTTCCGAAAGTTTGGACTTTAATTTCTCATTTTCCTCGATCACTTTGTTGGTATCGATTAGAACTGCCGACCCACTAGAGCCTTTCTCCCGATCGATATCGATCTCACAATCGAGTTCCGATAGTAACGTTTCGATAACTCGCGTACTGATCATGTCCGTTTGTTCGTCAAAATCGCGTTCAGCCTGATCCAGTTTCGTCGCAGGATTCGTCTTCGCGTCGTTCTCATACTTTTCGAATTGTTCGCATTTAAAACGGAACGTCATATTTTCCAATTTGATATTCTTATTCTCCTGTTCGAGATTCAAAAGTTGCTTATCCTTGCAATCCAATTCGATTCGTGCCAGTTCGATTCCAGTTGCGAAATCATCGAGAAGCGATTTCATGTCCTTGATATAAGTTTCGCGCTCTTCGTACTTTCGCTTCAAGTCGACGTACATTTCAAAGTACTTATCGATGTTTTCTTCGATCCGATCGTTGAAGAGTTTACCGATCTTGTTGACCGTTTCGAGTGTTTCTTCCTCGGAGGTCATCAGTTTCTCGAAGATTGTTTCCTTTTCGCGCATTTCACGTTCCAAGGCTTGCGATGAGTTGCGCAACGCGATCAGGGCATTTTTGTATTCGTCCATTTCGTTTCGTAGGTTCTTTGAGTCATTTTCGAGCGCTGCGTTTCGAATTTCGAGATCAGATTTGGATCGATTTACCGATTCAAGATCGTTTTTGAGCGTCTCGACATCTGTGTCGGATTTTTTCAGGCGCTCCATAAGGATATTGACGGTTGATCGGGTATTGTTCAGGGTCAACTGGTAGTTGTACTTCTCAGTCATAAGTCGGGAGCATTCTTGCTTTGCTTCAGTGATGTCCGATTCCAATCGATCGTTCACACTGATATAGTAGTCGATTCCGTTTGTGATTCGTCCTTCTAAAGTTTTGATGCGATCGTCTCGTTCACGAAGCATTTCGTTTGCACTTTCCAGTAGCGTCTTCAGATCTTGCTTTTCCAGTTCACCTTGAATGATCTCAGTTTCGGCAATCTTTTGGCACTTATCGATCTCGGATTTCCAGTACTGTTTTTCACGCTGTACTGATTCATCGATGCTGAATTCCAATGCCTTAACCTTCTGCTCTTGCTGAATTTCGGATAAGCGGATCTTCTCTTCGGCTGACTCGGTAATCCGTTCCATGTCCTGTTGTCTTCGACGATCGAACATCTTGAGCTTATCCTGATGATCGCGCGTCATTTTTGCCTGTTCTAAGATGTGAATCGATTCGATTTCTTTGATTTTCATGTCGTTGATTTCTTTCAAAGTCGCTATTTGTTGTTCGTATTTTTTTATAAGTACCTGAGATTCGTTTTGGAAGATTTCCCGAACTGAGTCGCGCTGAAGATCCATTTCTACGTCCTTGTCGGATAGTTCCTCTTCGAGGGCGTCAATTAAGTTCTGTTTGTCTGTGAGTTCTGTTTGTAGCTTCTGCTTTTCGGTCTTTAAGACATCCAAATCTCTGAGCATTTTTTGGCTTTCTTGAACATAGGCCAGCATGTCTTCTTGGAGTTGCCGTTTGAGATTTTCAATTTCCTCCATAAGGCACAAATTTTCGCCATTTAATCTCTCGATTTCCATGGATTTTTCGTGAGCATTGTCATCGTTTCCCTGAAGAGCCACTTTCAGGACAGAAACTTCATCCATCATATTTTCAATTTCCTGTTTCAAGCTTGAGTTTTCAGCATCCATCTTCTGATTTTCTTGAACCAGCCGATCGCGGGTGACCTCCACCTCAGTATTAGTGCTAATCAGAAATGTGATTTCGCTATCGTGACTGGCCAATAGCATTTTTATTTCATCTTCCAAACGTTTGGTTATGGCTAGCGTTTTCTCTTCGTCCAACTTAAGTTGTTCAGCCTTGTTCTTGTAGTCTTGGATTTCTTTGACCAGTTCCTCAATAGCATCGTCCTTTTCCAAAAGAGCCAGTTCATTTTCAGTCTTTAGTTTTGCTTCGTTCTCCTTGAGCTGAAAGATCTGCGTTCGCAGTTCGTCCAATTGGGATTCATAGTCTTGTAGAACTTCGGTTTTATTCTTGATCTCAACTTGAGCTGCTTCCAGTGCTTCTTTACCTTTAACAATGTCCTTTTGGAGTTCTTTTTTCGGTGTTTCAGAGTTTTGTCTGAAACGGAGTCGGCGCGGTAGGGAAGGCTGCAATTATTTCTTGATTAAATATTTGAAGAACATTACGAAAACCATTTCAACTTACTGTTCTAAAGAGTCTTAAGGAGCGTGAACTCTTCACTGATTCGGTATCTGAAGCAATGGGAGTAGAAGGCACCTTGGGCTCCTTAACTTCTTTTTCCTTCGATTCTTTTGTACTGTCCTTGTACGATTCCTTGACTTCTTTCAAAAATTTCTTAATGTGATCCTTTCTTTCGGTGCATGACGGTGAATCCCCCACTAGAATTAAAGAAACATTTGATTTTGATCAATAAATTTTGTACTAGGACTCTCTGTCGCTACAGCCACTATTACATGACGTAAAAGAATTTCTATACTAAAATTCAAGATAAAACACCATTAGTGTGGCGAATAAGGTTGGCAGATTGGGCTATTTAACTTACAGTATGCAACAGAGATATTGATCCCACTTTTGTTGATAGGAATAGGAGTGAAGTCTTGGACATTACTCTGAGATCGAGCTATGACGCGAAGTTTGAAGTGGGTAACTGGAATGTTGCAGGAATGGAATCCTTCTCTGACCATAGGATAATTATGTTTACTGTATCCTGGGACGCAGAGCGGGGCAACTCGTTTAGAAACATTAAAAGAACTAACTGGGAGAAGTTTGTAAAGATGGTCGGTAGCAATCTTAGGCAGGTAAACAGTATCTTAAGCAGCACGAAGCCTTAGGTCGGGGAGGTAGAAATGATTTCGGGAGCCTTAATTAATTTGGACTGGGATGTATACAGACTCAGCCAAAAGGAATTTAAATCTTCGTTGAACTTCGCCAATCGTAGTTCCTGGAGGAAACTCTGCGAGGAAATAGGATGCCTCAATGAAGCGTCAAGAATGCGAAGGATCCTCGCTAAGGACCACAGTGTGCCTGGATACTTGAGGAGGGTTGACGGAAGCTGGACAGAATCAAGTGAAGGAAGTCTGGATTTTCTGATGGATGTGCACTTCCCGGGGTGCATCTCGGAACTCGGAAATATCTCTCGAACTGTAGATCTCCTTGTGGCGGACGCAGCCATTGTAAATCGGACTATCACTCTGGAGAGAGTAAGGTGTGCGGTTATGTCCTTCTCTTCCTTCAAGTCTCCGGGAGTGGACGGTCTGGTACCAATCATGCTACAGAAGACTTTGCCACTTATTGGTCGTTCCTTGGTGAGGATCTTTAGAAGTTGTCTGATTCTTGGGTATGTCCCGATGATGTGGCGTGAGGTTAGGGTAATTTTTATACCAAAGGCTGGTAAGCCAAGCCACACCCTGGCCAAGGATTTTAGACCCATCAGTCTTTTATCGTTTTTGCTGAAAACAATGGAAAGACTGGTAGACTACCATTTCAGATCCGTCCTGGAAACGAGGGGCTTCTCAGCTTCTCAGCACGCCTATATGAAAGGTAAATCTGTGGAAACGGCCTTACACGAAGTTGTTTCCACGGTAGAAAAATCTTTGAATGCTAAAGAATATACTCTGGCGGCGTTTCTGGATATTGAGGGAGCCTTCAATAATGTGGAGACTAATGCGATCGAGAAGGCACTGAATAGCATGGGTGTCGACTCATTCATTACGTGCTGGATCGTGTCGATGCTAGGAGGAAGAATTATTAACTCCTCTTTAGGGAGGAATGAAAACAACCCGTGGAACTCCGCAGGGTGGGGTGTTATCTCCACCACTATGAGCCATAGTGGTCGATGAAATTTTACAGGCTCTATCTTTCACCGGTGTCAAGGTGGTTGCCTAAGCAGATGATATCGTCTTAACGGTGAGAGGCAAATTCCTGGACACCTTGAGCGATTTACTAGAAGTTGGGCACAAATCTTTGAGCAGGTGGGCTGGTAACTGCGGTCTCAATATCAATCTGGAGAAAACCGACCTTATCCTCTTCACGAGGAAAGAAGACCGATAATTCAGGCTCCCACGCTTAAATGGCGTTACCATCCCGCTCTCCCTTAGTGTGAAGTATTTGGGAATATATCTCCATCCTAGGTTAAACTGGAAACTCACGATTGACGACAGGATCAAGAAAGCATCGAATGCTTACTATGCTTGTCAGAAAATGATAATCTGGGGCCTTAGCCCGAAAATAGTTCATTGGCTGCATGCCTCGGTAGTTAAACCCGTTCTTACGTACGGGTCTCTGGTGTGGTGGCATGCGCTAGATGTCGGGACTAACAGGGCCACCATGGACAGAATTCAAAGAATTGCACTCATTGGGATTACTGGTGCGTTACGTACCACGGCCTCCAGGGCTTTGGAGGTAATGCTCCACATAATCCCACTGGACTTAGCAGTCAAATCAATAGCGGCAAAGAGTGCATTGCGTCTGCGTGAGGCAGGCTATTGGAAGGAAGGCAGTGTGGCTCACACTAGGATCTTATCAGTTTCGATACCATGGAATCGTTCAGGCGTGTCTTTCAGGCGGAAATATTTGCATTGACAAAAGCAGCGGAAATAATTGTGCAGAAACGGTGTGTGAATAGTGCAAAAACTATATACGTTGACAGCCAAGCTGCTATAAAACCAAATCTAGACTAGTAAGCGAATGCAAGAGGTGGGTTTAAACAATACCCTAAAAATCTGTTGGATCCCTGGTCACAGTGACTTCCTTGGAAATGAAAAGGCAGAAGAGCTCGCCAGAAGGGGGTCGGAGATATGCATAGAGCTGGCTGATGAATCGGTTCGTGTAAAGGGAATGATTGATATAGAAGTACTCAGACAAACTGAAGCGGCTTGGGCGAATCTTTCGGGTTGGCGGCAGGCTAGAATGTACTGGCCTAAACTTGATAAGAGGAACTCTAGTTTCATACTGTCTGTGGGTAGGAACGCTTGTAGACAACTCATAGGGGTCTTAACGGGACACTGTCCTTTTGGGAGACTTAGAGAAAGACTGGGAATACCCATGGTTGATCTATGTCGTTGTGGTGATGAGAATGTAGAACACTGGAACATCTAGTATGTGGTTGTGAAAGTCTGGCTCGTACCAGATATCGGCACTTGAGAAAATTCTTCTTGACCGATTTATCAGAACTTGCAATAATACCTTTATGGAGAACTGCTCTCTTCATAAAGAAGAGCAACATTTGGAATCAATAATTAAGAGTCCGGTTTTATACGAGGGGAACACAATGGATCCTTAGTGATCTCTCGTGATGGGCTGTGGCACAGTGCTACGGTTCACTCCTCTAAACCTAACCTAACCTAAATGAAATTGGATTGTGTTTTACTTGAAAACCTTGCGAAATAATTTTTCAAGTATAATTTTACCTTTAATTTGCACCTAATATGTTTTTAAATAAGGTTTTTGAAATGGTGATAAATACGAATTTATGTATTCACACAATATTTATTATACATTACAGTGTTTCGTAAGAATTCGTCATTCAAATCGCAACTGTGGTCAACACGTTTAAGTGGGTCTTTAAAATTGCAAAGTTGAGCAAAGTTGGGATACAAGTCTTTGTGCGGGTTTTGGTCTATTTCATACAGCTCACTCGGCGGGCTCTGTAGCCAACTATCTGGCAACCCTGGTGGCGAAGCTGTAGTAAACACATAAGGTTACGTTCTAACTGTACAGCTTTCAGCTGCATTATAATTTTGGCACTGTGGTGTACATTCAAGCGTTGCAAGGAGATTTTTATAGTGATGATCTCTCTCGATTAGATTGTTTTTTGTGCGAGTTTTTTCGATTTTAATAAATACAGAGCTTTCAAAGCTTGTCGATGAATTAATCGAATAAAATCGAAGCTATGTGAAAAATTAAGTAAATCAAGATATCATCAATCCGATATAAATCCTTTCAGACCCCTCATGGGGGACAGGGCCACTAAAATACAATACTCAAAGCCGTGATATAGTTGCTATTTACACCTATTATATTTTTTCTTAGTCCACATGTGATAGGTCCATACCTTATCAAGCGTCTTAAGCAATGTTAGTGGTGATTCCTTAGTAAAAATTGGATATAGTTATAAGAAGGATAAAGATTGTATTTGAGTTATTCAAAGACAGAAGCTGTTTTCAGTACGTGCAGTACGAGTACAATGAAACTTTTACCTAGCTGTTTTAATCAGTAAACAAAATCAGCAGGAAATATGACAAGATGATAGAAACTCCCTTCAAGCAGGAACACCTGGATATTATAAGACTTGATTATAGCTTATGAACATAAAAAATCACAATAGAAGACGGTACCTATTATTGCGTATGTCGAAAGGCCGAAATCCAAAGGGATCTCCTCACATCCTTCTGAAAGGAACAGGAACCAAACTGTCTATGGGAATTTTATTGAAAAGGAAAAGTAATTCAACTCTGAAAAAAAAACAAATCGCTACGTTAGGGACGTAACCGGTAAGTTACCTTTATCTTTCTTTCAGTTTAAAAAAAAATCTTATTATTGAAGGGACCATTGAAAGGTTTTTTGAACTCGAGAAAGTGTCATATTCGGTGAATAGATGAATTGTTTGCGGTGGTTGTGAGAGACGTGAACATTATTTGAAGACAGTGGACATGTTGCGATTTAAATTTGATATTAATTTTGGAATTTTTAGAGTTCAAAGCAATGCAATTTTGAATTTGAATTGAATAAAGTGCCTTGGCTTGCACCCCAGATATCTGGATGATTTCTAAGTGGCGATTCTTCAGTTCCTATTTGAATCCTGACAAAAGTTATACACGCTCTTATAACTTATACTACAAATTGAGGAATTATTGTGATGAATTGTGTGTTTTCGAGGTATTGAATTCAATTTCTGAAACAACAATCATCATAATGCCTGCATGACGAACTTAACATTAATATATAATTTAGGGAAAGCATGAAAAGAGTTATTTATTATTATATTAAGTTGGGAACGGGACATGTATTGAATCAGAAAAAACTGAGTGGAATACCTGTAGAAATCGCTCCCTTCGTTTTCGAAATGAAAAATTTCTCGTTCATTATGGTAAGTAGTTACATATAATAAGTACTGTGTCGTGCAGCGCTGTCAGACTCAAGGAATCTGGGTGCTGGTATATCAAACCATACGGTCAAAGTTACATTCTAGAATCTCTACTAACGGAAATGGTTAAATCGCTGACCGACTGCATACCCCGAGACTGAGCTTCAAGAAGGATTTCGCTTTGGGTTTCCCAACCAGGGCGAAATGGAAGAATGGTTCGGTTATACATGCATTCGACACAGTCATATAAAGCGACGGTTCTAAGATGAACTGCGGAGTCGGAGTGGGAGTTTTCTTAGACACACACTATGTCGCAAAGTCTTACCACTTACCGGACTACGCCTGCGTTTTCAAGCAGAGATACTGGGGATCCGGAAGGCTTGTCGGACTTTGCAGAAAGACGCTACGCCAAAGCAAAATGTTGTTATCCTCACTGACTGCCAAGCCGCAATCAAGGCCTAAGATTCGGCTACTACCTCCTCTAAGCTCGTCGAACAGTGCCGAGAGGATCTTGCCTACTTAGGAAGTCGGGTCAGAGTTACTCTGCTTTGGGTCCCAGGTCACAGCCAGGCAAGGTTCTGCTCTTCAGGGCTCTCTCGTGGAATCCGTTCAAGTCCCACTAGGAACTATTAGGTGCCAAATATCATCCCATTTTCTTACAATCGCGAACTCCAGATGGAGAGGACTGACCAACTGCGTCATATCTAGGAAGATATGGCCATCCTATTGCCGGAGCAGAACAGACGAACTCTTGAGCAGGAGCCGTGTAGACGTCTCCAGAGTCATCGCGGTAAGAACTGGTCAATCGGCAACCACGCGGCCAGACTGGGTATTCCCTTTAACGCCAATTGTGGGGATGCAAATAAGAGGGAAACTGTTATCCACCTTCTTTGCGAGTGTCCCGCCCTAGCTAAGCTAGACTTCGTGCATTAGACAAACCTTTCTTTGATAACCTTGATGAGATCTCAAAAAATAAGATAGGATTATCTTTTTAAACAACTCCGGATGGATATGATAATCCATTCAAGCCCCAGGTCTCTTTAAAACTCTGAACCTCAACGTCCAGGTTAAGCGAGTTGTGGTATCAAAACGGCGCTAATGGGCTAATTGGGCCCTGTCTTCGACTGACGGGCCATCACGTAAACCAACCAACCAACCAACCATGGTAAGTAGTGGGATAGTCGATTTATAGCTGTTTTCATATAAATGTTTTGTTCGCGGTAATTTAACTGAAAATCGGCCGACCTAAAATTTTTTCCCGATATTGTAAAAAGCCTGTTTTATAATCTTTCTTAGGAGTGCTTACTTATTGCTCCCTCTTGAACACTTTCGAAGTTATATTCCTTTGAAAAAAACCATTTCAAAAACTAAACAATCCTTTTTTTCTTAATAAAGTGCAAACACCACTTACCGCAAAACGTTCCATACCGATACCACTAATATTTTTTGGTTCAAATATTTTGATTAATCAACCTCCAAATTTGACAAAACCTGACAAATCATCTTTTCTTATACGACGTTGACAGGATTTGTCCAAAGAATTCGAGCAAATGCGCTCCTCCTCCAGGAATCCATTGCGATTACGAGCATCTAATAGCTTCACCTTTTTCTGGCTTCTACATAAGTTTTATGAAATCCAGTGCATTTCTCCGAAGAAAACACCCAGGGTGTGAAATTTAATTAAATACATGTTTTTCAGTAGTTTTTTATTATGTAATAATCTCACATTACCAATTATAGTTTTTTACGCATTTAAATTTGAATTATAAAGTAAAAAACAAATTAATTGTTAACGAGCCAAATACTTTTATTCAAGATTTAAAAAAAACGATGTTTCACGTTTAATTTTAATTAATAACGGTCAACGGTATATCGATTCAATAAGATTCTGTTTAATAAATTATGAGTAGCAGTGGACGGGTTTAGTTACACTTTATTAAAAAAAAAGAATTCCTCAAACGAGAAAATAGTTTCAGTTAAATGAAAATAACTTCTGAACTAATTATGCTAGAGCGATAAACTTACCTTCGAATAAAAGATGACAAGATATGATTTTATAATATTAAGAAAAAAGTTTTAGTTAACGATACCGTTTTTTAGATAAGTGACGTTGAAATAAAATTTTACTTTGGAATGTTTTAAAAATAAGTATTTAGATATTTAGAAAACTTATGGGAATCTAGATCTAAGTCCTTTATTAAACATTTTGGTAAGAAATTTGAATTAAAAGACTTTGGGCGACTTTTTGTAATATAAAGTTATTTTTGGAAATGGAAAATATAGCGTCCAATATATACATATATATATACCGGAAATTGTTTTCTTAGTTGCAGATCCATTAGGCTGGAACTTAATTTCTATTGAAGTTATACAATTTAGAGATATACAGTATAACTTCTCTATAGCGGACACCTTTGGGGAATTCAAAAGTGTTCGCTATAAAGAGGTGTCCGCTTTTTGGGGGTATTGAGTTTAATACCTAATTCATTGGGGAATAAAGAACTGTCCTCTATAGGAAGGTGTCCGGTTTTCGGAGGTGTCCGGTAATAGAAGTTTCACTGTAGTTACAAAATTCAAATTAGCTAATAATCTCGATCGATTCTGAAAAGAAAACTGGAAGAATATCAGAAAGAGCTTGACATACTCGTAGGTATTCTGTGACCAAAAAATTTTATACCCATCCTGTCCTCGTGCTTTGAATATAATTTCAAAATCTTGCAACACACTTGAAATTACCTGAAGAAGAACTCACGTTAAGATCTCTCCCCTTTGAATTACTGAACCGCGGTAAATATAACACACGCGCTACTAAGGACTATAAAATGTACCCTAGCTTCAGTAGTAGAGGTACATACGAAGATTATTATCGCAATGTGTGTCTTTGATATTACATTGGGGTCTTTAAAGGAAACGAAAAAAAATGTCTTGACAAAAGAGAACTTCCTTCTTGAAAAAAAACACTGGAGGAACTACACGTCATCATACGTTATGATTATTTCAGACCCTTCGTTTTGGACTCTACCCTATTAAAAAGATGAAAAAGAAACGGAAGACTGATTCTAAGTTGACTTTTTTTTTGGTAATTCTTTTTTTCCATAAAGTAAAGGTAAGAATAAGAAAGAACCAGAGCTGGAGATATCCTTGGATTGGAAGTCCTAAATATCTTACGGGTAATTCAGGTGGACAATATTGGAATGGCACACGACATTTTACAACACCTCCAGAGACGGGACGGACTCCCACTGTTTCGATCCTTTTGCAATTCTGTGCACTTTGGGCCCTGCGACAAAAGTTTGAATTGTTGCAAACAGATGTCTTGAGAAAACATTTGCAGACGAACAATTGCACACTAAAGACGGGCATATATAAATACACGTGTGTGGCTCACTCAACTCATTAATAAGAAGTACTACTTATAGTGCCTCTTTCCAACACCCTGGGGGATAATTAACCGCTGGTTTTTTTGTCTAGGACCTTTGTTCTCGACGTATATGAGGCCACTGAGCAATATGTCAAGCCATCTGTCCTTTAAGATCGAACTACAGATACAAAAAGAAGTTTTGATTCCTTGAGTTCGTGTCGAGACGATGTCAATGGGTAAATGTAATTAATTATAATATTTTTTCTTAAGAAAACTGTTCTCTCCTAGTGTCTCGGAATGTCAATAGAAGTCCCGACTATCTCGTCGCAGATGTTGCTAAAAAGGAAGGCAGGCTTCTCTCGAAGACGGTGTTTTTTTTCCATTCGAGTCAATCAAAAGTAAATAAAACCGTTCCAAATTTAGGACTATGTTTGAAGAAGATTAGTCTTGGATTATGTTCGAGCGAATATTGACTCAAGTCTATGAGTGATTTATTGCTCGACGGAATAATGCCGCCTTCTTAAGCTTAAAGACCTCTACTGAGACATCACACGTGGCTGTAGGTAAAAAGTGGATAAGGTTTCACTTTGACCTTAAATATTTGCTTGAAAACTAGCTGAACAAATAACTTGTTAGAATTTCGTGTTGCTAAAAGGAAAACCGATTAGGATAAGACGGGTGCTAGAAACGACGGTTAAGGAGCTGTTGTGTGGTACAAAAAGAAGTTAATAAGAAAATTTCAAGAAATTCATTAACTCTGAGGTTTCAACTTACTCAGGATTTATTCAACTGAAACGAATTAGGGATTCTTTGAATTCATTTTGGCAGAGTTTAAACTAAGTAGTTTGGTGTAACCATATTGAGCAAGTTTTTCGTAAGACGATCCTCGGGGTTGAGATTAGCTCTGGACGTGATAATCCAGTAAGTAGCACTCAGTTTGTGGTTTGTGCGCAAGGAACAGGACGTGCGTCAAATAATTCCTGTCTTAGGATCCTTTCCACCTTTTCTTAGGGTATTTTCACTCAAAGAAAAATGTGAACATACTCGTATGTACTTCTTTCTAGAAAATAACGCAGTCCGTTGCTTTTTGTCGCTCTCAGGGACAAGGCATAATTTTTTAGTACAGCTATTTATTTTTAAACAATTTTTTTTATCTAAACAAAACCCGATCGTAGAATGAAGTAAATAAGTATGAAAATCAACTTTTGATTTTAAATGTTAACATTTTCTTGTCGTCACTTTAACGAAAAGATTGGATTTGCGATCGAGGTGAGAGTACATTCTAAAAAGAGATGAAAAAATATATACTGAAGTCACGATAGGCAGTATCCAAACGTATGATACCTTAGCCGAACTACAGGACTAATATTTAAATTGTAATTAGGAAACCGATGTACATTTTTTATAACATATTCTATCAAACCACGGCTCGAAATTTCGCCGACGGCGAGCTTATGGTGATCTATAAATCTGTGGTCACAGGGAATAACTTGGTAAGTCGAAAAATAGTAAAATGGGATAAGTGTACTGTTGTCATCTCCCAAGACTTACACGCACTGTGAAGAAATTATTGTTATATGTTATTTGATCACTGAGATGTCAACAAATTTAATTTTTTCACAAAAACTGGATTTACAGGAATAGTTCAATAGTAAAAATAGCAAAAAAGTGCTGCCTTGAATAGTTTCGTTTTTAGACTTACCTACTTATTCCCTGTGGCCACAGAAATAATTCATCTAAGCGAAAGAATGGCAAACATATAGGTCATACTATGGATTCGTCATTAAATCGCCTAGACGAATCATTTTACTTAATTATTTTTTAATAATAAAGTATTGGGATCGACCTGAAATTTTAAAAAAATTTGCTACCCCGAAATTTTGTATTGTCACGTTTTAGGACTAGTAGACCCCAAAAAAGCAAAAAAAAATGTCCGTCTGTTCGCCGTAGACGCCGACCGCCGTAACCCGTTTGAAGGCGCATAGCTCACAAACCCGCTGAGATATTAAATTGAAATTTTTATGGTGGGTAGATTGGGTGAACCCCTACGATAGGTAGGGGGGTGGGTGTGTGAAAGGGGAGGAGGGGGCGCGTTTTAGACGAAAAATTTTGGTTTCTAGATCTCAGGAACTACTTATGGTAGGAGGCTGAAACTTGGAACTTAAGTAGTACTATGATAGTGGACCTTTTTGCAAAAAATTGTTGATAAGGGTTGAGGAGTGTGGGAGTGGGGGGAAAAACAATATGTCCGAAACGTTTGAAAGCTGGAATTGAAACATTCTAAAATCCATATCTCCTGAACCGTTGTACCGTTGAACCAGTATTATATTATAAAAAGTTTTTACATCAGCAATTCAATTTGCCGGTGAATGTACATTTAGTTCACGTGAACTTGATAAGTAGCCGAGTTGAGAGAGAAATGTATGAAAAAACTTGAAGAATGTCATGGACGTGCTAAACAAATTCCCCGAATTTCAAGAACTTTAGGTATGGAAGCTATCCCAATCAATATATGAGTTTTGAACTGAACCCATGTGATCTAAATCGAATTGCAGCTTAATACTTCAACGTATTCTTTAGTTATAGCGAGTTCGATCGAATACAAGCTCGAATATTTTTAAAGACATTATTACATTATTTTGTTGTTTTCCGGCGTCAGATGAGTTTCTGGTGTGCAACCTCAACACAAATTCCCCGACTGGAGATTAATCGCTGTCCTGGCTACTGCCATTGAGGACATGATAGTTGGAAAACCTTCACTGGATAGGCCAGTTGATAAGACTGTGTTGGACTAGGTCCGAAGGATCTGTTTCGTCATCGGATGGCATAGACTTGCCAGAGGGTGTATCATGCCTATTAGACGAAACACCCGTACAGCTGGTGGTATTGCTGAAGATTATTCTATATAAGCGATGTTGAAATCAATTTTATTATCTACGAATTATATAATTCTTGCCATCGCATCCTTATACTTAAGGTAGGTGGCACTGACGATCATCTAACATTTTAACCAATTTGGTGGACTTTTTGGTTGTTCGCTAGGTTATATAAAGCTCAACGCAAAGTGAGCGGCATCGAATCCCGCCAACAGCACCTAGTCCAACACAGTCTTATCAACTGGCATATCCTGTCAATGTTTTCCAACTGTCATGTCTTCAATGGCAGTAGCCAGGACAGCGATTAATCTCCAGTCGGGGAACTCGTGTTGGGGTTTCACACCAGAAGCTCCTCTGACGCCGGAAAACAACAAAAACTTCTTAAAATTACGTAGCATCTCACCATGAAAAATTCCATTTTCATTATTATGTAGTTATTCGAAGGGATGCCAGTATCTTACCTGTTATAGTTTCTCTATCAAATTTCAAATGGCTAATTACTATAATTCCTAAATTTGCTTGTACTCTGGTAAATGACCAATATATATTAACATAATTCTTAAGGACTTTTCTATGGGAGCTATCACAAGTAGAACAATTTTTCTCATTAATACCGCCAATCCCTTCTCTCAGTCTAAACTTAAACTAAACTCAAAACGCTTTAGAATTATCGTGAGTTCGAATGAATTGTAACACCAACTTATTAAGGACATTTGTCTGGCAGCTACTACCTTGATTCTATCTACTTCTGTTCACACACTTTAAAGCAGTGTCTGGAATTTCTCTACTATTGGAAACTGTGGTTTAAAATGTTTGTGCAGGAAATTTTCGTGCTAAAGTTTGTATTTGAACGATTCTCATATTCGTTCTCGCCTCAGAAACTAATATTTTACGCCTAGCTAATATCAGGTTCCTGGTTTGAAGCGTTTTGAAGTGCTTTTCCAAAAATTCTTGAGAATATATTATATTTTAGGGAGAGTATAAGAGCTACCCGAAATAGTGAGACAATTCTGCCCTTACGAACGCAATCCTTAAAATTCTATTTTAGAATTAGATACCAAATTCTAACTCCTTAGGTCCTGCGTGAGCTATCATGCGTTTAGAAGGACGGACAGCAAACAAGTTTGAGGAATTTATCCCCAAATATTGAGATCGTGGGTTCAAATCGGACCAATCAATAAGCTTAAAACATGTGGTGCCTGAGAAGAACACTGTTGCTCCAAAAGGGGTCATATATATACTGAAAATCGACGCATTAATATATACATTTTTGTCATCCGAGACTTCGTTCCATAGTTTACACAATTTTGTGCTGGATTAATCTTATAATACTTATAATAATCCACTGATTTCATCCGGTACAAAAAAACGGCAAGAATGCGGCAAGAAAACGACAATCATAAAGGCTGCAGTTTGACCGCCTACATAAAGCTTGTGTCAAAGGCGTCGTGAATGAAACGAGAAAGTTCGATTGTCATAATTTCTAGCGTTTTCGAACATTTATGGAAGTTCGTCTTCATTTTGAATGTACATTGGCGAAAGCGATTGAAGCTTACACTAGTGGCGTTATATTATGTCTCATACCTACTGAGAGACTGTTCTAGTTTTATTTTTGATGGTTCCAGTAGGATTTAAAGAAAAAGCTGTAGAATACGGTGCTTCTGGCTCATTCTTGCCGTTTTTTACTCACTTTCCTGACGCATTCCTGCCACTCAGAAGACAGAAATACGACAAGAAAAAAAATGTTAACTCCAAAAACGAAATGGTTTTGCGATTTCTATTAGCTTGTTGAAGAAATTCGTTAAGAATGTTAATTTGTAAGGGTTGTTCTTCAACCCCTTGAATACAATGAATAAAATTTGCACTTGCGAAACGAACTGATTCGTTTATTTAATTCGCTAGAAGCTAATTTCAGTCTCAATCTGATTTTGGGATTGGACTAAAGCTAATTTCTAATTTAAGTTTTGAATTTTATTTTTCAAAATCTAGGAATATTCTGAAAAGTCGCTTCTCTCTTAATGAGCCCTTTGTATAAAATGTTACGGTTGGTGGCGACCCTTATTATTAGTCCTACAGCAAACAGACCCTCATTTTCAAACTTTGTTGATGCGAAGGAAAATCAAATAGTTTAGTTACGTGGCTCTGTTTCATTTAACGACCCGTATCATTTTATTTTGTAGATATTTTAAATATAGAAGAGTCCCGAAAAATCTAGGAATGCCTCAAACACGAGCAAAACTATATTTTAATAAGTACTTCCTAGCATGAATAAATTACCTGGAATTTCGTTAAATCTCTTTAGTTTTGCCTTCGAAAAAGACATTTTTCTTGATTTTCAAATAACACAAACGTTAAAAATTTTTCAAAAAAAAAAAATTAACTGCCACTTTTGATTTTTTAACACAACACAAAATCGCAAGGAGTCTTTCTCTTGTATAAAAATAAAAATTTTCGAAAAATTTTTCACAAAAACACTGGCAAAATTAAAAAAAAAAAAAAATTAATAATAAAACCCCCAAATATAAACAAAATTTAAAAATAAAAACAATAAAACGTAAGAAAACAAATTGCGCGCGCGCTAAATAATATAAAGGAATAAAACTACCCCCTATGTGTGTAACGTAACAAGTCCTAACCGACACTACTGAGTTTCTTCGGAAGACTTTGAAATTGTGCACACAGGGAACCGGTATTCGGCCAGGTGAACAGGGGTAAGGGAATCGGTTTTGTATAAAGGTAAGACGCGACGGTATTCTTTGGTGCGGCAACCGTCTTCTTGCGTTAAGAACCGTTTAAAACGTTAGAAGGAATACGAAGTGTGTATGGATGGGCAGCTGCAGAAATTCTTCAGTTTCATTCTTCTCTGTCCCTCTTTTTGTACCGGTTAAGTGGGCCAGTTAATCCAAGGGTAAACGGGATAGGGATGCTTAATCGCAAGGATCAGCTGTGTGAATTAAAACGAGGGAAAATTTACTGTATATACGATGGGCTACAGTCCGTATTTGGCGGTCTTTTCCAAGTTAATGATGTGTTGGTTTGTGATCGGTTTGAGTCTCGAATAGGATTTTAAAAGTGAGTTTTTGTGGTAAGGTGTAGGAGAGAGTGGTGTTCAATGGTAGTTAGCTACAAATTTTGCATGTTTCAAAATTCTAATATTATTGGCCATACTTTTAGAAGGAAATCAGGCCATCATTTCGCTATTACGTAGACTACGATTCCATCTTTTAACCATATTTTAAGAGGACATTGATTTCGATAGTGAAGTCTAAAACTAAATATTGATTTTGGTATACAGTATACATGATACAGGATCTCCGTCATTACATCTATTGTCATTGTCATCAATAAATCGTACTTGGTGTATTGAGCCTAGTACTGAGATCCGCATCAAGCGAAATTTTATATGAAAATTTCACGTGCAGAGAGAGAGAGAGACCTTTTGACCTTTTTTTCTTGTTTTATTTTTCCAACTTCAATAAAAACATGGGGTCTAAAATGTCGACAGAACCCCCTTGGGGTTGAATGTTAAAAAATTCTGAAACCGATTCTTAGGCGATTATAATTATTATTAAGGTTATCAAGATCAAATAGAATAAGATAGTGTAGAAGCGGAGCGTATTGCAAAATCAGCCCCATCTGTTGACTCAGTCGACAACTACTACAACATTAAGCGGTAAACGCAATAAACGACAAATTGTTTATTCAGTGACATTTTTTTCAAAGAGCTATGTATTCCCTCGAGTTAGAAACGTGTGTTTAGTGACTGTTTTTAAAACTTTTGAGGACTAAATCAAAAAAACTAATTGAAGGCACTATAGTAATCTACCGATCAATTTAGTAATCGACAGATACTGTAGAGGCGCTGAAACTTGATACGGAATTTTTTGTCGAGCTATTATTTCCGCTCCTCTCTATCTCATACTCTTTGATCAAGATATGCTTGATATGGTAAGAAAAACTTCAATAGCTGATGCTAGATGGCATTTCGGATTGTAAATGAGATCAAACGTATTTTTGTTATTGAGAATGGAATTTTTTTTTTGGTTTTTGGGTATTTTTCGGCGTCAGAGGAGTTTCTGGTGCCAAACACCAACATGAAAGCCCGACTATGATCAATTGCATACCCCGAGTAAAGCGCAAGTGTTGCTTTTCTTACTCATTTTTGGATGTTCGGTTTCCAGTGTTACTTCCTATTCAAAATAAGACCCAGGTATTTTGTACTATCGGTGAAAGGTAGACTAGAACCATCCAGAGAAGGAGAACCAACGTGACTACTTTTGTTTGCGTGGGTTCACTCCGTGTACATCTGTACGTTTAGAGAGTATAGAGAAAGCAGTCTGCAATATCTCACTCAGCGTGTTGAAGTGCTTTCCCGAGACAATTGCAACATCACCTGCATAAGCAATCACTCTATAGTCCGCCACTTCCAGGTTCAGTATTAGTTTGTTGACGACTAAATTCCAAAGACAAAATACCCTGCCTCAATAAAAACCGAACTAGAGCTATATCTGGACAGGCTACACCAATACTACAATAGATGGAAGATCAAAATTAATCCCACGAAAACTCAAGCGACATAATTCACCAAAAAACGGAAAAGCCACAATCTTCCGAACAGGTCTATCAGTTTCTTAGGACAACCCATCGAATGGGCTAACCATATCAACTCCCCTGGGCTTACTCTAGACAAGAAGCTAATACTAAAAGACCATATTGAGAAGTTATGCTCCAAGGTATCCAAATCCATTAATGTCCTGTACTCATTAATAAACAGGAAATCTAAGCTCTCAACGGACAACAAGCTCCTTATTTTTAAACAGGTGATCCAGCCCATAATTTCCTATGCCGCTCCTGTATGGAATCAGACTTCAACTATCCACAAAAAACGCTACAAATAGTTCAAAATAAATGCTTAAAAATCATACTTGACCTACCGTTTTATTTTTAACTAAGCGGTTACACAAAACAGCTAATGTGCTTGAAATCGCGGCACTTGCTGAAATTAGACTTGCTACTTCTTGAGGAAATCAATTCATCTCGACAACTCTCTTGTAGCATCCTTCCTATAATCTGACGTACTCTCGAGTCAACGAATGTAGCCAACATGCTTACTTTCATTCCTTTATATTATTTTTTTACTTCAAGCACTTCAGTGGATTTATTACTTTATTATTTTAATAATAAAGTATTGTTATCAATTTTTAAAAAAAAAAAATTTGCTAATAGACACCAAAAAAGCAAAAAAAAATGTTCAGTCCGTCTGTGCGCCGTACGCCGTCCGCCGTACGCAAAACGTTTGAAAGCTTATAGCTCTCAAACTCTTTGAGCTATTAAGTTGAATTTCAAGTGGCCACCTTTTGAGTGGTGGGGGTGTGAGGGGGGAGGTGGGGGAAGCGTTTTAGACGAAAAATTTTGGTTTCTAGATCTCAGTAACCGCATAGGCTAGGAGGCTGAAACTTGGAATTTATATAGAACGTCGATAGTGGACCCATTTATAGAAAATGGGTAAAGGGGTGTGGGAGTGGGGGGAATTATAATGCGTCCGAAACGCTCGAAAGCCGAGATCGAGACATTCTACAATCCATATCTCCTAATCGGTTAATGTCACGAAATTAAAACTTAATGAACATCTGTGGGTATAAAACAAATTTTTGAGAGGGGGCAGTGACGTACGGGGGTGGGGGTTGAAAAACTTTAGATTACGATATCTCACGAACCAATTGCACTAGAGAAATAAAATTTGGATTCTTTATAAATGTTGACAAATAAAGTTTGCTGAAAGTAAAATTTTTTAAGGGGGCGGTAGAGCATGGAAGTGGAAGTGGTAAGCATTTTTTTAAAAAATCACGTCTCATATCTCAAGAACAATGGAAGATAGATGCTTAAAATTTTTACCAAAAGTAGGCCTAATAGACCCCCAGCAGAAAAAAAAAATGTTGAAGGTGAGGGTGTAGAGGGTGAGGCTGGGGGAGGGTGAAAAGGAAAAAGTTCCGATTCTTATATCTCGAGAACCTATAACAATATAAAGCTAAGACTTAGTATTTAGATAGAACTGTAGTAGTAGCATGTTGGGAAAATAAAATTTTTTATAGGGGTGGTATGGTACGGGGGTGAGGGGGTGTTTTTCCTAACTATAGAACGGCTTATGCTAGAAAGTTGAAATTCGGTACGTATATGTAAATCAACTAGAAAAATAAATTTGATTTAAAAAAATGTAAATATCCATTGGCGTTCGGAAGTGGGGCAAAAAAAATGATCAGTGAAAATGGAATGCATATAATTTCACGATTTTCGTCATATCTATTAGGTCTTTCCAAATATTGAATTCATTTTTTGTCTACGGGTTCTTTATATAAATACCTAGAAAGCGTTTTCATGATTTTTTAAAATTGGACCCCCAAGGTGGTGTCAAGGGGATTATACATTTTTACGAATTCAGCCGTATTCCTCAGGTCTGATTATATATCGAATAACTTTTCACTTCCACGGTCTTATTTATTAATCACCTAAAACTTGTTTTCAAGGTTTTTCCCTTTTCAGCCCCTAAGAGTGTAAAAACGGGTTGAATACGTTTTCACGAATTCCGTCATATTTCTTAGTAGTGATAAGACATCGGAATGGTTTTCACTTCCTCAGACTTTCTTTATATATATCTAAAAAACCATTTCAGGACTTTTGGATATTCAACCCCAAAGTGGGTGCAAGGGGGTTGCATATGTTTTCACAAATTCTTACATATTTATAGTTCTAATGAGATATCGAATTAATTTTTACTTCCTAAGGCTACTTACATAATCGTCAAAACGTTGATTTCAGGATGTTTGTTATTCAACTCCAATAGGACATAAGGCTTTCGACATATTTCTCAGGATTGATGAGATATTAGATTGGTTTGCCCTTCCACAGACTTTTTATATTATCGCCTACAAATGCATTTCCGATTTCATGTAATGGCCCAAAATCAAGTCACGAAAAACCTTCTAAAGGCGTAACAACTGATATTATACTAGGACTAGATCTCGTCCCGGTGTATGACCCAATTATGTAATTCATATGTTATATGAGGCAGCGGCGTAAGTATTCTAGCGCGACCTCATTTTTCAGTCACATAGTAACCTACACATATTAACCGACACCGCATCTCAGAATTAAACTCGTTCCGAACTTCTACCCAAAAAATAATAAAGTTGCGCCTAGACTGTAGGCATATTTCTGTTTTAGCAGTTAATTAGATTAAATAGTTTAAGTTTAAATAGTCAAGGTTTTTTGCAATTTTCCTTGTATAAACTCACACCAAATTTCTCAAAATTACTATGCTACAGCCAAGCGCTAAAAATGTAAGGTAGTTGTTCAGATGTAATCCATAAAAATGATTCCTGGCAATAAAGAAATTTGAATTTGAATTTGAAGTAATGCTTATTTACAGTTAATATTATCACACAAAATATATACATATTTATGGATCAAGATTTTTTCTTCGATTTTTTCCTCTATTACATGGTACCTTCGTAATGGAATAGAATACTACTTGTTAGTTATAAAGGCAAAATTAATCGATTATTTTCTACATATTTAATCGTAAATCGACTAGTACATCATATCGATTAATCAAATGATCGATTAATCGATTAGCTCATTTTAATTGCCATCTCTGTACACCAGTGATATGCAAAAGATACAACAATTAGTAAAGGCATGTGTGGAATGCGTTCTAACTGCATTATACATATATATTATATTATTTCTATTATATTATTATCTGAATTTACTGGTTAAATATTTTGATGGACTACACGCGACTCAGCTGAATATTAGGCCTTTATCGGTGTAAACGGTGTACTTTAGGTCACGATATAGGTCGGGCCGCGATCAGGTCGCTGGGTGTAAACTAGCTCATTCAAGCTAAGTGTTGCTCATATGGTGGAAATCTTTGCTAAAGCAAAAGCTTTTAAAAGCCTTCACATTGCGCATGAACGCAAAAACGTACTACACTACGTAACTATATTTCTTGTATTTAGCAAAAAGCATTACAGTGCATTACTCTTATAGTACTCTTACGTCTTATCAGACGAACGTGTAGAAAAGTGCCGGCTCCGCACACTAGTAAAAGTGCCTTAGAAGATTTTGCGTTTTCTTCCTCTCAAGTGAAATGAAATTAAAAATATTTTTACAGTATGCGTTACTTTGGTTTTTTCGCTTTTGAACTCAACTCAACACATTCGAAATGAAAGTTTTTTCACATACACGACCAGCGCAGAGGTTTTCCATCTTCACGACTAGAGGCTAGACTTGAGACTGATGTTTCGATTCTGATTGCATTCCGGTCACTTCCTCGTACTCGTCTAGTCGCAAAAATTATGTAAAAGAGCGCTGTTCGTAAAAATTTATTTTTTTTTTAACCTAATATTCTTATTATTGTTATTATTTCGTTAAAAAATATATTATTTAAAATTTGAAAAAAGTGAAAAGTCGCCGAAAAAATTCTAAGAAAAAGTGTTCGAATTTGGACTTGAATATATATTGCGGAAATAAATCGATGATAGTGTCGGGACGAGTATGATATAATAGATGTATTTTTTTTTTGTTTGATCCTTTCGAAAATATTTTTGTTATAAACAAGATAACAAACAGTGTTGCTAATCGAAACAAATTAACAAAGAACTTGTTTGTTTAATAAAAATTGTTTAATAATAATTTAAAAAAAAAAGGATAAATACTGAATACTTCCGAGGTAATTCAAACGGTTCCATTAATAACCAGTGCCGGCGTACAATGAAAATGTTTCATCAAAACTAAATTCTGCACGACCTTGTACCAGGTCAGGATTCTACAGTCTAATTTTCCAATGGAAGGTTACGTGTTTCGTCAACATCAAGGATTATTGCACTATCAAAATTTGAATCAGAATCGATACGTAACTATTGCGATAAGTTCGAGCGACGGGTGTAGTAGAATTAAAGCGATCTAGAAAGAACGGTGGAAAATAAAATTGACGAAAAAAAAGTAATACTTAAAAATATATTAGCCTTAGAATTCGATTATATCACATGTTGGTGCTTTAACAAAAAACGAAAGATACGCTCTGGCTACGAGTAGCACATACCGATTTTAAACGGCCATAAAAAAAAAACGTTCGTTCTAAAGTGCTTTTGAAAATAATCCAAATTACCGAGTGAGACTAGAATAAAATCTGCACCGAAAACTGTTTCAATTTCGCCGTGTAAAACTGATTATGTAACACACCTGGCGTTCTCGGCACGAAAAGAGAACAACATCGAATTTTCTACTCTACGCGAAAAGCTCACCGCATTCGAGACGACAATTTGAACCTGAACCGCCCTCATATCTTTTCTATTTTCTTGTTTCGTTAAAAATTCGAAAAGGCTAATAACCTCTGCAGCTACAAAAGTTGCACAGTTTCGCAACAATTGCAACAAATTACAAGATTCGCGAGCCCCTCTACCACCCCCACATTGAATCTCACGTGCGCAAGCTTTCGTTCAGTTCAAATGCAACGAAACTGAACGAAAAAAGCTAAAAATTGCAACAACCAAAAAAGCTCGATTGTGAATCATAACAGAGAAAAGCCGCACCAATAAAACGCCCGCCGCAACCGAAAAGCACGTGATCCAAGTGCGTGTTATGCAACTGCAAAATTACGGCATACTCACCTGAAAGGTGTCAATTTGATAGTAAGCTTTGACAGCCGGCTTATTTTAAGTCATTTTTTTTCAATCTCGAAAATAAAGAGCATCGACGAAATTGTTTTTGTATAGTTCGGGTCAGTTTTCGATTAACAAATCATCGCCACGAGGTCCGTGCTTCTTATCTAACCGCCGGTAGAATCAATTCGCGCGTCTTCCTCCTTCGTTAAGTTAAAAATCGTGCAGAAACTAATCGCTCAATTACAACGAAAAACTCTTCAAATATCCCGTCGAACTCACATTTTCTACAAGAAAATCTTAAAATATATATTGCATAAAAAATAACGGTGTTGTGATTTGTGGACTGAATACACAAAAAGATTTTAAATTAAGAAAATTTTAAAATTTTGAATTTTTTTCGGGTTTTTCGCGCGCAATAGTTCGTAGTCCATATGGGAAAGAAAGGTACGAAACGAAAGACCCAATGGCGTACACTTTCGATTACAGAATGTCCTCAGGAGCCTCTGGAAAATAATAAAAGTGTGGGCAAGTCTACAACAAAAAACAGCATCAACAACAGTACCACCGATCCAAATATCGACGAAGGTGATTTGCTTTTAAATAAAATAAAATTTTTTAAATTAAGATTATTAACGCAGTAATTAGTCGGAAACCATTAAGAAGTCATCTAGCCAATTATTTGATAACATTTGTATGGTGAAAAGAAAATCGCATTGTAATGCCCAGTAATGGAAGAATACAAGTGGCAGACGTGTTTGTTCAGCAGAAATAATTTAAAATGATAACGTAAAGTAAATCGTTTCTGTTCTAGATCACTGAGATGTTCTTGCGCTTCTAATTTGTTTATTAAGATGACTTGTTTTCTGCTTCATCATTTCATATTTCATATATGTAACCCCCTATGTGGAATGAAGCAACAACTGTGCTCCTGCCGGGGCACTGCCGGTATTTTCATAATATTTTTTATTTTTAATTCACTAGAGATAAACAATTGATCGCGGTGGAATTTGAACCCATGCCTTCTGATTTGTGCACAGGTTATTTTAAAATTAAAAATATTTACGTTCCATAATATTTTTTTTGGCGCTCTAGGAGTAACCCGTAGAATGCTTAAAAAAATGTTTTAGTGAAAATTCAACTATATGTTTATCGGTTTTTCTCTCCGACTCTCTTTCATCTTGTACCTTCACTAGGCCCTCACCCCTTACCAAATTGGCCAAAGGGTCATCACTGCAACATGGTACACACATTGAAATCAGATATTGCCAAAATACACGACTGGAGAATAAAGCAAAATTCAATGCATCGAAAACGCAAAGCTGTCTTTTAGCATTAAAAAACGACTCAAGTCCCAACAATCTCATTTGGAGGAGTAAATGTATCCAACGTAAAGAGCTGCTTGGAGTAAACTTATCTGAACCCTTACGCAAGAATGATCATAAATTGAGCATTATAAAAAGCGTAATACAGTAATTTGGATTCATTTACAGATATAGAAGTACCAATTTCCAAAAGTAACATCTGCTAACGATTTGAATGTAATTCTAAAAATTTGGCGAGGGCCTCTCAACCATCTTCGCCCTTCCTGGACAGAGTGCAGAGAGGTTCGATTACTGTTATGATGTACAACATACAAATCTCCTTTAAAAATTTGTACATCCATACACTGAAAAAAATACTGTTCTTAACATTAATGAATGCCTTTTATCAAACGAAATTCTTCGGATTAATGAAAAAATCATTGCAACAATGAAGAAAATCATCAAATATAACTCATGATATATGAACCGTACATTAATACTATGAATCTTCTTTCTTTAAAAATATTTTCATCAATTTTTATACATGGAAAGAGCATTGATGGTCTCAAAAATCAACACCTAGGAATTTTAATGCACGCTTTCATCATATTGATTAAAAAGTTCTTATAAACAAGGTATTTTCGCTTGGTACTCGTAAAATATATTGATTATTTTCACAGTAATAATGAACACATACATTATATTGAAGAAAACGATCATCGCACAGATTAAGGTTACGGATCCTCGGTTGGCTGCTAATTTTACTTTATTATTTTTTAATAATAAAGTATTGTGATCGACCTGAAATTTCAAAAAAATTTGTTACCCTGAAATTTTGTATTTACGTTTACGTTTACGTTTCAGGTCTAGTAAACACCAAAAAAGCAAAAAAAATGTCCGTCTGTCCGCCGTAGACGCCATACGCAAAATCGTTTGAAGGCGCGTAGCTCCCAAACCCGTTGAGATATTAAGTTGAAATTTTTATGGTGGGTAGATTCGGTAAACTCCTACGACTGGTATCTTTTTTTTGGGGGTGGGGGGGGAGGGGGGTAAGGGGAGATGAGGGGGAAGCGTTTTAGGCCAAAAATTTTGGTTTCTAGATCTCAGGAACCGCTTATGCTAGGAGACTGAAACTTGGAACTTATGTAGTACTATGATAGTGGAATCATTTGCAAAAAAATGGCCGATAAGGGTTAAGGGGTGTGGAAGTGGGGGGGGGGGGAGGAAAACAATGAGTCCAAAACGGTTCAAAGCCGGGATTAAAACATTCTAAAATCCATATCTCCTAAACGATTGATGTCAGAAGATTGAAACTTTGTGGTTGTCCTTAGGGATATTTCAAAATTAGGCAAGGGCTAAAAATTTTAAGGGGGGTGATGGGGTGTGGGGTGAAAAAATTTGGATTGCAATATCTTCCGAACCAATTACACCAGGATGATAACATTTAGTTTCTGTATATAGGATCACAAGAGTTGTCTACTGAACGTAAACTTTTTGAGGGGGGAGGTGGAGCACGAAAGGGGGGGAATAGCTCTCAAAAAATTTCATATTTATATCTCAGAAACCGTATCAGATATGATCTTGAAAATTTTACAGGAGTTGGGGTCGGTAGACCTCTAGTAAGTAAAACAATTTTAGGGGTGGGTGTGTAAAGGGTGATGGTAAAAGGGAGTAGAAAGGAAAAAAATTCTGATTTTTATTTCTCGAAAACCGTAATGAATAGAAAGCTAAAAATGTAGGATTATATAGAGCCACTATAGAGACATTCTAGAAAAAAATGTTCATAGCGATAGCAAGGTACGGGGGTTAGGGGTGGTTTTTTATATCTCAGAATCGGCTTATGCTAGAAAGTTCAAACTTAGTACGTATAGGTAGATGTGCTATTAGAGTAACTAAAGCAAAAAAAAAGTTCAGATTTTATAGGCTTTCAGAGGTTGAGTAAAAAAAATGTCCGTGAATCCACATTTTCACGAATTTCGTTAAAACTTTTAGACATGTCGAGCTATCAAAGCAATTTTACTTCTGCGGGCTATTTATATAAGCGTCAAGAAACGTTCTTAAAATTTTTCGATATCCAACCCCTAAGGGGGTGTTAAGTGGTTGTGTACATACACAGTGCGACAAATAAGTTCCGAGACTCGAACCATATCTGAGTAACTAGACGGACGATCTATTTGTACAGACCGGCGTTTGAAAGCTTTGACACTCCTCTTCCCGGTAATACCAATTTTGTTTAAATCGGTTGATAGATAGCAAAGTTATGACAGTTCTCCCAAAACAACTTTTTTGTCGATGTTGAAATATTAAAATGTTGCTCAAATAATGCTTATTAAATTCTTCGATAGCAAAGGAATTGTCCACAGGGAATTCGTTCCAACTGGCCAAACAATTACTGGCGCATTTTATCTCGAAGTTTTGAAGCGTGTGATGGCCAGAATCCGTCGTATTCGACCCGAATATCCAGAGAACTGGATAATGCACCGAGTCACACCTCACTCATTGTTCGTCAATTTTTGGCTCAGAATCAAGTCTGTGTGTTGAATCATCCACCTTATTCACCTGATTTGGCCACATGCGATTTCTCTCTATTCCCGAAATTCAAATTGAAGTTGAAAGGATGTTTTTTTTAATGACATTTCGACCATCAAAACAGCTTCAGCACGCGCACTAGAGGCAATTCTACAAAATGAGCTAGAACACGCATTTGAATCACTGTTGAATCGCTGTAATAAGTGTATTGAAACTGGAGGAGAATATTTTGAATAAAAAAAATGAAAAATATTCAGATTTTTTCTTTTATTGATGTTTTCCATGACCAGTCTCGAAACTTATTTGTCGCACTGTGTATTCACGAATTCTGATATATTTCTTAGGTATATTGGGATTTGGAATTCACTTTTACTTCTATAAGCTTGAAACATAATCGGGGAAAAAACCGATTTAAGTATTTTTCCCTATTAAACCTTCTGGGGGTATTGTTCAAGTTTTCACTGATTCCGAAAATCTCTTAGGTTTAATGTGATTGAATTCGCTTTTACTTCTATGGAATATTCATTTGATAAAAAAATACGTAAATGAATAAAAAAATTCTGCAAACAGTCTGGGCGCAACTTTATTATTTTATGGGTAGAAGTCCAAAACGTGTTTAATGCTGAGATGTGGTGTAGGTTACTATAAGACTGACAACCTAAGGAATAACCAGAAGGCTATTTCGAACTTTATTTTTTTATATTGTTGCATGATCGAGTATGATGGGATTATTAAAAAAAAAATCACTCAGCACTTCATCTAGGTGCCATACAAAAGTCCTTAAAATAATATGCTCCACCTTTGCATGGTACCTTCAGAACGCGTTAAGGTAGAAATCTGAAATTTTGTACTTGTATATGTAACAGGAGTTCTAGCAATTTTGAGCCACCATACAAAATTCTTTTCATTTGCGATCTCCACTAGTTTGGTTTATGTTATAACTATACTTTGAAAAAAAAAGTTAATAAAGAGAAGTCAAGATCACAACATGTAGATCGCTAGTCATTCTAAGGAATCAGATCAGAATCATTGAAAAATACCTCTACGTTCGGAAGTATGAATGTGTTTCAAACTGAAGTACTTGAATATTCTCTAAAGACTAGGGAACATAATCTCTGACTGGAGAAAACGCTACATGAGTAGTATCACTAAGAATCTAAATAATTAAAAGTATAACCAATGAAAAAAACTATTACTGCAAGAGCCAGGATTATATTTTTGTAAGAGTACTTTTCTTGAAGTAGAGTAATTATTGTTAGCACTCCTTTATTATACACTGTTCACATATTCACATTGAGAAAGGTTAATTACTCGAAAAAAAGAAGGCAGTCGAAATATTTTATTTATATGGATGGTGTAGCGCACAAATGTTGTAAGTAAACTTTTTGCTAAAGCTGTTAGTAATCTAATTTACCTACATACATTGACAACAGCTTGAAAATTGTAATTTTCTTTTAGCTATCACATGTTTTTTGATTATATTTCTCACTATAAAACAAATTTACGCGCAAGCAATATTTTTTGCTCACCTTTGTTTGCTACAACATTAATATATTTTATAATAGATTTGAACCTTTGCTATTATTTAATTTTCATTCACCGTAATCACTTAATTATATGGAATAGTTTTCGTAGTAATAACAGATAATAATTTTAGTTTTAATTTATAATTAGATCTCACGGTTGTTTGATTTTTATATTTGAAAATTCTTAAATCAGATAATGAATTATTAGCAAACAAACTCATTGAAATTGTTGAGTAATTAGTTCATGAATAACAATTATTATGAATTAATAACTTCATTATTCTTATGATTAAAATGTTAAACATGGAATTTATTTCTCAGTAGTACAATTATTTAGGATTTTTTTGACTCGCCTGAAACTTTTTAGAATTTTTGTTCCCATTTCTTACTTGAATTATTTGTGGAACAGATGGTGGTAAAAATTGAGCCAAGGCCTGTGCAGGTATTAACAATTAGAGGTTTGGCCAATATTGGAACCAAAAGGTTTGCTCAAAACAAAAATATCAGAAAAAAAGGGTGGCTCAGTGCCTTAAACTAAGGTTGATCGAATGCTGACTAATACCCACCAAGGTCGGTTTAATAGCAGAAAATAAAACCTTGCTCGCCTTGTGTTCTTAGTTTCACGACGAAACAAACTACGGTCAATATTTAATTTTTAATAAATTCCCTCTTATGTTAAAAAAAAATAAATATAGTAGGTTTTTTAAAAAGAAAAAATGCGTACAAGTACGCAGCGGACGACTGGCAGAAAGAAATACATGCACCAATCCACAGGGACTAAATACCTTCAATAGTTTTTGATAAGATACTTCAAATTAAAAAAAAAGTAAGTTTATTTATTGAAAACTTTAAAAGTAATGCAACTATCGGTTGATGAAGTTCACCTTTTAGCGGTTCAATATTAAAAAATCCTGACACTTTTTAGAAGGAGTTGTTTATGTGGAGAACGAAAAACCAATTTGATGAAATATATTTAATCCTTTTAGACAGCTAAATATCGAAAAATTCAGAAATATCTTTTGATTCGTTTGTGTAATTTTTTCTGTAGATGCCAAAACCAACATATCTCAGTCCTTAGAGATTTTTAGGAATTTCGCTACAAAAACATTACACCATTTATCGCACAATACTTTTAAGTATTCGCCTTACAGTACAAACAATTATAATTTTACATAAACCAAGTTTCCAAAAAAAGGTAAATTGAATTCGGACTATATCGAATCAATATAAATTTTCTGTAATGAATACCATCAGAAAAAAAACATAATTGCCGAATTGATTTTTTTTATATTTAATAACGTAATTTCCAATAGGTATTTGAACGTAATTATATTATCATTTACCAGCTGGTCCAAAACAAATTCTGTTTTTCAGTATCGAGGCAGAACTGAAAAAGTTATACCAATTTCATCACAAATCAGTACTTTGCAACTTAAATGAATTTTAAAATTCGTGACATTTTGGAGTTAAACACAATTTTATTAACCTATTTCTTGACTGTAATAGAAGCCAGGAAATCGTGATTTGACACGAATCTGTTTTTGCGACAAAAGTAAGATTGACGTCAGTGAGCGACACTGCTCCACTCCATTGGGTGGCTTCAATTTTCTGAAACAACGAGCAACATATAGAAACTTACATAAATATTTTTGGAAACATACAACAGCAACTAGAAACTCCCTTTCTATTCCTTTGGTGGATAATACCTTAAAATTCTCAATTCGTGTTGTAACATATGGTACAATGCCACATTATACCAAAGAACCTATAAAACGTTATTCCAACGAATGTATGTTCCCCAAGAATCGTCCACGTTTTTGTACATTTGTTAAATTGTATTATTTTAAAGACAATACTCTACCATCGAGGCTATACAGCACTGTACATGTTATTAGTAATTAGTGTACATGAATCTTTTAATATTTGCCTGCAGTACCTAAGTATTAATCGAAGTCAAAAAAATTTAATTTGTACAAGAACCTTCCAAGTACCTTGCAATCCCTGACATTTCTGTAGTCTCTATTAAAATTATTATTATATCAGTACTGTACCAATACTCACTGCAGGCAACATAGTTTTTTCCGGAGATATGTTATAAGTCTATCGCCCAACTCCGATGCAGAGTGGGTGGGAGACGGTGGTTATTAAGAGATAATTGGGAATTGATACATGATAGACTAGCACGGCCGACTACAAACCAATAGGCAACGAGAAAAAAAATAATACGAAACGAACAAATAAAGATATAATCGAGATACCTTTACATCTCTAGATAATTGTCTTGAATTTTCTTCCCAGCAAAGATTTAAGAGAAAGTTTACCAAATTTGAAGGAAAATCGAATGTTAATTAAAAAAAAAACCTGAGCATTTTAGTGATAGTTCCTGAAAGGTGAAGAAAAATCGAATAACCCAAAAAACGCTGACCATCTATTTTTTTTTCATATAATTTCAAAAAAAGGAAGTCGCCAGAAAGAACAAACAATTCATTGGCCTGTGATTTCCCAGCATACCACGAATATTGGCCGCCGGCAAGCTTCTGGTAAACTTCTTCCTTTACCTTTTACTAATTACAGCTGAATTTTAAGTAATCATTTCTTGATCATCGAAATTTCTTCACTTTAGCGAAATACGGACGAATATATTTTATTTGAAAAAAAAGGAAAAGAAACAGAAACATCTTGGTTGAAAAACAAACAAACAACGAATTAGTCAATGTTCTTGATTGAGGGATGTGAAGTGATTTGTTATTTGAGTTCATTAAGTTTATCTATAGTTTCAAAGGTTGTCATTTTTTCATGTTCTTCCTCAATCACGATGAAAAAAAAATCGAACATCACTGCTATCGCATGATTGGGAATTGGGATCAATGCCAGTAAAAACCATCAGAGCAATTGATTCGAAAAGATTTCAATAAAATACATGAAGGTGAATGTTTCCCTCGCTGGAAAATTCGCCAAATGCTCACAAGTAACGTGTCTAGCGGATCAAATGTACATTTATCGGCAAACAAAATCGTTGATGTAAAAATTTACCCAAGTAAGAATTGTTAGTATACAGCGCATTCGATGTATTTGCCATTAAACTGCCTAGGTGAATCATTTATGCTTCAGCAATTTAATTGCCGGTGAATGTACAGTGGGTCCACCATAAAAGTTACTGGTAAATATGTATGTAGCGAATTCGCTTGGAAAGTAAACATTCACCTACAAATTTTACGATTGACTAATTTTTGAACCGATCGGTTTGTAGAAAACAAGTGCAATTGCAAGTGATTTTCAGCTCGAAATACTTAATTCATTAATTTCTCTTAAATCGAAATAGCTTGAAACATAAAATCTATTCTTTAGCTACTCGCATTCATTATCGCATTTTTAACATGATTTAGAAACGATTCACTTAACGTTCATCAAAGTGAGCATATATTGGCTTACGTACATTCGCTTTTGTGAAAATTGGGTAAATCGTTTTCCAATCGTAATGAAGATTCTTAAGTGGATATGCACTACATACAGCATAGAGTCAATTTCGAATCGCAGGCAAATTCACTTTGGTGGTTTACATTCAAAAATGTTCGAATAAAATTCGCTTTTGTTTTTGGAATAAATAATCCATAATTTCCAGAGTGATTCCAAATTAAAGGACTTTTACTGTATAAGATAAAATTTACTTGAATTCCAATATATTTTGTGGACGCAAAATAAGGTTTGATGCAGTTGGTGCAATTTTCTTGCAGTCTTGATTTATTGTCAAAACGCACTAAGTAAGATCAAAGCCTTTCATTGAGACATACTCAGTTTCCACCCACAACTTTAAATTCGTTACGAACAGATGAAAATCATAACCGATCTACCATAATTGAAATATGTATTAATAATCTCATACCGAAATGCCGACCAATTAGCGTGAACTCTATGGTTGAAATAGTTTTTAACACATTAGATATTGGTATATCTAATACCTTTACCATTCGGTGTTAAATTACAACAGAACACATGTTGAAAGGCATTTCCTGGACATTAAATACGTTAGAGCAGTGTACCCACATGTGTTCAAAAACTGAAGAAAAAAAAAACAACCTTTCTATTAGTTTAAAGCAAGATACCCAAACATTAGATACTCGAGGGCGACACATTGTAGATACCAGATCTCTAATATGGTTCACTTCATATTCCAGTTTTTTTTTAAAAAATTTTTAAAGTAAAATATATACGGCGATAATAACTGGAGATAGCATAAGTAAATATTCGGAAGATAACACTTAGATGCTAAATGACAACTGTAGATTCACTGACTGTAATATCTACACTAGCCCGTATAGATACAATCCTTATATTCGAATAGTAGAGCAGTCATAAATTTATAATGCGTTTAGCAAGTTGAGTTGTTATCTCGACTATAAGATCAAGTCATACATATGTAGGTCTTTTTAAATCTTAAGATTGTCGTGAGGTTAAATCAAAAATCATTGCTAGTTTTCTGATAACGAAATGGAAAAAACACCCCTATTCAAATAGCTTACTTACTGCGCCGGAGGACAGCAAACAAGCCGTAGAAATTTATGCGAACCAATTTTATTAAATGTTTTTGGCTTCTTTCTTATTTATTGCTAGAAAAAAAAAGATTTTACATTATTTTATTTTATTTTTTGAGGTTTTTGTCCGCAAAGCATGGGCAAAACTTAGATTCAGAACGTTCATGGTCGATATGGTTGTTTAATGCTATTTCCAGACATTCTTCGTTGTAAGACGAAATGACAACTAGTCATAAATGTAGAGTAGTACACCTAAGAACCTAAGTACAGTTCTTATGCCGAGTGTCTAGACAATTAGACAATTATAGATCGTAAATATACAGAGCGTTTTAATACGGGCATAATATACAGAACGTTTTAATAAGGGGACTATATTCACTTTACGCTTCACTTATCTAGAATTTAAGCCTATAATTACTGCAAATGAGGGTTTGTCCGCACAGTATTTAAGATTCTATAACTTTTTCACTAGATTCACAACTGTAATAAATCATTTTCTATTTCTATCTTCATTTTCTAAATTAAAAATATCCGATAAGATTGTGAAAAGTTTAGATTATGTCAGAAAGTAGACCGATTATTATTGGTCAATACATAATCGATCGATATGGATTTCCTTTGGAAAAAAAATGTACTTTCGATGTCGGATTCAATTCTGTGTATTGCTTACGAGTAGTCATGCAAATAATTTATGTAAGAATTCATCCAATTTTCGATAATTTTACCTATGCTTTTCACCTTCCATTTCTTTTGATTGGCTCAGGTTGAAAAAAACGATTGAGGTAATCTCAGAAAATTGTGAATATCACGGTTTGTATGACCGTCCTCTACCGTGGCAATTTATCTGGCAATGGCAATATTGCCATACACAAATTGACAGTGTAGATGCATCAAACGCATATGGCAATATTGCTCCAAACATTGCCATGGCAATCATAGCCATGTCAATTTTGAGAGGAATATTGCCAGAGAAAACGCATCGTTTGACATAAATGAGCGTCGCTTGTCAACAGGTAGGAATAAGTTTTTTTTGCTTTGATCGCGAAATGGCTGAAAATAAGTTGACTAAAGAGAAAACTATTGAGCTTATCAATATTTTTTTTTTGATGCAATGTCCGACATTTTGCTTTGCTTCAGAGCTTGACACTTCGAATTTACTCGGTCAAATAAAAATTGCCTAGCAATCAAATGCCCAATAATTACGATTTGACATTTAACGCAATGGAAATATTGCCATTTCCATTGCCAGAGTAGACGCAGGGTTACTTGAATTTTTTTCGCTGACGTTTCACAGGTAGAAAGTATGGATTGTTGATATCTATGCGGACCGTATTTCGAGGAACTAAACGAAATTTCTCAACTGTACTTGGGATTTCACAGAACACGGATTGGTACCTGTCAGGACTTGATGTAAACAGATATTAATTTTTAATTTGATTCAAGCGCGCCATCTGTATGTCGAAATTTGAATGAAGAACATGTTAACTTATAAGATCGCGATATTCTATCCGTATTACAATTTTCATACATTTAGTCATAATTGAGAGCCTGAGCCGGTGAAGAAATACGACTTATATTGAAATTAAAAACACCACACCTACAAATCAGCTGAATTCGACCTATTATAGACTAAAAAGAAGGAAAATATAAATGAATTTATAGATTAAAAAATTATACGTTTTAAGTAAATATTTTTAAAATTAAATCTTAATATTAGAATTAGAGTTGGTCGAAATTGAGAAATCAGTCCAATTTTTACGTAACAATATTTTGTAGTTCGGTTCCTTAATATTTGCCAAGTTATTGTTAATTATAATTGAAGCCCTTGGTGTAATAAGGAGTCAACTCTTTTTTTTAATAGCATGATAGGGCTTGTTCGTTCTGACTTCTTATTGCATTCGGATGAAATTCTGCTGATGCAGTTAACTCCTTATGATTAAATAATATCCTTAATAATTTTAATGAAATCATAAAAAATCGATAAAATAATTTTAATGCAATGCTGTTGTTGGAAAATTGAGTTGACCCTTTGTTGTTCCAAGGGATTCAATTATGTTTCTTTAAATTTAAAATCTAGAATGCTACCACTGATTATACGCTGTAGTTGACCAAACTGCCCGAAATACTTCCAATGAATATACCCAATAGTTAACTCGTAAAATAACCATGGTATAAGGTAAGTGTTGGATCGCTGAACAAAATTTTTAGATACCGCAAACCGAATGGCGGTTTGGGTCTCCAATACTGCTGGCTCTCTAATTTGAATGTCACAGATGCGTTGTTTTTTTAAAAATGTACTTAACCGATTACAAGTAGGTAAAATCGGCCAACAGTCTGGGCGCAACTTTATTATTTTATGGGTAGAAGTCCGAAACGTGTTTAATGCTGAGATGCGGTGTAGGTTACTATGCGACTGACAACCTAAAAAATAACGTTCCAAATAGCCGCCTGGTTATTCTTTAGGTTGTCAGTCGCATAGTAACCTACACCACATTTTTTTTTGCTTTTTTGGGGTTTACTAGTCCTAAAACGTGTAAATACAAAATTTCGGAGTAGCAAATTTTTTTAAATTTCAGGGCGATTGTTTAAAAAATAATAAAGTAATATACGAGTATGTAAAATTGTACTGTACTTTAACAATTGCTAAGGAAATTAAGACTTATATTGTGCGAACAATTTTCAGATATGATCTTGGAGTTTATACAGTAGTTAGGCCCTGTAGACCAGTTCGAAAAGAAAATTTTGGTACTTTAGGGGTGAAGATGCGATAGGGTGGACAGCAAAAAGTTCTGATCTATATTTCTCGAGAACCGCCAAGGATAGAAAAACTAAACTACCTACTAAGTTGATGTACAGAGCCACTATAGTGTCACACTAGAAAAATATTTTTTTTGATATGATTAGCAAGGGACGGGTGTGGTTTTTTTGTTTCTTTGGAATGAATTATGCTAGAAAGTTGAAATTTGTTACATATATGTAGATATAATGGAAATGTAATTTAAGTAAAAAATGTAAAATTCACATTGATGGTGAGGGAAAAAAAAATTCTAATGAAAAGTGGTGTATTTTCACGAATTTCGTCATATCTCTTAGATTTGTCCAGAAATCAGATTAATGTTAATTCTGCGCTCTCTTCACATATGCACCCAGAATTTCCTGTCAGGATTTTACGACATTTAACTCCTAAGGGAGTGTGAAGCAGTGGCGGCTCGCACCTTTCTTAGCAGGTGAGGCTGAATAGGAATAATAAAACACAACTTTGTCGGACTAAAACTATACAAGTATGAGTAAGGACGTCGGTTTACTGCGGAAAGTCATTAATTAATATTGTCAAAACAAAAAATTTCTAACTTGATGACTTTTTTCTCTGTAAAATGGTGAGGCTCAGCCTCACTAGCCTATCATGTGGCCAGCCACCACTGTTGTAAAGTCAATCAGTCATTAACTTTTAAATTAAATTGAAAGATTTCCCGCGGGTGTAGTTCTGTACGTTTTCACTAATTCCGACATATTTCTTAGTTAATGTAATAAGATATCGAATTCGCTTTTATTTGCTGAACTTAATTGTATTTTCAGTATTTTACGATATTCAATCCGTGTTCAGGTATTGTATACGGTTTTACGAATTCCGATATTTCTATAGGTCTGATGAAATACCGAATTGTTTTTATACTTTAACGGGCTTTTTATACAATATAATTGTCTAAAAATCAGAGTTTTTGATATTTAACCTCTAAGGGGTTATGTCGATATATCGCACCTTATCTTTTTATTGAAATTGAAAACAGAAAATGTCCTTAAATTAATATATGGAATTTTTAGAATAATTGATATATTATAAAATGTGCTTTGATTTTAGTTTTACTTTAATAATTTTTAATAATTTATTCATAGGTATTTTGATCGATTCGAAGTTAAAAAAATATGTATGCTCTGAACTTTAGTATTTCGATCGATTTAGGGATTAGCTCAGTTTACGGATAGATTTTTTTTATTTTTATTTTTGAGGTTCAATTGAAAACTTAAGTTCACTTTTTTCAGAAAATCGAAAAAAAGTGTTGTGTCACACGATGTTCCAAAAAAAAATTAATTAAAGAAGTTTGCTCTACAAATTTGATCGTATCGATTTTTAATATTTATAGTACCACGGAAACGATATATATTTAGAAAAGCTGGATATTTGCGAGGTCGAAAATTTTGGGATTTTATTAGGAGGTTCAAATTGAGGAATTTATAAAATAAAATTTAATACGTTAAGCCTAGTACTAAGGTCGGTTAAATGAAATGTCAACAATTTTTCAACTAAAAGAGTTTCGCAAGATAGATTGATTAGCATTCGTGAAATTGTTCGCTTCGACTTTAGTACAAGGCTTAGCCCTTTTCAAGTCAAAGATTTTGTTGTCTTCATTGACCGGGAAACATATACCCAAATTATAAAACACTCTAATTTTTATATCGCCAGAAGCGCTAATGATAGAAAGTTGAAACATGGTTGTTGTACTGGTATATTGGAACGTTAAAACAACAGATTGAAATCTATGTAATTATTGACTTCGATTTTGAAGCACAAATAATAATTCTTTTTGTATTTTTGATGTCAGAGCCATCTATAAGGAATTCATTATGGAAGCTCTACCATAAATAATTAAAATCATATTCTCGTTAGAAGAATTTTCTTAAAATGTCGAAACTTCGATTTTAATATTGGAATATTTTTCCCAAAAATGTTTTTTTTATTATTATAATTAAAATAATAAAAAAAATACACAAAAATTCAATATTTTAGATATATGTCATCTTGTCTCAATGCCCAAAAATTTGCAATTGTGGGACTTTTATTAATCGAAGTTACTAATCAATCAAGCAAGACGTGTTCAACACAGAACTTGCTAACATAAAAGCAAACTTTAAGGTTTAAGCAGCTGCTAGTAGTCTATGAAGGCCACTGAACATAGTCTCTGACTGGAGAACACGCTAAGTGATCTTGGTTCGAAAGTAAATTATTTCGTTACAGTGGTGTATGCAGTTCATCATGGTGGATTTACAATGATCCTTTGAGGCGCGTCTCTATCCCCACCATAAAATTAACCAATCAGATGTCTCGTGGAGTCGCAAAAGTCCGACAGTTCTCGACTTTTCCTCCGAAGCAGGCTTCTATGCATACACACAGATACAATGAACTGTGGCAGCACACAATTTGCAGCTCATCGTATTTCTGTCGTTTCGCACTTATAGGAAAGTCGCGCTGCAGAGCATGTTTGCTGTAAATCGCTATCAACACAACAAAGACTACAGCCGACGAAAATCAGTTTGTAATGGCGGTAGAGGCGCGCCTCAATAGCTTCAGTGTAAATCCACCATAAGAGTCCATCTAAGGTTCTTACATTTTGGTGGTGTTTGTCGGGTTGAAAGCGGAAGGAAATCCCTATACGAGTTTGTTAAGGGATGATGTGAAAAAGGCAAAGAAGCAAGCTGAAATTCTGAAGTCAAGTAAAAGTCAAAGTTTAAGAACTGAATATTATTGAAAAGCAGTTAATCATTTTTTATTTCATTATTGTGGAATCGATGTTTTCTTTCTATTCCACCACATTATGATGTTGACTGAAATCCATATGTCGTTAAATTCATAAACCTACATAAGCAAAATAAAAAGCATTAAAATGTGGTTTTTTCAAGAGCTTCGCATAATGTGTGAAATCGGTGTTGGCAAAAAGAACCTACATAAAATATTTTTCTCATAAAAAACAACACTTTTTACTACCCATTCATGAATATCATGTTCTATACACTCTTCCTGAATATAATTCATTTTAAAACATAATAAACTGAATGATGTGAATGCATCGTGTCCAATAATAGAACATGTGTGACCGAGCCATCGAAAAGCGAAAATAATTTATTATGTGAATGTGCACCATAAAATATGTTTTGGCTGTTGTTTTATTGTTGCGTCAAATTCAAAGGTTAACACACCAAGCGACAACTTAAATACATTCGGAATAAGAATATAATGCCAAATTACTTAAAACTCAGAAGCAATTGTATCGCTTCTCTATCTTGGCAAATTCCTTGTTCCTTCGGGTTTAATTAGAATCGAATTCTGTAATTGTAATTCGAGTATAAATGATCGCATCGAAGACGTACTAAATTGGCGTCTAGCCAACGATATAAGCGAAAGACTTCGAAAAGTCACATGGTGGAAAGACCCCGTGATATCGAAAGAAATCTTGCCGAAATTTTGGCTTGGATACGCGTATTGTGTGAGCCAAAAATATGTAAACACTATCGATGATTCGGCTACAAAGTTTGCCGTCGTACAAAAGTTCACGAATCGGTGTAAGTCTTTTTTTCGATTTGAGGAGTCGGCCATTTGTAGAATCGCCGGACTTTCATTTGGGCTTTGTTCTGTACCTGATTCAGGCATTTTAAAATTAGACTGAATCAGTAAGTATTGTTACAGTACTGAAACAGTACCGAAACATCACAATTTCCTAATAACATGAGAGTATTGTATATAGCCTCAGTGGTATAATAATCAATAATAATCAATGGCACAATAGCCCAAGTTGGGCCTAGGCCTTGAAGTAATGCTAGGAGTTACTTCATTACTAGACCAACGAAACACTAGGAGGTGAAGTGGTCAGCCACACGCTCGTCCCTGCGTTTTACCCCGATTTTAACTCAGGTACTCATTTACAGCTGAGTGAACTGGTAGTCCGGCACCCAATCCCATACTCGAAAATTACTCGTCACCAAGCAGATTCGAACCTGGTGCCAGGTGCACTGAAGGCAAGTGCTCTAGCCACTAAGCCACCCAGACTACTACTAGCCTCAGTAGCCTCAGTGGTATGCAGTCCTCCAACTCTGTAGATCTAAGCTAAGGAAAGGGGCACTATAGTGGTGATGTGCTCAAACTCGACTGTTTTTTTTAAATTTTGTCAAAATTATAATATGAATATAAAATTGCTGAAAATACTATACTTAACTTAATGGTCTGGTATCTATGGTATCTAGTCACGGTTTGCTACATTTACATTTACACGATTATAACTGCTTAATATTTTTTGCACTTATTTCATTGGCTGGCGCAACTAAGCGTTTCCTTCCCGACTTTTGTCCGTAAGTTTAATCTATTTCCAAAAAATAGAAAATTTAAGTGTGGTATACACTCGTCTAATACTCTTTCGTTCCCGTGCAAAAGTCCTTGCAAAATTTGAGTATTAATACGATGTAGGTATCTCATAATGGCTCTAAGACTATTTAAGCTTCGCAGTCGAAATTTTACACGCAGTAATTTTGAGATAAAAATAAGCTACATTTTGTAACTGCAAAATCACTCCATGAAATTTAAAATTTTTTACAAATATAAATGAAAATTGGCGAATGCGGTACTCTTTAGCTGCCAAACAAATGCCCTTAACGAATTAATGCTTGCTTGCATTCATCTGAACTCAAAACTCTAGAACGGGTTTAGTTTTAGCATTCCAAATTTATGTGTTTAAGTTTACCATAATAAAACCAGAAATGTTCCATATTCGTGAACTAAAATATTCTACTTTTTGAGGACACTCTCCCATACAATTCCTTTAAATTTGTTTTTACATTTAAATTTTAGGAATTAAAAGTGTGGCACACTGTAATTTTTTACCACGGAATTAAGTGCAGATAAAATCAAATTTACCCTTTCAGTCACATATAAAAGTCCGGAAAAAAATTGTGTCAAACTTGCGATGACACGAAAATGTATTGATATTTAATTTAATAAATGCAATACATTATTAATTTTTATTTAATGAAGTAGCGAAAGTTGTGGATGATAATTTTTGCGATAAGATCAGGTATTATATCTCAAGAACTATTTGAGATATTCTTTTGAAATTTATACGGGATTTAGGCCTAGTGCAAAAATTCTGCCACTATATGGACACTCAAGAACGTTTTTAATAGTGATAGTAAGGTACGGTAATATTTTTGTTTTGTATTTCATGAACGGCTTATGCTAGAAAGTTAAAACTTACAAACACGTAGATGTACTAGGAAAGTAATTTCAGGAAAAATTCATTCAAAAATTCTGTTTTGCATTGACGTACTTAAAATGTCAATGAGATTTTGTACAGATTTTGCAGATTTTGATTTTTCGATCCCTTCTACTTTTATTAAATCCTACTTATATTTTATTTAATGTTTTCCCCATCCTAAACTGACTGGATTCTACATGACTGTATTAAAGTTTGACCCGTAAGTCCAATTCAGTGCTAAAAATTCACGAATTTCTGTCGAGACATCGTATTAATTCTACTTCTCCGGACGTTTCACGTAGGCGCATAGAATTTGCTTTCCCGTATTATGCGTTATTCAAACCCTGAGGGGGTGCAATAAGTTGTGTACGTTATCATAAATTCCAACATATCTCTTAGGTCTAATGAAATTACGAATTTGCTTTTATGAAATCACCTAAAAAGTTATTCACAAATTTTTCGTTATTCAACCCCCAAAGGGGTGTAAAGTGGTTAACCGCATAGTAACTTGTACCGCATCTCAGCGTTAAACACATTCTGGACTTCTACCTTAAAAAAATAATAAAGTCGTGCACAGGCAGGATTTTACTTTATTATTTTCTAATAATACAGTATTGTGATCGATTTTTTTCATGACTAGTAGACACGAAAAAAGAAAAAAAATTTCAGTCCGTCTGTCCGCCGTACGCCGTAAGCAAAATCGTTTGAAGGCTCGTAGCTCCCAAACGGTTAGAGATATTAAATTGAATTTTTTTTGTGAATAGACTGGGCAGGCCCCTTGAAGTGACCAAATTGTGATGGGTGGGGGTGTGAGGGGAGAGGAGGAGGTGCATTTTAGACGCAAAATTTTGGTTTCTAGATCTCAGTAACCACTTACGCGAGGAAGCTGAAACTTAGAATTTAAATAGAACTTTGATAGTGGACCCATTTGCATAAAAATTGTCAATATGGGTGAAGGGATGTGGGAGTGGGGGGAAAAATAATGCGTCCGAAACGCAAAAAAGCCGAGATCGACACATTCTAAAATCCTTATCTCCTAAACGGTTAACGTCACAAAATTGAAACTTAATGGATATCTGTAGGTGTACTAGGAGAATATATGGAAAATAAATATTTGAGTGGGGTCAGTGGCGTACGGGGGTGGGGGGTGAAAAACTTTATATTACGATATTTCACTAACCAATTGCACTAGATAAATAAAATTTGGTTTGTGTATAAAAATTGAAAAATGAAGTTTGCTGAAAGTAAAATGTTTTAAGAGGACGGTGGAGCATGAAAGTGGAGGGGATAAAAATTTTTCTAAAAAATTACGTCTCATATCGCAATAGCAGTGTGAGATAGATTCTTAAAATTTATACCAGAAGTAAATCTAATAGACCCCTAGCAGAAAAAAAATTTTGGCGGTGTGGGTGTAGAGGGTGAGGGTGAAAAGGAAAAAGTCCCGATTTTTATAACTCAAGAACCTATATTGATATAAAGCTTAAGCTCGGTATATATATAAAGCTATAGTATTTAGTAGCATGTTGGAAAAATATAATTTTTTATAGTGGTGGTATGGTACGTGGGGGGGGGGGGTGTTTTTCCTATCTATAGAAAGGTTTATGCTACAAACTTGAAACTTGGTAAGTATATGTAAATTAACTAGAAAAGTAATTTGAAGAAAAAAATTTTCAAATGTTCATTGGCGTTTGGAAGGGGGACAAAAAAATGATCAGTGAAAATGCATATATTTTCACGATTTTCGTCATATTTATTAGGTCTTTCGAAATATTGAATTCATTTTTATTTTACGGCTTCTTCATATAAATACCTAGAAAGTGTTTTCAGGCTTTTTTGAAATTTGATCCCTAAGGGAGTGTAAAGGGGTTGTATACTTTTTCACGAATTCTGCCCTATCCCTCAGGTCCGATCAGATATCGAATATCTTTTCAGTTTCGCGTGCTTGCGTAATAATCGCTAAAAACTTGTTTTTAATTTTTTTCCTTTGTTTTATATTTATTATTATAAAATTTACCCATAAATATGATATCCATGTAGTACTGAATTCATTATACTCTCTCATTACTGAATGAATTAAATTTGGCAGTACTGAATTTGTTATACTGAAGCAGTATCTATCAGTACTGAATGGATTAAATTTGGCAGAATTTAGTCAGTACTAGGTCGGGAAAATAGTTGTGTCTATATGCTATTTAGGTACTCTGTCTCTAGTGACCAAACGTTCTACAAAATATTTTTGATTCGTCGTCAATAGGTAAAAATCATTACAGTCCTGTTTCAAGAAAACGTGGCTTCTTTCAACCAGGAGTGTTAAGGTTTAGAGTCCTTCTGGAATGTTTGGGACTGCAGCACAGGCTATTTAGGTCTATAGTAGAGCTGGTCGCATTTTTGTTATATTTTTTCCTGACGATATCTTCAGTAACGCTTTTTGGAGGATGGGTAGGCAATCCCAAATGGGAAATGAGATTCAGCAATAGATTGGTCCTTCTTTGTACGGTTTCTTCTAATTCTGTACTGGAATCTGTATAAAAGACGTACAGAAGGTGGACCAATAAAACACGGCGATGGATAAACAACTCATCAGGAAATTCAAGGAATAAACTAAACTAAATTTCTCTGGCCACACAGGAAATCGAAAAGTCTACATTCTAAAGTAAATGCCACAAAAATAAACGAATTAGCAGTCCGTTCACCACGTGCTTTTAATTGCGTCAATTTTTCATAATGTTGTATGAGTTCGTTTTTGGCATCGGATTCAAGGCTAAAAGTTGCGCTTGTCACGCTATCGCTAAAAATTTAATTCCACGGAACAAGTGCAATATTTCCTCGAATAGAGAAATTCCCATGGTGGCGCAGATCTTAAAGCCACCGACGCTAGAATTGCGAAATCTTTAAGAAATTCACGTGCGCATTAAAAAGCTTCATGACTAATTAGGTCACAATTTTGCGCCAAATGAAATACATGTATTTTTTCTATCGTGTGTGAGGTGTGTCTATGTGTGATTGATCTTTATACTTTTTTCTTAAAAGATAAGAAAAAATATATTTTCGCTAGCCATGCGCTCTTCTTGGACGAGCCCCAAACCCCAAAAATAGCGGAGTACTCTACGTGAAAAAAGCAAGCGATTCTCTAGTTGTCGAGTACAAGTTTCGTTTTTTTTTATTGTTATGCAATTGCCGGTATATTTCATCACGCAACTTGCCTATTTCTTGTACACAAAGTCGTCAGTATTCAGAAATTTCTTATGTCGACTTGTAGAGTGGCACTAGAATCGCTTAAGAAGCTCTAAAACGAATAACAAACAATACGCAAATATGTATTAAGGTCTCCAATCTTCGTGACACCCGTAGCTAGCTCTAGTCTTGCGCTATCATTGCGTAGTTTTCTTTTCTACTCGAGCAATAAATTTAATTGAAATCGATTACTCTGTGTGTCGCTATGCCATGTGCTTTTTTCAGTCGAAAAGTCAATGAGATAAGATAGCGGCCAACAGAAGTAGATTAAAGGTATAAAACACCTAAAACTACACTTCACCTGTAAATCCTTTAATGGGTCTTTTATAATCAATTGGCAAATTAACGACAATTAGACCCTCGGGACCCCGGTGTGCGCCTAACCGGGAAATTATATCGAAATATCAATGAAATATGAACTAGATTTATTTCAGATTATAGATTTAACGAATAGAAGAATATTGGTATGACTAGGGGAAAAGCTTCTTATGGCATAGAGCCAAACGGAATTTGTAAAAAGATTAAAATTTATGGAAATCTGATATTCTGTAGAACGATGAGTGTGTGGTTTTCACACTGGGTACTGAAATAATGCGATAATGTGATTTAAGTGTCTGGTGCTTGTGGTTTCGCAGAAATAGTTAAGATAGTGTCTCCTGTTTGATCCCTTAACCCCGCCAGGAGCATTAAAATTCTTATGATATTTTCTTAAATTACATAAAATCATTCATAATTCGATCCAACAGTTCGAGTTTAGAATATTTCGGGTTACAGAAGTTTTCATAAGGTAGGGCTCGAAATTATTTCGAAATATCAATTGACCCGCGAACTACAAGTGTATAACATTAACTGATACCGAAATATGGTACTGAAAACCAGCACTAATCCAGAATTGGAAGCTCCGACAGCAGTTAGATATAGTCCAAGAAATCAGTACTGATAATCAGAGGTCAGTTGTGATTTCAAATTCTGTATTTTGTCCGATCGAGTTCGGATTTACAGAATTTATAATTACGGAAGTAACGCAATGCGGCATTATTATTTTCAGGGCCTTCGCAGCCCCGACGCCCCTTTGTTTTTAATATGCAAATTAATTTGTACATTAATCTTTTATAAATAAATTATTTTCAGTTCATCACCACTACTGAATAAATTATGGTTTTAGAAGCAGATATTTTAGTTCTGCACCAGTACAGAATCAATTTTATTTCAGAAACTGTTTGTCTTATCCTTCATAGAAATTTTCTTGTTTTAATATGAAATTGCTACTTTCAGTCCAGCACTAATCGTCCGAAAGAATTCTGCTATTTGTGGCTCATAATTAGAAAATCGGACGCTTACTAGTTCCAACAACTAATTCTGGAATTTACACAATACAAACAATCCCTAAAAAGTCGGCAATTTGTTCCTTAAGTATAGTACTTTGCTCGGCGAAACGAAAACGATCGAAAAAGGTACCTTCGAAGTAGAGTGAAATAAATTCTATAGTTCGCTACTAGATGTCAATGGTATAAAAGCGCGCGAAATTTGAAAGAAATTAAAATACTGGTAAGAAATTACAATGCTGACACACAACACAACAAAATATAACTCACAAAAAATTTCCCGAGCACAAACGAACTGAACTAACAGCAAACGGATGAAAATTTTGAATTGTCAAAAATTTCGCTTGTCATAAAAGGGTACCCTATCCTTGAAAACCAAACCTTCACAAAACCAAGCACCATCTATTAGTGACTACTGCAAATGTCCATTCCGCCCATGAACACAGTACTGAAAAACGAACGAAATATTTCGTCGCGAAGAATGAACGAAATATTGAAATATTCATTTTTATACTCTAGATGAAATCACATAGAGTAAGTATTATAAGTTTAATCCAGCCCCAAAAGTTTGTAACGCACAGAACCGAGCCTCGGACGAAAAAAAGTTATATATTATTTTGTGTTGTGGCCAAAAACAGCAAACCCGTTTGTTGTCCGTCCGTCCGTCTGTCCGTCTGTTCGTCTGTCCGTCCGTCCGTTTGCACGATAACTCAAGAACGCGTTAGCCTAGGAAGTTAAACCACCTGTAAAATGGAAAAAGTAAGGCTAAGCTCGTTAATGTAAATATCCTTCCACTCCTTCGGGTACCTCCCATATACAAGAGTCCTTGAAACACGTATTCACAATTATTGCTCGAATGCTTCAAGTTAGGAACTTGAAATTTTGAATACTTAAAGTTTACAATGTTTGAAGCGAAAGTTCCGAATGTGATGCAATCGAATGAGTCCATCGTGTAGCAGCCTACAAAAGTCCTTCAAAAATTTATGCAAGTTGCAGAATCAACTATAACTCTAGTACGAGTTAAAGCAGGGATTAAAAATTTTACAGGAATTAGTTTTATATCAAAAGCAAGACTGAGTTCATTAATTAACGCCATGTGTCGAATCCTTCGGGTAGCTGTCATAAAAAAGTCCTTAAAACACGTGTTCACCAACGACTTTCAAATTTTGTATACGTTGATTTTATAATAGTCGCAGCTGAAAGTATTAATATGAACAATATCCCATAAGTCCATCATGTAGTTGCCATACGAAAATTCTGTAAAAATGTCCTAACTTAATTTATGGAACTCACTATAACTCAAGATATCGTTTAACCATCCATCGAGTTGCCACTATACAATAGTTTCTACCTGTAAATAAAAGGTCATGCAATAATTGTGCACTCCTCATTCTTTTGATATATTCCCAACTAAAATATAAATCGGAGTTCAGTATTTCATCTAGGGTATCATACGATTGGCTTGCAGCCGATCGTGACTGCACTATATTCTCATATATGTTACATCCCGGTTTTTCTAGCTCACAAAACAGATTTGTTCTTGATTCACCTTTTGGTTCCTTAAAGTTACTTGCAGCGAATTTGAAGATTTAATATTGTGTCAAATGACATTAATTTAGAATTTTAAATACTACGAGTGCCGCTGTACCAGTACTGTATCGGAACTTAGTTTCTATTGAGTTAAAGAGCAGTACATAATTTGTTTTCATATTTACAAAGCGGCCGTTAGCTCAACATAAAAAAAACTCCCAACCGAATGGTTCAGGGTAAAATCTGCATAACGAGTACATAATATCTCTAATGTAGAGGGAATAATTAATAACAAGAAAATTAAAGAATAAATAAATACGTATAAATGCGAAAAGTGCAAAATGCAAATATAAATATATCTACACCGTTACCAAACAATTTATTTTAATTAAAGTTTTTCGTTTCAGTACTGGTTAAGTACTTGGAAATTTGTACCGATAACCAGGATTGCCATTTATAGTATATGCAAAAATCAGTAATATATTGGAACTAAAGTCCAGAACGGAATGAATAAAGGAGCTATGGATGAATTAATATTTTATAAATTTATCGGTAATCAATATCTTTCGATAGGATTCTGCCTGTTTTCAGATGTTATATGCGTGGATGAACTAAAAACCATTATTTATAAATTTAGTTCGGAAAAAATAGAAAAAATAATGCTAACTACGAATTTTTAAAATAATAAACTTTTAATATAAAAAGGATAAATTTGCATCCTTCTTCGCTCTGTTTTTGTATTAAAAGTTGTAGCAGTTACAAATTTTGTTACATTTGCTCTGAATTTAATTAAATGGAAAAGATCTGCGTTAAGTGATTGAGCTAAGATATGAAAAACTCAAACCGTAAATATATCAGAAAATAAGAGAATGGCGAAACCAAAAAGCTAAAAATTTTTCAAGAAGTACTTATTATAGGAAGCTTTTCTAGGGCACATCCTAAAAATAATATCTATAAAAAAAGGATATTTTTGAGGAACTAGGATGTGCATAGTTATGATAGCGCGTGGTTCAGTATTATTGATGGAATTGGGGTCATAAAATCGTTTTTAGGATATTTGACCCACAATTTTTAGATGTTACTTTAAAATTCTTACAAGTAGGCTCGACGGACCAAAAAAGTTCGTTTCTTCTCCAAAAAATACTATTACAACTTACACCTGCCTAGTCTTTAGTTCGGCTGAACTCTTTGTCCATTGACGTGTGAGATGCAGCTATTTTTGCTCCAGTGATGCATAAATATTCGTCAAAAGCCTTCACCTTTTAAGCCATTGTTGCTTTGCCCCTCCATATAATAATGTATGCCCGCCCTTGTATACGAAACTTTTGTATTGTCACGAAAATGGAAAGTCACTTGCATAAGGTGCCAGCGATGTAACAATACTTCTGTAACCCCGAATTTTAGCCACATCTTACCAGACTTTGATTAATAAATTTATGCCCAGATTGTTCTTGTTTACTTATTAACAAATGTATTTGCTTTCAGCTTTAGTAGCGGTTTGACTATATCAATAATATTTCTTATCTAAAAATAAATCCAACTAATGATTTTATCAGATTATGATATTCAGATACTCTGCCTCTGTTTAAAATGAATACTTGAATTAGTGAATAAATAAAATATCTGGTAGTATCGAATGTCGTTGTTATGTTCACTGATAAGCTGATTACTGATATTTCCGTTACGCATAAGCCTTAATTGTGCATATGCTATTCTACACTGTATCGGACCACAGATCCCAAAGTCAACATATGAGTCGCCATTAAATGAAATACATTTGATCAATTCCTTGTTTATCTTTTCTGACAAATATTGATGCAACCTAAGCTGCATAAAGCGCATAATTAAAATTACTGTACATATATGACCAATTCATTAATTAAATGCAATTACTTAATTAAAAGATGAACAGATATTTTTGATCGATGGTAATTAGACTTTGATTCGAACACAAGATAATAATAAAATCAATCAATCACTTCACCGATAAAGTTTAAAAAAAAATTAGAACTTAATAAAACTTTAAAGTATTGACCCATAATTTACAAACTGATTTGCGATTTTAATTTTTTCGAATTTTTTTTAATAACTATTCCAATCTTATCTGCAATTAGGTTATTTTTTTATTTTGCGCATTTTTATGGGCATGAATACTCTATTCAATGGAAATTAACTGATACCGTTCAAATAGGTCATTACGATAGTGCAAGCAAGTTAAATCATTTATGTAGGTGCTAAATATAAATTTATTTTATACATGGCCTGATTTGATTCCGCAATGCGAAGTCATACTCCAGACGAATTCTGTTTTGAGTTTAATCAAGCCCCAAAAGTTTGGTGACATATTGATCCAAAAAAATCGTTCATAGTCCCATTTTTTGGTTCAATGGTGTCCAAGATCCTTAATTCGGCTGTTGATCTGGTTTTCTGAACAAACGATAATTTCATAGTGCATCCGATATAATTTCAAAAAGATTTGCAACTATATTTTATATCTCCACATTTTGTAATTCAATTAATCCACCGCTGCATGCAGTAGCTTTGCTCCCATACGATTCCCATGGTCAAACCAATGCGTTGCAGTAAACGTTGCTGCATGTGCTGCGTAAGGACAGCCAACAGTCAAATTAAAAACGAACAAATCTAGTCAAATTTTTCTCGAGGAAAGGTTTGGAGATTTCAAAAATTGAGTATACAAAAAAACAGTTTAACTCGTATCAAGCGCGTCTAAAGGTGATGAATTGAATAATGTGTATGAAGGAGTTCAGTTCAAACGCAGTGCTGCCAGCCTTTTTGCGTTACAAAGTTTCGCGTACAATTGACATCGTCTACGCACTATACAATCATAATTTTGGGGCCATACCTGCGCCTAACATCATATCTCACGTTAAACGCGGGTATAGCCACGCATTAGCGCGCTTAATTCAAAACTGCATTATTAATGGCATTAGATGTTTGGCGATAGCTTGACTGGCGGTATCTTAGGCATATCAAACGAATTACTTAACGCGTTTATGTGGTTGTAAAAAATTTACTTTTTTCAGGAGACCCGCAAAAAAATTCTGTTCTGTAAAAAACGAGTCAGACAATTTTTTTTTCAGAACTTGCGGCAAAGTTAGTAAGTAGTATTTTTTTAAGAATCTGCAGTTTTTCGGAAATATCTCACGAAATATGCAGATTTGACAAAAATTCCATACTATCAATTTTATAGGAAATTTAATTCTCTATAAATTATGTTTTATAAATTTTGTTCAAAAAAGTGTATTTATAAAAATATTATATATATTAAAATTTTTTTTTACAAAAACAAAATTTCCGTCATGTTTTTACACGAAAAAGGAAATTGTTAGGGGGCGCAAAAAAAAAAAATTATTTTTGACGGCCACCCTAGGCTACACTAGTACCTAATTTTTGCTAGCGTTAGTTAACGCGTTTTCATCCGTTAGGCGCTAACGCATATATGGCTCCAACATAAAATTAGTTCATTTATGGACCATACAATGCATTGGCATCCATAGGTGGCAGCCGCTATCGCTTAGAAGAGCAAACTGGACAATGGGGTAGCAATTCGGTGAAAACAAATCTGTGTTTTCGGCTTACTTTGGGTAAAACTGCAATTTGAATTTGGCATTGGAATTTGGAAATTCAATTTGGCTCTAAATCCATTTAAAACCACGAAAATCTGTAACGTTAGAAACAATCATGTCGATTATTGCTTAGCGTCTTTCTTTTGGTTCCTATTTTAACGCGAACAAAGATTAAATATAGGCAAAAAACAAATCATTTATTTTGAGTCTGGAACACGTCTTAAAGATGCACACAAAAAATTGAATCGGTAGCAATTCGATTGGAGAAAGAAGCCCTGCCTAATTGATAACAAATTGTATTCATAGCGACTTAATTTAATAGTACTGTTGATTCGTTTCTTATCCGATACTTTTCAAATTTCCTTTTTTGAAGTTTGAATGGCCTAATTGATACGTGCGTTTATAATCGAGTATAGATATTTACTTTTGTCATGATTTATTATACTCGAAAAATTTGTCCAAAAATACAAAAATTCAGTTTAAAAGATAAGATAAATAAAAGTATGAGAACTGGGAGTAACGACCATTCACATACACATACCTTACTGGTTTAAAATAAATACTACGAATGGTATGATGGTCAAAATTTGATTTATTTGTTCTCGTAGGTTTAAAAAAAATCATATCATTCAATTTGCTCGGAAATTTGTCTAAAGATTTGCTAATAATAAAACTTTCCAGTGGTTGTTTTTTCTTCTGAACTTTAATCTGAAGAAAGTGTACTTTATTTGGTTTATCACTCGTACGATTACCTTATCAATTGGTATTATATTTTGCAGGCCAATATTTCGTCATTCGGACAAAACCTGGAGTTTTGTCATGTCTCATAATTTTATGATCTGCTGAACTTAAATGTCTTATTTCATAAAATTTCTCTTGAGAAATTTCTAGATGATATTCATCAGAAGTTTCATAAGAAACTTCATCAATCTGAAGTTGTTAAAAGTTATAAGACCGTTAATCTGTGGCTGATGACTTTAGTGCAACAAACGAAATTGCAAATTCAGACAATTGATAAGTCTTTGTTGCTTAAAAATTAGAAACGCTAAACTATGAAAGACAAATTTTAACTTTTTATGCGGCTTCGATTGAAACACGAATTAAATTCATTTTAAACAATAGAGCAAAAGGCATAGAATCTTGTACACGAAAACAAAAAGATCGGTTTAAAAAAAATGGTCGCAATTGCGAAAACTTTTACTTCTTATCTAGAAGGGCACATGCGACATGCTTACAACCCTTTAAACCTTTCTTAATCTTTAAATGCACTTTTTTACTTTTCATGTATACATAATTATATCACAGTTTATCTATGCTTCTATGGCGATATTCCACATTAATGCTGTTTGCCAATTTATCAATATTATGTTACCATTATTAAAATTTAAATGTGGTAAATACTTCTATGCTTCAAGATTATGTCCACCCCCGATTTGTTGATATATAGTCCTTTTGCATTACTTCACTACGAACACTAAAAAAACAAGCAAGGTTTTTTATTATAAAATTTTTCCTTGGATTTAAATTAAGATAATAAACAAAGAACTAATTTTAGTAAAAATCTAATTTGTAACTACAGATGCAAAGATGTAAAATCTGATCACTGAAATTGTAGATAATTGTACGAACTCTTTTAAAAATTGAAATAAATTGATGTTATGTTGAAATGTTAACACTAAAAAAATAAACCGAATAAATATTTCGGGTACTGCACAAAAATGTTCGCTCTATTGTTACAAGTACAATCTCGATAATCTGTTATCACGGCTGGCGGATTAGTGGAAGCGACGGATCATAGTGTATATATAAAATAAGAATACCATATTATGACCTTCCCATCCCTAAGGTGACAGGACTGTACGCTACTGTATATTAAAAGTTAATCCCCGAACTGCAGTTTGGTATCTTTTTTTGACATACTATAACTATGAAGTAGAAATTGATTTTTAAAAAAATTTAAGACAGGCTATACCTATAAGACTAAGCACCCAAAAATAAATATTACTAATCTGATATATAAGGGTTCTTCCAGATAACCTGGGATAACTCTAATATATTGAAATAGTAACGCATGACCAATAGAAAAGTTTTTTGGCGTCACCTATAACATTTTCTTAAACTAGATTTTAAAATAGGATAGCCGAGCTCGGCATAAGTGATCGTGACTAACGAACAGGTAATAAAATTTGTCAAGAGTCTGGGCACAATTTTATTATTTTTCGGGATAAATTCTGGCAAGCGGTTAAACTTGAGATTCAATTAAAGGTCCGACACTATTGACACTCTTAAGACATGAATTACAATTTTGGGTCCTAGACATGGTCAAAGTCGAAATATACCAGTTGGTTTCAGACAAGAAGGTTACTCGAACAGTTAATTATTTCAATAAAATGCTTCTTAAGGGTTCAATCCCCAAAAATAATTCAACCCCTTTAAACTCTCTCAGTGGTTCAATATTAAAAATGTTGAAAGTGTTTTTTAGGTGATCACAAGCGACCAATTCGATATCAAACCCAAAAAAAATGTCCGAATTCGTTAAAATTTTTCAACCTCTTTCGTTCAACCCCGTGGTCACAGTACGGGTTGGTTCAGAGAAGAAGGTTACTTGAACAATTAATTATGTCAAGGAAAAGTCTTTTAAGGGTTGAATCCCCAAAAATAATACCACTACCTTAAACTCTATCAGTGGTCCACTATTAAAAATGTTGAAAGTAATTTTTAGGTGATCACAAGCTAAAACCAATTCGATATCTCACCTAAAAGAAATGTCCGAATTCGTTAAAATTTTTCATCCCCTTTACACCCTGTTAGAGATTGAATATAACAATTTCTGAAAAACGATTTTAATGCTTTTATCTGAGAAGCTCGTGAAATTCAAATTTATTTCATATCCCAGAAGACCTAAGAGATATGATGAAATTCGTAAAAATAAATTGATCTCCTTTTCACCGGACATTTTCTTTGCTCCACTTCCGCACACCAATGGAATAGAGATTTAATATAAAAATTTCTGAAAAACGATTTTAATGCTTTTATCTGAGAAGCTCGTGAAATTCAAATTTATTTTATATCTCAGAAGACCTAAGAGATACGATGAAATTCGTGAAAATAAATTTACCTCCTTTTCACCGGACATTTTCTTTGCTCCACTTCCGCACGCCAATGAAAATATGAAATTTTATTCGCTTAAAATTTTTAAATATGCATGCACTAATTCAACCTTCTAGCATAAGCCGTTCTTGAGATAGAAAAAAAACATATACGACCCCCAACCCCTATCAAAATTTATGTTTTTAAAACGTATCACTAATAGGTGTGTTTTTTGCGCGTTTATCCAGATCAGAATAGTGATTAAAATTTACATTGAAAACACCATGAATATTGCTGTTTTGGTTATTGTTTATTGCTTTTCCCTGTAGATATTAGGCATTGTATGTAAATTCTAACCTACTCTGTTCTGCATAAGTGCGCAAAAACACACCAAGCATAGCCCTATAAAAATACCAAGTTTTAGCTGTCAGCAATCAGAATATATTGCTTTCCACCCCACCCTAGCCAACCCCGTTACTACCCACCAATTTTTTTTTTCTTTTCCACCAATTGTATATATATTTCATTCTTAAAGAAGTTTTGTAATGAAGCAACCGTACACATTTTTCTACGACTTTTCTATGGAATCTACATGAATGAATTCTTTTTGTTTTCTTTGCGTTCATTCGTTTGTCTGTGAATGCAACTACTTATGAGAATTGGAATAGTCGTGAGGTCATATTTTAAGGACTTTTGCATGGGTACCACCCGACGGAGGGGGACGATTACTTTTTCATTCTTGAGACAGTAGAACGGACAGAATGTTTTTTCATTCGAATCTTCATTTCCTTATTTCATTCATTAAACTTAAATTTAAAATTTCATCTATAAAAATCACCAAGCATCGGACTTGATTATCCTCTAATTTATAACATAGAGGAGCTGTGACCATTGTGTTTCCAAAAATAAACTCAATTGAAACAAACTCGCTAAAAGTTTCAAAGTGAGCGAGGTGGGTGAGCGAGGTGGGTGGGTTGTTAAATTTTTTGAAAATTATCAACTAGTAAAATTAATTACGTATATTTAAATGATACTTAATTTCCGCAAGCTATAAATCTCGCCGAAATATTTCTTCTATGCGTGAGGTTGAATTATTTTCTAGTGAGTGTGTAAATATAGAAAATTGGAAAATATTAAAAAAATTAAAAAAAATGTTCTTGGAAGAAAGAAAAAATTTAGAAAAAAAAGTTGAAGTGAATGACATGTCTTTAATCATCTATAGAGAGCCATCTCAAGCTCTACCTAAGCACCGGGTTAAATTTTCTCGTCAGTCACACATTAGACAGCGTACTACACTTGAACAGGGGGTGCTATTTTAAGTCGAACAACTACAAAAAAAAACAACAGACTCCTCTAAGGAGCGCCAAAGAAAAAAAATTAGATTTTAAGCACTAAGAAGACAACATTTAAATTTAGAAGAGTATTTATTGGAAACGAAACGTCTTTAACGAGTATGGGGACTGGGGACAACTAAAACTAAATGCTGAGTGACTAAAAAAGTTATGCGTTGCATGCCACCTAGGTACAGCTGCTAAATAGCGAAACAAAACATTCGGAATGAATACCGAAATACATAAAATGTATTTTTAAACTATGAATTGATCGTATATTTAAGAGACCTCCACTCCCATTGTATAAAGGGAAAAGTGAACTTTCTAAAAACTCGACCGACAAATTCGAAGACATCACGCGTGTAGCCAATTATCATTTTGGCCTAACATTTCCAATGTCATCAGAAAAAAATCGTTTCAACGGCCCAACACTAACACAACATTTTGTACTTGTCCCTCAAATTATTTTTGAACATCGAAACGGGCGAATTTCTTTGGAGATGTCGCACTTATGTAACCACCCCGTACCAGTTTTTCTCTATCAAGCCTAGTGATATTTGCGCAAGACGCTACGAAAGCGTTTCGAATAATTCAACTACAAGTATTTGTACATCCATGAACTTCTTCTGATAACATCACGCCAACTGAATTATTTATGTCAGTAATGACGTTATCAAAACGATAGTGTTACTACGTTTGCTTTACAGTAGCGTTGACTGTGTTAAAGTTTAATCGAAAATTGTCTGATCATTTCGATATCGATAATTTGTTGTTTTTTTTTTGAGTAAGTGTATAATATCAAAATTTGATTAGCTACTATAAATTTGTTTCAATTTAAATTTTGGGTCTATTCACCTGGGGAACAGAAAATAGTCGATTGCCACGAGTAACCTTTAGAATATGTTCTATTCAATGCAGCACTGCATGTATTGCGGCATTCGGTACTATTTTTTAAGGACAAATAAACTATATAAAATAGTAAAAAAAATGGTTTGTCCGTCTGACCGCCGGAGCCGTCTGCGACCTCGTTTGAAGGTTTATACCTCTAGAAGTCTTTGACCTATCAAGTTAAATTTTACACTGGATGCGTTTCTCTCTGAAGTGCATCATCATCAATGGCGCGACAGCCCAAGTCGGGCCTGGCCTCCTGAAGTCGTCGCCTCCAATTGTCTCGATCCAAAGGCTTTGCTAACTTCATCAACCGAGTCTTCCCATCGCTTGCCTACTGGTCTCTTACCACTCGCTTTGTCTTTAAGAGTACGTTTGATGATTCTTCTGTCTTCCATCTACTCTAAAGTACAGATTATGCTTAAGAGTTGAAACTTAGTATGTACATACACAGGAGCAGGAGACCAGAGCCCGATTTGGGCTGTCGCGCCATTGATGAATTCACATACACATTTTATTAGAAGAGTAATGCAAGCAAACAAAATGTTAGTATATTAGTACATGGTTGGAAAAAAACAAGATGGTCGGTGAAAAGGCGGTTCAAATATTTTCACGAATTTCGTCATATCTCTTAGGGCTGATGAAATATAAAATTTCGTTTTAAGTCTACGGTCTTTTTGGTATAATCGCGTAAAAATTATTGTCAGGATTTTTTTGCTTTCAACCACTAAGAACGTGTTACGGGTTTGTGTGCATTTGCACGAATTCTGACATATCTCTTAGGTCCGAATAAATATCGAAATGAATTTTGTTTTCACGGTTTTGTTTTGTATAGTCGTGTGAATATGAATTTCAGATTTTTTAATACTCAGCCGCTGACGAGGTGTAAGGGGCTTCTATACATTTTCACGAATTTCGCTATATCTTTTAGGTCTGGTGTAATATCGAATACCTTTTTACTTCAACGTGCTTTCTAAATAACCTCGTAAAATAAATTTCAGAATTTTTTGACATTCATCACCTAAGGGAGTAAAAGGGATTTACATATATTTCCTCGTAGGTCTGATAAGGTTTCGATTTTTCCCTTTCAGAGTATTTTTGTGTAATCGCCTAAAAATATGATTAAATGTGTTTTCATATCTTTTAGGTCTGATGAGATATTGAAGAGTTTTTTACTTTAACCGGCTTTTTATGTAATTGTTGATTTCATGATTTTTCGATATTCAACCCTTAGGGAAGTGTAAAGGGTTTTCTATGCGTTTTCAGAAACTTCTCTTTAATCTGATCAGATATCAAATTTGTTTTTACTTTTTGTTCATTTTTAGGAACAATTCTAGTGGCAAATATTAACTTTTCACTTTTTAGGTTGTCTGGTTCGAAAAAAAACAGCGTTATGCTTTGACTACGACCCAAAATCGTAATTAGGATTTTATGAGTGCACCTATCTTCTGGATTTCTGTCGCACCTCGAATTTGACCGCTTCCCGGACTCCCACCTACAAAGTTAAGAATCGAATTAGGGTGAAAAGTCACCATTACCGATTTTTAGGCATTTATATAAAGCACCCGTAAATGTAAAGAATTCGTGAGTAAACCCAGTTCCACTCTTTGAAAAATCATGAAATAGCTTTTCCAGTGATTTTATAACAAGCCCGAGGAAGTTAAAACCATCATTTCAAAGAGCACCTAGAAATATGATCAAAAATTTCAACTAGATACTTCAAATGTGTTTATTGAGCAATCAGTTCTGAGAGTCTGGTTGCACCAAATTTTCGAAGGCATTTGTATCCAATTTACTTGAACTGAATTTTCAAAATTTAGATACTTTCTTTTTGGGTCCGTTAACTAACTCATTCTGCAGTTATCCAGGAATAGATTATAACATTTAATTTAAGGACTTTTGATTGGCAGCATATTAATATAATTAGTCCAAAAATTTTATCAAATATATGGATTCCAAATTTTAACTTCCTGGTCAAAAAATTCTGGAGTTATCATGTTTTTGGACAGTTTTTGCCATAACAATAAAAAACAAAGCTCAGAATACTCGGGGTATCAATTTTGAATATGAAGTACCTGAGAAAATTGAATTTTCATTTTTTTTAAATTTTTTTTTTGTGGTATGATGGATGATGTGCCCTTTAACCGAATTTGAGAATTTGACTCTTATAGGATTTTTCTTACTCAACTGATGGATTAGTACCGATTTGGAACACAACTAGAAATTTCAATCCCGGCATCTAAATCACCAGATCCCGAAACTTTACCAATTAAAGGAAAACTAACTCTGCGATTTCTGGGTTTCCAAATATAGAAAATTCTATAAATCCGGAACCATTTAGTTCCTTAAACCGAAAATACGTTTATCTCAAATAATGTTTCTACCAATCTTTTTGTCAAAATGTCTGTCAAAATGTCTATCAAAATGTATGTCTAAAAAGGTTGGTCAGAATTTTAAAATTTGAAATAGGTTCGTATTAGACTCTTTGTCAAATATTTAACTGTCTTCACTTGCAAATACAGTCAGATAGTCTAGGATAGTATAGTTGACCAAAATTAATTTTATTTGCTCTAGACATATCCTTTTTGCATCAAAAAAAAATTATTTAAATTTGATTGTAGTTTTTGACCAATTACTGTGGACAAATATTTCACAGCCTAATATACAAGCTTCAATTAAATACGTTAACTAAGGTCTTGTAGCGCAGATAAAAAAATTGCATCGTGGAAAATGTATGGGTCTAAAGTATGCTTGCGTAGTTGGCGAACGAACTAGTTCGGAAGAGCGTTCCCTTAACTGAAATGAACGAACTAGTTCGCAGTCGGTCCCGCTTCTAGTTCGTTTGTATTCAAGTCAGTGGTACAATATACTTGGTAGACTGGCGACCTTTTTTTTTTTAGCTCATCACATTCTATCAGACGACCTTTTTTTTGGTCACCACATTCTACTCCAATGACGACTACGAGTCGTTCCCAAACTTCACTGCCTCTTTCATCACTGAACTCCCGCGAACTAGTGAACTAAAAGAACGAACTAGTTCGCGACGGATCAGGAAGCGGAAATGATCGCTTACTATGGTGAACTAAAATGTGCAAGTGTAACAACTTTTTGGCAAAGTAGATAATAAAAAAATTATTCCGTTCATGACCTGCTCCGGTTCTGCGATCGATCTTTTCGTATATATTCCTGGATCTAGGTCATACTTAAACTAGAAATGCTAAACATTGCAATTCGTCCCATTGGTTACACATATCTCTGCAATATTCGATGCTCGAGAATGTTGTGTGACCTGGAGTTAGTGTTCAATACGCCGTACAATTCTATTTGATTTCGGCTATTTTCAGCATAAAAAAATTCTTTAATATTAAAGTTATACAGCATTAAAGTGAATGAAACCTTCATACTGTAATTTAACAATTTTTTTTAAACACTTTTATGTACCTGGTTTGCGGATACATTGTCTGCAATTGAATTTACGTTATCGTTCGGCTTGCATAGAACCTATTGAAAAAACCGCGAAAATAACAACTTAATAAAAACACTTGCTATGAGACCACTATGCAAGTACTTTATATTTATTTATGTATTTTATCGAATGCGAATAAAATTTAATTGTTTAATTAAGTGTCTGGCATGCAGATATTAAAAGAATGGTGAAACGATTATTTAAATGTTTTAAGTATAGCGTTTCATGGAAAGCAACTGCAGTCTTAGTTTTAGTGAGCAACTAAGTGCTTAATTATTAAAATTAATTTTCATTCTATTTTTGTACTTTCAGCTATATCACTAGAAGATGATTATAAAAATAAATATTCAACGTCCAGTTCCCTGTACTTAAAACGAAAATCATCAACATTAAGTTCACCGCCGAATAATTACAAAAACGATTATCGAAATAGATCTAGCCAGAATAATAATAGTTATTACAATAAGCAAAATAGTACGTCATCGACATCATCGCTATACTCGTCGAGATTTTCATATAGACGACGGCCATATTCGTTACAAAATGGTTCGTCAAAATATTATTCAAGTTACGGTGCTGAAAGAGCGACTAGTCGAGGACATCGAACAACTTCAGAACCCCGAGATAAAAATGATACGACGAAACCACTTTTTAATGAAGGTATGTTAAATTTGGCATAGTTTGGTTTTTTTTACATAGATGGCATAATCAGTCCGCTAGTTACCTATAGATGGCTCTGAACTTGTAATCAATTTTTTTTTTATTTTTTAGACGATTATACTCGAATAACCACCCCACGACAGGATGTGATTTTTAAAAAGGGTTATTTTTCCCAACCTAAGAAATATCTTTCTTCGACGGATACGAATACAACGTCATCGGCAACGGCAAGCGTTGTTTCGGTCGAAGAATCGATGTCAGCCACAAGTGTACCTTCCTTAAGTCCTGAACAATGTTCATCACAGGCCGATTCCCTGGATCCGGATCAGGGTTTTCTCTACAGTTTTATCGATCCAAATGGTGTTGTTTATTGTAAGTAATTTTTTAATTAATTAATTTAATTAAAAATTAAGAGTTAGCTCCAACAGAAAAGTTCTTGAAAGATATCAAAAAGGCAGCAAGTCTCAATTTTGAACATTCTTCTTTATAATTTAATATTTTAAAGTGTTTATTGATACAAGACAAGAGGTAAAATGTCGGTAATTCTTCTAGTAGCTTTGCTTCCAAATAAATGTCCTTAAAAAATGATTACTTGCATTCACTCGATGTCGCGATAAGTCGCGAATGCGATGTAAAATTTAGACCAAAAGTCAGTTTATTAATGTGCAAAATGGTTTCATTTCTGGGGTGGTCAAAAGTTCTTTAAATATTTGGTTTGTAGAGAACCTAAAAATTAAGAAATTTAGATTTTTGCGCACTGTAAGCTTTCGTCATTTTCGAAAAAGCGGATAAAATCACGGGATACTCCCGTAAAAGGAGTACCAGTGCCACTAGGAGCTCTAGTCTTTCGCGGTCCTCAGATTATTTCAAAAGGAAGTTCAAAACTTCCAGAATCTGTTCAACTGAAGCCTGTTGTGTACGTCCTACAAAATATTGAACAAAATTACGACGCAACGACTAAACCCATATGTGGAAAAAACCATGGCAGAATACTAAGGCATTGGCACCCATATATCATTTCGTAGGGAGGGGCAGAACTATGGCTTATAAAAGGAGTTTTAAATTTCGGGAGCTTCATCTTGTGAATGAATGTGGGTTTCACTCAGAATCATTCAACCTTTTCTGCCACTCCAAAACAATATATGCGCACCGGAAGATAGTGGAAAAATGTAGAGAAGTTGAAATTTTACCTAAGTTAGAATCTGTTAGTAAGTAAAATCGCCCAACTTCTTCGGGTACATCGCATACAAAGTTCCTCAAAACAAGTGATGACAGTTATGTTCTGGAATTTAAAATTTTTTTTTAATTAAATATTGCAGAAACTGAAAATATTGCGGTACTCTTTTAATTAGCTACCATGAAAAAGTTCTTAATAAAAATGGTTCCTATTTTTTCGCGAAAGGGCAATAACTACGGAACGGAACGTATTTGGCATAAAACCTTTTTTTGTGATTAAGTTAAGTCAAAATTCTCGAAGAGGGGGGTATGTAGTTACACTTATTTTGAAAGAATCAAAACTGGAAAACAGAATGAAAAGAAGATACTGTTTTAGGCTGCCAAACAAAAGTCTTTAAACAAATTAGTGCTTTCTGGTGAGTTAACTTGAAGACTTGGAATTAGTTGTCACCGTGTTCAAGCTGTTGTAAATGCTGAGAAGAAACGGGTAAATTTATCGCTCTAGATCAAAAACTTTCCAAGTTATTCACATTTAATTTTAACCATTTCGTAATTAAACAATTCTTTTTTTTTAATAAAGTGCAACTAAAAAGTAAAAACCGTGGTTTAACAAAACGTTGCGTACTAATCTTACTAATATCCTTTTGATCCTGCTACTTTAATCAACATGCCTTAAAATTTTGCATGTTTGAAAACACCCGCCTTCCAAGCACAAAGTCGAAAGGATGTATAAAGAAAACACTATATGAGCAGATGGGTACTTTATCTCAGGATACCAATAAGATCTTTGGGTTTTCCTGTATTTTCCATAAGTCATACCAAACTTCTAGGAAGAAAAAATCCTGGGTGTGAAATTCAATTACATTTTCCAATAAAATAATGTCCTTACATTATTAATCTTAATTTTATTTGTCTACTTAAATTTGAATTACAATCAAATTTTTCTGTAGTAAGTAATAAACTCTTAATTTTTAACAAGTGAAATTTCTTTAAACACAAATAAAAAGATGTTTTGAAAACAGTACACATGTTAATTTAATAACTATTTGTTAGTAGTTTAACAAATTATGTGTAATAGAACAATTAAAAGGTCTGAATTACACTAATTTAAAAGAAAAATTATTCAAGTGACGAAATGGTGTTTTTAAAATACTGGAAGGTAGAATACAGGTGGGGGCAAGTACTTTTTATAGGCGCCCTTGTACTAAGGTGAGCTTAAGTCCGAATGACCTACAGCTAACCAAATACATTTGAAGATGCAGGGTTATTGCTGAGAGCTTATCATCGACGTGCACTAGATTTGCGCAGACTGAACCAAATGGGCTACATGTAGTGCATATAGACGATAGGAAAATTCCTAGAAAAAGGGACTATGCCTTAAGCACGTGTTTGACCACAATGAACCTCCCAATCACACTAATTATTTTGTCAGTAGCATTGTGAAACACTCTGTATAGGGGTATCTATACGAGTGGCAACCCTATTGGTTGTACGTACAGTATGTATTCCTTTTTTAAGCTCCAGGTCTTCATCCTCGCGTGGCATTCGGGCACATTATTACCGCTTCTAATCTTAAACACTTCAGTTCTTGGCCTTAATTCTGAACACTTCAGTTCTTGGCCTTAATCTTTCACAATTTATGAGACCAAGGTCGATTGGATTCATCATTATTGAGGATAAGACTACTAAAAACAGGAAATGTTCCATATTTTGATTCCCTTTATGTATTCTCTTTGTAAAACTTTTCTAGACTTATAGATGGGTAAACTAAGCTAGCTATTCATTAAGATTTTATTTTTGATGGCTTTATAATAATTTCAACTCTATTTCAGCATGCGTACCAAATGGATTTGATCAATATAATGGTCAAATGATGGTTTTGCCTTATGGTTATCCGCCTTACAACATGTACTCATCAGAAACTAACAGTCCGACAGGTTCAACTGAAGACTGCGATCAAAATCGAACATCGGTAGATTCGAACGAGGTGGGTTAATGGATAGAAACGCTGTTTTTCAGAATCGGAATTTAATACATGCGTTCCCTTTATAGATTTCAGATGATCTTATCGAAAACAATGTTGAAAGTGAGGAGCCAGTAGTGCCTCAGGACGCCAAAGAAGCTGGAATCGAAGCGGATAAAGACAATAAAGAGTCAGATGATTTAAATGAGTCTGAAGATAGTAGAGCTGAAGATGGCTCAAAGGACAACGAAGAAAGTTCCGTAAGTTACTTTTCGAAGATTTGAATTTAAAGGACCTTATTAATTTCAACCATTTTGAAGGAAACGCCCCCAAACGTTGCCGGACAATACTACAATTACGGATATCAGCCTTGCTATCCACACGTAGTGTACCCATACTTGTTCCCGCATCAGTTTGTTCCTGTTTTTGGTAAGTTTGTTGATAAGAGGTTCTTCAAGACAGGATTTGAATCTAACAATTTGATTAAATTAGGCAATGAATATGATGCTTCCAATGAGATGTGTGATGAAGATTTAGAGAGCCAAGACAGAGTCCGTTATCGGTGCCGAAAGAGGGATAAGAAGGACGGAAATTCAACAGGAGTAAGCGTAAGTCAACGAAATTTCAGCAAGACCATATCATTGATTCTTCTATTTTTCACCTAAAGGCTACAACAACTGACTACTCCGAAGATGAGTTTAGTGAAGCAGAGGACAATACCGACACTCGGGAAAATAGTGCAATAAATGCTGATCTACCAAATGATCCTACTGAAGACGCTTCAACGCAAAACAATGAGACTGTAAACTGTTTTCGCTATTTCTTACTTAGCATTAGATAAACGACTTCTTTTCTTTACAGGAACGAACACAAGTAACACTGAACACAGACGTTAAAGAATTTATCCCAAAGGCTGGAATTAAGTCAAGCTTAAATGTTAATGTAAAAGAGTTCCTTCCAAGAAATTACCAATCTCAGGATCAGATAGAAAAGCCTCAAGATAGTGATTCCAAATTGCCGTCAACAACAGACACAAGTCCTGAAACGAAAACTCCAAAAGAACTGAAGATTGAACAACCTGTGCCGGTTAAGAAAGTCCCTGAAAAGAAGCCAAACGAGCTTACATTGGCCGAGAAAATAAAACTGAGACTGGCCGAAGAATTGAAGTCGGCTACGCAAAAACAAGTCAGTGTTCAAAAAACAGCGAATCAAAGGCGCAGCAGTGACAAGGTCAGTTCGCAAAAAGCCGAGGTTTCGCCAGATCGGTCACGAAATACGAAGAAGAAACAGAAAAAAGTTGAGCTACCTCGTCCTGAGATTAGAACCCAACCAAGTTACGCTCAAATTGCCAATAAGAATAAGATTGAAGCTTCGAATGAAATTAAGAGCTCAAGTCCACCGATGAAAGAAGCAAAGACACTAGAATCGAAAGTTCAACGAACAGTGGAAGTTCCTGTCCAAACTGTGAATACCCCGGTTGCTCAAAGTACGGAATTGGTCGCGGATGCCTGGCAAACAGTGAAGATACGAGGAAAGCGTACTAAGCACTTCAGGGAGCTCGTATGGGACGAAGAAACCATTGAAGAGCCTCGACCGCAGATTAAAGAAGAACAAACGAGTGGAGGACAATCGGCTGAGTTGAACGAGTCAGTCGAACCGAATGAAGAGCCCTCTGCTGAAATCAAGATTCCTTCCAACACAAATGCCACGCTTCCTGATTCATCACAAAAGAAGAAAGCTACGAAATCACGAAGCCGCAAGACACCGAAAAAACCACTTGCTTCGAATAAAAAGACTAAAAGACTCGAGTTGGTCGAACCGATCTTCGAATTACCGAAAAAGACTGAAATTTTCAATGGTGATATCACTCATGACCACTTACTACATATTAAATCTATCAGCCCAGATGTGATCGAAGAGGCTTCGAACGATATTGAGGATGCAGCCGAAGATAACGAAGACGACTCCTTAACGCCAAAACTTTCGACACCAACACAATCCGAACCAGACCTAACATTCGATAGGTTGTATTTGGGCAAAGGGTTCGGACGTAGTCCGATGGATATCCTAAAAGGATTCGATTACAAGTATAAGAGCAAATCAATTCTACGGGAAGAAGAGGAAATGGTGCTCAGTGTTATTAAGTCGCTTAATAGTTCTGGTTCGGGTTCGGAAAAGAAACGGATTCCGCAAACGATCCTGTCGCTTGATAATGACGAAACTAATGATGAGAAAACTATTGTTGAGTCGTGTGATAATAAAAATGATGCTCAAGATGGTGGATCGGATAGCGATACAGTATCAGAATTGTCGATGGAAAATGAGACTGTGATTGATATTCACGGAGCCAAAGAAAATCATCTTGAATCGTTGGCTTGTAATGGACAAGATGAAGATATTGAAGCAAGCAGTTTCATAAGTCCTAAAGGAAAAGAATCTACTGAAGATGAGGACTTAGTAAGGGTGTCTTGTAATGAAGTTAGTAGCATTTTCGATGAAAAGGACGGGAAGCTGGAAACAGAAACGATCTGCGAAGAAAATGGCAAGGATTTCTATGAAGTTCCAAGCATAGCTGCAGAGAATGGTTTTGAAGATTTGTCTTCCTTGAGTAATAACGACATTGAACAGTGCAAGGAAAATGGCGTGTGCAATAATATCGAGCAACAAGACGAAACTGTCGGTAATCTTACCAATGGTTTGGATAAGAACGACGTTGCCAATGAAGACAAAGTCGATCTTAAAGAAATGGTTATTGCAGACACAACAGCAATTCTAAGTCAAGTGAATGGTTTTACGAACCTTGAAGAATCTTTAAAAAGTGAGGTCGAGTTTGAAGATGAGCTATCGGAGGAAACTGAAGAATCACGACCGAAACTCAATAACGTTGAACTCAGCTCTTCAATTTTAAAAGACGAAGTCGAGCTTAAACAGGTCTCACCAACTGAAGTTGAAGGGAAAGTAGATTCAACTCATACTTTGTCAAGTCAAGGTGTTAACACTGAACCCCAGTTTGATGTTGTAGGCACAGTTCAAATTGATAGTACTAGCACGCATGTTCCATTTACTAGATATCCATCCATCCAAGCCGAGCTTGATCTGCAAAGCTTACGAAACGATAAAAATGCATTGAATAGTACCGATCCTTCTACAGATTATACCGCCTGTGTAGAAATCCTTAGCAATATTGTTAGATTAGGATCGCCTTCTAAAGGTCCTGAAATCAATGCCATTACTGAAGGATGGAATTTAATTATGGCCCGAGACGCTTCAGTCAATTCCGACGAGAAGACTTGTTCGAGTGAAGACAACTCTGATGACGCGGAGGATGTAATTTGTAAGCGGAATGGTCTTAAATCTGATGACATCAGAAATATGAAGATTCGGCAAGAGGATGAAGCCGTTGTTGGACACCACGACTCGCTTACCAATGGATTTGATAAATGCAACGGAATATTAAATGGAATTCATACGAATGGTATTTCCGAAAGGATCGAGAACGGCAGCAAGGATCAATCGCGAACATTTAATACGTTGATATCATGCGATCAGAGCTCTGGAATTGGTTCCGATTGTGATGCATCTGAATTCGATCATAAGGCCGACTCTCTCGTACACAATCAAACTTTGTCCGATTCTTTGAATACTGCACAAATAAATTGCTCGCCATTATCGGCATCATTTCCAAGCATCGCTCATCAAACGAAACCGACTGCCAACAATATGCTTCCCAAAGACCATCAAACGAATTCCGTATGTTGTGATACCCAAACTGTGTCTTATACCTCGAACAAAACTACTGGCCCTAAATTAAGTACTAGTCCGTCGTCGAACGAGGCAAAAGGTGGCGTATCTCTACCCGATACCGACGATCCGAAGTTCCCTAGTCGATCCGAACTGGATTCGAACGATGACCTATTCCCACTTACTGCAGCCGTTAAACAATGGCTAACCGAAGAAACGAAAGAACCTTCACCGGAACCTATCCTCCGTCTGCCCGACAATCCGGACTTAAAAAGCCTACTTCACATGCAATTGCAATCGGCGGACTACGACGAAAGCTGGTCCATGACAGACGAATCGGACAGCGAAAACGATACAACCCCAAACACAGTAACGAATCCAAAAAACTTGAAAAGCAACCCCTTGCATGTGTCATCTGTTAATATCGTTAACGATACCGACAACGGCCTTACATGCGAGCGGGTTGCTAAAATTCTCTCGGACAATACATCAATCATCCCCGATCTCCTTGACTATTGGGACGACGAATTCGTACGTAATCCCCAAAAATGGTTGAAATCATCCCCAAAATCGAGCCATAGTACGAGTACAGGTCACGAAAAAGCTACCGTCGAACACGAACAGTTCGAACCGTACGAAAGTCTCTATGGCAACACTATCAACTATAATCAATTATTAGCCAGTAATTTTGAATTCCTAAGCAATAATATCCTTAGTTTTAATAACGATAATAATGCAGATAAAGTAATAAATAATAATTATAAAAAAACAAATTATCATAAAAACGACACATCGCTTAATAATAATAATAATAATTTTGATAATGATATTCATAGGAATACTATTACTACTACTACTAATACAACTACGCATAATACGCATACGAATAATAGCGATAATTGTGTTAAGCCACCGGAAGTTTGTTGCATATTAATGTAGATTTTTAGTAATTCATCCTGCACCCCGCCCAACTATCATCTTCGACCCTTCTTCGTTACTATCACTCTTCATTTTCATTTTCTTTTGTTATCTATAATATTATTAAACTTATTTCTATTTCTACAACAACATTATATAAAACAAAAAAAAAATCTACTTACATTTCTTTTAATATTTCTCTTAATTTTTAATTTTGTCTTTTATTTTTCATTTTACCATTATGAACTCTTTTTTTGATTGAAGTAAACAAAAAAAAAAAAATGTTAAAAAAAAGTCAAATAAAAAATTTATTATGTTATAGAATATTACAATTATTGACTATTTCAAGTGAAAATGATGAAAATGTTTGAGATATTGTTGCTTATTATCAAAAGTCTAAAAGAATATTATTATATACAATTAACACTCGTATCAGAGTGCCAATTATAAAAATATTGTTATACACAAACAAAAAAAAACACTACCAGATTATGGAATAAAAACTTAATTTAAAAATTAATGCCAAGTTTTTTTTTGTACTGCACTGAAAGAAAAGTCATACTTCATATCGTTGAACGCTTTTCTTTAAATTTATTTCACCAATTTCATGCAAAATACATTGTCCGGATGTACCGTGCATCATGTCTATGAAGTTTTGATAAAGCTGTTCGTCAAAATAACGAAATTACAATCATCAAACTGTTTGTGTAGAAATGTGTGAATGCTTAATTTGGTCATTCCATCAAGAATCGCCAAAAATGACGAAATTTGTGACCTTACCATCGCCGATTCTTTTGAAAATTTATGTACTCGAAGAATTAGCGAAAATAAATATAATTTCAATTTTTTGCTTTCAATAATACAGTATTGTTATCGATTTTTAAAAAAAAAAATTTGCTACTCTCAAAAATTTTTTTTCACGTTTCATGACTAGTAGACACGAAAAAAGCAATAAAAAATTTCAGTCCGTCTGTCCGCCGTACGCCGTAAGTCGACCGCTGTACGCAAAATCGTTTGAAGGCTCGTAGCTCCCAAACCCTTTGAGCCATTAAATTTTTTTATGAATAGACTGGGTAGGCCCCTTGAAGTGACCAAATTCGGAGGGGTGGGGTTGTGAGGGGGGAGGAGGGGGAAGCGTTTTAGACGGAAAATTTTGGTTTCTAGATCTCAGCAACCGCTTATGCTAGGAGGCTGAAATTTAGAATTTATATAGAGCTTCGGTAATGGACCCATTTTCAAAAAATTGCCGATATAAGTGAGGGGTTTTGGGAGTGGGGGGGGGGGGGGGAAATAATGCGTCCGAAACGCAAAAAAGGCGAGATCTATTCTAAAATCCATATCTCCTAAACGGTTAATGACACAAAATTGAAACTTAAAGAATATCTGTAGGTATACTAGGAGAATAGATCGGAAACAAATTTTTGAGTGGGGGGTGAAAAACTTTAGATTACGATATCTCACGAACCGATTGCACTAGATAAATAGAATTTGGTTTGTTTATAAAGGTTGACAAATGAAGTTTGCTGAAAGTAAAATTTTTTAACGGAGCGGTGGAGCATGATAGTGGAGGGGATAAAAATTTTTGTAAAAAATCACGTCTCATATCTCAAGAACGGTGTAAGATAGATGCTTGAAATGTTTACCAGAAGAAATCCTAATAGACCCCTAGCAGAAAACCAAATTTTGGAAGTGTGGGTGTAGAGGGCGAGGATGGGGGAGGGTGAAAAGGAAAAAGTTCCGATTTTTATATCTCGAGAACCTATAAAGCTGAAACTTTTTATTTAGATAGAGCTATAGTAATAACATGTTGGAAAAATATAATTTTTTATAATGGCAGAATGGTACGGGGGTGGGGGTGTTTTTCCTATCTATAGAACGGCTTATGCTACAAACGTGAAACTCGGTATGTTTATGTAAATCCACTAGAAAACTAATTTAGAAAAACAAAAAATTTAAAATATCCATTAGTGTTTGGAGGGGGGGGGGGGGGGGCAAAAACAATTATCAGTGAAAATGGAATGCATATATTTTCACGGTTTTCGTCATATCTATTAGGTCTTCCCAAATATTGAATTCATTTTTATTCTACGACTTCTTCAAATACCTACAAAGCGGTTTCAGGATTTTTTAAAATTCGACCCCTAAGGGGGTGCAAAGAGGGTTATAAACTTTTTCACGAATTCTACTATATCGCCAGTTCTTATCAGATATCGAATATCTTTTCACTTTCAAGGGTTTGCGTAATAATCGCCTAAAACTTGTTTTTAAGTTTTTTCCTTTTTCAGCCCCTAAGAGGGTATAAACGGGTTGAACACGTTTTCACGAATTTCGTCATTTCTTTTAGAAGTGATAAGACATTGAATTGGTTCCTACTTTCTCGTGCTGTCTTCATATTTATTTATTAACTCCTTTCAGAATTTTTGGATATTCAACCCCCAAGTGGGTGTAAGAAGGTTGCATATCTGGTGATATATCGAATTCATTTTTACTTCCTAAGGTTTCCTATATAAAAAAGGCATAAAGTCAATTTCAGTATTTTAGATATTCAATCTTAATGGGTGTAAGGGGGTTGTATGCTTTTGAAAGCTTCGACATATTTCTTAGGTTCGATGAGATATTAGATCGCTTTACATTTCCACAGACTTTTTATGTAATCGCCTACAAACCCATTTCTCAATTTTTCGATATTCAACCCCCAAGGGTTTGTATATGTTTTCACAATTTTTGCCATCCCTTAGTTCTGATGAGATATAAAATTAATTATTACGGCCAACCCATTCACGATTTTCCGAATTTCTAGAATCAAGGGGGTGTGAAGGGTTTGTTTACGTTTTCACAAATTTTTCAAAATCCCTCGTGTCTCCTGAGATATCAAGTTGCTTCTTATGAAATCGTCTAAAAACCTGTTTCATAATTTTTTCGAAATTCAAACCCCAAGTGGAAGTAATGGGTTTGTATACGTTTTAACAACTCGTCATATCTCTTAATTCTGATAAGGCAACAAATTCGTTTTTACTTCTATGGGCTTTTAGTGTACATTATATACCGAAATTCGAATAGTCTTCACGGGCTTTTCCAATGTTTAAAAATGGTATAGAAAAATTACACTTATAACATAATTGAGAAGCACTGATGTTCTTCGATTTTTTTGACCCCGATCCCATTGAGATCCTAAGTTAATTTTTTGGTATGTTTTGTAAAACAGTATAACCTACAAAATGTAAAAAAATAAAAAATAAAAAAAAATGATTTTGAGATATTCAAGGATAAAGACAAAAAAAAATTCAAGGATAATTTTTATTCGTATTTTTTTTTTGCGACAACGTCCCCCCTTAAAATAAGCCCTATTTTATTATTCTAGGATAAAAATGACCCGAGATATGATTTTTCAAAAGGAATCGGACACCATTTTTGCGAAAACTTTAACATACTATCCCTAACAAAAAAAAATGAGATAGAAACAAAAAAATTTAATCATATTTTTTTTTCACTAGTTCTTCAAGTACAAAAATATTCAAAAGAATCGGCGATGGTATGGTCACAACTTTGGCGATTTTTGATGGAATGACCCTAATACAATATTTTTCTTTTATTTCAATCGGGGCCAACACCAATCAGCACCCAAAATTGATTGAATTTATAATTTTTAATCTGAAAAACGGCTAAAGCTAGTACTAGACTGTATGCCATGTTGTCAAATATTTGACTAAAAAAATTTGACGCAAAGTTGTGTCAAATTTTTCCCATCAAAATAGTGCAACAAAAAAAGGTGGCAAACAAAAACGATAACACTATCTGACTGCATTTGCCAGCCAGAATAGTTAAATACGTGACATACAGTGTAATTAATATAAGCTTAATACCAAATTTGTAATTTGACACATTTGGCAAATTTTGGAGCTGTACGCAAACATTCCAAAAATATATTTTTTGATAGGAGTAGCGATTCATGGGAGAGAGGATCGTAAAGTGAACTTGTTAATATCTCAAAAACAAATTTTTTCTGTTAATTTTTCTGCGAATATCAGTATTTTGGGCAATATTAAAATGAAGAAACTGTTTAAGTTTACAGAGGCATATTAGCCGAATATTTGGAAAAAGAAATCTGCAGTCAGTTTTTAGCCGAAAGCCCGCAACGGTTCTCAGCTATATAGTAACCAACTAAACTCCAACAAATAATGATGATGTGATCAGTCTTTTGACAAATTCTTATTTTTTACTAAATTCTTGTTTTTTCACACTTGAACGAATGAAATACGAATCAAATAGGATCGAACCGAATTGAATTCTTAGAGAAAATATACACAAACGAATATTCAATGTAAGAGATATATCTTTTATTTTCTAACAATAAATAAACTTCTGCATAAGCAAAATTTCTTAATTAAAACGATATAAAAAATACTGTCGGACCATTACAGTAATCTCAAAAACAAGATATTCTAACTAATAATCGAAGGCAGATAATGCATAATTCAGTAAGTTTCTTACAGGCACATTGAAGTTGCACTAGTATCATAATTTGATCTTAAGTAAGATACGATAGGTGGATTTAAATTAGTTATAATTAATTGGTAGGAAAAGTAATAAACATTTAATTTATTGGTCCTTCACAAGCCGATTAGACATCATTGAGGCTCCATTAATTGTTTGAAGTCGGTAATGTAGTAGTGCGCGCGAGCTTGTACTTCACTTCGAACAATGTTACCGCCATATCCTGCAAGAGAAAAAATAGCAAAATTTAAACTCCTATTTTTTTTTTAAATTCAAAATTAAACTTACCAATGAAATTGTTTGCAGGCGGTACAGCTTCTAAATCGGTGGCACCATCCCCAATCATTGTGATATTTGGATCGCCACTAAGTCGGCTTCTTACAATCGAAACAGCTTCACCTTTGCCCCCAGAATGTGAAGTCGGTTGGTTTGTATCGAAACCAGCGTATTCGCCTAATTTGATAAAGAAATTTTCATGCACATGATTAAGATTCGGTTTGACCCAATTGCAAATTTGAATGTTACTCGTACGAGTGGTTATCAAACGTTTAACAACCATGAACAAATTTGTAAAACAAACTTACCATTGAAATAAAACATTAACTTATTTGCGAAAACATTGTCCATGGGTATTCCAAGTTCGGTTGCAACTGGTTCGATAAGACAGTCGAATCCACCTGATATCAAATAAACGGCCGATCCATTGTTTCTAACGTGATTAATTAAGTCCCTGTAAGACGATTATTAATTAGAAATCTTAATTTAAAAAAAAATGCACCACACGATTTACTTGACTCCCGGCGATAGTGTGCTCGGATGTAATTTCAAAAATTCTCTGATTTGTTTTTGTGATGGCCGAATTATATCTAATCTTAATTTTAATGCTTGCTGAAACGTCATCGAACCTTTCATAGCCTCTTTTGTTAATCGCGAAACTTCGCTGCCTTTACCACAGAAATTTGCTAACTCATCGATTCCTTCCTCCTTTATCACAGTTGAGTCGACGTCGAAACAGATGCAATCCGATGCGCTTAGAATGTGGGCGGCCTCCAGTGCTCTTTTGCTTTTATCTGAAAAAAGAAATTATTGTTAATTATCATATAAACAACATTTAAATTAAAACAAAAACATGTAAATTTCCATAATTCTTTGAAAATTCAGAAAATGAGTGTAATATTACAATACGAATTATACAAATTGGTTTGGAAGTTTAAATTTGTAGTTACGCCCCTAACTTAAACAAGTCTAACTAGGAGCAGAGACAATCGAATACCCAGATCACAAACAGCCATAGAAAGATGTGTACCAAAAGCATCGTCCCTCTATATTTAACTTTATAAAGTATGGACTTACGATGAAATTTTATCCAATATACGAACCTACAAGATGTAAACAACAGCGAAGTCATGAGTATTTTTGTATGATACATAACATCCTTATACGTTATATATACAAAGGTAAATGAAGCTTGCATTTCTCAATTTGAGTCTATTTCTTTTTAAATTTCGATTCAATATTTCATTGAAAGCGCAAAAGCTTTATTGAAGTTTCGAACCATCGCTTACCCAAGACTCGTTAGCTAAAAAACGTTCGTCAGATAATTTTCAAGAATTGGCACTTATTTAAAGTATGGCGTTTGCATACGCTAAGACTAAATTAAACATAATTACAAACAATAAAGTTACCACACTTAACGATAAGAACGATTTGATGGAACCGGTTCTATTGGATGAAAATATAGATAAAGAAATTTAATTTAATTTCTGAAGTTATAAAATTTTTTTAAAATCTTATACAAGATATAAAATTATAATGACGTATGCAATAAAAATCACGAACGGTTTTCAAATTATTATAATTCTATTGTTGAAAAAAGACGCTGAAAAAATACGGTAGTATTAAGTTCTTGGTAAGTCACAAAAAGATTAAAGGCATTGTTATTTAATCGATATCGACCTGCTATGTCGAAAATTTCGGAACGATATAAATAATAATCACCTGTACTCTAATCAGCCGGAAAAGGAAGTAGTGAATCCGAACGGAATGGTAATTGCTTCTTTCGGCTGAAGTTGAAGAAGTTTGGTAACAGTTCGATGAAGGTATTCACAGTACATTTTTAAATTGGAAAACAATTTTACCGGGTGCTGTTGTGGTTGATTTAGTGTGACGTTTCGGACTCGAGGGCATCCTTTACAAATTGAGCATTGAGCATGCCTGATATCCATATGTGTATTTATATGTCCATACATAAAGGCCCGGTGAACAATTTGCGACAAATTCTAGAAAACGATTCGAATACAACACATTTTTCATGTCATATTTTCCTGGTCGTTACTAAGAGCATTTTTAGTAATTTTTCTATCTCTCTCTCTTTACAAATGTTTGACAGCAAATTACACTGGCACAATAAGCGTTTCAAATGTAAATGTTTAATCCGAATATGCGACGGATTCCCGACGAGCACAGAGTGTGTCACCCAAAAGTATTGCATATGGAAACAGAACCTAACTCTGATAATTTGAACACGCATATGACGTAAAGCTTGTATTACACTGTATGCAACTATGTCAAATATTTGACTATTATGGCTGCCAAATGCAGTCAAATAATGTAATCGTTAAATTTTTGTTTGCCACATTATTATTATTTTTTTGCTCTAGTTTGACGGAAAAAGTTTGTCTGAACTTTTCGTCAAATTTTTTTAGTCAACTGTTTTACAGCATAGCGTACAGTGTAATAAATACTAGCTTAACACAATGCTGCGCTTGATATCAACGCCCTGAGGCAGGGTAGAATTCTGTCAAAAATATTGTGATTGCAATCAAATTTGTGGTCAACCGATAGATGCCGAATGAAATAGAATTATTGTGAATCAATAGTACAAAGGAAATGCTGTGACACCTACGCTACAAAAGTAAAATTTCAATTATTTAATTCGGATCATAAATTTGATTTCGAGTGCGCTATATAAAAATTATGCTCAGCAATTCCAACAGCGGTAAGGGTGTTTCGGATAGTAGGCATGGTGCACCCTCTGACGAGTCTATGCCCTCCGATGACGAAACAGCTCCTTCGGACCTAGTCCAACACAATCTTATAAAGACTGGCGTATTCCCGTGAAGTGTTTTCCAACTGTCATGTCCTCAAGGACAGCGATTAATCAGCAGTCGAGGATTTCGTGTTGGGGTTTCACACCAGAAACCCTACTGACGCCGGAAAACAACCAACATTTAATCAGAACTAAACAAATATAAAAAAACAACTATTCAAAATTTAAAAAAAAATCGAAATACAACCGATGCAAGGGTCAAAATCATGTTATACGCGCGACGAAATTAGAATAGACTGTGAACGCGACGCGATTAGAGCGATGCGATATCACTGTAATTGATTGCACTCAATCAGCTGTCTTCGCGTCGCATCGCTTAATCCGTGCGTCGCGTTCATTATAATTCCATCTTTATTGTGAAACCCGCCGGAGGGAAAGTTAAACGCTCTTTTTCCAATTTTAAATTATTGAAAACACGTGATTGATTCACTTTTTAGAAAATTTGACAGCTAAAATCCGTAGTGTTTTTGAAGATTTTTCAAAAAGTATTTGGCACTAAATAAATCAAAATTTGATGATGTCTTTCTTTAGCATTTGAAGTGTTAGAATTATGGACATTATGATCATCAATGGTGCGACAGCCCAAACCGGGCCCTGGCCACCTGTGGACATTATTTAACTCAAAAATATGGTTTCAATTACCCTGGAAAGAATGGTCTTGAAGAAATCGATAAAGTAGTTTCCAAATGTGTTCAACGATCGCATGTGCCGGAAATGGGAATTCAATAGGGGTGATTTTTTTCATCAAATTAATAATTATTAATGATTTTTCTATTGTTATTATCATTGTCTCAATGCTCGCTCTCATAACAGAAAGTTGTCAAATTTTGACCAAAACATTCATTGTGTTATCTTTTGCAGGTATGTGGACTTACACGAAACAATATGGCGGTGGAGTAAACCCTGACGCATTGATGGTAGAATGGGGTTTCCTAAATTTCAGAAATGGAAAAAACGAAAATATCACCCGATACGTTAATATACAAATTAAATTGTATTCCGTATAGACAACTTCATAAGCAATTTATTTGCTAATCTTCGTCCAAAATTTGTCGTCTTTCCACATGTTTTCTATGATTGGGACTTTGTTTTCAGTTCTTATGAGATTATAAATTTAATCGATTTTTATGTAAAAAAAATACACGAGTATGCTGAATGCAATGTAATGAATGACCTTAGGAACAATAAAAATCGGTTGCGACATTTTACAAAAATTTTTATTTTGATATTTAGTCAGAAATTTGGAAACTGGAGATAGCGGATGTCTTTATTGTGACTATTTAGTCTGAAATGAGATAGAAGACGAATTTTTAGATGATGCAAACTCTACAGTCTACTTATCGTTGCTTTAAGGTTACACTGTGTGCCATGCTGTCTAATATTTGACAGTGAAATTTTTTTTGACAAAATAGAGCAAAAAAAAAATGTGCCAATCAAAAATTTGACGATTAGAATATTTGACTGCATTTGGCAGCCAGAACAGTCCAATATTTGATATTGACAAAAATTTTACGTTGCTAAAAAAATTAGGATTATAATATCTTCCGAACCAATTATAACAGGAAGATAAAATTTGGTTTCTTTATATAGAAGTATAAGGAGAGCCAACGGAATGTAAAATTTTTGAGGGGGAAGGTGGAGCATGGAAGTGGGGGTATAGCCATTTTTCAAAAAACTTTATTTTTATATCTCAAGAACCGTACCAGATATCTTAAAAATTTAGCCCAGTTGATCTCAAGCAGAGAAAAACATTTTCTGATTTTAGTGTAGGGGGTAGAAAGGAAATAATTCTGATTTCTATTTCTCAAAAACCGCAAAGAATAGAAAGCTAAAAATTTGCGACTATATAGAGCAACTATAGAGGCATTATTAAAAAATAGCATTTTTGATGGGGTTACGAGGGTTATGCTACGTATATGAAGATGTACTACAGGAGTAATTAACGTAAAAAAAGTTCAGATTTATATTGGCGTATAGGGGTGGGGGCGATTAAAATTGCTCAATTTGCAGCAATATTCGTCAATTTTCACGTCACGAAAATATGAAGCAACACACAGCAACAATAGCAACGGGCGATGTGGATAAACTTTTCATCAACTCGTTCGTGAATTGTGATGAGCGATATTGACCAATATCTAGCAATTCAGCAATAATAGCTTACAAGAGCGATTCAGGCTATGAACAACACGAAAGCAAACTTGATAAACAAATCTAAAACTTGGAAATATTTGAATTCCAAGCCATTATAACACGAAACTTGACAAATAAATACAAAATTCAAAACAAACTTGACAATTAAATCAGCGAACGAGGACAATTGCTCGGCATTTTCCAAGTCAGTGGAAATACAGCAACTATAGGGCGAACAATACCAGCAATCTGTGAAAACATTACCACATTAAAATATTGCCGCAACTAGCATGATATTGCCCTGTATTGCTCCATTAATCGCTAAAGTAGTTTTGGTAATAGTCGTCGGGCAATTAATTGCTTGAAAAATTGCTCGTGTACGAGCACCTTTAGGTCTAATGATATCTCGAATCAGCTTTCACTTATAAAGGCGTTAAGTGTAATCAGAAAAATTCAATTTAAGCATTTTTTGAGATTCAATCTCCTAAGCGGTGTAAAGTATTGCTCAAATTTTCCCGAATTCCGACAAATCTTGCAGAATTAATTAGATCAAATTCGACTATCAAAATTTTTTGACATTCAACCCCTACAGGGTTTGATATTCAACCCCTAGGAAATAAATAAAAAATCTGCCGACACTCTGAGCGCAACTTTATTGTTTTTTTGTTAGAAGTCCGGAACACGTTAAATGCTGTGATGCGGTGTAGGAGGTTACTATGCGACTGACAACTTAAAAAATAACCAGGGATCTTTTCATGATTTTTGCTATAGCTGCTATTAGCTGCTTTTGTATGCTTTTGTGTGTCCAGCAACCAAAAAGCTGCTTTCTCGTGATTGCTATTTGACACTAGATCTGTCCAAGATTTTTAAAAAGCTGCTTCATACTTCGGACTGTAGCAAGAAAGCAGCTATTGCAATATTCATATGTGTGTGCAGGTCTTAGTTTCGTCTCAACGACATTTTGATTGCTTAAAATGGAAAATGATGTTTTATTAACAATGGAAATAAGCGAAAAATTTGTGATCATTTTTATTTTATTTTATTATAAAATATGTCATATGTTAAGCTAGCTTGCGTATGTGTATGTATATGTCGAACAGCTATACAAGCTGCTTTTGACCGTCTAAAACCCGAAGAAGCTATTTCTTGCTATGGCTGAAATTGACAGTTGCTACAGTCTTGCTATGCTATGCTTTTGAAGCAGCTATAGCTGGCATCTTGAACACACCCCAGGAGGCTATTTAAAACATTAGGTCTGTTCTTTTTGCAATAACTTTCTACCCTAGGTTACACCTTCTACCCTAATAGGTCTGTTCTTTTTGGCTACACCTTCTACACTTTTCTACACTAACTTTTGAGTGAGTGCAGAGAGGTGAAGAGGGTGAATGAAAAAAGAACAAACCTAATAGGTTTGTTCTTTTTTCTTTCCCAAACCTAATAGGTTTGTTCTTTTTTCATTCATCCTCTTCATCTCTCTGCACCCGCTCAAGAGTTAGTGCAGAAAAGTGTAGAAAAGTGTAGAAGGTGTAGCCAAAAAGAACAGACCTAATGCTGTTCTTTTTGTCGGTGTAACGCCAGAGGTGGCTGTTCTTTTTGTCAAGTGTAGTGTACTCAGTGTACACTTTTCTACACCGGGTCGGGAGCAGGTGTAAGTACACTTTAGTGTAGTTTACCATCTGTCAAAATTGATGATAAAATTGACTTTGTGCATTTATGAAAATACTGTTTTGAATGAATATATGCAAGAATATTGAATGGCAATAAATTTCCATTGATAGAAGTGTAAGGTGTATTACACTGAAAGTGTAGGCTACACTAAAGTATTAACTTAACCTGGCAAAAGCAACAAACCTATTATTATAAGAATTGACTGTCCGATGGCATATACATTTCATACATCGAAATATGCAAGATAGGATCATTCAAATGGATATCTGAACGTTAGCCAAAACACTGGATCCGATTACCAGTTCACACAAAGTGTGTGACTTATTTAAAACTCTTTCTAAAAGCAGCATTGTTGCATCGGAAATAAGTTGCATGAAATTAATGCGTTAAGTCGTGGTTATAAAAGGTAATATTGCATAACGCTAGCCGGAGGATGGACCCAGCTTTAGTGCAAATAAGTTGGATGGATAAATATTTAATAACAATCACATAAAATTACGACTGATCGACGTCGTTTCAATCGATTTTTTTTTTTAATTAATTTCTCTTTGTTGCGGATCAACTCTTTCAGAATAGTCATGTATGTCTCACGTCAAAAAAACATGTTTCAAAACGAGTTTTTTTTTTGTTTGATTATTGAAAGGTTTGTAATCCACCCAATAGTAGTAGATTTTTAGTTTTTTTTGCAAGAGTACATACATAACGACTTGAACTTTTAAAATTTAAAATTTTTTCATCGAATTTTTGCGTTATCCACATACGAAATACCGTCAAAAAAAAACTGATTAAATACAAACGACTCACCTTGATTCGTCATATTCGTATTGCTTCCATTCACTAAAATCGTACTGGCCGCCGCCGTCGTTCGAATTCCACTTGCACTATCAACCGCTGATATCGCCACTAGGCTAAGCAATGAGCTGTTTAAACTATAACAAAGCGGAGAAAAAAGACCATATTAGCTACAAAATGTCATTGCCGGACTTAATCTATAAAACGATATTATTTAATTATTTTCGAAACAACTCGACAGGCATGTTTAGTTCCCAACTAAACTAGAACATCCCATGAAATAAGTTTAACCTTCACTAAACTAGCGACAGAGCAACGTAATGAAAGCGTGCATACAATAGCTGCTCAATTGACAAAAAAAAAATTTAATAACAACAAAAACGCACGTCAAGTAGGTACTTTCTTATTCCATTCAATTAAATTCTTAAGTTAAAAACACTGCCGAAATTCGTTAAACCAAAAAAAATGCATTGAACCCATCGAACGAACTTGATATCAACTTACCGGCTCATCGTAATTATTTTATTTTTCCCTTTTCTTTAAGACAACCCAAAAAAGGTTCAACAATCTCTCGAAATGCACACCGATCGCAAAAACACAAAAGACCTCAAATTTCTCGAATGGAAAAATACAAATATATATTTTTTAATTAAATTTTTGATCGCGAACGAATCTCACATGAGTCGAATAAAATTGCATGCGAACTTGCCAGTGACCGACTATAAACTGAACTGACCGATCGCTTGATCAAACCCGACTTTAAGAAGAGCTCGATCATCTGATCGCTGTCTGGCATAACACTCTAATCGCTATAAAATTATATGGGGGAATAAAAAATATATTAATTCCACGTACTAAAGAAAACCCAATACACTGGTAATAAAATTGCCCTGTACATCTTCTTTCTTCGTAGGAAACAACATGTTTATTGAGGTTGAATTGCCTTGGTCAAGACCAGCGTTTTCGAACGTCTAACTCTTGACAACAACAACTTTAGCTTCACATGTTGTTAAACGTTGATCCGGTTATTGAACAGTTTTTTTTAAACGCAATTCTAATTATAAAAGATTGGTTGTAGATAATTTTATTTTGACTAATTATTTTTATTTTTCTCCTTTATTCGAATATTTGAAATAAAATTCGACGGAATATCTTCATACTTCAAATCAAATCTATCGCGGATATAGAATTTAATCCAAAACCAAAGTTTGTAGCGCGCTGAAAATATTGTTATTTGTTTTCTCCAAAAATTCTAAACTCAGTGGTTGTTGATTCGTCCAAATTTATGGGTCAGTTAAGGTGGAATTAGTTAACACGAGCAACGCGAGTGCGACGACGCGATGAAAGCTGATTAGAATGCATCTTATATTCATATCGCATCGCTCTAATCGCGTCGCATCGATAGCCTATTTTATAAATTCATCGCGCGCGTAACGCGATTTTACAATTGCGTGGGTTTAATTTCGAATTTTTTACAACAATAGACGGTGAGCGGCAATTTTTTGGTAGTAATGATAAGTGATTTAACGCGCTCTTTGTATCCAGTGTCGCGATTAGGCGCGAACGACGCGATTGTATCATCTTTCATCTTAATTCCGCCTTCAGAATTTTGTAGCTAAAATTTACGTGCAAAAGTAAAGTTGCACAATCTCCTTTGGCTACTTCCCATATAAAAGTCCTTAAGAGTTATGGTTAAAATAGCTGACAATAAGTTTCGGTTAGATATACAAAAGTTCAAGTTTATAGCTTTAGTCGCTTTGAAATTTAATAATCAGACGCTCTCATCTCAATCAAAAGCATATGAGGAGTTACATTAAGGGGGGACATACCTTTACATGGTCGAAAAATACATGATTTTCAAGCATTATTTTCTCAAGTACAATAACTCCAAACGCTTTGAAATTTTTATGACAATTTAATGCATAATTCAAGAGTACAGTGTAATTTTTTTTCACATTAAAAAATCGATGTTTAATTTTAAAATGGATGGATGTTAATATCGCCTCGTTTCTAGCTGCGTACAATCTAGCGTCCTTAATTTTGATCTGAACCATAAAAACAAAAAGTTTTTTTAAAGTTTATGATACTAACTTATACATGACGTCAAGTTTTTTTTTAAAGAAAAAGTTGAAATTGCATGTTTTTACACAGTTTTAAATTTAAAGTGCATTTTTCGCTTAAAAAAATCGAATTTAAAATACGAAAAAAATATGTAAAAAATTGTTTTTCAAAAAAACGAATTAAGAATTTAATTATCTATAAAATGAGCCGTCATAAAGCCAAATCGGTTCTGTCGAATTTTCTCAATCGTGTACGCAAAAGCGGAAAATGGTGTTTCGAGAAAAACGCGTTTAAAGTTTTGGAAACATAAAAAATACTATGTACTCGTCACTCGACCCCTCCGCTTTATGAGCTGTAACTCGAAAACACTGCAGATATCCACTGAAATTTTTTCAGAGAATATTCTTGAATAGTTTAGCAATCGATTAAGACTATTTCCAAAAAATAGATTTTTTTGACCCGATAAAGGAGTGTTCCCCTTAAAACCTGTCTAATCGGGACCGGAAAAAGTTGATTCAACTAGCTGGTTGTTCTGATATCAAGAGACGACTTTAATAACATCGGAATAGAGTATAGTGCCGAATACAAAGGCAAGATCTTAAACACAGGAGGGTAGGGTTTCGACAGGGCTTGCATCTTCTGTCACGAAATTTCTAAAGAATTTCAAATACCTCACACCAGTAAGGTGTGAGGTTTGTATGGCTTATATCGCTACTTCCTGAATATCTTGGGTTTTTCAGCTCTAAATTCATTAAAAAAACGTAGGAAGAAAATGATTTTATCCCCAAGTCACCTCCACTCCAAACGTTTTTTTCCGGCTACGGAAGTTCAAAGTATAAGTACAAAGAAGAAGGGTTAATTTGTTTTAAAAATAGATAAAAATAAAATAGCATATATAACTAAATTACACAACCAATTATTTTCTGATAGTTTAAGCCAAACCAGACATCCGGTCCAATTTTTCTGATATTTTTTCGATACGATTTGGAGGTGGTCTAAATATTGAGGAAGAAAAAGATTATGGTTCGATTATGGAGTATCCCTATTAGCAGGTTTCTATGTATTTTGAAGATATCTTCTAATATAAGAACTCAAAATCAGATAAACAGAACAGTTTAAGTGGTAAGTCATATCATACATAAGATTTATGAGAAATAAAAATTTGCAGTTTACAACTTTGAATCGTGAACCACTCATCCCACATAAAAGTATTTTTAGTATTTTAGAGCAGTGCGCCTTTTAATTTAAGCGATTCCAAAAATTAATTCATTTTGTTTTTTGTAAAATCACACTAAAATAGCCGGTATACACATTAGGAATTTTACTTTTCTAATATTCAAGTTATTTCCATTTTTCATTCTAGAAGCTTTTACCTTTTAAAGATTTATATGAGAAGAACTATTACGTCCATCTTTCCGAGGACCCTGGAAAAAAGAGGCTTTAAACAACTTATATTAAGGTTACATAAGCCTTCAGTTAAATGTGATATTACCTTAAAACATTTTAATTCCAGGTCTGCAACAGTTGCATTATTACAAAAAAGACCAACAGTCTGAGCGCCATTTTATTATAAAGTATTTCGGACTTCTGTCCAAAAAAAAAAATAATAAAATAAAGTTGCTAAACTGTTGCCAAAGTATTTTTTTATTATCTATTAAATAATTAATTTTTTTCAATTTCAATAAACATATAGAGTGTGAAATATCGACATAACCCCCTCGGGGACTACATATCAAAAAATTCTGAATTCGATTTTAAGACGATTACATAGAAACTCCTTTAAAGTAAGAAGCAATTCGCTCTTAGAGGGTGATAAGAAGCGGCACTAGTACAGTGACAGTACTACCTGTATTCCACCAATTCTCAAAATAATAACATCATGAAATGAGGAAAGGTATAATTTTCCGGACGAATGTGACTTCACTATTTTGCTCGCTTCTTCAGGTTGCCAAAGGTTGTTCAAATCCGGCTCAATGCACTAAAAATGATGATTTTATTATATTTTTATTTTTAAACAATCATTCCATAAATGAAGTTTTAGTAGGTGGAAAATGACGTGATGCCAGCTTTACATTCTGCTCAAATGCGCTTCAGTTAATATAATAAATCGACATAAAAAAGAAATAAAAAGTGCTTGGAGGAGTATACTATGGATTGGATTCAAGGCCGCCCTTAGAGGGAAGTAAGAAGGGGCATTTGTTCCCACCTGTATTCTACTACTACAGAAAATTTCTAATTTCCAATGAAATGTGGCTCAGATTGCATACGGTAAGTTTCTTGCGTACTGCTTATTGCTTCTTTGGTTCAATTCCGGCTCGACGGATCAAAAAACATTAGATTATTTTCTTGTATACATACTGTTACATGTAAACCTGGCAACCGCGCAACTCGATCGTTTCGCATCAAACCGAATACCTAGCTACAAGGTAACCCAATCAGAAACCTAGTTGAAGTAAATAAGGAGAAACAACACGATTGTATCTCCCTTCTTATCGAATGCTCTCCAATGTACAAGAACCCTATATATACACCACCGAACGAAGATCGAAATGGAAAGCTCTAAAGCTTTCGAGAAGATTCCACACACATCACTGAACGAACATTCAAGTACATCCTAGACTGCAACCGGATAGTATGAAAGCAGGTGAAGCTTTCAGCGAGAGAGATAGTAATTTTTATTACGTCGACTGTGACAGCCAGCGTGTATACGCGACCGTGTTGGTAGAGAGCGAAAGTGATCGAGTCAAGCGATATATGGTATAAGCGGGCAGTATTGCCATACAGTGCGAATTATTGTGCGAATAGAATTTAAAGTGCGATTAATAAATAATCACTTATTTTTATTTTAACCGAATTGTGTTTTACTTGAAATCCCGGCGAACCCCTAGCACGCCACAATACAATGATTTCAAAAAGCACTGCCACTTTTCCATTATGAAGAGTAGTTTAGTTATGGAGAGTAGGTACCTCGCTAAGTAGTATAAGTTAAAGTAATTCCATTTACAATATGAAGCTATAGTATTTCAGAGTTACAGATACGAAAATTGTTCGAAAATGTGGAATAAATTTCATGAAATTACAGCTTTTATTTCGTGATTTTTGAATTTTTGTGTTCGTGCGCACAAGACTGGCAAGCTTGGTTTAGTGAACTTTTTATTCAACTTCGTCGGAGACCTTACTACCTTAGATAACTCCTTTTATTCAATGTTCCCCACATTGATTTCCCTTCTAAGCCATGACTTTGTCCTCCATATAAAACGTTGTTGCTCTTGATTGGCTGACCTTACTAACTACTAGCCTTCTGAATTTTAAGCATAGCAGGTTTAAAAAAAAAACTTAACTCTTTTAAGATCGCTTGATTCCATTATTACACTTGGTAAATATCGTGGTTCTACTATACACGTTTGCTCTCAAGTCGTAGTTGCTGTTGTTCACGGATTCTTCGTTATGAACTAATATTTGACCAGTGGCGTATTTGAGAAGTTTGGGAGGTCACATGTTGGCAAATAAATAACTCATTTTTCTCCTGCATTCGGTGTTCTAAAAAAAAAATAATACAACCTATAGCCTCACAATAAGCCTTGTCTAATTTTTTTATTATGCTCTATAATTTTAATATGGCAAACCTTATCAGTTGCTCTACCGAAGCAGCGGTTTTTCAAAGGTTTATTGCATTAACATTCGTCGATGACGCATAATGACGAATGATGACGCAAAATGCAATTGAACAAAACTAAATTTTGTATACAACGGCACGTCCATAACAAATTCCTGCGTAAAACGCTGTACTTGACTGTCGCTTATCAAAAACCTGCCATTTTATACTACATGTGACGCGTCGCACTACTACCTTCGATGGTAAGTACATAAATGTGGGTATTCTTATAGGATATTTGCGCAAATTTCTCTGGAAAATTTTATTTTATGATCTCATGAAGCGATTAGAGTTGCCAGGAATGTAAGTAATATAATAATAGTAAATATGGTGATGTAGTAATCCAAAGTTTAACCGTTGAAATTCTAGCAGGATTACATGTTTATTATCCACTATCTAAAAGATGGCCCTGATATGTATAATATCTCAAGTGTTATTATTTATTCAATTACTATGAAATTAATATGTTGCGGTTATTTTTTGAATTTCAAACCCCTAAATCTTTTGAAAGTTACAATGAAATTACAATTTACGTTATTTAAATTTGTCACTTAAAATCTGGTGAAATGAAAACGGTTCGTTGCAATATTGTTTACTTACAATTTCCAACTAATTTGTTATTAATTAAACGGATTCAACTTTTAAATAACAACAAATCTAGATAAATTATGCTGGCCTTGATCCATAAGAAAACAAATAAGAATAAAACGTAAGCAAATAGCTCAATCAAGTTGTTTGTTTGCCTCATTTTATTCATTGAATGCATTTTACAGAATTAATGCATGTGCATGTTATTACATTACATACCCCCCATGGACGCATTGTTATTAAAATCGACTTACGTATTTTGTTATTCTAGCTGTGCATGAGTACGTTAATGTATTTAAACAAATAAAATAAAAAATGATTTTTTTTAATCGGTGATTTATTCCAACTCAATAAATTCATAATTATTTATATAAACCAACCCAAATATTCGCGTAATATTATTTTCTGGTTATACATTTTTTTGGAACAGATAAAATAATATCGACCTTTAAACTTGATGTCCATAGAACTTTAACAAAAAATATGATTTTAACATACCAAAATTTCCAGTCTACTCTGGTATAATCAGAACTTATTTCCGCATCGTAAATTATTGGGATTAGTTTGAATTTAAATAAGAGTTTTTTTTCCCGCTCGGAAAGTACATCTGGAAAGAAACATTACTAATAATGTCGAATTGATTAAGATTGTAAAATAATAACAACCAAGAAAACCTTGACGAAATTTAGTGGATTTCGTAACGAGACACTATGTCTGATATGCAGCCACGTGTATGGGGCGAGTTACTCGTATTATCGTAATTTAAGAATCTCGGAAATATGAAGAACTTAGTATTTGTTTCCAAGGGCCCCCCATATCAATTCGATGTTTACTGCAACAATTTTATTATAGTACGATCGTTACAAGTCGCGTGAGCACTGTTTATGCGGTTTTCTAGACAGCCATGCACTTGTAACGCAATATGCGATAATCGTGCAGTCAGTTTCTGTTGCTAAGAAAGCAGTGTAAGTATTTATTAAGAACGGGTTATCAACCATAATGCAAAGAAACAGGGCTGTTAAACGCTTGTTGTTGATTTTACATCATATTTTTCAAATAATAACAATAATTGTGACGGGTCTCTCCCACTTTAAAATTTGAATGTATGCTGACGATGCAAAGATTTTTCGTAATGTAACCAATGCGGCTGATTGTTCTCGTCTTCAGAGTGACTTGCAACGGTTCTATGACTGGTGTACACTAAATTGTACGCATTTGCATATTAGTAAGTGTATCACTGTATCATTCTCTAGAAAGAAAACTCCAGTTAAATTTGATTATAGTTTAGAAGGAAATCCATTATACAGAACTGACAAAGTGAACGATTTGGGTATATATTTTAATACCGAAGTTACTTTTAATGACCATTTTGATTATGTTGTCGGTAAGTCTAACTCCATCTGGAGCTTTGTGCGAAGATGTTGCAAGGATTTCAATGATCCGCATATTACAACAATGTTGTACTGCACTTTTGTCCGTTCAATTTTGGAATATGCCTGCTTGGTATGGGCTCCATACTATGAGGTTTATAAAAATAGAATTGAGTCGGTTCAGAAAAGGTTCTTGCGATTCGCACTTAAATGTCTTCCTTGGCAAGATCCACTGCATCTGCCTCCTTACTATGAGCGTCTTAAGCTCCTGTCGGTGGAGTCATTGGTTGATAGACGAGATGTCCTTAGAGCTGTTCTTGCTTTCAAGGTAATTTCTGGTGATATTAACTCCCCGTCATTGCTGGAAGCTGTTACTTTTAATGTTCCATTTCGATCCTTGAGAGACTATCCTCACCATCGTAAAAATTACGGTCAACATGAACCAATCACATCTCTTTCACGCATTTTTAATTATAATTACAGTCAACATTAACATTTCTGTTAAAATCGGCTTTATCAAATAAATAATGTAATATTATATTTATGCATTTAGGAGTGTATGTATATAATGATATATTTTTGTACTTATTTTCTATTGATTATTATTTTCTATTTTGTATTTTTGTTATAAGTAATCAGTATTTGATGAATTTGAATAATAAATAAATAAATAATAATAATTTTTCATATTCTTTTCGTTTATTATTTTATTTTTATTTCTTATATTGAATATAAATTGCTTTATATACATTTTCATATGTATTATTATTTGTTTATATTTTTATATTTATGTTTATTTACAGGAAAGTTTTACCTTATTTGAACCATGAACTGCCAAAAAAAAAAATTATTCGAGTTATAGAAAATTCCAGTTCGAGTTAGAGAATTACAGTAGAACATATTATTATTTATATTTATCTATTGTATATTATTAATTACATATTTTTATTTATATATTATTATTTGTATTTATTTAGTTATTTTTATATATTTTTATTTTTATATGTATTTATTAAATAAATATATAAAAATATTTTATATTTGTTTAATTGTTATCGAAATACACAGTTACTTTTAATTATACATCTAAGCTGTTTATAGTGCTCAACGCCGTGCCGTCATCGTTTAAAATAAAACATAAAAAAGGTTCGAAATTAATTTTCCTACAACTGTTGTTATATTCAATTTTTTAGTAGGATTCAAATTTCAGAACTCCCCTTGACGAATCAAAACTAATCAAAAAGAGGGTAAACTTATCGAATTCTATTCAGCTGTTTTCCGTGATATTCGAACATTCAATTGTTCACAGAAAACTTTTGAATATTCTTTTGTTCCAATCACAGGTTTTGGGTATGACTTGTTAATAAATAAATAATTTGCTCAGTTCATTTTCAAAAATGAGCATTTTGTGAACCATGTCGCATGGGGCTGTGAATGGTGATCCGCTTGAGGTACTCCAAAATTTCATAAAAATGTTTTGAATATATTTTGAATTTTTTTTTACTACGAGTAATTAGACCTTCTGACAGCAAAAAAATTTTGAAGCTCCTTAATGATTTGCTTTAAAAAGAATTCATCTAAGCATCTACATATCGTTTCTAGTCGACCGTAATTATGTTATATAATTTTAATCAAAAATATAAAAAAAATGTTTACTCTTTTGAAGGATTTTCCTATTTAATTGCTCGATAACGGATATACCAAAAATTTAATCAATCAAATGTATATAGTAATATTAACTCAGCGAAAAAAGACTCATAAATTAATTTCCAAAAAAAAATCTGTCCCAGACTCTGTGCATGTGTTTTACGTGTGCCAATACTTGTTTGTGGATTTCTTAGCTATTTCCTCAACATTCAAGTTCTGAATGAGATGACGAAGTTATTCTAACATTCTAATCGACTTCTTATAATAACAACAACACAATCTTGTGGTGAAATGGAAATTTTATAAATCGCCAATTTGCTTGACCCATTGCATCATGGTCCACTTGTTCGCTTATCAATAATAACAAATCGTCAGAACATCCCAGGCTTAGTAACACAACAAAATTACACTAAACTACCTAGTCGTATGTTATGAAATTTCAAATGTTATCTACCTGATGAGATTAAGAGTGCGGAAAGTTTGTCGAAGACAAAACAAAGTTTTCTTTAAAGATAACTCACTGCCGGTACTCGCTTCAAATAACCCCGAATTTAAAATGTGCGATAAGAAATTATAAAAACACGCTTAAGAAAATTAAAAAGAAAGTTCAAAAGATCAATATAACACGTGTTACTACGTGTAAGAGATTAAATCATTTGCACTAATTTACATTTTCAGTGAGAAGAAATAAAAATATCCACCTACACTTTCGGAAAGATGCTTTCGACTGGGGAAAATATGAAAATTCGATTAGACTCTGTGCTAACTACATGACCGATTAAGAGAAAATAGTACGTTCAGCCTGCTGATGCTCTGTACTCTAATCAATCTAACGTAAAATTTCTTAAATTATTTCCGTATATACTTTCTTCAGTTTTTCTCTCTTTATTTTCGGCTCATGACTTCGAAAAACAGTACTTGCTACAAACGACCTGTAAATGCACCTGTACCAAAATACGTCTTCTACCTGTTTGAGAACACTGAGGCCTATTATAAATGAGATTGAACAGGGTGGCCCGTAAATTTTAAACTGAAAATTTTGAAAGGAATTATAATCATGTATGTATCTAATTAATTTTAGTTTTTTAAGTTTTAACCGTGGAAGAATTGACTTAAGGGGGAACATCCGAGTAGAATTTTTTTTTGCTCATCTTAAAGTTTGTAGTCTTAAAAACATTGTGTGTAAATTTCATATTGAAATTCCAATAAATGTGAAAGTTATGGGTAATTAACCGGAATGGTCCATTCGTGAATTCTTTATATAAATAGAGCGTCATTCAAACGCGATTATCTCGAAACATACTTTTCAAAGACGGTCTCCAAAATCTTCGGAAAACGGCTTGACCGATTGCTTTCAAGATTTCACACAATATTTTTGGATAGGTTTTCTACTTCGCTACATTTTTACTTATTTCCTTTTTTTTTATCAAGCCAGAAAGGTCGATAATTGAGGTTAAAAACTGAAAATAAAGTTCAATCGGCCGCCATTTCGTGAAAAATTTTTTTTTTAAAAAAACCCTATGTAGCGAAGGTCATCATACTTTATATTTTTAGAATCTTTTTGAAATTTTTGTTTTAAATCAACCGACTGCATGTAATCTTGGGCAACGCAGACCGTGCGAGCGACGGACATTCATTACGCCGACCATGACATCAGCGCCTCCGGTTGATATCTATTTATAAAAAAAAATTATTAGCGTACCTCAACATATATACTTTCGAATAAAACCAACCTGGATAAAATCGAGCAAATAGTTTTTGAGATAATAATTTCTAAAATTCACCAATTTTTTCTGCTTTCTACTCGGATGTTCCCCCTTAATTCAAAACAATTGCAAACAAATAAATCTGTTTGGTATTTGTATATAAAACTTAAAGAAATGTGGGATAGCTATACAGTTCACAGTTTGCAAGTTGAACAAGCTGTATGTATACTACAGCTGTGTCCGCAAATTTTATCTTTCTTCAAATATTTTCCAAAAATCCCGAGATTAGCCTTTTGAAGTGAAAGCCTAATCGATATTTCATCGGGCCTAAGAAATATTAAAGAATTCGGGAACTTCTTCTGAAATAACAGAAATTTGATTTTCTTTTTATTTAATTTTAACAATTTTTTATGTAAGACTAGTCTTTTCAGACTTATTTTCTTTCGATCAGAGCTATGTCATTCTCGTGCAATCAGTTAATTTAATAAATCATATTTTCTGAAATTAGTCGTACGTTACATATTAAAACTACATTTTTCTAATCAATTGTTTGGCTCCTTCAATTTGATTTTATACATTTTTCACGTACCTACAATAAGCTGAATTGGAGAATTTGAGGAAAACGGTAGACGAAATGATGTTTTCCTAAAATTCGATAATTTTTTTTATATTTTATATTAGTCGTAAGAGGCTCACCAATACCATGAAATTAACAAAAACATCTTTTAACTGTATTCAATTTTTTATCAGTTCGTCGGCGTTGGTTAATTTTTATTAATTTTCCTATATTTTCCTAGAAAAGTAACCAATTTTTAATAGGATAAGTACATTTTTGGTATTTTTCTTATCGTGGTTTATGTTTGATTTTTTGAATAGATCTATATAGTAAATTTGTGAAGCCAAATTTTTCTGTAATTTTTGAATTTTTACAAAATTTTTGAATTTTTTCAAAATTCAAAATTTTGGAATTTTTACAAAATTCAAAAATTACAAATATCGTATTTAAGAAAAAAATTTCTGTCTGTCTGTTTGTTTGCACTAAATAAAATACCGAACTGATCTAAATCAAACTGTAAGGAACTTTCTATCACCCTTGAATTAAGTGTCCACATTCTTCTCAGAGCTACTGTTCATAAATGCGAATTATGTACATTACCAAGAGATCAGTACGAAGACATTTGACTCCGACTCCCGAAACGGATGCAAACCTGCATACCCATATGACATGTAAGTGAGTAAAAGAATAAATCAGTGATTTAAGCATAAATTTTTTATGCTCATATACTCGTATCATCTCCGAAAAGTATTAAATTACGTTTATCATCAAGCTATAAATTAAAAGTTAGAGTGTACAAGGTTTGTTAGTTCGTAGAATCATATTGGATCGGGAAAAATCGACTGAAGAACAAAATTGAAAGTTCCGGAGCAGGTTTCGCTTTATGACAAAAATTGGATTATAGGCCCCATAAATTCAAAAAATTAAATTTGATAAAGGACTCAGTCGAGTCCGAAACGTCACGCAAAAATAAATAAGAACAGTATTGAACCCGGAAAACTTGTATTTTCATTTCAACATGTACTGTGAAAACATTCACCAAAAAATTAAATTATATCTCTGTCATAGTTATTATCTATTGAAAAGCGTTTGATTTGAAGTAGTTTTCGTAATTAAAAAAAAGTACAAATTTAAAAATTAAAGAAACACCCTGTAGCGGTCGTTCCGCACAAACTTATTTACTTTTTTTGCCACACAGAACTTAGCTGTTTTACATAACATTTTTGTTTCAACTTAGTTATAATTACCTCTCTTCTTGCTGTATTTATGAGAAGTAATGAGAAATTTCCCGTATTATGAAAAATTTTCCATATTATGGGAATTTTCACCCGGACCACTTTTTAAAGCGTCTATAGCACAAATAATAAATATAGTGCAAAAATGTAATAAAGTGGATAGTAACGTTTATTTTCGATACTAAGATAATTGCAACCTCTCTCAATTCTACTATACAATGCTAGAATATTATTGTGAGCTAGGGGTTTTGCCGGGATTTCAAATAAAACACAATTTGATTAAAATGAAAAAAAATAATAACACTTTATTATTTCGCATTCAAATATCACATAATTTTTTTATTTACTACTTCATCACTGTCATCAATAATAATCACTTTACAAACACTTTCGTTGTCCTGATCTCAGAGAGAGTTTCCAGTACATTCGGTTGTGTGTGTGGAATTTCCGGGAATTTTGAGGAACATGCGAGAAAGGATAGAGTGTTTGAGATGGTTGTAGTTTCCTTAGAGAATCCGATAAAAAATAGTTTTTTTTGGTTGCCTGAAAAATACATATATACTCGTAGCGTCTACGTCATTACCAACATACGTAGCATCGATTTTCCCTTGATTTGCATTCTCGCAATTATTACAACATAACTGAGCCTTAAATATCTTTAATTTTCACACACAACAATTGTTTTAATATAAAATTAAAAAGAATATACTTTTAGGGTTTATGTAGTTGCAATTAATGACCTAAACAAATTCAAACAAAACTATACCATACATATAAAAATAAATCCGCACCTTCAGCCAAAGTAAAAATCTGGAGCCGCCACTGGTAATTTTAATAGGGAATTTTTGGACTTCAAACAGTACCCTACATTCTAATACAAAATTTCAAGAAAGGATACTTGCAAATTAAATCATAGAATGACTACACTAATTTTCCTTGGGACACTACAAACAATAACCGTTCGTTATTGAACGAACCAACTACAGTAGAACCTGAAGAAGTGACCACCTTCCTATCTTGACCACTTGCATTAAGTTGCCATTTTTTTACGGTCCCGATGTAAATCAGAAACGGATTTTATTTGTTAAATTATTTTTATAATCTGACCAATCGATTAAAGTGACCAGTTTTGCACAGTCCCTTGGGTGGTCACTATATAGAGGTTCTACTGTATTTAAATTCAGCTACTCAAAGGAGAGGACAGTTGCTTCCATTTTCAAATCTTTTACTGAAACTTGAAGGAAAAAACCCTGAGCCAAATTTCAGGATACCTTTTATATCAAGCTAGATATTTTTTTTATCAAAGGATTCGGCCTGGTATTTTAATGTGTGTATAAGCAACCATTCACTACTGCCCTAAGACTCTTTCGCTTTTTGCCAAATTAGAACTACATAAAAATATAGGTTGTCACGATTTTTTGCGATAGCATTGATTTTTTATGGATCTTTGTGTGTCCAGAGAGATCTACAAGAATATCGAGTAAGAACAATTTAGTAAGATCACGTATCTTCCACACACACCCCATTGAATGTATTAGAGATTTCGCGATGCGGCACATGTAGTATAAAAGTGCAGCACTGAATACTGGCTAGTGATCACATGAGAGAGAGGTTTAATTGCGTTCACTATCAACTCTTTTTTGCTCGAAACTAATTTGTCTCAAATTCGAACTTCATGTAGGCAGTATTTTTGGAGTTATAGTGGGTTCTGGAAGTTGAATACCTAAAGACATTTTTTTTTTATTTTAGTACGAGGGCAACACGAACCTGCAACTGCTGGAAATGCTGCTAGTCTTAAGCGAAATATTCATCGTTATATGTCTTTCAACTCTCTCCATCTGCCATCTAATCCCTTTCCTCCTGCATTACCATTATGTACAGGCACTCAATTTACTTTGTAATGAAGTGAGTAAGTACCCTGTGGTCATCCCCTTAGGACCGCTACTGATTTCAGTTGATTTGTAAAATGGCCGCTTCTTTGCTTCAGTCCGGCGTTTGATCAGCCTACGTGTCGTTCCATTCCATCATCTTTTTGCGTCATCCTTCTCATTACAGTATTACCAGGCGTAAGAAATATACCCAACCTAAATAAACTCATAGAATTGTACGATCAGAGAGAAAATCTCTCAAATATTTCTTTGTTTAAAATTGAAATATTTTGTATAACTTAATCAAGGTATACTAAGGGCCATTATTATGATCGTCAGTTAAACTTTAACTGGAACTTTAACCGGAAGTTTTGTATGAAAATCTGTCAGTTAAAGTTCCAGTTAGAAGGTAACTGAACATCGTAGGAACGGCCCTAAATAAATCTAGAAAGATACTTTTGGAGAGTTATACCTAAATTGTTGCATATTGGGTTGAAAACTGTTGTAACTAAAATCTAGTTTTTATAAAGAGGTGAAAAGTATCACAAAGAAGATAGTAACCTTTTTTTCAAAAAATAAACTTCCAATTTATCCGCACATATCTTCTCATCCCAAGATTTCGATCTTAGGACACCAAACCCAAATTTACTTTAAAAAATCCAACACTGGTAACACTATCTCCCATTACCGCGTTCCATTTTTCGTACACTGCGTCCTCTGTGGACCATCTTAAAAATTACGCGTACGGTACGAAACGGTGCAACGAAGAACGAACTGAAGCAGTTCGTTTTTTGTTACAAGCAGTGAACGTTGTAGGACGTTTCGGTATCGATTGTAAAAAATGAATTTCACGAATAAAGACTTTCACGCTCGGATAATTACATTAGGTAAGATTTTTATATTTAATTTTTTCCATTTCTCTAATTATTTTGATAATTTTTTTCTGTAGACCAACTAAATTTGCCGGTTAGAGAATCAGTTCAAAAAATTGTCGACGCGGAGAGTTCACGGCCAAAAAGGAATTTAACGGAGGAAAGGTAAGTACATTAATTAAATTTATAATTGCTGACTTACACCGTCAGACTTCGGAAACTAGATTTCCAAATCTCTCAAATGTACGGAAAATCCAGTAGATTTAGATAAAATTTTATCGAAATTTCGATATTTCGCGAAATATAATTTGAAATCTTAATATTATTTAAAAAACTGTAATCCGGCAGCTTCGAATTCCTTGAGTATTTATTTATTAACAAATATTTTGAAGAAATCTGTGCAACTATTAGCACGAACTCGAAATAAATCTGAACTTTCCTAATGAATCTGAAATTCCGTACACGTGTTCACGGGTATTTTAAAGGTTAGTTTCGGTAAATTTTTTCGATGACCATGTGATCTTTGAGGTAGTAAGAAAGGTTAAAGATTTCTGATCACTTCTACTTTATTATTTTCTAATAATACAGTATTGATCGATTTTTAAAAATAATATTCTACCCTGAAAAATTTTTTTTTCACGTTTCATGACTAGTAGACACGAAAAAAGCAAAAAAAAATTTCAGTCCGTCTGTCCGCCGTACGCAAAATCGTTTGAAGGCTCGTAGCTCCCAAACGGTTTGAGATATTTTTTTATGAATAGACTGGGTAGGTCCCTTGAAGTGACCAAATTCTGAGGGGTGGTGGTGTGAGGGGTGAGGAGGAAGGTGTGTTTTAGACGGAAAATTTTGGTTTCTACATCTCAGCAACCGTTTCTGCTAGGAGGCTGAAACTTGGAATTTGTATAGAGCTTTGATAGTGGACCCATTTGCATAAAAATTGTCAATATGGGTGAAGGGGTGTGGGAGTGGAAGGTAAAAAAAGGCGTCGAAAATGGTAAAAAGCCAATAGATAGACACATTTTAAAATCCATATCTCCTAAACGGTTAATGTGTCTTTCCTATCTATAGAACGGCTTATGCTAGACATTTGAAACTCGGTATGTATATGTAAATCAACTAGAAAAGTAATTTAGATAAAAAAAAATTTAAAATATCCATTGGCGTCCGGAAGGGGAGCAAAAAAAATTATTAGTGAAAATGGAATGCATATATTTTCACTGTTTTCGTCATATCTATTAGGTCTTTCCAAATATTGAATTCATTTTTATTCTACGGGGTTTTCATATAAATACCTAGAAAGTGTTCTCAGGATTTTTTGAAATTCGACCCCTAAGAGGGTGGAAAGGGAGTTGTATACTTTTCCACGAATTCTGCCATATCCATCAGGTCTGATCAAATATCGAAAATTTTTTCACTTTCAAGGGCATGCGTAATAATCGCCTAAAACTTGTTTTTAAGTTTTTTCCTTTTTCATCCCCTAAGAGGGTGTAAAAGGGTTGAACACGTTTTCACGAATTCCGTCATATCTTTTAGAAGTAATAAGAAATTGAATTGGTTTTTGCTTTCTTGTGTTGTCTTCATATTTATCTCTTAACCTCTTTCAGGACTTTTGGATATTCAACCCCCAAGTGGGTGTAAGGAGGTTGAGAATTCTGAGAATATATCGAATTCATTTTTACTTCCTAAGGTTTCCTATATAAGCGCCAAAAAGTCAATTTCAGTATTTTTAGGTATTCAATCCGAAGGGATGTAAGGGGGTTGCATGCTTTTCAACATATTTCTTAGGTTTAATCAGATATTAGATCGCTTTTCACTTCCACAGACTTTTTATATAATCGCTTACAAATCCATTTCTCAATTTTTCGGTATTCAACCCTCAAGGGTTTGTATATATTTCCACAATTTTTTCCATCCCTTAGTTCTGATGAGATATAAAATTGGTTATTACGGCATTTGATGTGATGACCGAAAAACCAATTTCACGATTTTTCGAATTTCAAAAACCAAGGGGGTATGAAGGGTTTGCTTACGTTTTCACAAATTTTTCAAAATCCCTCGTGTCTCATGAGATATCAAGTTGTTTCTTATGAAATCGTCTAAAATGCTGTTTCACAATTTTTTCGAAATTCAAACCACAAGTGGAAGTAAGGGTTTGTATAGGTTTTAAGAATTCGTCATATCTCTTAAGTCTGATAAGGCAACAAATTCGTTTTTACTTCTATGGGCTTTTAGTGTACATAATATACCGAGATTCAAATAGTCTACACTTACTTTTTCAATGTTTAATCGGCTAAAAATCTCTATTTTAAATATTTTTATTTTAAGAACAAAATTAATTTTCCAAGAAATCTAATAATCTCGAAACAACTCATGATATACTCCGACTGTGACCGCTCCCGAACTATGACCCGAAAAATTAAAAAGGTTTTGCCCAGACCATTGGCAGATTTTACTTTATTATTTTAATAATAAAGTATTTATATTAGTGTTAAAAAAACAAAGTAATTCGTATTAGTTCGAGTAGCGCCGTATAAACATATCATTAGAATTGCCGGTTAATACTCATAGTTTATTTATTATTTTTTTAATATAAGTATTTTAATTATTAAAAAGTTACTATAAACAAACCCTGAAGGTTTGTTTTCCCCTTTCTACTTTTAAGTTCGAATTTCGGTGCATAAATTAAAAGGGACCTTGATGAATGGAGGGAAGGGTTTAAGATGAAATTTTTTGGTTTCTATACCTCAGAAACTGCTTCCGATAGGAATCTGTAATGTCACAAAGTTTTAACTTGACTAATGGTTATCAGTATTCTATTATAGGAAGTACATTAGAATAAAAGTTTTATAAGCGAGGAGTGGTGGGGAAAGGAGCTGTAAAGCTTTGAGTTTCCCATAAAAGAAACATCAATGTATCGCCGATGTAACAGCAATGAATATTTTCGAAAGTTATCGCTGAAAAAATGTTATTACTTGTGGTGATAATGAAAGATGCCACCCATTGCACCACCCTGTTTCGTTAAGAAAAATAGAGGCGCTTATACACTTACCCCAGATAACCAATACGATGTTTCTCTCTGCCATCTAGTTATATATTGAAAAGGCTGTTGCTTTCCCACAGAAAACTGATCGCGATGTTTGTGCTGTCAGGGTAGCATGTAACAATATGTTATATTCGAGTTTTTTGTATTGCCAGGGTAGCATGTAACAATATGTTATGATCTTGGGGAAGTTCACAATTTGGAAAACTTCTAAATAAAAAGATGTGTAGTATTATTTCGTATCATTTCTACTCTTTTCAGATCAGTGCCAAGAAATCAAAACCAACAAACATCATCATCATCCCTCCAAATACCTTTACCATTTCAACCAAATCCTCCAATAGCTCTACCCGCTTCAAATTCAAGTTCCTCCGGTTGTGGCGAAAATAACGATAAAACCATAAACACGACCAGTTCAAACAATTCACACAACACTTGCGTAATTGTTGGTAGGTGAATATTTAAATCTTTTCGAAAAAAAACAAAATTAATTATTTTGAAATATAAATAGCAATTACAGAGGGACGAGGATATTCTCAAGGCGAGATTGGATTAGCTTCGCTGGATATAAACAGTCCAACGCTTATCCTTTCTCAAATTTGTGATGCTTTCTGGTATCGCGATATTTTACTAAAACTTGAAATTCTGCAACCAGTTGAGGTAATTTTGGAATTAATTCTGAACAACAAAAACTTATTTTTATTTATTTTTTCCAATTTTCTAGATTATAACACCTTGGACGATTTATAATTCCGGATCGAAACTTCTCGATCGGATTCAGGTGACTTTTCCCGATTTGAAAATAACCCCCATACCAAGGAGGCATTTTACTGATGATGGAACGTTGATTTTGATAGAAGCCCTCTGTACTTCAGATTGCAAAAGTTCACTGAATGCAATCGGAAAAAAGTAGGAATCTTGTTTTATAATTGGGAAAATTTTTTAATATTTCGGTTGAATTTTCAGGTACTATGCAGTCTCAGCGGCGACTGGTTTATTAAAATACTTAAAGAGTATGATGCTGATCAATTTCGTTCCAAATGGATTGAGAGTTGAATATCAAACGCGACTTTCGAGATTGTTTGTGGGTGAGTAATTCATTTAAAAATTCCTTAATCATTTTAAATGTTTAAAATGTAAAATTAAGCTGTAAAATTAGCTGTAGCTGTGATATTGTACATTCTAAAATTCAAGTAATTTGATCATCCAGAAGGTAGTTTGTGAATCAGATCTGAATGACCAGTAGTTATGGCGGTAAAAATGCTATTGGCAAATTTTTCACGCGAATTCGCGGTAGTGTTGTAAAAAATTGAACAAGTTTCGTTTTGCTTCAGAGCAGAGCAGAATAAGAGACATTGTGTTTGGGTGTACAATTTACAGTAGCGCGAAAGATTTCAAGTTTCACATCTAGATGGCGTTGAGCTTATAAGAAGTCAATAAAATCTTTAAAATGCTTTATTGTTAAAAGTTAATAAAGTATTTTTCAATGGTACCAAACTTGAACTAGAGGTCAGCTCTTAATGAAGTAACAAACAGTCTAGGTAGTTTGGGAGAGGTGAAAATATATAAATAGAATTTGAACTGACTACGAAAAATATAAGAGAATTAGGTAGAGTGTAAAATTAACAAACTTCAATAAATAAAGTAAACATTGATTATTTTATAGAGATTAAACGGAAATTTTAAAGTTCATTGTGTAATCTTCTGACTACAACTTTTAATAATTCAGAGTAAAAATTTTGTGGACAATCTTCTTGAATCGTTTTACTATTTTGTTTTTCTACATAAGGTCTATTTTGACGGAAAAAATTTGACTGAACTTTTCGTCAAATATTTGACAGCATGACATACAGTGAGATATTTATATTGACTGATGTAATGTTTTTTTAACTTGCAGATTTTGAAACCTATCACAGATTAGAATTGTTGTACTCTCTAGCTAATACCAAGGAGAAAAGATGTTGTTTATTTGGTTTTCTGGACAATACAGTGACGGCTGTAGGAAGTCGTTGCTTACGAGCTTATATCTTAGAGCCGTTTTGTAATTTATCAAATATTTTTGATACCCAAAATTGCATAAAGGAGCTATTAGATAATCCTGAGTTACTGGAGTTGTTACAGGTATTTGATAGTGGGACTTAAGGAAATCAATTTGTTATTTATATGAAATGATTTTTTTTTATAGGAAGGGCTTAAAAATTTCGCAAACTGCGACCAACTTATTAAGCTGTGCTTATTGCCGCCAGATGTATGTTTTAAACAATCGATTAAGATAAATTCGTAATTTTTTTTTAATCCAATCAGGACGATAAGGTAAAATCGATTGAGATCATGCTGAATAAAATTCTTCTGTTGAAAACAACGTTAGCTAATTTGCCGTTATTACGAAACACAGTTAGCCGTCTTAAGAGCAAAATTTTTTGCAAAATTTTTAAGGTTAACAATTTGGTCGTATAATCTCAAGTCGAAAATAATTGCCGAATTTTATAACTTGTTTAGGTGCTGGCAGACAAACGATTTGAAATTATGATAACTGATATTCAGGAAGTTGTTCAGCCCGAAATCGATAGCATTAAACGTACGGCACAATGTTTTCAGCGAATTTATGCAATTCGATCAGGTGTTAACAAATATTTGGACTTGATGAGGAAAGTTTATTCGGAGCTCTCTGATACTATACGAAGTAAATTCTGTGATAAATACTGTGTTAAGTTTGTTCAGTACTTCTTAAGAATATTCATTGAATTTAAAGTACCTACTTACTGCAAGCAATGATCTAAATCAAATTTAACAGAGCTTCTATAAATATTGTCATAAGCGAAATTTCTTTAAAATACTAGTAGATGTAAAGCCAACTCAATGTGATGACGTTATTTATCTAGAAAGTTCGCAATCTGGAGGAGAGATGGGCAAAGCAGTTCCTTTGAGTGAAGTATTTCACTCCGAGTCACTCACTTTAACGAACGAGTTCAGTGAAGTACTTCCATGGAACTGTTCGTTCCATCGTTCCTTCGTTTTCGTTCCATCGTTCGCTCGCGAACTAGTTCCTTTTTTTAGTTCATAGTTTATTACTTGAGGGGAGTTCAGTGATGAGTAGTCGTAGTCCGAAGACAGTACAGCAAAAAATTAAAAAAGGTCAGTAGATAGAGATCTAGGTGAGCAAAAAAAAAGCTCATACAGTTCACTCTGTTACTCTCTATTTTGCTTCAGTAGGTATATCGTTTTTAATTTTTTTGTCACGTGTCCAATGGAACTGCAGTTTACCTAAAGGAGTGAGTTGTTTCACTCACTCACTTCAATGAAGTGTTCTTTTGGAACAGTTCACTCGTGAACAACCCATTTCTAATCTGCACTGGTTACATAAATGTTTATTTTCGTCATTATAAATCAAATTTTCTTTAATATAAAAAAAAATTAAAGAACATTTTTTTTTTAATTTTAATAAGAAGAACAGGGCACAAAATGTTTCTGTTTTTAAAATAATATAAAGATGTGTAGTAATGGTTGCGTTAAAAAATATTTGCAGATGACTTGCAGATGCAACCAGTTATATGTTGTAAGTACACCTCGATTTTATGTTCCTCTATGGAATATCTGCAGTATTGTAACCAACCTTTCAGCGAGAATCTGCAAGTCATCTGCAATTTTTTTGGTAACGTCTGCACATCTGTAACTTGTAACTATAAACAAAATAATACTGATAGCTTATATTTAATTCAACTGGCTTTGCATCTTTTCTGAATCACGAAATTTTTGACAGTATTTATAATATTAAGTGAATTGTTTGAAAAATCAAGAATTTTATACTTAAGGTACTATCTGTGAACTTGCGACTAAATTTCACCTTCCATTACGTATGACTTACTCGATTGGGAAAGGATTTCATATGCAATTAACGTCGACCGTTAAAAATCCGATAACAACTGTACCACCGCAATTAGAAATTGTATACAATTGTATATTTTCATCAATACTAATAACAATAGTAATAAGTGTTTTTATTGCAGCTATATCGAAGGGGTAATAATTTTTTCCTAATTACACCTGAACTATTCAAGTTAAACGTTCAAATGACAGAAGTTATTGAAGAAATGCACATAGCAAGTCACATGTAATAATAATAATATATTCATAGTATGAACTAATCGATAGTATTAGGATTGGTTTACATTTTTATTACAGAACAGCGCGAAAACTCCTGGAAAAGATTGCAACTAATGCGGATGCGACCTATGATCTTGTTGGTGCCATATCAAATTTGGATATTATTTTATCACTTGCAAAGGTAAGATGAAAACGGATCTTATTTTTTCTTTGCCTTAACAGGTATATGATTTCTTCGATGTATATTTTCCGCATATTATTATTACATTTCTTGCGAGATTTGCTTATTTGTTTCGACACTGTGTTTTTCAATCAACTTGAATTGAAGCTATTGTCAGCATTTTTTTAAGCTTTTCAAGAACAGATCCAACCCTTTCACCGAGCCTTACCTTTTTGAAATATAAATATCAAATTTAACTAAATTACTCAAACACACGAGCCTCCATTGACTTAGACATAATCCATTCTGCGTACCTACTTTGAAAATTATTTGATCATGTCCTTCATCTTTTTCTCGTTTTGCTCTTTTGCCAGGTTTCAAATAATTGTTGATACCAATACTTTTGGAAAAAAAAAATTTATCTCGTTTCACTTTTGGCAAACTATTTTAAAAAATATCTACCAACAGTCTGGTCGGAACTTTAAAAGAAAGCCCGTAGAAATAAAAGCAATTTCATATCTCATCGGACCTAAGAGATATCGTGAGAAACTTATTCGATATGAAATCAGACCTAAGGCATATGACGAAATTCGTAAAAATGTATTCAACCCCATTACAACCCCTTCGGGTTGAACTTGAAAAAAAAATTTAAAAGAGTTTCTAGGCATTTATCTGAGGAACGCGTAGAAGTGTTATAAAATATAGTTCAATATTTTAGAAGACCTAAGATATATTAAGAAGTTTTTTGTTGTTTTCCGGCGTCAGAGGAGTTTTCTGGTGTGAAACCCCAACACGAAATACCCGACTGGTGATTAATCGCTATCCTGGCTACTGCCATTGAGGACATGGCAGTTGGAAAACCTTCCCTGGAGAGGCCAGTTAATGAGACTGTGTTGGACTAGGTCCGAAGGAGCTGCTTCGTCATCAGATGGCAGAGACTCGTCAGAGGGTGTATCATGCCTACTATCCGAAACACCCTTACAGCTGGTGGTATTGCTGAGGATTATTCTATATATGCGATATTGAAACCAATTTTATTATCTACGAATTATATACTAGTGGAATTCTTGCCATCGCATCCTTATAATTAAGGTAGGTGGCACTTAAGATCATCTAATATTTCAACCAATTTGGTGGAATTTTTGGTTGTTTGCTAAGGTATATAAAGCTCAACGCTAAGTGCGCGGCATCGAATCCGCAATCAATGTTAATGAGAATGGATTTTTTTCATGGTGAGAAGCTACCATAGAAGCAAATTTTAAGAAGTTTCCAACACGAAATCCTCAGCCGGGATTTCGTGTTGGGGTTTCACACCAGAAAACTCCTCTGATGCCGGAAAACAACATAAAACTTCTTAAAATTTGCTTCTATGGTAGCTTCTCACCATGAAAAAATTCCATTCTCACCTAAGATATATGATGAAAATCGTGAAAATATATGCTACCTATTTCCAATGACCTTTTTATGCCATTTCTTTAAATTTTTTTTACCTAAATTGCGTTTAGTACATCTTCAGGTGCCGACCAAGTTTCAAGTTTAGTTCAAGTTCTAAGCCGTTCCTTAGATAGGAAAACTCGCACCCCCGATACATCCAAAGTTCTTTAGCAGTTCCCTTAATACTTTATTAATGAAATAAGAAAGTAAAATTATAGAGAGTTTTAGTATACCACACAGAAAGAAAAAAAATGGAGAGATCATGTAAAAAATATGTAATTCAACGAAAAACATTGAGCGTTTTTCAGCCTGCTAATTCAATTTGATAAAACATTGATTTATATTGTATTGATTCAAATATTAACTAATTAGATGGTAATGATAATGGCTTTCCATAAACCAAAAATATAAGTTATTAAATTGTCTAAAAGTTCTAGACATTCGATGTACAACAATATGTAACACATTAACAGATATTTATTGAAAATTCCAACGAATATTGTTGATTCTTCTCAAAATTTGATGAAACATCAATTTTACTTTAGTAAAATCATAAATAGGAATTATATAAATTAATTATGTATGAGTGGTCTAGTACAAAAGTACCACATGCATTTTTTACGTAATAAAAATTAATTATGCAGAATATTAAGCTGTGTATATACAATTATGAATCGATTCAGCTTTAAAAATTAAAAACCATACATTATTTAATAAATGGTTGTTCAAATAGCCAAATTTCTATGTTTATACGGGAAGGAAAGAATAATTGATTGGTTTATTGTAATTTTTTATTAAATGAAAAACTGATATCACATTTGTTTACAAAAAATATATTCATTGAAATGGTTGTTTTGGACATAAAACTAAATTATTATTATTCAATGTAAGAATGTTAATAGGAGGATACAAAATATTATTTAAAAAAGTTTGAAAGGGAGCTCAATCTATGGTGAAGTTTCAAATGTGCGATATATAGAGCAGCTTTTTCGAATTGACTATTACATAGATGACACGAGTGCATGTTTTTAATTAAATTTATATATTTAGTGCATTTAAAAGGAGTTTTAATGAATTTGATACTTTTCCCGATATTTTGAAATCAAAAAAATATTTTTCAACGAAATGCCAGTTTTGTTGAGATTCTACGGGATACTTAATATTTAATACCTGATGTATTGCAAAAGAAAGGTAAATTCCCTTCAAAAAACTATTTGCTTCATACAAAATATTGTCAAATAAAATCAGTACCTCAGAGAAATTTTTTTTTTTTTCGCTCGCTCTTCAAAGACAGATGCTATATTGCTTTTCGTCTAAAAAAATAGCAATTTAATGAAACCATCAAAAAAATATTTAAAAAAAGATTTACCAGTACATGGAGGACCATAGAATTTTGGCTGTCTAGAATCGAAGGTTTCCATGTTTTCTTTGAGGATCCTTTTCCTTTTACAGTAATTTGAGGCACTAATAAAGCGCTCAAAAGAATAAATGTTAAATAGCATCTGGAATCTTAAATTTATACCATGATTAATGCAATATAACAAACAACACAATTATAAGACAATTTTACCATCATTCAAATTTTCTTCTTGAACTATTTTCAGCAACTTCTTATTTTTTGGATCTTTTATATAATTATTGTATACAGTTAGAATATTTGTTTCAAAATTTTCCCATTTGTTTGAAAATTCAGTAAATTTTTCGGGATACAGTTTTATAAAATCATTTTCAATCTGATATGTGAAAGACAATTCAAAAATACTGATAAAAATTTAATATTTTCGAATCTTTTACTTACAAGTGATGCACCTATGCGCTGTTTCAATATTGGCCAGTCATTTATTGTACTGCCCTTGATTTTGAAACAGTTTTTCCTCAATTCAAAGGTAGCGCTCCAGTGCTTCTCCACTTCTTCCTTCGGTTGAATGTGACTTTGTAGCCATCTAAAGCTCAGATTATTATTCAAATCCTGAACTATATCCGGATATATTAAATTTAATCGTTTTAAAATTAATTTAGTATTATAATAATACAAGTTACTTAAGTTCTCTTCATCGAGGCCAATAAGTTGGTCCAAATCAGCGGCTGTCAACTCCTTCAAAACTTCAATGTCGATTCCCTTATCTAAAACACACTTTCACTAAAATTTTACTTTATTAGTAATTCCAGAAAAGGATCTTACTTGCGACAAGAGGTACAGCTTCTGACAGGCCCCAACTTGATAGCAAATTTGCTACTGCTTCTTCGCCGTCGTTCAACACATATATTGAATCATGATCTTGTTCAATGTTCATAAAGCTGAAGCTTTCATCACTCATTTTTCACTTTCCTTTTTATTAAGATATTAATTATAAATAGTACTACGTATTTAATTTTGAATAAAAGCGCACTCAAACTTAGCACTTCGCGGCACTGCGCAATATACTTGATTACGCTCCGTTAACTAAGAAGTAGACAAAATATCTATTCTTCTTTTGATTTGTTAATTTTTTGTCTTGCAAGTAGATGAAATATCTATTCACCCTTTAATTTGTCAATTTTGGGTATTGAAATTTAAAATCATCTATTTTGAAGTAGTAGAAACATACAACTTTTTGTTATTTTTCATTTATATAATATGATCTCCATGAAACATATAATGCAGAGTAGCTGTTTTGAGGTACTAATGAGAACAATTTATATATTTTTTCGACAAGTCATTGAAAATTATCATCATCTAAATGCTATTTGATAAAAAGTCTATTTCATTTCTTTCTGTGTAGTCTTAGATAGTGAGCTTTACAAAATAACAGAAGCTGGATTAGTTTTGATTGCATTCTCGCTAGGTGGATGCTCAAATTTTATTTATATTTTTATAATCGTGTGATGTCCTGCGGAAAATTTTGCTGATACCATTAGAAACGGAGTAGTCCCTTCTGGGTGTATAGTGCTTTGAATAACTGCTTCTACGTCATATTGAAGGCGGATTGAACCAGCATTTGAGAAGATGCTCGAAAATGTTAGGCATAGAGTCGGTGTGTTGGTGTCTTAATGCTATTGCTACACTAAATTTAAAACCATAATATCTTTCAGGTTAGTGCAAGAGACGGTTACTGTTGTCCAACATTTGGCAGTGAAACAAGAATCATTGACGGAATTTATCCGTTTTTAGAATATAGCAGTTCTAGACCGACCTCAGTACCTAATAACATTGTACGCCGCCTTTCCATTTTTTTTAAACTATTTCGTTAAATCATTTTAAAACATTTTAGATTGGTACACCAGACTATAATTTTTTCATCATAACCGGTCCGAATATGGGTGGTAAAACAATTTACATAAAAACTATTGCAATTCTTCAAATAATGGCTCAAGTATTAACTTAATTACTTTCATAAAATTTTTAGATCAAAATAAATTTAATTTCGCCGTAGTTGGGTTGTTATGTTCCAGCTAAAATTGCTCAATTTCGAATCTGCGATCGTATCTTTACGAGAATGGGATTTGAAGATAGAGTTGAAGCGGATTCGTCCAGTTACGTAGTGGAGGTTTGATAATTTGGGGATCTTAAATTTGTTTATAAATATTTAACAAATTAATATTTAGATGCGAGAAGTGGAGTACATTTTCAATAATGTAACACCGAATAGCTTAGTAATAATAGACGAGCTGTGCAGGTACTTTCAGCCTTAAATTTTTTTTAACTGAAATTCTTTTTGTATTGCTTGTGTCTTTTATAGAAATACAAATCCCGATGAAGGAAAACAAATAGCTTTTAAAATTTGCGAAAAAATGGCCGGTTTTAGGGGTATTAAAAATACCGGTGAATATCACCAGGAAAATGAACATGTAATCCAGTTGTTTTAAGTTTATTCTTCGATTTACTTTTTCTTAAATATTTTCTAGTTGATTAAACCAAGCGTTATGAAATCCCTGCATAGTGACAGGCTTTTTGATATTACATCTCCATTTATTTATCTTACTACACATTTTATGGAATTGACAAAATTGGCCGATAATTATCACAACATTTCCAAGTAGGATTGTATTTTTCAGATATTGTTTATATCTTGTGCATCATTTTTTTTTTATTTCAGCTTACATGTTCATGCGGAAGAGGATTTTATAAATGATAAGCTTCATTTAACGTATACGCATAAAGTTATGGTAAGCAATATATGGATGATAAAAATGGTTTTAAATTTGCTCAGTGGTGGGCATTTGGATAAATAGAAATTAAGAATTTAAAGGGTATATATTAAAAATCTGCTAGATACCTGTTAAGGTATCTAACGGGTATATATCGATTTCTTGGTTAAATAGTCAACAGTTCTAGTTCACTAATTGCATTAATTAAAAAAAAATTATTTGAAAAGGAAGGAGTAACGCCCATCACTGGATATGGTTTGGCCTTAGCAAGAACTATTCGATTTCCACAAGGCATTCTTGAAAGAGCTGAACAAATTTACGAGGAGCTACTAACAAAAGAAACGGTTGGTATTATTAATTTTAATTTATTAAATTTATTGCGAAGAAAATGTGCAATTCGATTTTGTTTTTGGTAATATCAGTAACTTTCGTTGTCTCTTCGAAAGTATTTTTTCGATATCTACAACTTAGATACTTTCAAGTTTTGTTTGAGCAATCGAAAATATAACAAATCTTAATAATTTTCCAAAATTATTATATTTTCTGAGAAAAACTTAGAGGGGGATTTGTAGTCAGAGGATTCAGAAGTTAAAAAACATTCTTGACAATATTGCGGCAAACAAATTACGCTTATTTCGCACTCAAAGAAGTTATATTTTCAAGAGGTATCCGAAACACAAATGGTGTACTGCAAGATAGATATATGGGTCCCCTATTTCTTAGTACTTTCTTATTTTAATAATTAAAATAAAAAAAAAAATTTGCTACCGTGCATTAGTTTTCTCAATAAATTGAGACTAGTAGACCTACTATTCAAAAAGGAAAAAAACTTGACCGTCCATTGAAGGCTCGTAATTCACAAACGGTATGAGCTACTAAGTTGAAATTTCTTAAGTGGATAGGGTTAACTTTTTGGGTGGTGCAAGGGTCTTAGACGAAAAACGTTGATTCTACTGATTTAAAATGTTGCGCTTGTTTCTATGCTTGCTAGGGTAATATATTGGAAATAATATTTTCGGGGATGCGAGGTAATGACTATAAGGGGAGTATCCTGAATAAAATTTCTTTATTACTGCTTGAATTTTTGAGGAAAATCACGATTCATATCTTAAGTGAGCTAGGATCTTGGAAGTTATGCAGGTTTTAGGCACTATAGACCTCTTCTTCTTCTATAGTTCGACTGGCTAAATCAGACCATGGATCTTCGAAAAAAAATTTCCGATCGGAATTGGGACATGACGGTCGTCCCCTAGTCCGGTCTGAGTTTTTACTCTGTCGAAGGTACTTTTCGTAGTTTTTTCGGAAATATGTTGCTAGTCTAATCATCTGAACCTGCTGGGAGCAGAGGATTGGATAATTAGAAATTGGTTCATTTATAAAAGGAAATTGTTCAAAACTAAGGAAAACTAGATATCAAAAAAAAGCATAGAATCATGTCACAAGTGGCCTTTGAGCTAGCGACTTCTGAGTTGATAGAAGAAATGAAGAATTATGTCAACAGATAGAAAAATTAAAGCTGAAATTTGTATAGTGTCTATGAATTTTTCTATCCCATGAACGGCTTATGCGAAAAAGTTGAAACTTGGTGCATACAAGTAGATGTGTTTGAAAAGTAATTAATGTTACGGAGGTGAGCAAAACAGATGAATTGTAATTTCACAAGAAAATATGGTACTTGTGCTGTTTTCCACTAAAATTTCGTCCACTTTAAAAAGACTTATTTTACTGGTGTACCGAAATACGCGTACTATATTCAAATTTTTCAAAATTATTTACTTGTTTCCGAAAAACCTTTTCTTATTTAAATTTTCCGTTTCGAAAATTGACAATTTTTTAAATTTCGTGTGTTTTTAAACAATCGAATGAAAGCTACTGAGAGATGAAAGCGAAATGTATTCTAATATCGTTGTATCTTATGGCTATGTTCAGTTTTTAACCCTGCATTATTTAAAATGAATAATTTGTAGAGGTTTCCTGATAAGGCTTAAAAAACAATGGGTTTAATTAGATTTAATTGCTATTAGTTAACAACATACTCGTATGTCTAGTGTAGCTAACTAGTTACTGGGTACCTACCTATTACATTGGAATTGCTCGAAGGAACTAACTTGCAAATTGCATAATGTGATTACACCTTGTACTTTAATTTAATTATACTTGTTGCCTTATGGACGTTAAACACGCAAAGATAACCGAGGGGTTCTACAAAGGGAATATACTCGGGGCAAGGATGTAAACCTTTGAAGGTATTTTGACATCAATTTATTTCTTTTAGAAATTAAATACGTTTCCATTTAAAAAAATTTAAAATATTTCTCATAAGTTGTTCCAATTTGTGCCCCGAATATACCAAATTGAACTGCACTCATTGCTCCATTTATTTTCTTCCAATCAAACTTGTTAAATCTATTTGAAATTGTCAAAAGCAAACCATGACTAGGTCACGATATCAGTTCAAACTGGATTTTATTCTCTGCGAACTGGTTTGACGATTAGAAGAGGTCAAAGGTTTGTTTTGCACAGAATCTATCGTTATCTGAAAAAAAATTTTTTTTTTCTGAGTCGAGGACTTTGACATCTTTTGGGTTGAAAATTTTTTACTTGGGATTTATCAATTTTAGTCAATTAAAAATATAATCAGTTTTTCTCTGTGAAATGTTGTTTGTAAAAATATTCAAAAAAAAGACAACATAATGCAACCAATCACGCTTGGATTCAGTTCATCATGCCATATGTCTAGATAAAATACTGAACTTCAAACTTCCATTAAATATTTGATTTTTAAGTGAGTGGTAATAATCGTGTGATTCTACAATGGTTATAATTAGTGCTAAATAATTTATTCTAATTTAATCCCAAGTGATAAACAGTTGGAAAATCTGCCGATAGTCTGAACCTTTATTATTTTGCGGGACAAAGTCCGGGAAGCGTTAAAAGTTGAGGTGCGAAAGTTGAAGAGGAAATGGCTCCACTATATAAATTCAAATTTTCGATGCAGGATACTATGCCACTAATAACCTAAAAAAATAACGTAAAGTTCCAAATAGCCTAGTTATTCTTTAGGTTGTTAGTCGCGTAGTAACCTACACCTCTCCACCCATACCTGTATAAAACGCTTTCTGAACTTTTATCCAGAAATTAATAAAGTTACGTCCAGACTGTTGGCTTATTTTTTTATTAATTTTACTTTATTATTTTTTAATAATAAAGTATTTTTAATAGGAAGTCCTTTAAAGTAAAAATCAATTTGATATCTTATCAGACCTAAGTGATATGTCGGCATTCGTTACAATGTACGTCATCATTTTCTTGAAATTAATTTTCAGAACATTATATTTAAAGCACATAGCAGTAAAAGCGAATTCGATATCTCATTAGACCTTAAAGATTTGTTGAAATTAGTGAAAACTTGAACAACAGTTCAAACCCCCCAGAGAGTTGAAAAATGTTTCAATCGAGTTTTTTGCGATTATATTTAAAGCGTTTAGGAGTGACATCGAATTCGATATCTCATTAGACCTAAGAAATATGTCGGAATTCGTGAAAACGTTCGCAACCACTTTACACCCCCTTAGTGGTTGAATACTGAAAAATTTGGAAAACTGTTTCTAGGCGCTTGTATGAAGAGTATGCAGAGGTGAAATTAATTTGATACCCCAACATATCCAAGAGATAAGACGAAATTCGTGAAAATGTGAAAAAAACCTTTTAACGGACAATTTCCTTTAAAGGGGTTTACTAATTTTACTAAAACGTGAGAAAACAAAATTTCAGGGTAACATTTTTTTTTTAAATTTCAAATCACAGTAATTTAAAAAATAATAAATTAAAAATGTTCCAAAAGTCTGTCCGCAGCCTAAATTATTTTTCCAAAGAGTACTTCGTATTAAACTCCAGAGGAAATATAGAACCCAGATTTATACTGAAGAATTGGGAGTATCTACGGAAATTATTTTAATGACATTTATATGGAAGCTATCTGCTATTAATTTTAAACACCAGCCAGTTTGTGTACTAAACTCTTTGATTTGAAACGCGTTCTCGAGTTGTTGTAAGTTTTGGCGAAGGGAGCCATTTTGATGGACTTTTGTGTTGTAGGTACTTGAATATTCCTTCCGTTACTTTCAAATAGTAGAAACTTTAAAATCTCTCGCTTGTGGGTCATTCAGTCGTACTACAAATCGAAGAAAAACATTTAAGAAATTCATGATTAAACAAATTAATTTTCTATTTTTTTGTGGTTTTTAATGTGAAAGCACACTGTGCCGTCCTCTGCACATAATATATTACTAAAGAAGGCGCTACTTCAAAGGATAGCGTCAAAGCTGTGGAGCATAACAAGATAAAAACCTTTGCTGGACGGGAAATTAATCTTTTGTTTCAACAGATTTTTGTAAATTTTCCGACTTATCAGTGGTCACATCAAACATCCAGCGAATGCCCTAAAAACTTGAATGTTTGCCGAGATTTTAGTTATATTTATAAACAATATAATTTTTCTCCGCGTAATTTAAAAAACAATTTACATTAGTTCATTAATAATTAATATTTATTCGGGATATTTATTTTAGCGAAAATTTGTACTGTTTGTGGACAAATAAGAATTAACTTATACCTAGACGTACTCGTACGTTGATTGGAACAACTGTACACCTGTTGTGACGCACATTTAAATTTCCATCTAAAATTGGAGGTTAAACAAATATTTTTCAAATGCAGTCTTAGAAATATATTTGAGCAATTATTATGAAATGCGTTGCGTGATATGGTGCAGAGTTTGTAGTAAAAACAAGGATAATAAAACGATGACTATGATGTGATTCCAATTCAAGACTTCTAAATTGATAAACTCATTTGCTAGCTTCTGAATCTTATGCAGCCTTTCTTCTTTTATATTTTTAATAATTCGAATTTACTTTTATTAATTACAATTTTATCTCTTCTTTCAATTACAGAACAAATATATCAGCCCGAAAACGATTACTAAAATCTCAATTGTTCGAGATCCAATTTTTCAAAATCTTCATAGTACACTAAGTTTCGTATCACAGGATTGTCCTCAACGAGCAGGCCCTCCTGGGAATCTTATCAGGAGCTTTGTAAGTAATTCGATTTCAAACGAATCGTCCACACAATCTGTGAACGAAACTATCAGGACCGAAGATGTCTTGGAAGATTTTAACAACGATCTGTATGACCTATACTCCAGTATAGCGTCAATAACTCGAAATGAAACGAACAATTCTTCTGCTGAATTTGAAGCGCTTTTGAATGGATTTATTTCGCGACAATCTGAGGATCTACTGCGTGCTATAGGCGACTTAAATCTGGAATCGGGGATGGAAAATAGAATCGTTGATTCACAGATGCCACCACCTTCGATTGCAAGATCGTTTACGAAAAGTGATGTATTGAACGAGGAAGAAAGTGAACTATTGTCACTTCCAGGATCTTATCGTAGCTTTGTGCAACGGAGAGTTGCCAGTGTAAATGAAACTGTCGTACCTCCAACAGATTCAAGTAGAATACAGCGGTCCATGAAGAATCCTCAACCAGGACCCTCTATTTCTACCATGCTGATGCCACCACCTTCGGTTACAAGATCATTTACGAAAAGTGATAAATCAACCGATGAAGGAAGTGAACTATTGTCACTTCCAGGATCTTATCATAGTTTTGTACGACTGAGAGCTGCCAGTGGAAATGAAACTCTCGTACCTCCAACAGATTCAAGTAGAATACAGCGGTCTGTGAAGGATTCTCAAACAGGACCCTCTATTTCTACGACGTTGATACCACCACCTTCGGTTATAAGATCATTTATGAAAAGTAATAAATTAACCGATGAAGAAAGTGAACTATTGTCACTTCCAGAATCTTATCATAGTTTTGTACGACGGAGAGCTGCCAGTGGAAATGAAACTCTCGTACCTCCAACAGATTCAAGTAGAATACAGCGGTCTGTGAAGGATTCTCAAACAGGACCCTCTATTTCTACGACGTTGATACCACCACCTTCGGTTATAAGATCATTTATGAAAAGTAATAAATTAACCGATGAAGAAAGTGAACTATTGTCACTTCCAGAATCTTATCATAGTTTTGTACGACGGAGAGCTGCCAGTGGAAATGAAACTCTCGTACCTCCAACAGATTCAAGTAGAATACAGCGGTCTGTGAAGGATTCTCAAACAGGACCCTCTATTTCTACGACGTTGATACCACCACCTTCGGTTATAAGATCATTTATGAAAAGTAATAAATTAACCGATGAAGAAAGTGAACTATTGTCACTTCCAGAATCTTATCATAGTTTTGTACGACGGAGAGCTGCCAGTGGAAATGAAACTCTCGTACCTCCAACAGATTCAAGTAGAATACAGCGGTCTGTAAAGGATTCTCAAACAGGACTCTCTATTTCTACCATGTTGATACCACCACCTTCGGTTACAACCGATGAAGGAAGTGAACTATTGGCACTTCCAGGATCTTATCATAGTTTTGTTCAGCAAAGAATTGCAAATAGAAATGAAATTGTCGTCCCTCCAACAGATTCAAGTAGAATTCAGCGGCCTGTAAGGACTGCAGGGAAGACTACTGAACCGGAACCTTCTAGTTCTACGGAGTCAAACAATGAACTGACTAATACAACAACAGATTCTGTAGTATCCGCGAAAAACCAAAATCAAAATGCAATGGTTATGAAAATCAAAACGAAAATTATACGTCACGAAGTTAAGAGGCCAAAGGCGAAAATAAGACGAATTTGGAGAAAGAAGGAATAGATCTAGTGATTACCGTGTTTTTATTTCATCTATATTCCGCAATAAACGATTAATTAATTAAAGTATCTCTCGACTATCGTCTCATTAGTCTTATTGATAGTGTCGTCCAATTTTAGTAACAGTGCTCCCAGCCAATATATCACGCCTCAATACCGAAGCACCCAAAATTTTGTCGAGCTTAAGTCCACTATGGGTGTGCCTTTGTAAGGGACGAATGTATGGACGGTCCACTTCACTGCACTGTGTAACTTTGAACTGCAATGCTAATTCACTGAATTCAAAAGTGTTTTAAGTTAACATAAAAAAAGTTTTTGATTTTTTTAACACCAAAAAAAGAGAGGAATGTAGTGCCTACCCGTAAAGAGCAAAGCCTGAAATAAAACTATGCCACAAAAATTCGTACTTTGATTCGACACCAACGGCGCTCTTAGATTTGCGTAAGAAGTGGCACTTGTTGTATACCACATATTCGAAAAATAGTACATATTATAAAAGGAGATCCGGCTCGACAGATCAAAAGCATTAGACTTTTTCAACGAGAATTGGTGGACTAGTCACACCCTCTAAGCCGTAGCGTTGCACCTCCCAATTAAAAGTTATATGGGCGCCCTTGCTTGGCACCGATATAGTGTGCAACATTTTCAGCTTCACGCAAAGAGTGCAGGAATTTCGCTCAAAAACTAACTCGCAACTACTTTTAATTAACCGATGTAAAATTTCTGGTATATTGGATTGATCTTTTCTTTCCCCACTCCTACTCTTACACCTCTCCACCCATAGACACCATTTTTTGAAAATTGCTCCACTATCACAGCCCTCTATATAAATCCAAGCCTCATTGCATAAGCGATTCCTGAGATCTAGAAACCTTTTTCTTGTCTAAAGCGCCACTCAACTCCCTCACACCCACTCCAAATTCACCATTTAAAGGAGTTAGCCTAATCAATTTTTGAATAGTTGGTAGGCTTATTGACAAAACCTATTTCTACAAAAAGCATAGTGCTATTAAAAGAATAAAATCCTTTTCAAACAATTTTTTTGTCCAAACAAAATACACACTATAACGCGTTTAGCTATGGCCACTTTGAGTTTTATGAAGTTCGTAGTAGACTCCCTTCAATTCCAGAAGTTCGCTATGAGATCCACTCTCGACTATTTGTCCAGCTTCAAGTACGTAGATGACATCGGCGTCCATAATCGTAGCTAGTCGATGGGCTATTGTTATACAAGTTCGTCCTTTTTTCGCGACATCCAAGGCTTCCTGAACGGCCTGGAAAATTCAATTCATCAATTCATCAATTCATCAACTTATCATTGTTATCTATTGAATATGTTTTGGTATCTTACCTTCTCGCTTTCGATATCTAAAGCTGAAGTTGCTTCGTCCAGTAGAAGTATTTTTGGATTTCGAATAAGAGCCCGAGCAATTGCGATTCGCTGCTTTTGACCGCCTGAAAGTTGTGTTCCCTTTTCACCAACGCTGGTATCATAACCCTGAAATTTCCGAAAAAGAGTTACAAACGTGTTGGCAATAAAGTCCATTGGTATACTTGTGGCAGTGACGATATAAAATTATGAATATTCGCCTTTTTCGCAGCCTCAACGATCTCCTGGAATTCGGGCTTCCTTGAATTATCACCGTATGCGATATTTTCACCAATGGTCCTGTTGAAGAGAACCGCTTCTTGCGACACTATTCCAAGCTGAGCTCGAAGATTTCGCAGCTGTGTGGATCGAATATCCTTGTCGTCGATAGACACACTTCCGCTACTAACGTCGTAGAAGCGTTGTAAGAGTTGAATACAGGTCGATTTTCCGCATCCCGAGGGTCCAACTAGCGCAATATTTTGTCCTTGACGAATATTCAAATTTAAGCCGCGTAAAATCAAGGCTTCGGTATTCGTTGGATAGCTGAATTCGACCGATACGAAGTCCACATTTCCTTCAGTTGTCCCTTTCAAATCGCAATAATTTCTATCGCTGTCCGATATTTTCGGTTTTCGGTTCAGGAGCGCAAAGATATTTGCTGCCGCAAGTAATCCTCGCTCAACATTTGGTGTAAATGCGATTGCATTTGTAATGATGACGGCGGTAAGGACTAGAGCTCGAGCTGTTCTGAAAGAAATGTAGAAAGATTTTCGGTTATCAATTTGTTGTACCGATAAAAAAAGGAAGAAAGCCTTAGATATGGCGAAAAACGTAATAATTAGTGTGCAATCAAGTGAAAACACACTTCAATTAAATTTATAAGGTCATATGTTGCTTAGCAATAGCATTTAAGTCCTCCAAATCATACACTACAGATTCCCTGTTGGCTCGCAGTCCCAGTTTTACACAATACATGTATCGCTGTTATTAATGAAAAAAAACTTTCGTCGTTTTCCAATAAAACTGATGGTAGTCTCGAATTCATAGTCAAAACTGATCACGTATACATGCTCTGCTGCATTTATATACTGCACGTGTTGATTCGAAAGATTTCGAGCACGTTCGATGGTTTGTGTAGAAATTTGAAGAGCTTTCAACGACACTCTAATTGGATATTGGAAGGTTGATAGTGGTTCGGGCTACCAGGGTAGTTATCGTAGTTATCGTCAAAGCAATGGATGTCAACAACTGGCACAACCATAGCTTTTGTGTGGTTTCCAGAGACTTTAATATTTTTCCTTTATAGTAATTAGACTTGGTCAGACCTTGGCCTTTCAAATAATATTTTCTCTGTTTGAAATTGGAGCATTATGGTAGTTCCATCGTCTGGTTTGATATTTCATATTCGAAGCTCCTCAACAAAGTTGTATTTTTCCGGGGAAAGTTTGTTAGTCTTCCGCTAAACCGCTGCTGTGGGGAGATGAAAGGATAGAAATGGTGGGAAATAGTCAAATGGAAAAAAAAACTTGTATAGGACCACGATTTCTGGGACTACAGACTAGCGTGCTCAAACTGGGATAGTAAGGTTACACCACTTTAGTATTAGCAAATGTAAAAACTCACTTAATTGCATTGCCATAAAAAATTTCATCATTTAAAGTCAAATATCCACCGTATGACATCACCGGAATGAAAATTATTGTAGACGCTGAACTGGAAATTGCATAGGAGATGGCTCGAAAATGAGTGTTGGTTTTTTGTTTCTGAAAATTTATAATAAATGATAGAATACAAATTTCATATTAAAAAGTACACAAACCTTAGCAGCAGGGTTTAACAATGACATATATTTTTCATAGAATAGTTTCTCTCTTCCCAACGATACAACTGTACGGATATTTGAGATAACTTCAACAGCTAACTGAAAAGTATTAAATTTTTTTTGTTATAAATTTAATGAAGAATATTTCCGTTCAGACTTTTGTTGATGTTCCTAAGGCTTGAGACTTTTTCACATTTTCTTTATGGCGAATTTTTTTTTCAGCCCAAATAGAACCAAGAACAATTGGTACACAGAATAAAGCTATCACTGCCATTGTCCATTCGTATATTAATGCGATTGTTATGGCTGTAGTAATGAGTCCAAATCCCATTAGATTGTTGCCTATTCGGTTTCCGGTTGCCTGAATGAAATTAATAAAATTAATAGTATTAAATACACACAATTAAATACACAAAATATAAAAATAAAAAGAAATCGAAAGAGACATGTAAAAATAGCAACGATGATTTCATTGGAGAAAAATTGCTAAAAGGAATTCTGACCTAAACTTCAGACTGAAGTACAAACGGAATTGCGACGGCGACTTTACTTACTGATAAAATAAAGAATCGCTTTTCAATGTTAACATTTTTCAAATTGAATGTGAAACGGATAAACGGTTGGGACACGGTGTTTTCTTACCGAAGTAAAATTTCTGTATATACTGAATAGATCCATTCAGAAAGCCAACCAATTTGGGGGACTTGGTCCAAAAGTATGAGGTGTTTCGTGACAATGGTTTTGATTTTCCACTGATCAATATGTGGCTCTCTAAGTTTCTTACAGTGACCTTAATAAGAATTCAGACGGGGCTACAAAAACTAACAAATATATATTCTCTCGGACAGCAAGGCAGCAATAATGGCACTTCAGTCCGTTCAAATATACTCAAAACTTGTTTGGAACTGCCTCCAATGCATGATTGAACTCGGAAATAGGAACAGAGTTAACCTCATTTGGATTCCGGGATACAGCGGCTATGAAGGTAATGAAATGGCCGACTTAATGGCTAGGAAAGGTTCAGAAGCTGACTTCATGGGACCATATCATGAACATCCGAATGTGGCAAAAATCGCAAAGTGCCATTCACTGGGACTTGGCACCGGGCAACAGGCACTCAAAACTTTTTATGCCAAAACATTCGGTAAAAAAGACCATCTGATTATCTAAAATTAAGCAGATATCAGACCCGAACCCTAGTGGGAGCTCTGACTGGACATTGTCACATGAGAAAGCATCTCAATAGGATTGGTCTCTCTGAAACTTAAATTTGCAGAATATGCAATGACGAAGACGAAACACCAGAGCATATCCTCTGTAAATGTGAGGGTTTAGCTCACAAAAGACTTCGTCACTTCGGTCAGGGTTTCATGGACCCATGGGAATTCCTGACCATTCCTCTTCGCAAAATACTAGGCTTCATTGAAAGCGCAGGGATTGAAGAGGAATCATGGTCAAACCAGGGGGACGTCACAATAGGCCCAACTGTGGCTGCAGTGACAGAGGTCAACATACCAACCCCTATTTCCAATCTATCTCTAATAAGAATTAATTTGCAGTCATCTCCTTCAGGCATTGGTATTTTCAATTCAACGATATTCTAATCAACATCTGCATAAAATTGTTAATTAAAAAAAGAAGATCTGTTTTGCAGTTCATAAATTTCTTGATATTAATTTTCTGGTATTACGCTCATATTATATTGCAGTCGATTTCATCAGATGTTACAGGATTATGAAAATATCTTTCAGTTGAAATGAAATAATCAGTTAAATAGTTAGCATACTTTGGTAACATATGGCGCCCAACGTGGGGCATACCTCTTGAAATCATTGAATGAAGGAATGAATTTGCTATGTTCGATGCTTAAGATTTCTAACGATATAAGCTGTCAATAAAAATTCATTAGTAGCACCTTACGTAGGGTTATCAAATTCTTGTAACAAATTACTGAATGCATCAAAAGCCGTGTTCACTTTCGTGTGATCACACTACCGAAACTACATTTAGGTTTTGAACACACTTATTTTTGAATTTACTTGCTGAAGTGCTGATGCATCTCCCGATAGTCTTGCACAAAGCATTCCAGTTCCATTATTTTTATCATCAAACCACGCTATCTCTTGGTCCAACATAACGCGAAAAGTATTTTCTCTTATGTATTCAGTTAAAGATTCGCCGGCTATTCCCAAAAGAAAGAACTACGAAAATTTGCAAAATGTTATTTAAAATTAATAAAATAAGAACAATTAAATGACTTACTTGAAGAAAAACGGTTATTGCTAGAAAAACACCGCCCAGAGCCCAACAAATGCTATAAAAATCAGTTGTGGTGATAATGTAGTCGTCATCCGTGGACACAAGAATCTAATTATGTAAAGATATTATAATTATAATTTAGAAAAATTATGGTAACTAGTAAAATATTGTCCTTACTCCTAAAAGTCCACCGAAGAATTCTGCAGATAGGGGTAGAATTATACCGACTAAAAGGGCGGCTATTGATCCCATGAGAATATAAGGCCAATCAGATGGATGAAGCTTGAGAATGTCCAGAGTCGTTACTGCTTTCAGATTCGCAACGGGGGTGGTAACCTGCTGAAACAATATATGGGAACTTAATAAACTATACGAATGCACTAGAATGTTTTTCACTTTAACAGTGTTATCAACCTGAAATTTTCATAAAATCGCCTAGACTGTTTTAAAAAAATTTAATTTTCAATCTAATTTTTACTTGAAATTTCCAGAATATTTAATTTTTTTAAGTAAAAGTACACATTTCAATCACTTTTACACGAAATTACTGGTATTAGTAAATTATTCAATTATTCATGATCTGCACAATTTACATGAAAAGGGCCACAAAATTAAGCACCATTTCGAGTAAAATTAACTACATTTATATATGAATTGAAAATTACGTTTTTTTCGTGTAATTCTACTTATTTATTTGAATTTTACGACGAAAAACATGTAATATATGAAACCACGAAGTTGGAGACTTCGTTCGATTTTATTTTCTACTGAAATGAAAATGAAACGCCTTCGGTGGCGTAGTGGCTACGCGCGTCAAACCTACGCAACAAAATTGATCGCGGCTTCAATTCTTACCTACAGACAAGGATTTTATTAAGAGTAAGTAAGAAAGAAACAATATTAGAAGTAGAAATAAGTATATCTTAAAGAGTGCTAATTATACACTTTTTTAGAGTGTAAATTCAAGAATATATCCAGTAAATTTGCTGCTTTCGAAGTTGAAATTTACTGATTACAAATTGAAATTTACTGACTGAAAATTGAAAATTATATTCAAATTGACTATTACATCGCAATGTAAGTTTACTTGAAAATGTGTGGCATATTTGTCTATTATCCAAAACATGTAAAATTCAAAGGATTTTTTTAATGTATACCCTTAAATTTGGTATTAATGTTATATAGACCCTATAAAAATTCGACCGTCCGTCGAAAACATGTTTTACCCGTCATTTCAGCTTCAAACTTTCACAGTGGATGGTTCCCTATTAGGGGATGAATTTTTTATAATAGGGTGTGTAAGGAAGAAGAAGGTCAAGGGATTAGAGTGAAAATTTAAAATTTCAATTTAAAACTCCTGCACTACTGACGGCATGTGTATGAAACTTTATGGATATCTGGACTTATGTTAAGCTATAGTATTAGACTATATCGTCACCTGAATAATTCAACTAGATAACTCAAAAATTGTCACATGTCGGGTAACGTTACTAACGTTACTACTTCGTGTTGTCTTCGGTTATTGCCACTGTTAAGCTCAAAATTTGCAAAAAAAATTAAAATTAGTTTTTCACGAAACTAATGTATTTAAGATCTAGTCTAGTTGTAGCATTCAGGTGACGATATGCTGTCAAATATTTGAATATAAAAACGTGACAAAAAGTTCTGTTAAATTTTTTCCGTCAAACTAGAATTTGTGAAGAACAATTAAAATAATGTGACAAACAAAAAGTTGACGATTACACTATCTGTCAGAGAAAATTGTCAAATATTTGAAAGCATGGCATACAGTGTAATACTAGCTTTAGGAGAGAATCCGAAAATAAAAAAATAAATAGATTGAAGGCGGTGGTAGCGTTTCAGGTTGTGGGCTTTAAGAAATGCCGCACCCTTTCGGGTGGTCGATCACTTTTTTTTTAATTATTGAAATAATAAAGTAAAATTAATTTGCTGCAACACTTACAATGTCTTTGACTTCAGCAACAGTCTCAATAAGATCTTCGCCATCATCATCTATGTCAGTTACCAGAATCTCTGCATTACCACTTCCATCTATAAAATGATCCAAGAAATAAATTTAATTTTACTAAATTTTCGTATGATACTGAAAATGAAAACCCACCATTTTCCACGTCACTATTCAACTGTGTAGTAACCAAATTATAGTAGGCACTTTGTTTTGTCATCAGTTCACTGTGCGACCCGATCTCGACCACTTTTCCTTTATCGACGACTACAATTTTATCGGCATTCCGTACAGTTGACAAACGATGCGCCACAATAATTGTGGTTCGTCCTTTACTTGCCTAGAACGCGGATATTTCTTTAGTGGGTATATAGAGTGTGCAAAAATTAGGGGTTCTTCATACCCTCTCCAACGCATCCTGTACTTGAGCTTCACTTTTAGTATCTAGCGCGGATGTTGCCTCATCGAGTAGAAGTATGGTCGGATTGCGTATTAATGCACGAGCGATTGCAATGCGTTGCTTCTGACCGCCCGATAATTGAGTACCGCGCTCCCCTACTAGTGTGTCGTATCCCTAGAAATTTGAACAAAACATATTTCCATAGTTTGCAGGGACAATAAATTGATTAATAATTAAGACGAAATTGTGCAATGTCATATCCAATACTGTAATTCGATATCGTACGTGGGGAGTATTCTGCAACGTTGTGGGCATTTTGGAGATAAACTAATTATGTAATAACGTAGGGAGTCGGTAACACCAGCAACGAATGAACTAAATCAAATTTTCTAGTAAACTGGTAACTACAGTGAGATTCCTTTAACAACTTTGGAAGAAATCGAATAGGAGGATACTTGCTTCTGACTCCAATTTATTTTATAAATGTATTTCTTCTGCAATAAAGTTTCCAATATTTGTCATTTATAATGTGTAGCAGACGCATCAAGTGGTATTTCAAGCAATTTTTTTTTTACCATAAAGTATAATTGGAAAATCGAGTTGTTAGAAACGCATTTTGTGTTTTATATTCCAAAAGCTGGTTTTCGATAGTAGCAGAAGGAAAGGACAAACCCCGCCTTTCTAGAGTAGGAAAGAAATAAGTTATAAAAGCAAGAAAGAAGAATATTACAATGATGTTGCTCGACTGTTACATGAATGCCAATCTGTAATTCGGAAAAAAAAGGAGGCATTTGCCTTATTTTTAGTTAAAAAGAAAATACTATTTTGTACAAAAATGTAAAAGATTTAAATTGAAAATTGAAGCAGCTTGAATTTAGAATTTAAACTCCACTCCACAAACTCTAAAATAAATTAAATTTCAAGCTTTCAAAATTATAAAATTTCAAAATTTCAAACCTCCAAAATTTCAAAAATTCAAAAACACAAAAATTTCAAAACTTAAAAATTTCAAACTTTTAAAATTTTTTCAAATTTCAAAATTTTGATCAAAATTCTTAGAATTTTACCTTCGGAAGTTTCTTAATAAATTGATGAGCATTAGAAATTTTCGCAGCTTCTTCAATTTCTTGTTGCGTTGCGTTCTCCCTACCATATCGGATATTTTCGTAAATTGTCGTCCCGAATAGGACAGGCTCCTGACCAACAACACCGATCCTTTGCCGAAGCCAATTTACATTGAGCGTTTTTATGTCGGCTCCATCCAATAGAATTTTTCCTTCATTCGGATCATAAAACCGTTGAATAAGCTGAATACATGTTGATTTTCCACATCCAGAATGTCCTACGATTGCAACAACTTCGCCACGTTTTATCGATAGACTGAATCCTTGAAGAATCTAAAGTAGAAAACCCAGCTTTCTGCTACTATTTTTGAAAGTAAAATACATTTTCGTTTGATACCTTAACGGCTGGTCGACTAGGATATTGAAAAGATATATTCTGGAAGGATATATTTCCTGGGCAGGTAGTCGGTCTTATGCCCCGATCACTCCAAGGATCAATTCTAGAAACTTCCTTTATTAGATGGAAAACTTTTGCACCGGAAGCCTTTGCTGTAGCGAAACTCTCAAGAAACATTGAAGACAATGCCATGTGCCACGTCGACACGCACATAGAATAGAAAATCTGCAAGGAAAATGCATAAAATCGTACGTAACTTGGTCCAATCTGAATGCCTTCTTTGTTACAGCTATAAAATATATTTTAGTTTGTTGCAAAATTGTTAAGTAATTCTAAGCAAGGACGGCATGTACAAGACCTCCAACTTACCATTAGCATATTGCCAGAAGTATACGTTATATCCTCCGGAGCCCAACGTCTTTCCCTAATAAGGAGCCGAATACCGTACCAAAATCCCAGAGCGTTCATCGAAAATAGGAAAAGCCATTGGCATGAATTTAGAAGCGCCGAAAATATCTCTCGTTTCTGTATAACTTTTCGAGCATACGCTAAATTGACTTTATAGCGCTCGACTTCCTTTTCTTTGCCTTCAAAAGCGTGAACAGTTCGAATTGAGCTTAGGACTTCTTCGGCTATTACTCCAGCTTGAGCATAAGCATTTATTCCCTTCTTAGTGTACTTGACGGTATTCTAAGGGATGGAAAAGTTTTGAAAGTTTAAAATTTTCTGAAATTAATTACATTCAATTTAAATAGTAAGTAGAGTGAATGGACTAAATTGTATTTCTTTAAAATTATTGAAATGTTGATAGCCCGAGTAAAATAGAGTGTTTGCTAAAGTTTCTGTTGAACCAAGCAAAGGGAACTAACTTCTTCAGTCTATGCCCGCATTTATGTTGGCGACACGTATGTGTATTATTGCTATTAAACTAGTGTAGAGGAAGCTAAGCTAACTCGTCTGAATAGTCAGCTCCTTACTAAATGAATCAGTTGTGCAAAAGTAACAATACAAATCCTAGAAAGATTTTGGCAAAATTCATCCAAGTTTGCATCAAAAAAAAAATAAAATTAAAAATTATCTCGTCATTTTACAGCAGAATAATTAAAACTTTGTCTTTTTTATTCAGTACAAAATTTGTAGTCTACTCTATTCTTGATTTCGTTAGTTGTTTTAAAAAAAGTCTAGTTAAGCCAAGACACCAACCAAAATTTAATTGAACGACATAGACGTAGAAGAAACAAACTATTCGAATATGTTCTTCGTGTCACGTACATAAAAATTTGTTCTAGACCATGATTAAAACTGCCCTTGTTAGTAAAAAAAAAAAAACAAAATATTAAAATTGTCGCCTAACACAGTCCAGTACAGAATATCGTCCAGAAATGAACAAGTTGCCACTAAGAGACAGCAGAAGTTACATGGCAAAAGTTACGCAGCGAAAGAATTTTTATCAATATTTATTTACGTTAATAATTCGCCACAGCTGTACGCACGCTTATACAAAAAGTCACAAGACAACATTATTTTTCTAATATTTTTTTGTTTTGCGATTTTTCTTAGGGATTTGTGGTATGTAATTCATAGTTTCGACAAATTCTGAAAGTTAACGTAAAGATATTACGCAGAACGTGATTTTTTTAATTGTAAAAAAGCTAGAAAAGCCTGATCGATTGGAGTTTTGAGGATCGCCGTTTTTTTTCTAGTTTATTTTTTTTTAATACTAGCTTCAAGAAATCCTGTTAAGTATATACTTTTGTTAATAGAAAATACTTCTGGCTAAAATTCTGTACACGAAAAGTATTTTTGAAATCTCTCTATTCAACAAAACCTACATTTTGTAGTACAGTAACGTAAAACGTATTTTTTCGGTTGCATTTACCAACGACAGCTGAAACTTAATTCCTCAGAACCCCATTACTAAATATTTCATTATAATTTTTTTATCATTTTCAGCAGATAGGTAGATCTACTGTAAATTTCCAAAGACCGTAATGTATAAATTACTTTATTATTTTAATAATAAGTATTGCTATCGATTTTTTAAAAAAAAAATTTGCTACCCTGAAAATTTTTTTTCCCACGTTTCATGACTAATAGACACCAAAAAAGCAATAAAAATTTTCAGTCCGTCTGTGCGCCGTACGCCGTACGCCGTCTGCCGTACGCTAAACGTTTGAAAGCTTATAGCTCTCAAACCCTTTGAGCTATTAAGTTGAATTTTTTTTTGTTGATAGACTGAGCAGACCCCTTCAAGTGCCCACCTTTTGAGTGGTGGGGGTGTGAGGGGGGAGGTGGGGGAAGCGTTTTGGACGGAAAATTTTGGTTTCTAGATCTCAGTAACCGCATAGGCTAGGAGGCTGAAACTTAGAATTTATATAAAGCATCGATAGTGGACCCATTTGCAAAAAAAGGGAGGATATGAGTAAAGGGGTGTGGGAGTGGGGGGAATAATAATGCGTCCGAAACCCAAAAAGATCGAGATCGAGACATTCTAAAATCCATATCTCCTAATTGGTTAATGTCACAAAATTAAAACTTGATGAACATCTGTGGGCATACTAGGAGAATAGATCGGAAACAAATTTTTGAGTGGGGGAAGTGGCGTACGGAGATGGGGGGTGAAAAACTTTAGATTACGATATCTCACGAACCAATTACACTAGAAAAATAAAATTTGGTTTCTGTATTACGGTTGACAAATAAAGTTTGCTGAAAGTAAAATTTTTTAAGGGGGCGGTGGAGTATGGAAGTGGAGGGGATAAGAATTTTTCTAAAAAATCACGTCTCATGTCTCAAAATAGTGTAAGATAGATGCTTAGAATTTTTACCGGAAGTAGGCCAAATAAACCCCTAGCAGCAAAAAAAATTTTAGAGTTGAGCGAGTAGGGGGTGAGGGTGAAAAGGAAAAAGTTTCGATTTTTGTATCTCGAGAGCCTATAAAGATATAAAGCTGAAACTTGGCATTTGGATAAAACTATAGTAGCAGCATGTTGAAAAAATATAATATTTTAGAGGGGTAGTATGGTACGGGGGTGGGAGGTGTTTTTCCTAACTATAGAACGGCTTATGCTAGAAAGTTGAAACTCGGTATGTATATGTAAGTCAACTATAAAAGTCATTTAGATTGAAAAAAAATTTAAATATCCATTGGCATACAGAAGGGGAGCGAAAAAAATAATCAATGAAAATGGAATGCATATATTTTCACGATTTTCATCATATCTATTAGGTCTTTCCAATTATTGAATCCATTTTTATGCTACGGATTTTTCATATAAATACCTAGAAAGCGTTTTCAGCATTTTTTGAAATTCGACCCCCACAATGGTGTAAAGGGGTTGTATACATTTTCACGAACTCAGCCATATCCCTCAGGTCTGATTAGATATCGAATAACTTTTTACGTCCACGGACTTGTTTAATAATCACCTAAAACTTGTTTTCAAATGTTTCCCTTTTTCAACCCCTAAGAGGGTATAAACGGGTTGAACACGTTTTCACGAATTCCGTCATATCTCTTAGGAGTGATACGACATCGAATTGGTTTTCACTTCCTCGGGCTTTCTTTATATATATCTAAAAACTCATTTCAGGATTTTTGGATATTCAACCTCAAAGTGGGTTCAAGGGGGTTGCATATATTTTCACAAATTCCCACATATTTCTTAGTTCTAATGAGATATTGAATTCATTTTTACTTCTTATGGCTTCCTATATAATCGTCAAAAAGTTAATTTCAGAATTTTTAGATATTCAAGATATTCTTAGGATTGATGAGATATTAGATTGGTTTTCACTTCCACAGACTATTTATATAATCGCCTACAAACGCATTTCCATTTTGATGTAATGGCCCAAAACCAAATCACGAAAAACTTCCTAATTACGTAATAACTACGTAGTATTATATTACTACTTAAACTGCGTCCCGGTGTATGACCCAATTATGTAATTCATATTTTATATGTGGCAGCGGCGTAAGTATTCTAGCGCGACCCCATTCTACCCATTTTTTTAGGTTTTCAGTCACATAGTAACCTACACCGCATCAATCTTAAACGCGTTCCGAACTTCTACCCGAAAAATAATAAAGTTGCGCCCAGACTGTTGGCAGATTTTTTTTATTTGTTTTAATTAATAATAGATATTAACTCTCTATTACTAAAATTTGATTATTCTACTTATAGTAGATCCAGATAAAGTTTTCAGAATGTGTTACCTTGAGCAATAGAGCCCTCCATATAAAATGTTTGATAGTGAAGGTAAGGTACGGGGGTGTAGATTTTTTTTTTATCTCACGAACTTTTTTAAGTACGTAGCTAGTACAAAAGTTTAAGCATAAAAAATTCAGAGCTGAATTATCGGGAAAACAATTGTAGGTACGTGAAAAGCGGTCTGTATACATTTTCACGAATTCAGTCTGTTGATGATCAAATTATTTTACTTCTGTGGACATTTTCGATAAGCTCCTAAAAATGGGTTTCCAGATATTTAGAAATTAAACCCCTAAATGGTGTACAGTTTTAGCAAATTTCGCCATATTTCTTAGATTTCATGATATATCGAATTCACTTTAACTTCTAAGGGCTTTATACATTCGCCTAAAAATCTGTTTAAGCATTTTTCAATATTCAACCTCAGCGTAGTTCCGCGAGTTTTCACGAATTTCGAGAGGTGTAAAAATGTTTACGTTTTCACGAGTTCCGACGTATCTTTTAGGTTTGATTAGATATCGAATTGATTTTCACTTTATTGGACTTTTCGCATAAACGCCTAAAAAAAAATTTCGGGGGTTTTCCAAGATTCAACGCTTAAGCGGGTGTTAAGGGGTTGTATGTTTTTCGAATTTCGTCATATGTTTTATCACTTCATCCAAAAATACAATAAAAAAATACAAATATGAGAAATATTCCCAGGCGAAGTCTTTTAAGAAGCATTTAAAAAACCATAATTTTCAATTCCAGTCACTGCTTACCGAAGTCATGAACATCATACATCCTATCACCACTGGTGCAGGTATAAGACAAACTAAAGACAGTTCCCATCCACTCGAGAAACAAATAACAAGAGCGCTAAGAAATCCAACAATCACGTGGTTGTACATTGCAACCTTTTCACCAATTCCATCTTCAAGCTTGGAAAGATCTCTGAAATTTTTATAAATGAGAACGAAATCAAATTAAAAAATTAAATTATGTTCTTAACTTAATAATAATTTTCCTCTTAAAATTTAACGACTTTAAAGTAGGTAGTATCGACTTAAGTATTCACCAACTTACTCATTTATTCTGCTTGCTAGTTCGCCGCTATCGTGTAGATCATACCACGAAATATCCCAATTGAGTGCTGATTTAAATAGTAATCCTCGTATTCTGAGCACCTTCGAAATAATTGTTTTAATGAGTAACCCTTTTGCGAGGGTGTACAATAACAAATTTATATCTACCTGTGTACAGGCTGTGTAATTGAACGCTGTAATGGCAACATACTTGAAAACGAGAAATGCGGTAACAACAATTCCGTCATTAATTGCAAATCGAACTATAGACTCTTTCAATTCGTCCTTATCGTGTTCGGTGGTTTCATTTAATCCGCCGTATGCAATCAGGGCCTGCGAAATTTACATCACCTACTACTTTACCTAAAATTCCACCAATTACCTGATTACGAATTAATCACTTACATCTGAGAATGAACAGAAATTTAGTGCATTCAGTGTGGCTGCCAATCCGGTTATTGTGCTTGCAAGGAGTCCGATTGCGATCAAAAATTTTTCCTTGCATGTTGAGAATTGATACTACAATTAAAATTTAATAAATGAAATAAAATGCATAAAATTTTACGAATTCGGGCTACATTTAATGATATCGCTTACCAAATTGAGAAATGATACAGAGCTGCCGTTAACATTCTTTTTAAAAATTTGGTTTATATTTTGGTGGAGATTTGTTGCTTTTTTAACCATTTTAGGACTTCAATTTCAATTTTCGCTTTATTAGAAAATAATTTATTAAATTGTTTGTTTGACTCCCATACATTTGTATGGGAACGTGTCTTGCCGTTGTCGTGAAATTGATCAATCAGTAGATTTGAGGATAGTCTTGCCTCATGCGTTTTCATCATCGCATTCGCGCATCGTCCACATACGCATAGCAATCGAATGCATAGCGACGCGAATGCCAATGTGAATGCGAAAGCGAGTGCGAGTGACACTAGTGGCAGGTGTGTCTTTTATGAGGCGAATGTGTAAACACTGCATTCGTACTCAATGCGAGTTCCTTTGATTCGCGTTTAAAAACTACCATTAACGCGAAGCTACACGAATCTCGAGTAGAGCTGCGAACTAACGCGAACTAACGCGAACTTGCTGTACACATTCGTATTCGCGCTAGTTCGCGTGATGGTGGAAACTCGGCAATAGAACCCTATGCAGAACATAGGGTTGGGTGAAGGGGAGTATAATGGACATTTTGAACACAAAGAAGTAGTGAAATTGAGTACAGCAAACCGAAACTTAAAAATCTGCCAACAGTCTGGGCGCAATCTTATTATTTTTTAGGTAGAAGTCCAAAACGCGTTTAATGCTGAGAATCGATGTAGGTTACTATGCAACTGACAACCTAAAGAATAACCAAGAGGCTATTGATAAGGTATTAACAATTTTAACTTAATATCTCAACGGGTTTGGGAGGTACGCGCCTTAAAAAGAATTTGCGTACGGCGGACTGACGGACATTTTTTTTTTTTGCTTTGTTGGTGTTTACTAGTCCTAAAACGTGCAAATACACAATTTCAGGGCAGAACATTTTTTTTTTAAATTTCAGGTCGATCACAATACTTTATTATTCAAAAATAATAAAGTAAAATGGAGGCTCTGATAGCTGTTAGATAAAATTCAGTAAATCAGTATAGACAAATATCAAATATTTGAAATTGTTCGATGAGAGTTAAGATTTCCCGAATTTATTGTTAACAGAATGGCAGCTTTGTATCAGTACTGAACCAATTCGACTTTTAAAAGCAAATGTTTCAGTTCTGTACCAGAATTTATATTTATTTATACGAGTATTTTCCTTCTCAATTTTTGCACTCCAGTTCTTAAGAATTAAAATTGCTCAATTTGCAGCAATATTCGTCAATTTTGACGTCACGAAAATATGAAGCAACACACAGCAACAATAGCAACAGACGATGTGGATCAACTTTTCCTCAACTCGTTGCTGAATTATGATGAGCGATATTGACCAATATTGTCCAATATCTAGCAATTTGGCAATAAGGGCTTACACGAGCAATTTAGTATATGAACAACATGAAAGCAAACTTGACAAACAAATCCAAAACTTAAAATAAAACTTGGAAATATTTGAGTTCCAAGCCATTATAACACGAAACTTGACAAATAAATGCAAAGTTCAAAACAAAACTTGACAATTGAATCATCGAACGAGAACAATTGCTCGGAATTTTCCAAGTCAGTGGAAATACATCAACTAGGGCGAACAATACTAGCAATCTGTGAAAATATTGCCACATTGTCGAAATATTGCCGCAACTAGCATGATATTGCCCTGTATTGCTCCTCTAGTTTTGGCAATAGTCGTCGGGCAATCAACTACTTGAAAAATTGCTCGTGTATCTATATATCTGATTGGTACTATAAAAACACGTCCATATCTGAATTCCTTGCTGAACTATTACTTTCCGTACATATTTCAGGTGCTATTGAACTCTTCAATTTCTTCAAATATTTCTTCATCTCGTAACATTACTTGAAGATGTGTTTGAAAGCAATTAAACCACAATCTTTTTAGAACTATGATTTACGTTTAATGAGGTATTTGTTATACTCTTTCAAACCATCAAAATATTTGCTCTTATGATTATCATATTGCCGACGAGTTGTATTTGTTTTTTGTTCTCTATTTAAACTTCTCAGGTTATGATGTTACTTGATGATAAAAGTAAAAATTACATTTGTGGATACTTCAAAACTTTTTCTTTACCAGTACTGTATCGGTACTGTATTAAAACCAATTACTATGTGTTTTCTGACTTAAATAAATTGTTCGCATTAATATACGAGTATGCTAGCACCTGGCAACTCAATGGTAGAGTTCAGTATTCAGAAGCCGAAATTCAGAGTTCAAATCTCCTTTCCGACAATAATTAAATTAAATTATTTATAAAGAAATTGAGAATTTCTTGAGAAATAATAAAATGGAATTTAATACGGGTACTCGGACGATGCGAATTCAAAGTGTAAATTTATATTTTATGTATGAATAAATATATAAAAATATACAAAATTGCTTTTATTTTTTAATTGCCGTTTAGTTACAATACTGTGAATAATAAAAAATAGATTCAGACCAAAATACTGAATCCATATGCAGTATCGATTACAGGAACTCAAATTTTACGAAATTGCAGTACTGTAGTTGAGATCGAGAATATAGTCACTCACGGAGTACCGAATGAATTACTATTCAATTTACTTATGAGTAGCAACATTTTTCTAATAGGATTGTGAATGTTTTCGGAATTCAGTAGAGAATGACTTTTGATAGATCTCCGTATGAGATCCGATGGGTTACACGAGTAGTTTCCGTACAAATTTTAATCAGGAAAATGTTAAGAATAGTATGTTGGTCGTTTCATGTGGACTACGCATTAATATCATATATTTCAGTTATCAAGAAATTCAGGCTATAGAAGAAATGTTTTTTTAGCTTTTAAATTCGAATTGCTATTGCTGTATAATTTGGATTGGGTCATTAAAACTTGGAGTGGTTGAAGCTGAAGTTGCAGAACTTTAGCTGTACCGTCTTATACTTATTCTTTACAGGCAGCTATCACTGAAAATTGTTTTTACAAAAATAACTCCAAGTTTCAGAATTCTATTATTCTGTAACGCTACAGCCCGAATGAAACCTTAATATCCTTGGGGAATGTCTTCCTCGAATAAATTGTTTCAGGGTATCGGCATCTTTTGGCAAGACATGAGACTTATCTCGTAGTTTTGAGTTGCGACAATATTGTCTCACCTGTTTAAATTTTGTTCTTGCAAGTGATAGTCCAGTTTGTAATGTACTGCTACGTCATACTCAATAATTATCGCAATTTCTAGGATATACCTGGATATACCTTCTAGTAAATGATTTAGGATAACACCATGACCGCCCCATATACCATATAAAATTTATAGAACATCAACGTTATCGTTATTATAGCAGAAAACCTATTTCGCTTAATATTGCTCTTGGAATCAGAAAAAGCGGACAATACGTGAGTAGAATAAATTCTACTACTTGCTGCGATGTGGTAGATGGTTGAAAACGCGTTAGTCATATTACGAACGAAACTTTTCATAAGGTTCGCCTAAAGTGTTGAGTCTAACACCACTACTCCCCCTGGGACATGCGGAAATGGTTGGTGGCAGGAACAGCCAGAGTTTCTAAATACCATGAAGACTCCTTCCAGCACCACTTAATTACATCAATATTCCGGAAAGATGGTGCGGAATAATTAAAAAATTTCAGTTTCCGAAGATATTATCCAGAATAGCAGAAATAGTGCACTGTTTGATAAAGCACGGTAATAATGACTCGACACTAAAATAAAATTTTTCACCCGATGCAGTGAATTTTATGACTGAACATAAAGTACTTTAATTGATAATCACTCGGTGTGGAAAACTGTATTTGAACTCTGGGAGAACCATTCTATAGACACACGTTCATAAAATTCAATTCCAAGATTTCTTTGCCGAAATATCTACCTATAAATTTAAATTCACTAATCGTCGCTATCCCTCTAAGGGCAAACTAACACTTAGCACGAACCAATTAATCCGAATAATTATTTTATCATAATCACGTTAAAACTTTTAGCACTTTAAAATTATAAAAAAAATATTTATGTAAAATATCCACACGTATTGCGTCGTATTGCAGTAAGCTGCGATTCACAAGACCCAATGAAGGGAAAGAAAAGAATGAGCACCTTAGAACTGCAGTATTTATCTTATTAGTAAACTAATATATGGACATACAAAACATGGTATTAAAATATTAAATACCTTTCACACACGATAACATTTTATTCCCAATAAAACATTTAAAATTTGAAGAAAGACAGTGGTTCTCAAAATCAACAGTGGGCTTAGTATGCCACGCTGTCAAATATGTAACTATTATCCCTGGCAAATACTGCCAGATAGTGTAATTGTCAAATTTTTGTTTGTCATATTATTTTTTTTTCTCTGTGCCAGGTCTATTTGGAAAGAGAAAATTTGACTACATTTTTCGTAAAATTTTTTTAGTCAAGTGTTTGAAACCATGGCATACCAGCATACTAGCTTAAAAAAGGAACCTAGCAAATTTTCTTCTCCAAAACCAACAAAATTAACGAGTCTAAGTAATTAAACCATTTTTTACTTTATTATTTTAATAATAAAGTATTGTTATCGATTTTTAAAAAAAAAAATTTGCTACCCTGAAAAATTTTTTTTATACGTTTCTTAACTAATAAGCACCAAAAAAGGAAAAAAAATTTTCAGTCCGTCTGAGCGCCGTACGCCGTCCGCCGTACGCAAAACGTTTGAAAGCGTATAACTCTCAAACTCTTTGACCTATTAAGTTGAATTTTTTTTTGTTGGTAGACTGTGCAGACCTCTTCAAGTGGCCACCTCTTGAGTGGTGGGGGTGTGAGGGGGGAGGTGGGGGAAGCGTTTTAGACGAAAAATTTTGGTTTCTAGATCTCAGTAACCATTTAGGCTAGGAGGCTGAAACTTGGAATTTATATAGAGCATCGATAGCGGACCCATTTGCAAAAAAAATTATGCTATAGGTAAAGGGGTGTGGGAGTGGGGGGAATAATAATGCGTCCGAAACGCTCGAAAGCCGAGATTGAGATATTCGAAAATCCATATCTCCTAATCGGTTAATGTTACGAAATTAAAACTTAATGGACATCTGTGGGTATACTAGAAGAATAGATCGGAAACAAATTTTTGAGAGGGGTCAGTGGCGTATGGTGGTGGGGAGTGAAAAACTTTAGATTACGATATCTCACGAACCAATTGCACTAGAAAAACAAAATTCGGTTCCTGTATTAAGATTGACAAATAAAGCTTGCTGAAAGTAAAATTTTTTAAGGGAGCGGTTAAGTATGGAAGTGGAGGGATAAGAGTTTTTCTAAAAAATCACGTCTCATATCTCAAGAACAATGTACGATAGATGCTTAGAATTTTTACCAGAAGTAGGCCCAATAGACCACTAGCAGGAAAGGGTGTAGAGGGTGAGGCTGGGGGAGGGTGAAAAGGAAAAAGTTCCGATTCTTATATCTCGAGAGCCTAAAATGACATCAAGCTGAAACTTGGTTTTTAGATAGAACTATAGCAGTAGCATGTTGAAAAATATAATTTTTTATAGGGATGGTATGGTACGGGGGTGGGGGGTGTTTTTCCTAACTATAGAACGGCTTGTGCTAGAAAGTTGAAACTCGGTATGTATATGTAAGTCAACTAGACAAGTAATTTTGATTAAAAAAAACATCAAATATCCATTGGTGTACAGAAGGGGGGCAAAAAAAATTATTAGTGAAAATGGAATGCACATATTTTCACGATTTTCGTCATATCTATTAGGTCTTTTCAAATATTGGATAATTTTTTTACTCCACGTATTCTTCATATAAATACCTAGAAAGTCTTTTCAGGATTTTTTGAAATTCGACCCCCACGATGGTGTAAAGGGGTTGTATACATTTTCACGAATTCAGCCGTATCCCTCCGGTATGATTAGATATCGAAAACTTCTACGGACTTTTTTAATAATCACCTAAAACTTGTTTTCAAATTTTTTCCCTTTTTCAACCCCTAAGAGTTTATTAACGGGTTGAACACGTTTTCACGAACTCCGTCATATCTCTTAGGAGTGATAAGACATCGGATTGGTTTTCACTTCCACGGGCATTCTTTATATACATCTAAAAACTCATTTCAGGATTTTTGGATATTCAACCCCAAAGAGTGTGCAAAGGGGTTGCATATGTTTTCACAAATTCCTATATATTTCTTAGTTCTGATGTGATATCGAATTCAGTTTGACTTCCTAAGGCTTCCTGTATAATCGTCAAAAGTTGTTGAATCGCCTACAAATGCATTTCCGATTTCATGAAATAGTCCAAAACCAAATCACGAAAAATCTCCTAATCACGTAGCAACTGATATTATACTACGACTTAGACCTCGTCCCGGAGTATGACCCAATTATGTAATTCATATGTTATATGTGGCAGCGGCGTAGGTATTCTAGCGCGACCCACTTCTAGCCGCTTTCAGTCACATAGTAACATACACCGCGTCTCAGAATTGAACGCATTCCGAACTTCTACCGAAAAAATAATAAAGTTGCGCCCAGACTGTTGGTAGATTTTTTACTCTTTCATCACCTTGCGAATTTCAAAGACGATTTATATATGTAAGACTCTGTTTATATTTATTCAAAAATTTTATTTTATCCCTACACCGCCCTATCCCCGTATCCCTACCTACGCGTACTGCGGACGGTCCGTACGGCGGACAGACAAACTTTTTTTGTATTCTGGTGTCTACCAGTCTTGAAACGTGGAAATCTAAAATTTGAGGGTAGACATATTTTTTTTTTTTAAATTTCAGGTCCATCCATCACATTTGTTTATTATTTGGACAGTCTGTCAATACCCTGGCCGAAAATTTTGTTATTTTTCATTATATAGTCCGCGAAGCAATTTAAGTGGAGGTGCTATAGAAAACTTACGACACTATCACCCTTAGCACATAAATTCACATCACGAATTTCGACACATCCTCGAGAAAACGCATACAATCCCTTTACTCTTACTGGGGTTGAAAGTCTAAAATCCTAAAATTCGTTTTTAACCGATTTCATAAAAAGCGCATAGAAGTAAACACCGATTTGTTTCCTCATCAGACCTAAGAAATTTAACGAAATTGGTAAAAATGTATTCACTGTGGGTTAAATTTTGAAAAATCCTGATAATGGTTTTTAGGCGTTTACATAAAAAGCGTGGCCAAGATAAAATTAAGTTTAAATCTCTTCAGACCTGAAAGATATTGCAAGATTTGTACAAGTCCTGCACGCAAACGGCTGGGTTGAATTTGGAAAATGGGTTCTTAGACGATTATATAAAAAGTCCGTGCGATTAAAAACAAATTTGATATCTCATAAGACCGAAGTGATAAGAAACGTTTATATCTTGTCTTGGATTAAATACCCAAAAAACCTGAAAATGGTTTAAGGGTGAGGTAAAAACAAATTTGATATCTAGGGCACAGTTCTGTAATATTCAGTGAGAAATGAATCAGCTATGAGTAAAATTATCACACGTACTTCTCACCTTGGAAATTAAAACCGTTTCTGTAATGGCACATAAGAACGATTATGATAGTTCTCATCGTTCCAATCAACTAGGGGAAATATCCAATGGAATTTAAATATCAGCTTGCATTGAATTTTAATTTAAATGTCAGTCCTTTTTAAAAACAAGAAAAATACCTAAATAAATTTTACTTAGATTATGATACATACAACATATATTAAGAATTTATGTTTAGTTTTTGTGTTTACATACGGCCCTTTTAAATACTAAATATATAGTACCAACCCATCTGAAAAGAGAAAAGTTTTGTTTTTCGTACCTTTTTGACGCCTTGAACAAGAATTTCAAAATTTTGAATCTGAATATTTCGAGATTATAAGACTATTTTCATTATCGGACAAAATCGTCGTATTCCTTAGGGTAGCCATCGTACAAATAGTCCTTAACAGACGTCTTGAAGAATATTGGCTAAGAACTTCAGAACGCCTTCAACTACGACTTTAAAATTTTGAATACGTTGGTTTTCCAATAGTTCCAGTTAAAGGTTTGAATATAAAAAAGTTTTCATGAGTCCTGCGAGTAGCGAACTAGCCGATTTAGCGGAGCGGCTCAAAGTTACTGTGCTCTGGGTCCCGGGGCACATAGATATAGTGGGAAATGAGCGGACTGATGAACTATGGCCAGGAAGGGCTCCGCTTTCTTGCAGAACTAGTTCACGTTCTTTTAGGAGTTGTCAAGGGAGACATACTCTCCCTCTTCCTATCAGCGGCTAACTCCAGATGGAAAAGCCTAACCACCTGCGCCATATCTACGAAGATGTGGCTATCTTACAACCGAGCCAAGTCAGACGAACATCTATTCTTCTATAGACATATCCAGAATCACGGCGATTAGTACAGGTCACTGGCCAATTGGGGATCATGCAGCCAAATTGGGCATTCCGTTCAATGTACACTGCCGCAGCTGCCAGGACACTAAAGAGCAAGAGTCGCTCGTTCATTTCCTTTGCAAATGTCCGACTTTAGCCCGAGAGCGAGCTCTACGCAAACCCTTCCACGGGGACCTGAGGGAGATTTCGAGGAAGAAAATTGGAGAATTCTTACTCTTCCTAAACAGTACAGGATGGATATAACGGACCAATCTTTTCTCACATTCATCTTTTAAATTCCCCGGTCACAACAACCCCTAACATCAGGGTTTAATACGAGTTTATGGTTCCAAAACGGCCATTGGGCAAATTGAGCTCTTTCTAGAGGATAGGGCTGCCACTTAAACCAACCAACCAACCAACCTTCGGGTAGCTGCCATACAAAAATCCTGTAAACATGTCTTTACTCAATTTACGAAACCCAAGAAATTATTTAGCCACAAAATTGAAATTTTGTACAAATAACTAAAAATGATGTTTGAGTGCTTTAGTCAGCAATATTCGTATACTCTTTCGGGTAGCAGCTATAGAAGAAGTCCTTAAAACACGTGTTCAAGAATGTTGGCCGCTAACTCCAGAACGGTTTAAACTACGACTTCGAAATTCTGAATGTATGTATTTTCCAATAGTTCGAGCTAAAGATAGTATAGTTGCCATACAAATATCCTGTAAAAAAGTCTTCAATCAGCCACGAATCTGGAATTTTATTCAAATTATTTTTGAGTACTCCTTCCGGCTGCTTCCACAAACAAAATTCTTAAGACACGTGTTCAACAATACTTTGCGATAACTTTTGAATGCTTCAGGCTAGGAATTTGGTGCGAAATCGCGTGAGTCCTCCCTCCACCTCCCTCCACCTCCCTCCCTTTTCTGGTTTTAAATATGAAATTCAACACTGAAGGTATTTGTCTTTTACTTTCGAGTAGCAAGCAGATGAGAGTCCTTAATAAAGGACAAACTTCATGCACCCTCTGTACTCTACTTTATCCTCAACTATATATAAATCAAAGTTTAGTATTTCATCTAGAGTATCTCGTTATTTTCACTAGCTGCAAATTCCATGAAAATCGGGTCACTATATGTGAGAACCAACTCGCAATCACTTGCTTACAGAAACATTGTTCTCACGTGTTTCCACGATTATTCCAGTGTATGACGTCACTTACGGTGCTTTCTCATTAGGTGAGAATATAGAGACAAAACTGTATGGGTTCGTTCTCACTATGACGTTTTGGTGAGAAATTTCTCATTTCATGTGCTACAGAACTGACCCACTGATCAGACCTATGAGATATGATGGAATTCGTGAAAATGTATACAACTCTTTTGCCCTAAGAAATATGGCGGAATTCGTGTAAATGTATAAAACTCGTTTACATCCTCGTTTTGGTTGTTTCAGTTTCCAGTCATTTATCAGAAGAAAGCATAGAAGTAAAATTAATTCAATATCCAAAATGGCCCAAGAAATCTGACAAAATTCGTGAAAATATTGACAGCATTTTCATTGTCCGTTTTTTTGCGCCACCTCCGTACGCCAACGAATGTATGATATTTTTTATAAAACGAATTATTTTTCTAGAACTTGTACATTCTACTAAGTTTCTAGAATAAGCCGTGACAGAGCTGGGAAAACACTTCTATCCCCGTACTAACCCAATTAAAAATCATATTTGTAGAAGAACTTTACTTAAATTCCGAGTTTCAGTTTTCTATCATTAGCGTTTCTCCAGGCATAAAAATCGAGGTATTATTTCTTTACACCCTCAGCCCAAAACTTTTTATCCAAAACGCTCCCCTCGAACTCTTCCTTCATACCACTACTTTACAAAATATTTCCACCTAAAGAATTCTTCACAATGTTCCCACCAAAACTTTTTTAATTTAATAGCTCAAAGAGTTTGGGAGATACGGACCTTCAAATGCGTTTGCGTACGGTGGACAGACTGACTAAAGATTTCGAGTAGTAAATTTAAAAAAAGTCAGTCACAAAACTGTATTATTGAAATAATAAAGCAAAATGTATACCACATTCACACCTCTCCTTGAAGCGATAAATGAATCCTTTCATACTCTTAGTGTATTCCTCATATGCAATATCCGGGAGAATATTAGGGAGAGGGTGAAACTTACAGATCCACTTGCTTATCATCCCCTAGACATTATTAGAGTTACGTGCGCTGCAAAGCATATCCTAATAAAAAAACTGAGAATGCTTCTTGTTACCATTTCCAACGAAGGCTAAAACACCACTGAACCAGGTAACCACAGGTGTATTTAATCAAGCGAGTTTGTTAGGTGATATCATCATAGAACTGCTTTAAATTTCGGTGTATCTAATGAATAAAACATGACACGTCCTTGCCGACGAATTTTAAGCTCCACAACTCAAAGGATAGTCGATTCAGCAGGATCGTGCTTTGAACCACGTATGTTAAGTAAAAGTACGCGGTTACATATCTGAAGAACGAACAACGTCCTACAGAAGGCAATCGACACGAACTTGCCTATTTCCGGAATCGTCCGGGAAGTGCCATATATTGTACCTGGGCTACCTGTCTACCTCTACGAAAATACCAAGTACAGACAGCAGTCCTCATAAAAGATGTTGTAAATCAATTGGATAAACTGAAATTGATTGCAAACAGAATCAGATTCGGGCGTGATTATTGAAACACCTCAGTTCCATATTCCGCATAGACAAGTGCAGGATTCTCCCAAGGGATTTCTGGAGTTTACTGGCTTCTGAGCCCATAGATTTTACGTTTTGAACGTGATTCGATTGAACTTAAGGCGTGAAGGGAAGCATTTGCGATTGATTCTTAGGTCGGCAAAGTTGCAGGTTTATAAAATCAAATCATGACTGAATGTATCCTGCTCTATGGGTGATCCTTAAATAGACATACCAAAAGTAGCGGAGTGAACTAAGCAAAATGCATTAACATCTTCGACTCGCAGCCTGTTGAAATGTTATACAGATGCGACTCGCAACAAATCCTACTTACTAAGTACTACAACGACATTGACAGTTTGAAGTTGACACATGAAGCGACGTTCTATCCACTCCTACGAGTATATTGTGGAATTTTTTGTTACTGACGTGAAACTTGGTTTATATATTTTAGACCACCAGTTTGGTAATTCCACTGTACATCTTTTGACGGCATGTGCTTTCCTACCTCATAATAAACTTTATTTCAAAATATTTAAAAAAACACTTTTTGTTTTCAGTCGAACTGATATATTCAAAATATTGCTGAAAAATAACCCAGAACTATAAATGCTCAAAGGAGTATCTTAACACAATCCTTTTTTTCTATCATCTTCGGGGTAAAAATACAAGCAATATATAAATTCATGTTTTGGAATAGTTCATTATAGAATATTCTTTTAACGCTTATTTATACGGATCTTAGAATATCTTGAATTATTTAACGGTAGAAATCAAGTCATTGGCGTCTGCCACCAAATCTTCGGTCCCTTGGTCCTGATCTAGGTCCCCATGGTTCAGATCTAGGTCCCCGTGGTCCAGATCTAGGTCCCCATGGTCCACGTCTTGGGCCGAATGGTCCACGTCTTGGGCCGAATGGTCCACGCTTTGGTCCATATGGTCCACGTCCCCAACCTGGATTTCTGGTCGGCCACCTTTTACCACCACCGCATGTTCTTTTTGATGTTGAAGTTCCGGTTGAAGTTCTGGTTGAAGTTCCGGTTGAAGTTCCGGTTGAAGTCGTTGTTACTGACACACCTGGACTAGTATTGCATTGAGTAGGAGTAGTAGCTGGGAGAGGAGTTGTTTCAGATACATCTGTGATTCCTGAAGAGCTTACAGTTACTTCTGTAACTGTTGGTGTTGGAGACTGATCTGTACTTCCTAGTGTTGTAGGTACATCTGTGCTTCCTGGTGTTGTAGGTCCATCTGTGCTCCCTGGTGTTGTAGGTACATCTGTGCTTCCTGGTGTTGTAGGTGCTTCTGTGATTACTGTTGGTACTTCTGTGTTATCCGTAACATCAACAATTCCTGTTGAAGATTGGCCAGGGTCAATTGTACTAGATAAAGTAGGCGTTGTGTCGGCTGCACTAATAGATCTACTATCCAGAGTTGTTGGTGTTGTCGCTGCCGCTGTTGTACCGGTAACTCCACCAGTTCTCGCTGTTGTTTTACAACTACCGGTTGTCCATCGTACAGGTGGCCATCGTGGTCTACGTGGGCCAAACACACCACGTGGTTGGCCAAAATACTTGTTTGCAAATGGTCCACGATGACCACGAAGTCCACGAGGTCCACTGAGTCCACGACCCCGGTTTCTTCTAGCCTCCAAGGATGTTAGGCAGGAAGCAAGAAGTATGAACCCAAGTAAAACAAAACACAACTTCATAATTTCTAAAAAACAAATTAAAAATAAGGTGTAAATTACGAATTACTTTTTCTAAATTTACTACTTTATTTAAAAATAAATACCTCAGTAACTAATTGAATGCAGTCTTCAAGTTCTAACTGAAAAACAGGATATGACTACAACTTCCGAAATTCTGATCTTTATATACCACCAAAATTGTTTGCAATAGTGTTTTTTTCAAAATTATTCATACATTTGTGTAAACACTCTTAGCAATTGTGCAACTGCACAAACTTCAATTTTCTAATTTTCTATAAAAAAATTTCCGGTATTTAGGAAAAATTTTAGCATTTGGCCATATTTTGCAAAAAATACAAACAGACACGATTGGGATCTATTAAATATAAATGAATTCTAGGAAAAGTAACATGTGTAACTTTTACGTTTTTTAGTTTAATTATGCAATAAAGTGTAGTGGAAAAATAATATACCTACTCGGAGATAATTTCATTTATAATACCATTTTTTTCTATTATCCATTTGTGGTCTTACTCTTCGCTCCCAGTCTTCTTTCGTATCTTCGGATGAAGGGAAAAAGTAGAAAAATAAGTTTATCAGATTTCTATTAAGTTTAGTGCACCATACTGCGTACTAATCAGATTGACAGCATTGCTTCCTAGTTCCTACTCTTCAGCCGTCCGTCATCTTTCCGAACGCACGATAACTCAAGAACGCCTAAGCCTAGTATTAAAATTTGGAATCCGCATGTTTGGTCAAATTTTTAAATGAATTCCTTCTACTCCTTCGGGTAGCTGCCATAGAAAAGTTCTTAAAACACGAATATTGACCGATAACTTTTCTACACGTAAATGTCCCAAAAGCAAAAATATGATGAGTCCTACGAATAGCTGCCATACAAAGATTTTTGAAAAATATGTGCATTCATCTTTAGAAACCCACTAAAACCTGAAGAAAGCCATTGATCGAAATCACCTGGAATTTCCTTGCCGATTGTTCGTCTTCATGGAGCTTCTTGGACGATCGACACTATGTCTTCTTTTCGGATTCCAATCCAGGTGCTGCTTGGAGATGTTTGACTTTGGCTTCCTCAAAGCTTCATAGCAGTCATCTTACAAAAATAGTCGTTGGAGTTAGCATCTGACCAGAAAATATTTGAGAGAATACCGAAGGCCTAGCGCGCTTAAAGCGAGACTTCAAAACTTCTTCAGGAACACCATCCATACAGAATGGAATGGAATACTTCCAAGGAAGCAACATTCTAGCACTTCTTCCACATTTTTACCATTTAGAGATGTCGGTGTGCTACTACCCGGGCTGATGTCAATGTATGATGGTAAGTTTTGTGAATGTTTATTTTCAGTTCGGCCTCCTTGAATCCACACAGGTTCCAAAAAGCGGAAGTTTCAAGTCCGAAGTACTTTATGTGAGTTTTCGGCATAGTGGAGATGGATATTAAGGAGTCCTTCGAAAACTTCCTAGTGCGGCTTTTATGGTGCCGTTAATTACCATCTTAATTCTCCTCCAGGAACTTTGGGCCAAGCAGCACTAACAGGATGGATAGACTTCGGTATTGTTCTTAAAGTAGGGATGACCTTAATTAAGCATTCGAGTATTTCCTTGCAGAACCCTAGCAACCATGAGTCCCACATCTCTATCGGCCAAGTCATCTGTCATACTTCTGGTAAACTACAATTATCGGATGATGCGAAATTGGTGGAATAGCTCTTATGAAGTCTATGACCCCTGCAAACATGCTGAACTTCTTTAAGAAATGTAGCGTTTTCCTTTTGATAGGAGCGATCTACTGATTTGCCGGTGATCCACTAGTCAAACTGCAGCCCACAGTTTAGAAGGCTTCAAAAATTTCAATTTTCGTGCTCAATCCAATTTTAGTTTATTATTTTTTAATAATACAGTATTGTGATCGATTTTAAGAAAAAAATGTGCTACCTTGAAAATTTTTTTTTTACGTTTCATGACTCGTAGACACGAAAAAAGCAAAAAAAAACTTTCAGTCCGTCTGTCCGCCGTACGCAAAATCGTTTAACGGCTCGTAGCTTCCAAACGGTTTGAGATATTAAATTGAAATTTTTTTTATGAATAGACTGGATACTGGTTGAGGTACAAGTTGAAGTGATCAAATTCTGAGGGGTAGGGGTGTGAGGGGAAATGAGGGGGGTGCGTTTTAGACGGAAAATTTTGGTTTCTAGATCTCAGCAACCGCTTATGCTAGGAGACTGAAACTTGGAATTTATATAAAGCTTCGATAGTGGACTCATCTGCATAAAAATTGTCTATATCGGTGAAGGGTTGTGAGAGTGGGGGAAAAAAAATGCGTCCGAAACGCAAAAAAGCCGAGATCGGCACATTCTAAAATCCATATCTCCTAATTGGTTAATGTCACGAAATTAAAACTTAATGAACATCTGTGGGTATACTAGTAGAAATAGATCAAATTTTTGAGTGAGGGCAGTGGCGTACGAGGGGGGGGGGGTGAAAAAATTTAGATAACGATATCTCACGAACCAATTGCACTAGATAAATAAAATTTGGTTTGCGTATAAAGGTTGACAAATGAAGTTTGCTGAGAGTACAATTTTTTAAGGGGGCGGTGTAGCATGAAAGTGGAGGGGATACGAATTTTTCTAAAAAATCACATCGCATATCTCAAGAACAGTGTAAGGTAGATGCTTAAAATTTTTGCCAGAAGTAGGCCCAATAGACCCCTAGCAGGAAAATTTTGGAGGTGTGGGTGTAAAGAGTGATGGTGGGGGATGGTGGAAAGGAAAAAGTTCTCTTAAATCTTCCTAAATATTGAATTCATTTTTATTGTAAGGATTCTACATACAAATACCTAGAAAGTATTTTCAGGATTTTTTCAAATTTGACACTTTAAGGGGTGTAAAGGGGTTGCATACTTTTTCATGAATTCTGCGATATCCCACAGTTCTGATCAGATATCAAATATCTTTTCACTTTCAAGGGCTTGCGTAATAATGGCCTAAAACTTGTTTTTAAGTTTTTTCCTTTTTCAGGGTTGAACACGTTCTCACGAATTCCGTCATATCTTTTAGAAGTGATAAGAAATTGAATTGGATTTTACTTTCTCGTGTTGTCTTCATATTTATTTATTAACTCCTTTCAGAATTTTTGGATATTCAACCCCCAAGTGGATGTAAGCATATCTGATGATATATCAAATACATTTTTACTTCCCAAGGTTTCCTTTATAAGTCAATGTTTTCACTTCCATATACTTTTTATATAATCGTCTACAAGCCCATTTCTCAATTTTTGGATATTCAACCCCCAAGGGTTTATATGTTTTCACCATTTTTGCCATCCTTTACTTCTGATGAGATATAAAATTGGTTATTACGGCATTTGATGTAATGACCAAAAAAAACAATTTGAGGATTTTTCGAATTTCAAAAACCAAGGGGGTGTGAAAATTCCTCGTGTCTCATGAGATATCAAGTTGCTTCTTATGAAATCGTCTAAAAACCTGTTTCACAATTTTTTCGAAATTCAAACCCCAAGTGAAAGTAATGGCTTTGTATACGTTTTAACAATTCGTCATATCTCTTAATTCTGATCAGGCAGCAAATTCGTTTTTACTTCTATGGGCTTTTAGTGTACATAATATACCGAAATTCAAATAGTCTACCATACACGGGCTTTTCCAATGTTTAATCGGCTTTTTAATAACAAAACTAACTTTCCAAGAAACCTCATAATTTCAAAACAAAATATAGAATATACTCCGACTTTGACTGCTCCCGAACTTTGACCCGAAAATAATAAAGTTTCGCCCAGACCATTGGCACATTTTTTTTCTGTCATCTTCGGGGTAAAAATGCAAGAAATATATAAATTCATGTTTTAGAATAGTTTATTATAGAATATTCTTTTAACGCTTATTTATACGTATCTTAGAAAATCTTGAATTATTTAACGGTAGAAATCAAGTCAGTGATAATCAAAGCGTCTGCCACCAAATCTTCGGTCCCTTGGTCCTGATCTAGGTCCCCATGGTTCAGATCTAGGTCCCCATGGTCCAGATCTAGGTCCCCATGGTCCAGATCTAGGTCCCCATGGTCCAGATCTAGGTCCCCATGGTCCAGATCTAGGTCCCCATGGTCCACGTCTTGGGCCGAATGGTCCACGTCTAGGGCCGAATGGTCCACGCTTTGGTCCATATGGTCCACGTCCCCAACCTGGATTTCTGGTCGGCCACCTTTTACCACCACCGCATGTTCTTTTTGATGTTGAAGTTCCGGTTGAAGTTCTGGTTGAAGTCGTTGTTACAGACACACCCGGACTAGTATTGCATTGAGTAGGAGTAGTAGCTGGGAGAGGAGTTGTTTCAGATACATCTGTGATTCCTGAAGAGCTTACAGTTACTTCTGTAACTGTTGGTGTTGGAGACTGATCTGTACTTCCTGGTGTTGTAGGTACATCTGTGCTTCCTGGTGTTGTAGGTCCATCTGTGCTTCCTGGTGTTGTAGGTATATCTGTGCTTCCTGGTGTTGTAGGTGCTTCTGTGATTACTGTTGGTACTTGTGTGTTATCCGTAACATCAACAATTCCTGTTGAAGATTGGCCAAGGTCGATTGTACTAGATACAGTAGGCGTTGTGTCGGCTGCACTAATAGATCTACTATCCAGAGTTGTTGGTGTTGTCGCTGCCGCTGTTGTACCGGTAATTCCACCAGTTCTCGAGGTTGTTTTACAACTACCGGTTGTCCATCGTACAGGCCATCGTGGTCCACGTGGGCCAAACATACCACGTGGTGGGCCGAAATACCTGCGTACTAATGGTCCACGATGTCCATGATATCCACGCAGTCCACGACGCCGGTGTCTTCTAGCCTCTGATGATGTTAGGCAGGAAGCAAGGAGTATGAACCCAAGTAAAACAAAACACAACTTCATAATTTCTAAAAAAAAAATTAAAAATAAGATAGAAATTTCGAATTTCTTTTTCTAGATTTATTACTTTGTTTAAAAATAAATACCTCAATAACTAATTTAATGCAGTCTTCAAGTTCTAACTGAAAAACAGGATATGGCTACAACTTCCGAAATTCTGATCTTTATATACCACCAAAATTGTTTGCAATAGTGTTTTTTTCGAGATTATTCGTACATTTGTGTAAACACTCTTAGCAATTGTGCAACTGCACAAACTTCAATTTTCTAATTTTCTATAAAAAATTTTCCGGTAGTTTGGAAAAATTTTAGCATTTGGCCATATTTTGCAAAAAATACAAACAGACACGATTGGGATCTGTTAAATATAAATGAATTCTAGGAAAAGTAACATGTGTAACTTTTAGGTTTTTTAGTTTAATTATGCAATAAAGTGTAGTGAAAAAATAATACACTCGGAGATAATTTCATTTATAATAACATTTTTTTCTATTATCCTTTTGTGATCTTACTATTCGCCCCCAGTCTTCTTTCTTATCTTCGGATGAAGGGAAAAGGTAAAAAAAGAGGTTCATCAGATTTCTATTAAATTTGGTGCTCCATACTGCGTACTAATCAGATTGACAGCATTGCTTCCTAGTTCCTACTCTTCAGCAGTGGCGTGGCGTCCATGGAATCAAGGGAGCATTGCTTTCCTTACATTTTGCTGAAAAATATTATACCTAAAATGCGTTTACTAAATCGCGCAGAAAAATCGCGAAAAAAATTCATGTTTCAAACATTTTCCTTGACACAGTCTAAATAAAAGTTGACAAGAAACTACACGCGAATATCGCACACAGCCGATTTGGCAACGCCACGATAAAGGCAAGCGAAAAGAATCCAAGAAGAAGACATATGGAAGCAATTTGAAAGTTGCATCTATGAGCGTTCATTTCATTCCGTAGTAAGCCCACTGAGACATCATGAAAAAAATTTTCGTACACGGCACGGTGGAAGCAGTACGCTATTTGCTTCCACACATTCCTGGTTGCAGCGGTGAAGCTTTCAGCAAGCAGAGATCTGATAAGAAAAAAGTGCTACCAGACTAAGATAAGAATTGAATTCTGATCGAAGTTAGGAATTGAATTGTGGGTAAATATTAATAGTTGAATTATATTTAATTTGGTTTTACGCTAGGAGGCTGGAATTTGGAACTTATGTAGAACTATGATAGTGAATTTATTTGCAAAAAAATTGTCGATAAGGGTTGAGGAGTGTGGTAGTGGAGGGGAAACCAATGTGCTCGAAGTGCTTGAAAGCTGGGGTTGAAACATTCTAAAATACGTATCTTCTGAACGGTTGATGTCAGAAGATTGAAACTTCGTAGTTGTCTTAAGGGATAATAGGAGATTAATCAAAAGCTAAAATTTTTGAATCAGTTGGTGGTGTGTAGCGGTTGGTGTAAACAACTTTGGATTAGAATATCTTCCGAACCAATTATAACAGGAAGGTAAAATTTGGTTTGTGTATATAAGATTACAAGTGGAGCCCATTACAATTTTTAAGGTGGGAGGAGGAGCATAAAAGTGGGGCGATAGCCATTTTTAATAAAATTTCATTTGTATATCTTAAGAACCGTACCATATATGATCTTAGAAATTTTACAGAAGTTAGGCCCAGTGGACTTCTAACTGGGCAAAAATGTTGGACGTACTGGTGGGAGGGGGTGGAAAGAAAATAATATCGATTTTTATTTTTCAAAAACCACAAACCATAGAAAGCTAAAAATTTACTACATAGAGCCATTAAAGAGGTATCCTAGAAATAACTTTTTAATATTCGTAGCAAGGCAGGGGATGGGTGGTGGTTTTTTAAATCTCAAAAACGGCTTATGAAGAAGAAAGTTGGAACTTAGTACGTATATGTACGTATGCTACTCAAGAAATTAAAGGAATTGTTTATTAATTCTATTCTCAATTCCATTCTTGAACACAAGCTTCGTGCACTTGGTATTCCTTCAATTTTTATCTATTGGGTTGAATGGGTATTTAAAGTATCGTACCCAAAAGGTTTTTCGTGGACCCTATCCATGCCTATTCCCAATACTTCCGGCGTGCCGCAGAGTAGCCACCTCAGACCACTAAACGACTTGAGTTCAGTTATTTCAAACTACAAGGATCTTCTTCACAGCGATTCACACACAAATATGTTCAGTGGTTTCAGATGTGATTTCATAGAATCGACTTGTATCTAACGATACTTTGCCGATGATTTTAAGGTAATAATTGAGAAAATGATGTCCTGAGACATATCCCATTGTAACCCTTGCGTTGTACCTATTAAGGAAAATTCAGAAATTGAGTGCCAATGGTGTTGCATCTGAAGATCAACCCACTTTAGAATACGATCCTTGATAAAGCCTTTACATACTTCACACAATGGTTCCAGGCCAAATATTGGTGGGTTGGCTTCCCGTTTAGCCAGCTAGTCGGTCAATTCATTTCCCGGTATACCTTCATGTCGTGTCACCCACATTAGGGACAGGCTGTTATGATGTGCCAGCTCTTTTAGAAGAGAATGACAGTCCCATCCCAGACACGCCTAGTACTGAAACAATATGATTTCAGCGCTGGCACTTCCACTTGGCTGTCAAATAGGATGAAAACTATGGCGCCCAAGGTACAATCTGGCTGGTACTGCCGACCGTCGTGGTTAGCAGTAACTGCCAACCTCAACTGCTCAACGCGGCTGCTTTGCACTCACAACCTTCAACTGCCAAGCAGTCGCAAACAGACATGACAGCTTGTTTTTGCCTGAAGCAGTAGTCTACTGCCGGCAGTTACTGCTGACCGCGACGGTCAGCAGTACCAGCCAAATTGTACCTTTAGGTATCAAAAACCCTGAAATTATTTTTAAGGGATTATATAAGAAGCTCGTGAAGTTGAAACTCAATTCGGAATCTCATCAGATCTAAGAAATATGTTGGAATTCGTGAATACGTATGCACCCCCTTTTCCCCTAGAGATTGAATATCAAAAAATCCTGAAATTTCTGTATATACCTACTTTAACCTATGGAGCTTCTGGAAGTAAGATTAATTCGATATCTAAAATAAGATGTAGTTTGTAAAAATGCATGGGCCCTCTTTTCAACGAAAATTTTATTTTATTATTTTTCAAGGGACAATAAGTGGAGCGTTTTAAACGAAACGTTTTGGCTATATATCACGAACCACACATGCTAAAAACTTGAAACTTGGAGTTTATATAGAGCTTCGATACTGGAACCATTTGTAAAATATGGCCGACATAGATGGCGAGACACGAGCGTCTGTGGTCAAATAATCTGTCTGCAGAGCTCAAAGCTGAAATCGAGACAATCTAAAATTCATAAATTTTTTAGACGGTATGCAGAGGTGAAAAGTTGTACATTAAGTTATGTTAAGGAAGTATATTGATCATATAATATTTGAAAGGGGGCGCCTGTGGAGTCCGGAAGAGGGAATAAAAAACTTCAAGTAGATCTCGTTTTATACTTACTTTCTGAAAAAGGATATTAGGACTTACACAGGAAATGAGCTCAATAGAATTCTACCAAATTTTCGGGATGTTGGTGATTAGTATGAGGGTGGGGCAGGGTGAGGGAGAGTGTAAAATAAAACATTACAATTCTTATGTCTCGAATATCGCTGAATGAAAGGCTGACTTTTTGGCAGTGGATATTTAGGAGCAAGCCATATATTTTCATGGGGGTATCAAGGTTCAAGCGAAGTTTTTTTTACCTTTGGAAAGGCTTATGTTAAAAAGTTCAAATTTGTTACGCACTTGTAGACATAATAGAGTAGTAATTTTGATAAAAAGTTTTACATTTGCAGGCAAGAAAAGGGTCGCTGAAAATTGGGTGCATATATTTTCACGAATTTCATCATATCTCTCGTCATATCTCTTTTCTTCTGCGATTTTACTTCTTTTTCAGGAGATATACGTTTTCACGAATTTCGCTATATCCCTTAGATCTGATGAGATCTGAAATTGGTTTTTACTTCACGAAATTGGTTTTTACTTCACGACATTCAACCCCTACAGTGGTGAAAAGGTATTTACTCTGCCACATTAACTTGGTTCGAGGAGAAATCGGTTTCGGTTTCATATTTGCTTGCTCTTGATGTACCCCCTGACGAGGTAAAAAGGGTTTGAATATTTTTTCATTAATTTCGCCATATCTCTTAGGATTGATAAACAATGAACCACTTTTACGGTCACGCTATTTAAAAGGTTAAAAATCGCTTGTCGCGTATACAGGACCTTAAGTACGGAAAGGACACAAATTGAGTAGTTTTCCATTTCTTTAAGCTTCTAATACGAGTATAGTTAAGCTCCAGGACGGTAGCCATTTCGATAGTTACAAAAAAGGAACATATACAATTCCGGAGCCCAAAATGAAACAAGGAAATATTTTCAAACACTTCCAAACTTTGAAAAGAATTTATTGTGGATTCTTAAAGGTTTTCGATTTTATATTTTAGGACTTTTGCAGTTTCGAAGACGTCATTCAAAGCAGTTCTAAGGGGTCCAAATGATATTCGTATATCACGTCTACCATCAAATGAAGATGGGTATTTCCTGCCAGATGAAAACTGTGTTCGGCTTGGTCTTTCATATACTGGGCGTGCTCGTCCACGACTGACTGACCCTCTTTCAGTTGCAGTTCTAGTCCGAGGTGGACTTTGTCCCATAACATAGGTAGCAAGGAGCATAACTCCGAATAGAACAAAGATCAACTTCATGATTTCTAAAAAGAAAAAAGTAAATTATTGGTAATTTTGCTTATTTATTTAAAAAAAAAACAATTAATTAACAACAACCTCAGTAACTAATTGAATTCGTTGTTCAAGTTCTAACTAGCAATCCGAATCTGGCAATGACTCCAGAAAGTTCTGATCTTTTATACCAAAATTTTGTTTCGAAAAATTCTCTCCAATTGTTTTTTAAACAATTATTTATACTTTTGCGCAAACAGTTTTCCCATTTGTGCAACTAAGCAAACTAATAATTTCTATAATTTAATTGGATCATTGTTAGGAGAGAAACATAACCATTTTTTGTTATATTTATTTTTAATAAAAAACAGTTTGTGATAAAATTAACATAAAGTAAGTTAATTCTTAGAAAATAGAAGCGCGTGTTGTTTAAACGAATTTGTAACGATCGATATCTACTAAAAACGACTGAATTTTATTATACTAGAAATTAAACATGTTAATTTTTTTTTCCGAACTTGAAAGAGTTTGTAGAATATGGAAAATAACCTAGTGCTATTTCAATGTATGGATTATATTTCTCGCAAAATCCTGCTGCACAGAAGAAATACCAAATACGTAATATAATATTGTTACATGTAAACCTGGCAACCGCGCAACTCTATCGTTTCACATAATGGAAACAGTAACAACCGAATACCTAGTTGAAAAATAACCCAATCAGAAATAAGGCGAAACAGCACGGTTGTATCTCTCTTCTTATCGAATGCTTTCCAATGTACTAGAATCCAATTAGAATCAAAGTCGAAAGATCTCAAGCTCACTTGAACCTTCTACATACACCACTGAACGAAGATCAAAATCGAAAGCTCTAAAGTTTTCTAGAACAATCCACACGCATCGAACATTCAAGTACATCCTAGACTGCAACCGGCTAGTATACCATATAAGCAGGTGAAGCTTTCAGCGAAGACACAGTCATTTTTATTACGTCAACTGTGACAGCCAGCTTGTATACGCGACCATGTTGATAGAGAACGAAAGTGAAGGAGTCAATGGTATAAGCGTATAAGCGGGCGGTACTGCCATACAGTGCGAATTATTGTGCGAATAGAATTTAAAGTGCGATTGAATAAATTATCACTTATTTTTATTTTAACCGAATTGTGTTTTACTTGAAATCCCGGCGAACCCCTAGCTCGCAACAATATAATAAAATAATTAATAAAAATATAAAATTGAATTCAATTTCTTTATATGGTTATAAAATGTTGACGATATTACGAATTTTTTTTTGGGTTGGTTTTACATAAAGTTCAGTTTAAAGGCCGGTTTACATGGCGGTTGCAAGTAATTTTTACTGAGATTGTGAGGGAGAAGGAAAATCTCTAATGAGAAATTGATCAGGAGTGAAAGGAACAAAGATATATCCAGTAAAAAATATTGACGATATTTCTGTCAATGTGTGCGTGCCTACATTTTTTTGTGGTGCTTGCTTCTACTCCATTGAAAATTCGATAAGCTAGCTCCCTCACAATCTCAGTAAAAATTATTTGCAACCGACATGTAAACCGGCCTTAAGGGTTGAAGTGTGAAAACTCTCAAATCTAGATGTGGTTGTTCCGTACCCAAATTATTATAGCATTGGATAGTATCCAATGCGGCAGATAGTAAAAAAACATGCATATAGCTTTCTAGTTATTCTAAAGATTGTCAGTCGCATAGTAACCTTCTACCCAAAAAACAGTAAATTTGCACGCAGACTGTTAAAAAAAACCTTGCACTTTCTTGAGGGTTGCATATCAAAAAACTCTGAAAACACTTTTTGAATGATTGTATAAATAACTCAAGGAAGTACAAACTAAGTCGATATTTCATCGTACGTAAGAGATGTAAACTTGAACGACTCTGACTCGATTAAAATCAAAAGAAATAAGATCACTTTTTTAATTTGCTTTCAATAATCAAAAACAACTACTTGATCGCTGCTACCAATCAAAATTGCTTTACAAACACTTTAGCATAGAACTGACCCTATAAACGCTGAACACTTTCGAAAGTTGTCGCTGAGAATGTACATACTTGCTATCTGTGAATACGTGTGAGGTACTCGCATTTCTTTGTAGCTCGTACTGAAAAGCATTCGACCATGTCATCCGCCCTCATCGATATGAGAGATCCTCTACCGCGAATAATTTTAAAAAATTCAAATGAGAACGAGATGGCAATACGTTCACTCAGTGAAGAGCATGAATCAAGCGAGTGTGAACTAGACCTTACCAATCATCGATGACTTACATGTGAATTGTGTTTTGCCCGTCGACACTTCATCGCTCGTCGGGTTACATTGAAATTGAATTCTAGTTGTCGTCGACTGGTGCAATCGAATGACGACTTTCCTTTAACTAGTCGTGTGAGTTATGGGTTTCGCGATCAGGTTTGCTCAGTGAAATATTCACAGAAAATTGTAGCGCGCTGCACAGTTGACCATCAAAGTTTGGTACGGTACGTACTTGGTGGTTGGACGAATGATCATTTAGCGATACTTTAGTCTTTCTCACACGGTAAAGGCAGAACAGCTCGGCATGCGTACGACGGGGAGGGACAGTGCGACCGAATCGCTCGGAAGCTGAGATCCAGATATTCTGAAATCCATATCTCCTAAATTGTTAATGTCACAAAATTAAAACTTAGTGATTGTTTGAGTTTTAAATTACAATATCTAAAGAAACAGAAAGATTAAACTCGGATTGTATATAAAGGTAGTTCTCTTAACATAATTTTTTTTAGAGAGGCTGTGGAGTATAAAAGGGAGGGAGGGAGGGAATAAATTTTACTAAAAAGTCGCGTCTTTCGTCTCATGAATTTTTTCAGATAGAAGCTTAGAATTTATGCGTGACGTGGTCAGTATAAACTCCAAGCAGAGAAAAAAATGTTGTAGTGGGCGGTAGGGAGTTAGGAGGGTGAAAATGAAAAAAATCCAATTTTGATTTACTAAAGGTAGAGCTATAATGGCTATTAGTAATACGTTCTAAAAATAAAATTTTCAATAGGTGTAGTTTGGTACGGGGATGAGTTGTGTGTTTCCTATCTCTGGAACGGGTTACATTAGAAACTTAAAATTTAGTCGATATAGGTACTAGAAAAATAATTTAAGTAAAAAAATTCAAATGTCCATTGCTGTACGGAACTGGAGCAAAAAAAAATAAACTATCAGTGAAATTGGGATGAAAATATTTTAACGAATTTCGTCATATCTCTTAGCTCTTCTGACATGTTGAATTCATTTTTTTTCTGCGGGTTCTTCAGATAAATGCATACAAAGCGATATCAGGACTTTATAATATTCGACTCCTTAGGGGTTGAGAATATTTTCGCAAATTCAGTCATATCCCTCAGGTCCGATTTGATATTGAATAACTTTTTTCATCCAAATCCGTCAGGTCTGATTAGATATAGAATAACTTCTAGTTCCACGGTCTTGTTATATAAATGCTTAAAATCCGTTTTCAGAATGTTCTTTTTTTTTAACATCAAAACACTCTTGCGAGAATAATAATTTTTCAGGAAAACTAACTTTTTCAAGTCAAGAATGGTTTTAGATCTTTGGAGAAAAAACAATTTTTAGGGTAAATCGTAGAAAGTGAGGGTGAGACAGGGTTAAAGCAAAAAATTTTGATTTGTATAAATCAAAAAACAATAAGTATAGAAAGTGAAGAGGAATTTCGGTGAAGGAGAGAAGGGATCAACAATATATAAGCACCCCATAATTATTAAGTTCTTAATAGAGGTGACAAGGTGATTGATTTTTGTATCTCAGGAACGGCTATGCTAGAAACTTGGTATGTACTAGGAGATTTACACGAATTCAGCCGTATCCCTCAGGTTTGATTAGATATTGAATAACTTTTCACTTCCAAGGGCTTGTTTAATAATCACATAAAACTCGTTTTCAAGTTTTATCATTTTTCAACCCCTAAGAGTGTAAAAACGGGTTGAACATGTTTTCACGAATTCCATCATTTCTCTTAGGAATGATAAGGTTTTTAGGTTTTTAGGTAAGGTGGGTGGTCGCTTCGCGACCGAAATCACGAATTTCATCATTTATAATACGTCGGTTAAGATCTCGGATTGACTTTATTTTTGCTGTCTGCTTTTCAGGATGTAAGGTAGTTGTGTACGTTTTCCAAAATATCTCTTTGGTCTAATGACTTATGGATTTTGCGTTTACTTCTTTGAGCATATTCGACCCCCAGCAGGTTGGGTGGTTGTTGTGAATTTTCACGAATTCCGACAAATCTTTTAGGTGCAATGAGATAACGTAACTCACACTTATTTATATGAACTTTATATATAATCGCCTAAAAATGTGAATGGTCACTACAGGTCTACAGGTAGACCGTCTCAGAAGTTTTTATCGAACAAACCATTGGGTTTTACGGGAAACAAAACACTTGTATAGTGAACACTTATCGCACCAAAATTCAACCATGCAGTACTTTTCCAAAAATATCTAATTAAGATTATTGTTAATTTATCTCACAAAAAAATTCGGTAATGGCTTAAAAATATTTAAATAGCGCAAATTAGTGTTTGAACAGTTGTGCAATTTGCACGAATAAAAATTTTAAGACAAAATTTGAACAAATTGTTTGGTACAATACAACGATTTTGGTATAAAAGATCGGAAATTCAGGAGCAAACGCCAGATCAAGTTTTACTGTTAGAACTTGAAGATTGCGTTTAATTAGTTGCTGAGGTTATTATTAATTGATTTCTACTTAAAAAATAAAGTTATTTAAAATTGCCATATTTTTTCTTTTCAAGAAATCATGAAGTTGTTCTTTGTTCTTCTCGGAGTTATTCTCCTTACAACCTACGTGGTAGGACAGGCTGAAGAAACTGAAACACCAGTTGCGGAGCAAGTAACGACAGTTGCTGCTGATGTGACAACTGGGAGCTCAAGTGGATCTAATGGACCACGAAGAACATGCGGACGTTTGGGACAATTGGTTTTACCCGCTCTAAACGTAGTCAGTAGACGCGGTGTTATTACCGAACGTTTGGGACAATTGGCAGAACGTTTACGTTCACAACTTTTATCCCAACGTCTACCCGCTCGTAACGTAGTCAGTAGACGCGGTGTTATTACCGAACGTTTGGGACAATTGGCAGAACGTTTACGTTCACAACTTTTATCCCAACGTCTACCCGCTCGTAACGTAGTCAGTAGACGCGGTGTTATTACCGAACGTTTGGGACAATTGGCAGAACGTTTACGTTCACAACTTTTATCCCAACGTCTACCCGCTCGTAACGTAGTCAGTAGACGCGGTGTTATTACCGAACGTTTGGGACAATTGGCAGAACGTTTACGTTCACAACTTTTATCCCAACGTCTACCCGCTCGTAACGTAGTCAGTAGACGCGGTGTTATTACCGAACGTTTGGGACAATTGGCAGAACGTTTACGTTCACAACTTTTATCCCAACGTCTACCCGCTCGTAACGTAGTCAGTAGACGCGGTGTTATTACCGAACGTTTGGGACAATTGGCAGAACGTTTACGTTCACAACTTTTATCCCAACGTCTACCCGCTCGTAACGTAGTCAGTAGACGCGGTGTTATTAACGAACGTTTGGGATAATTGGCACAAGGTTTACGTTCACGGCTTTTATTTTAACTTGGATCCGCTCTAAACAGATTAATTTGAAGAACACTCGCCATCTATAAGACGCTGTTACATAAATTCACCTTCAATAACAAATATGCTCTAAAATAACAATAAATCTAAATCTGTACTTTCTAACAGAGTTTCTAATAACGTCGAAAAACATGCGAACTGCAAACCCGATTGCCTAAAATACTCCAGGTGTGACACTGAATCTCTATTACGGTCATTCCATCAATAATCGCCAAAAGTGTGACCTTACCATCGCCGATTCTTTTGAAAATTTATGCACTCGAAGAATCAGTGAAAAAAAAATACGATTTCCATTTTACTTTATTATTTCAATAATACAGTATTGTTATCGATTTTTAAAAAAAAAAAATTTGCTACAATCAAAAATTTTTTTTTACTTTTCATAACGAGTAGACACGAAAAAAGCAAAAAAAAAATTTCAGTCCGTCTGTCCGCCGTACGTCTACCGGTGTACGCAAAATTGTTTGAAGGCTCGTAGCACCCAAACCCTACGAGCTATTTAGTTGAATTTTTTTTCGTGGGTAGAGTGGTTAGGCCCCTTGGGTGACCAAATTTGGTGGGGTTGGTGGTGTGAGGGGGGAGGAGGGGGAAGTGTTTTAGACGGAAAATTTTGGTTTCCAGATCTCAGCAACCGCTTATGCTAGGAGGCAGAAATTTGGAATTTATATAGAACTTTGGTAGTGGACCCATTTGCAAAAAAATTGCCGATATAGGTGAAGGGGTTTGGGAGTGGGTGGAATAATAATGCATCCGAAACGCAAAAAAGGCGAGATCGACACATTCTAAATTCAATATCTCCTAAACGGTCAATGTCACAAAATTGAAACTTAATGCATATCTGTAAGTATACTAGGAGAATAGATCGGAAACAAATTTTTGAGTGGGCGCAGTAGCGTACGGGGGTGGGGGGTGAAAAACTTTAGATTACGATATCTCACGAACCGATTGTACTAGACAAATAAAATTTGGTTTCTGTATAAAGGTTGACAAATAAAGTTTGATGAAAGTAAAATTTTTCAAGAGGGCGGTGGAGCATGAAAGTGGAGGGGATAAGAATTTTTCTAAAAAATTACGTTTCATATCTCAAGAACAGTGTAAGGTAGATGCTTAAAATTTTTACCAGAAGTAGACCTAATAGACCCCTAGCAGAAAGCAAAATTTTGGAAGTGAGGGTGTAAAGGGTGAGGGTGGGGGTGGGTGAAAAGGAAAAAGTTCCGATTTCTATATCTCGACAACGCATAATGATAATATGATATGATCGTAATATGTCGAAAGCCTTACGTCCTCTTGGAGTTGAATACCTCAAAATACTGAAATCAACTTTCTGACGTTTATGCAGGAAGCCTTAGGAAGTAAAAATTAATTCGACATATCATTAGAACTAAGAAATATGTAGAAATTTCTGAAAACATATGCAACCCTCTTGAACCCACTTTGAGGTTGAATATCCAAAAATCCTGAAATGAGTTTTTAGATGCATATAAAGAAAACCCGAAGAAGTAAAACCCAATCCGATGTCTTATCATTCCTAAGAGATATGATGGAATTCGTGAAAACATGTTCAAGCCGTTTTTACACTCTTATACTACGTTCAGACTACGAGATTAACGCGTTTAAATCGAGTTAAATGCGCTGAAAACACTTCCCGGATGCGTTTACGAAAACACGCAGCTACTACGCATTTAACCGAAAACATATACTGCGACCCTCGCGGAAATCGAAGTAAACTTTGGAAGAAACTATTTAATGCTGCAAAAACTCAATTTTTTGCTTGTGCAACGACTGTATTAGCTAATAAATTCCCTTTTCATTACTGCTATACAAACTAATTGGTTTCAAACATTTTAGAAAGCATGAATTTGCTAATGAAACACAGCTGAATATCTACTTGTCAAAAACATCTCATCAAGCTATCATGTATCAAAATAAAACGAGTTGCCTAGTCTAAACACTACTTTTTTAACATGTTAAATTTACCTACTTAAATGCTTTTAAAATGCATAGTCTGTACAGGGTATTAGGGGTTGAAAAATGAAAAAACTTAAAAACGGGTTTTATGTGATTATTAAACAAGCCCTTGAAAGTGAAAAGTTATTCAATATCTAATCAAACCTGAGGGATACGGCTGAATTCGTGTAAATCTATACACCCCCTACACACCACCTTGGGGGTCGAATTTCAAAAAAACCTGAAAACGCTTTTTAGGTATTTATATGATGAATCCGCACAAACAAAATTAATTTAATATTTGGAAAAACCTAATAGATATGACGAAAATCGCGAAAATATATGCTTTCCATTTTCACTGATAATTTTTTTTGCGCCCCTTCCGAACGTCAATAGATATTTAAAAATTTTCTAAATTATTATTACTTTTCTAGTTGATTTACATATACATACCAAATTTCAACTTTCTAGCACAAGGCGTTCTATAGTTAAGTAAGACAACCCCCACACCCGTAGCATACTACCCATACAAAAAATTATATTTTACTACTACTATAGCTCTATCTAAATACTAAGTTTCAGTTTTATATCATTATAGCTTCTGGAGATATAAAAATCAGAAGTTTTTACTTTTCACCCTCGCCCACACTCACCCTCTACACCCTAACATCTAAAATTTGGATTTTGAATTTTCTGCTAGGAATCTATTAGGCCTACTTATGGTAAAAATTTTAAGCATCTATCTTGCACCGTTCTGGAGATATCAGACTTGATTTTTTAAAAAGATTCTTACCCCTCCGCTTCCATGCTCCACCGCTCCATAAAAAATTTTACTTTCAGCAAACTTTATTTGTCAACTTTTATACAGAAACCGAATTTTATTTCTCAATTGCAATTGGTTTGTGAGGTATCGTAATCTAGTTTTTCACCCCCACCTCCGTACGCCATTACTCCCTCTCAAAAATTTGTTTCTAATCTATTCTCCTAGTATAACTACAGTTATTTGTTAAGTTTTAATTTCGTGACGTTAACCGTTTAGGAGATATAGATTTGGGAATGTCGGCTTTCGAACGTTTCGGACGCATTATTTTTCGTCCACTCCCACACCCCTTCACCCATATCAACAATATTTTTGCAAATGGGTCCACTATCGAATCTCTACATAGAAATTCAAAGTTTCAGCCTCCTAGCATAAGTGGTTGCTGAGATCTAGAAACCAAAAAAAACGCTTCCCCCACCTGCCTCCTCACAGCCCACCCTTCAAAAGTGGTTACTTCAAGGGGCCTACCCAATCTATTCAGGAAAAAAATTTCAATTTAATAGCTCAAAGGGTTTGGGAGCTATAGGCCCTCAAACGATTTGCGTATGGCGGACGGCGGACAGACGGACTGACATTTTTTTTTGCTTTTTTGATGTCTATTAGTCATGAAACGTGTAAAAAAAAATCCAGGGTAGCAAATTTTTTTTTTAAAGTCGATAACAATACTTAATTATTAAAATAATAAAGTAAAATCAAATATTTACTGGGGTACAGAAGGGGGCAAAACAATGCACAGTGAGAATTTGGTGCATATAATTTCACGACCTTCCTCACAACTCCCAGGTTTTCTGAAATATTGAATTAATTTTTCTTCTATGGGTTTTTCGGATAAAAAGCGTTTCAGAATTTTTTTTTAAATTCGACGCCTAAGGGAGTGTAATGTAAAGGGGTTGTACACATTTTCATAAAATCATCCAAATCCGTCAGGTCTGATTAGATGTAGAATAACTTTTTAGCTCCACGGTCTTGTTATATAAATGCTTAAAATCCGTTTTCAGAATATTTTTTTTTCTTTGCAACCCCTTAGACGATTTCAAGGGTTGTGCTCGTTTTCACGAATTCCGTCTCTTAGAAGTGATAAGACAAGGTCATTTTACGATTTTTTGATATTCAGCCCCAAGGGTGTAGGAAATACCTCTTAGATCTGATCGAATTGTTTTTTTGCTCGGGTTTACCACGGAATACATTCATCGTCACCTAGTTCAGCTCTACTAATATCAGAACGGGTCGGGCTAAGCAACTCAGGATCAGTTTCTGTTAAAAGCACTGCTTCTCAATCTTTCGCACATCGGTTAACTTACCTTTAAGTACTTAATAGATATTACGACAATTTTCCTCAAAACATTCCACTCAAACTCCGTAGTATGAAAATCAAACCAATCTGGGAAGAGCCTGGATACCGTCGATAATTTCTTATACTTTAACTCGCGGGACTTATTAAAATTATTATCGAAGAGATCAAGGTGCATTTTGGTATGTCGAGTTCATAGAAAAAGAGGGTATCAATATTGCATTATCCTTACCACAACTGTTAGTAGTAGAGATTCAGTGTCACACCTGGAGTATATCAGGCAATCGGGTTTGCAGTTCGCATGATTTTCCACGTTATTATAGAAACTCTGTTAGAAATTATAGATTTATTTTTTATTTTAGAACATATTTGTTATTGCATGTGAATTTATGTAACAGCGTCTTATAAAAGAATGTTTCCACGTCGACCACTGCTGCGTCTCCCGTCTACCCCACTACTGCGTCTCCCGTCTTCCCCACGCCCGAAAGCTCTCCTGCCTATACGGCCACGTCTGCCATCTCCAAGGCCACGTCTGCCATCTCCACGGCCACGTCTGCTAACACCACGACCTCGTCCTGGTCCTCTGCCCGGTTGTCGTCCTCCACCGCCACCGCATGGTCTTCGTGGTCCATTAGATCCACTTGAGCTCCCAGTTGGCGCTGACGTTACTTGCTCCTCAATTGGTGCTTCAGTCTCTTCAGCCTGTCCTACCACATAGGTTGTAAGGAGAATAACTCCGAGAAAAACAAAGAACAACTTCATGATTTCTAGAAAAGAAAAATATATTAAATAACTTTATTGTTTAAGTAGAAATCAATTAATAATAACCTCAGCAACTAATTAAACGCAATCTTCAAGTTCTAACAGTGAAACCTGAACTGGCGTTTGCTCCTGAATTTCCGATCTTTTATACCAAAATCGTTGTATTGTACCAAACAATTTGTTCAAATTTTGTCTTAAAATTTTTATTCGTGCAAATTGCACAACTGTTCAAACACTAATTTGCGCTATTTAAATATTTTTAAGCCATTACCGAATTTTTTTGTGCGATAAATTAACAATAATCTTAATTAGATATTTTTGGAAAAGTAATGTATGGTTGAAGTTTGGTGCGATAAGTGTTCACTATACAAGTGTTTTGTTTCCCGTAAAAACCAATGGTTTGTTCGATAAAAACTTCTGAGACGCACTACCTGTAGACATGTAGTGACCATTCAAAAAGTTTTATGTGTTTTATATTTTTAGGCGATTATATATAAAATTCATATGAGTTACGGTCGAATATCGAAATATCATTAGATTAGTTTGTCGGTAAAATACCCAAAGAAGTAAACGCAAAATCGATAAGTCATTAGACTACCTAACATCCCTTAGGAGCTCAAGATTGAGGAAATCTGGAAAAGGAAACAACAGAAATAAAGTTAATCCGAGATCTCGACCGACCTAATAAATGCCGAAATTCGTGATAATTTATACACCCGCTTTTCATTAACAAATTTTTTTGCATCTCCTCCGTATACCAATGCAAATATAATTGTTTTTACTTAAATTACTTGTCTAGTACATCAACATATATGGTACATACCAAGTTTTAACTTTCTAGCATAAGCCGTTCCTGAGATACAAAAAACAATCTCCATAAGCGCCATGGTACCCCTTGGAATTTTTCCAAAATGATCTAATTTTGACAAGTTCGGGTGTCTCCTTTACAAATCCGCAAACAGAATAAAAAAATTCTTAAATTTGCTGCCAGAAGAGGCAAAAGATCCATCAAAGCTGTGTCTAATCCACAACCCTTTTTTCGTCTTTATCAAGAACCTCTTATTGCCAACTCTCAATTCAATCCACAGTTCTACAGATGACAGTATGCTTGAGTAAACAAACCAATAGTTTTAAGTCAGCTGCAATGGAAAATAAACAATCTTTGGATTACTCTTAGAATCATAATCTCTCATCTCTCCTTAATCTAACTTTGATCCTGCAATCCGGCTGGATTAATAGACTTCAACTCAATAATTCCAAAATTCAAGTTTGCCCTCCGTAGTACAAAGGTAAACTGTTCAGCCTTTTTTTCCTGTACTATAAATCATAGGCAATCGTTCACACGTCAAAAGACTGACCGGTTTAGCATTCAATGTTTTAAGTGTAACGTCCACCCTTCAACTCTTTAGTACAAACTTAATTTCCATCCCCACACCGATCTCGACAGTGTCTAACTACCGCAAGACATTAAAAAGTGACCCCATACCAGTTCTTTAAAAAAGCCGCTTCTAGCGTGGCTACAACTAATCATTAAATATCAATTTTGTGTCATAAACCGTTCAAGATATATGGATTTTTAGAATACCTCGACCCAGCCTTTTGTGCTCATTAATTTTTTTTTCCACAGCAACATCCCTCCACTCATGTTGCCCTTTTTCGAATGGCTCTACTATCGTAGCTCCATAAAAAACTAAGCTTCAACTTGCTAGCATAAGCGGTTGCTGAGATATAATAACCAAAATGTAAAGTCTACCACCACCCAAAGTGTGACCACTTAAATGCTTCAACCCAATCTACCCACTAAGAAAATTTTAACTAAGTTCTTGGAGTTAGAAAGCTACGAGCCTGACGCCCTCACGCACGCCGTATACCCCGGCAGACATTTCTCTTTAATATTTGCTTTTTCGAGGAAGCAATTTTTTCTGAAATTTCATCGATCGCAATATTATGTTTAATCTATATATGTATATGAAAGAGGATGTATGTATGTATTCATGTTCCCTATAAACTCCTAAGCCGCTCAACCGATTTTGATCAAATTTTCAGGGAACATGTAGTCCCGGGATGGTTCCTTTGAAGTTTGGTACCGATCGAATCAAAGACAATTGTTTTTTTGACATTTTTCCAATTTTTTCGCGATTTTAGCTCTAATTGTTGAGGATGAAAGATGGAGGATGGTGGATGGGGGATGGTGGATGATGGATGATAGATAGAAGATGGAGGATGGTGGATAGAGGAGATATGGGTAAAGGGGTGTGGGAGTTGGGGGAAAAATATTGCGTCCGAAACGCTCGAAAGCCGAGATCGAGACATTCTAAAATCTATATCTCCTAATTGGTTAATGTCACGAAATTAAAACTTGATGAACATCTATAGGCATACTAGGAGAATAGATCGGAAACAAATTTTTGAGTGGGGGAAGTGGCGTACGGGGGTGGGGGGTAAAAACTTTAGATTACGATATCTCACGAACCAATTACATTAGAAAAATAAAATTTGGTTTCTGTATTAAGGTTGACAAACAAAGTTTGCTGAAAGTAAAATTTTTTAAGGGAGTGGTGGAGTATGGAAGTGAAGGGGATAAGAATTTTTCTAAAATATCACGTCTCATATCTCAAGAACAGTGTAAGGTAGATGCTTAGAATTTTTAGCGGAAGTAGGCAAAATAAACCCCTATCAGGGAAAAAAATTTTAGTGGTGAGTGGGTAGAGGGTGAGGGTGGGGGAGGGTGAAAAGGAAAAAGTTTCGATTTTTATATCTCGAGAGCCTATAAAGATATAAAGCTGAAACTTGGTATTTGGATAGTAGTAGCATGTTGAAAAAATGTAATATTTTATAGGGGTGGTATGGTACGGGGGTGGGGGGTGTTTTTCCTAACTATAGAACGGCTTATGCTAGAAAGTTGAAACTCGATATGTATATGTAAGTCAACTAGAAAAGTCTTTTAGATTGAAAAAAAATTCAAATATCAATTGGCGTACAGAGGGGGAGCGAAAAAAATGATCAGTGAAAATGGAATGAATATATTTTCACGATTTTCATCATATCTATTAGGTCTTTCCAATTATTGAATCCATTTTTATACTACGGATTTTTCATGTAAATACCTAGAAAGTGTTTTCAGGATTTTTTGAAATTCGACCCCCACGATGGTGTAAAGGGGATGTATACATTTTCACGAACTCAGCCATATCCCTCAGGTCTGATTAGATATCAAATAAATTTTTACTTCCACGGACTTGTTTAATAATCACCTAAAACTTGTTTTCAAATGTTTTCCCTTTTCAACCCCTAAGAGGGTATAAACGGGTTGAACACGTTTTCACGAATTCCGTCATATCTCTTAGGAGTGATAAGACATCGGATTGGTTTCCAATTTCTCGGGCTTTCTTTATATATATCTAAAAACTCATTTCAGGATTTTTGGATATTCAACCCCAAAGTGGGTTCAAGGGGGTTGCACATATTTCTTAGTTCTAATGAGATATTGAATTTATTTTTACTTCTTACGACTTCCTATATAATCGTCAAAAAGTTGATTTCAGGATTTTTAGATATTCAAGATATTCTTAGGATTGATGAGATATTAGATTGGTTTTCACTTCCACAGACTATTTATATAATCGCCTACAAACGCATTTCCGATTTCATGTAATTGACCAAAACCAAATCACGAAAAACTTCCTAATCACGTAATAACCACGTAGTATTATATTACTACTTAAACTGCGTCCCGAAGTATGACCCAATTATGCAATTCATATTTTATATGTGGCAGCGGCGTAAGTATTCTAGCGCGACCCCATTCTACCAATTTTTTTAGGTTTTCAGTCACATAGTAACCTACACCGCATTAATCTTAAACGCGTTCCGAACTTCTACCCGAAAAATAATAAAGTTGCGCCCAGACTGTTGGCAGATTTTTTAATTTGCTTTCAATAACCAAAAACAATTGCACTACTGTCAACGCTTTTCGATTTCATGTACTACTTGATCGCTGCTACCAATCAAAATTGCTTTACAAACACTTTCGCATGGAACTGACTCTATAAACGCTGAACACTTTCGAAAGTTGTCGCTGAGAATGTACATACTTGCTATCTGTGAATACGTGTACTGAAAAGCATTCGACCATGTCATCCGCCCTCATCGATATGAGAGATCCTCTACCGCGAATTATTTTAAAAAATTCAAATGAGACAGAACGAGATGGCAATACGTTCACTCAGTGAAGAGCATGAATCAAGCGAGTGTGAACTAGACCTTACCAATCATCGATGACTTACATGTGAATTGTGTTTTGCCCGTCGACACTTCATCGCTCGTCGGGTTACATTGAAATTGAATTCTAGTTGTCGTCGACTGGTGCAATCGAAAGACGACTTTCCTTTAACTGGTCGTGTGAGTTATGGGTTCCGCGATCAGGTTTGCTCAGTGAAATATTCACAGAAAATTGTAGCGCACTGCACAGTTGACCATCAAAGTTTGGTACGGTACGTCCTTGGTGGTTGGACGAATGATCATTTAGCGATACTTTAGTCTTTCTCACACGGTAAAGGCAGAACAGCTCGGCATGCGTACGACGGGGAGGGACAATGCGACTGAATCGCTCGGAAGCTGAGATCCAGATATTCTGAAATCCATATCTCCTAAATTGTTAATGTCACAAAATTAAAACTTAGTGATTGTTTGAGTTTTAAATTACAATATCTAAAGAAACAGAAAGATTAAACTCGGATTGTATATAAAGGTAGTTCTCTTAACATAATTTTTTTTAGAGAGGCTGTGGAGTATAAAAGGGAGGGAGGGAGGGAATAAATTTTACTAAAAAGTCGCGTCTTTCGCCTCATGAATTTTTTCAGATAGAAGCTTAGAATTTATGCGTGACGTGGTCAGTATAAACTCCAAGCAGAGAAAAAAATGTTGTAGTGGGCGGTAGGGAGTTAGGAGGGTGAAAATGAAAAAAATCCAATTTTGATTTACTAAAGGTAGAGCTATTATGGCTATTAGTAATACGTTCTACAAATAAAATTTTCAATAGGTGTAGTTTGGTACGGGGATAAGTTGTGTGTTTCCTATCTCTGGAACGGGTTACATTAGAAACTTAAAATTTAGTCGATATAGGTACTAGAAAAATAATTTAAGTAAAAAAATTGAAATATCCATTGCAGTACGGAACTGGAGCAAAAAAAAATAAACTATCAATGAAATTGGGATGAAAATATTTTAACGAATTTCGTCATATCTCTTAGCTCTTCTGACATGTTGAATTCATTTTTTTTCTGCGGGTTCTTCAGATAAATGCATACAAAGCGATATCAGGACTTTATAATATTCGACTCCTTAGGGGTTGAGAATATTTTCGCAAATTCAGTCATATCCCTCAGGTCCGATTTGATATTGAATAACTTTTTTCATCCAAATCCGTCAGGTCTGATTAGATATAGAATAACTTCTAGTTCCACGGTCTTGTATATAAATACTTAAAATCCGTTTTCAGAATGTTCTTTTTTTTAACATCAAAACACTCTTGCGAGCATAATAATTTTTCAGGAAAACTAATTTTTTTAAGTCAAGAATGGTTTTAGATCCTTGGAGAAAAAACAATTTTTTAGGGTAAATCGTAGAAAGTGAGGGTGAGACAGGGTTGAAGCAAAAAATTTTGATTTGTATAAATCAAAAAACAATAAGTATAGAAAGTGAAGAGGAATTTCAGTGAAGGAGAGAAGGGATCAACAATATATAAGCACCCCAGAATTATTAAGTTCTTAATAGAGGTGTCAAGGTACGAAGTGAAGATTGATTTTTGTATCTCAGGAACGGCTATGCTAGAAACTTGGTATGTACTAGTAGATTTACACGAATTCAGCCGTATCCCTCAGGTTTGATTAGATATTGAATAACTTTTCACTTCCAAGGGCTTGTTTAATAATCACATAAAACTCGTTTTCAAGTTTTATCATTTTTCAACCCCTAAGAGTGTAAAAACGGGTTGAACATGTTTTCACGAATTCCATCATTTCTCTTAGGAATGATAAGGTTTTTAGGTTTTTAGGTTTTTAGGTTTTTAGGTAAGGTGGGTGGTCGCTTCGCGACCGAAATCACGAATTTCATCATTTATAATACGTCGGTTAAGATCTCGGATTGACTTTATTTTTGCTGTCTGCTTTTCAGGATGTAAGGTAGTTGTGTACGTTTTCCAAAATATCTCTTTGGTCTAATGACTTATGGATTTTGCGTTTACTTCTTTGAGCATATTCGACCCCCAGCAGGTTGGGTGGTTGTTGTGAATTTTCACGAATTCCGACAAATCTTTTAGGTGCAATGAGTGCACTTATTTATATGAACTTTATATATAATCGCCTATAAATATGAATGGTCACTACAGGTCTACAGGTAGACCGTCTCAGAAGTTTTTATCGAACAAACCATTGGGTTTTACGGGAAACAAAACACTTGTATAGTGAACACTTATCGCACCAAAATTCAACCATGCAGTACTTTTCCAAAAATATCTAATTAAGATTATTGTTAATTTATCTCACAAAAAAATTCGATAATGGCTTAAAAATATTTAAATAGCGCAAATTAGTGTTTGAACAGTTGTGCAATTTGCACGAATAAAAATTTTAAGACAAAATTTGAACAAATTGTTTTGGAACAATAGAACGATTTTGGTATAAAAGATCGGAAATTCAAGAGCAAACGCCAGTTCAGGTTTCACTGTGAGAACTTGAAGATTGCGTTTAATTAGTTGCTGAGGTTATTATTAATTGATTTCTAGTTAAACAATAAAGTTATTTAATATTTTTTCTTTTCTAGAAATCATGAAGTTGTTCTTTGTTCTTCTCGGAGTTATTCTCCTTACAACCTATGTGGTAGGACAGGCTGAAGAAACTGAAACACCAGTTGAGGAGCAAGTAACGACAGTTGCTGATGATGTGACAACTGGACCACGAAGAACATGCGGACGTTTGAGACAATTGCTGCAAGGTTTCCGCTCACAACTTTTATCCCAACGTCAACCCGCTCGTAACGTAGTCAGTAGACGCAGTGTTATTAGCGAAAGTTTGGCAAAACGTTTGGCACAACGTTTCCGTTCACGATTTGGATCCGCTCTAAACAGATTAATTTGAAGAACACCCTCCATCTATAAGACGCTGTTACATAAATTCACCTTCAATAACAAATATGCTCTAAAATAACAATAAACCTAAATCTGTACTTTCTAACAGAGTTTCTAATAACGTCGAAAAACATGCGAACTGCAAACCCGATTGCCTGAAATACTCCAGGTGTGACACTGAATCTCTATTAGGGTCATTCCATCAATAATCGCCAAAAGTGTAACCTTACCTTCGCCGATTCTTTTGAAAATTTATGTACTCGAAGAATCAGTGAAAATAAAATACGATTTCCTTTTTTTTTCTATCTCATTTTACTTTATTATTTTAATAATAAAGTATTGTTATCGATTTTAAAAAAAAAAGAATTTGCTAACTAATAAGCACCAAAAAAGCAAAAAAAAATTTCAGTCCGTCTGTGCGCCGTACGCCGTCCGCCGTACGCAAAACGTTTGAAAGCTTATAACTCTCAAACTCTTTGAGCTATTAAGTTGAATTTTTTTCTGTTGGTAGACTGAGCAGACCCCTTCAAGTGGCCACCTTTTGAGTGGCGGGGGTACGAGAGGGGAGGTGGGGGAAGCGTTTTAGACGGAAAATTTTGGTTTCCAGATCTCAGTAACCACTTAGGCTAGGAGGCTGAAACTTGGAATTTATATAGAGCATCGACAGTGGACCCATTTGCAAAAAAAATTATGATTAAGGTAAAGGGGTGTGGGAGTGGGGGGAATAATAAAGTGTCCGAAACGCAAAAAAGCCGAGATCGAGACATTCTAAAATCCATATCTTCTAATCGGTTAATGTTACGAAATTAAAACTTAATGAACATCTGTGGGTATACTAGGAGAATAGATGGGAAACAAATTTTTGTGAGGGAGCAGTGGCGTACGGAGGTGGGGGGTGAAAAACTTTAGATTACGATATCTCACGAACCAATTGCACTAGAAAAACGAAATTCGGTTTCTGTATTAAGATTGATAAATAAAGTTTGATGAAAGTAAAAATTTTTAAGTGGGAGGTGGAGTGTGGAAGTGGAGGGGATAAGAATTTTTCTAAAAAATCACGTCTCATATCTCAAGAACAATGTACGATAGATGCTTAGAATTTTTACCAGAAATAGGCCCAATAGACCCCTAGCGGGAGGGTGTGGGTGTAGAGGGTGAGGGTGGGGGAGGGTGAAAAGGAAAAATTTCCGATTCTTATATCTCGAGAGCCTAAAATGACATCAAGCTGAAACTTGGTATTTAGATAGAACTATAGTAGTAGCATGGTGGAAAAATATAATTTTTTATAGGGGTAGTATGGTACGGGGGTGGGGGGTGTTTTTCCTAACTATAGAACGGCTTATGCTAGAAAGTTGAAACTCAGTATGTATATGTAAGTCAACTAGAAAAGTAATTTTGATTAAAAAAAAAATTAAATAGCCATTGGCGTACAGAAGGGGGGCAAAAAAAATGAGCAGTGAAAATAGAATGCATATATTTTCACGATTTTCGTCATATCTATTAGGTCTTTTCAAATATTGAATTCATTTTTATTCCACGTATTCTTCATATAAATACCTAGAAAGTATTTTCAGTATTTTTTGAAATTCGACCGCCACGATGGTGTAAAGGGGTTGTATACATTTTCACGAATTCAGCCGTATCTCTCCGGTCTGATTAGATATCGAATATATTTTTACTTCACCTAAAACACGTTTTCAAATTTTTTCCTTTTTCAACCCCTAAGAGTGTATAAACGGGTTGAACACGTTTTCACGAATTTCGTCATATCTCTTAGGAGTGATAAGACATGGGATTGGTTCTTACTTCCTCGGGCTTTCTTTACATATATCTAAAAAACCATTTCAGGATTTTTTAATATTCAACCCCTAAGTGGGTACAAGGGGGTTGCATATGTTTTCACAATTTTCTACATATTTCTTAGTTCTAATGAGATATCAAATTCCTTTTTACTTCCTAAGGCTTCCTACATAATCGTCAAAAGTTGATTTCAGTGTTTTTAGATATTCAATTCCAATAGGAGTAAGGCTTTCGACATATTTCTTACGATTGATAAGATATCAGATTGGTTTTCACTTCCACAGACTTTTTATATTATCGCCTACAAATGCATTTCCGATTTCATGAAATGGCCCGAAACCAAATCACTAAAAATCTCATAATCACGTAACAACTGATATTATACTACGACTTAGACCTCGTCCCGGAGTATGACCCAATTATGTAATTCATATGTTATATGTGGTAGCGGCGTAAGTATTCTAGCGCGACCCCATTCTAACCTTTTCTGAACTTTTTTCTGAGTTTTCAGTCACATAGTAACCTACACCGCGTCTCAGAATTGAACGCATTCCGAACTTCTACCGAAAAAATAATAAAGTTGCGCCCAGACTGTTGGCAGATTTTTTTTGTTAGTTATAGTATGTTAAAGTTTTCGCAAAAATAGTGTCCGAGTCCTCTTTGAAAATTCATATCTCTGGTAATTTTTATCCTAGAATAATAAAATAGGGCTTATTTTAAAAGGGAAGGTTGTTGCAATATAAAAAAATACGAATGAAAATAATCCTTGAAATCTTTTTTCAAGGATAACGATTTTGTCCTTTATCCTTGAATATCTCAAAATGAGGGTTTTTTTCTCATTTTTTATTCTGTTATATTTTATAGGTTATACTGTTTGTCAAAACATATCAAAAAATTAAATTGGGATCTGAATCAAAAAAATCGAAGAACATCAGTGCTTCTCAATTACTTTATAGAAAACTACTAACAGTTGTGGTAAGGATAATGCAATAATATTAATACTCTCTACTTCTATGGCTCGACATAAGCGGTAAGTTACCCGATGTGCGAAAGATTGAGAAGTAGAAGTAGAGCTGAACTAGGTGACGATGAGTGTATTCTGTGGTAAACCCAAGGGAAAAAAACAATTCGATATATCATCATATCTAAGAGGAATTTCCTACGCCCTTGGGGCTGAATATCAAAAAATCGTAAAACGACCTTGTACGCGACTATATAAAAAGTCCAAGGAAATAAAAACCAACTCGATGTCTTATCAAGAGATACGACGGAATTCGTGAAAACGTTCCCAACCCTTTTATATCGTCTTAGGGGTTGAAACGAAAAAAAATTCTGAATTTATATAACAAGCCCGAGGATATCTAATCAGACCTTTGTAACCAAGGTCGTTCAAAACTGATGCTTTCTATAGAAAGCGTCATTGGAGAAAGGTCAAACTATATGCTAAAGTTTGAATTTAACATCAACTGGTTTACAGAATGGAAGGGTGTTGGACCCAAAGTTGCGTATGATTGTCCACTTCGAAAATATACCTCAAACATTAGAAGTTCGGAACGAGTTTAATTCTGAGATGTGGTGTAGGTTACTATGTGACTGAAAGCCTAAAAAAAGACCGGGAAGCAGTTAGAATGGGGTCGCGCTAGAATACTTACGCCGCTGCCACATATAACATATGAATTACGTAATTGGGTCATACTCCGGGACGAGGTCTAAGTCGTAGTGTAATATCAGTTGTTAGGCGATTAGGAGGTTTTTCGTGATTTGGTTTTGGGGCATTACATGAAATCGGAAATGCATTTGTAGGCGATTATATAAAAAGTCTGTAGAAGTGAAAACCAATCTAATATCTCACCAATCTTAAGAAATATGTCGAAAGCCTTACGTCCTCTTGGAGTTGAATACCTCAAAATACTGAAGTCAACTTTCTGACGTTTATGTAGGAAGACTTAGAAAGTAAAAATTAATTCGAAATATCATTAGAACTAAGAAATATGTAGAAATTTCTGAAAACATGTGCAACCCCCTTGCACCCACTTTGGGGTTGAATATCTAAAAATCCTGAAATGGGTTTTTAGATGCATATAAAGAAAACCCGAGGAAGTAAAACCCAATCCGATGTCTTATCAATCCTAAGAGATATGATGGAATTCGTGAAAACATGTTCAACCAGTTTTTACACTCTTAGGGGTTGAAAAATGAAAAAACTTGAAAACGTGTTTTATGTGATTATTAAGCAAGCCCTTGGAAGTGAAAAGTTATTCAATATCTAATCAAACCTGAGGGATACGGCTGAATTCGTGCAAATCTATACACCCCCTACACACCACCTTAGGGGTCGAATTTCAAAAAAACCTGAAAACGCTTTTTAGGTATTTATATGATGAATCCGCACAAACAAAATTAATTTAATATTTGGAAAAACCTAATAGATATGACGAAAATCGCGAAAATATATGCTTTCCATTTTCACTGATAATTTTTTTTGCGCCCCTTCCGAACGTCAATGGATATTTAAAAATTTTCTAAATTATTATTACTTTTCTAGTTGATTTACATATACATACCAAATTTCAACTTTCTAGCACAAGGCGTTCTATAGTTAAGTAAGACAACCCCCACACCCGTAGCATATTACCCATACAAAAAATTATACTTTTTCAACATGCTACTACTATAGCTCTATCTAAATACTAAGTTTCAGTTTTATATCATTATAGCTTCTGGAGATATAAAAATCAGAACTTTTTACTTTTCACCCTCGCCCACACTCACCCTCTACACCCTAACATCTAAAATTTGGATTTTGAATTTTCTGCTAGGAATCTATTAGGCCTACTTATGGTAAAAATTTTAAGCATCTATCTTGCACCGTTCTGGAGATATCAGACTTGATTTTTTAAAAAGATTCTTACCCCTCCGCTTCCATGCTCCACCGCTCCATAAAAAATTTTACTTTCAGCAAACTTTATTTGTCAACTTTTATACAGAAACCAAATTTTATTTCTCAATTGCAATTGGTTTGTGAGGTATCGTAATCTAGTTTTTCACCCCCACCTCCGAACGCTACTACTCCCTCTCAAAAATTTGTTTCTAATCTATTCTCCTAGTATAACTACAGTTATTTGTTAAGTTTTAATTTCGTGACGTTAACCGTTTAGGAGATATAGATTTGAGAATGAATCGATCTCGGCTTTCGAACGTTTCGGACGCATTATTTTTCGTCCATTCCCACACCCCTTCACCCATATCAACAATATTTTTGCAAATGGGTCCACTATCGAATCTCTACATAGAAATTCAAAGTTTCAGCCTCCTAGCATAAGTGGTTGCTGATATCTAGAAACCAAAAAAACGCTTCCCCCACCTGCCTCCTCACAGCCCACCCTTCAAAAGTGGTTACTTCAAGGGGCCTACCCAATCTATTCAGGAAAAATATTTCAATTTAATAGCTCAAAGGGTTTGGGAGCTATAGGCCCTCAAACGATTTGCGTATGGCGGACGGCGGACAGACGGACTGACATTTTTTTTTGCTTTGTTGATGTCTATTAGTCATGAAACGTGTAAAAAAAAATCCAGGGTAGCAAATTTTTTTTTTAAAGTCGATAACAATACTTAATTATTAAAATAATAAAGTAAAATCAAATATTTACTGGGGTACAGAAGGGGGCAAAACAATGAACAGTGAGAATTTGGTGCATATAATTTCACGATCTTCCTCACAACTCCCAGGTTTTCTGAAATATTGAATTAATTTTTCTTCTATAGGTTTTTCGGATAAAAAGCGTTTCAGAATTTTTTTTAAATTCGACGCCTAAGGGAGTGTAATGTAAAGGGGTTGTACACATTTTCATAAAATCATCCAAATCCGTCAGGTCTGATTAGATATAGAATAACTTTTTAGCTCCACGGTCTTGTTATATAAATGCTTAAAATCCGTTTTCAGAATGTTTTTTTCTTTTCAACCCCTAAGACGATTTCAAGGGTTGTGCTCGTTTTCACGAATTCCGTCTCTTAGAAGTGATAAGACAAGGTCGTTTTACGATTTTTTGATATTCAGCCCCAAGGGTGTAGGAAATACCTCTTAGATCTGATCGAATTGTTTTTTTGCTCGGGTTTACCACGGAATACATTCATCGTCACCTAGTTCAGCTCTACTAATATCAGAACGGGTCGAGCTAAGCAACTCAGGATCAGTTTCTGTCAAGAACACTGCTTCTCAATCTTTCGCACATCGGTTAACTTACCTTTTAGTACATAATAGATATTACGACAATTTTCCTCAAAACATTCCACTCAAACTCCGTAGTATGAAAATCAAACCAATTTGGGAAGAGCCTGGATACCGTCGATAATTTTTTATACTTTAACTCGCGCGCGACTTATTAAAATTATTATCGAAGAGATCAAGGTGCATTTTGGTATGCCGAGTTTATAGAAAAAGAGGGTATCAATATTATTGCATTATCCTTACCACAACTGTTAGTAGTAGAGATTCAGAGTCACACCTGGAGTATTTCCGGCAATCGGGTTTGCAGTTCGCATGATTTTCGACGTTATTATAGAAACTCTGTTAGAAATTATAGATTAATTTTTTATTTTAGAACATATTTGTTATTGCGGGTGAATTTATGTAACAGCGTCTTATAGATGGGGTCTGTTCTTGAAATTAATCTGTTTAGAGCGGATTCACGTTAAAATAAAAGTCGTGAACGTAAACCTTGTGCCAATTGTCCCAAACGTTCGGTAATAGCACCGCTTCTCCTGACTACGTTTGGACGTTGGGATAAAAGTCGTTGGGTTAAAGGTTGTGAAAGTAAACCTCGTCCCAATTGTCCCAAACGTCCGTTTACACCACTGCGTCTTCTTCCTCCACGCCCTCCTCTTCGTCCCGGTTGTCGCCCTCTACCGCCACCGCATGGTCTTCGTGGTCTATTAGATCCACTTGAGCTCCCAGTTGGCGCTGACGTTACTTGCTCCTCAATTGGTGCTTCAGTTTCTTCAGCCTGTCCTACCACGTAGGTTGTAAGGAGAATAACTCCGAGAAGAACAAAGAACAACTTCATGATTTCTAGAAAAGAAAAAATATTAAATAACTTTATTGTTTAAGTAGAAATCAATTAATAATAACCTCAGCAACTAATTAAACGCAATCTTCAAGTTCTAACAGTAAAACTTGATCTGGCGTTTGCTCCTGAATTTCCGATCTTTTATACCAAAATCGTTGTATTGTACCAAACAATTTGTTCAAATTTTGACTTAAAATTTTTATTCGTGCAAATTGCACAACTGTTCAAACACTAATTTGCGCTATTTAAATATTTTTAAGCCATTACCGAATTTTTTTGTGAGATAAATTAACAATAATCTTAATTAGATATTTTTGGAAAAGTAATGTATGGTTGAAGTTTGGTGCGATAAGTGTTCACTATACAAGTGTTTTGTTTCCCGTAAAAACCAATGGTTTGTTCGATAAAAACTTCTGAGACGCACTACCTGTAGACATGTAGTGACCATTCAAAAAGTTTTATGTGTTTCATATTCTTAGGCGATTATATATAAAATTCATATGAGTTACAGTCGAATATCGAAAAATCTTTAGATTATCGGTAAAATGCCCAAAGAAGTAAATGCAAAATCGATAAGTCATTAGACTAAAATGCGATATTTTGGATAACGTACACAACTACCTTACATCCCTTAGGAGCTCAAGATTGAGGAAATCCAGAAAAAGAAACAGCAGAAATAAAGTTAATCCGAGATCTCGACCGACCTAATAAATGATGAAATTCGTGATAATTTATACACCCGCTTTTCATTAACAAATTTTTTGTGTCCCCTCCGTATACCAATGCAAATATAATTGATTAAATGTTGGTTGTTTTCCGGCGTCAGTAGGGTTTCTGGTGTGAAACCCCAACACGAAATCCCCGACTGTTGATTAATCGCTGTCCTTGAGGACATGACAGTTGGAAAACACTTCACTGGATACGCCAGTCTTTATAAGATTGTGTTGGACTAGGTCCGAAGGAGCTGTTTCGTCATCGGAGGGCATAGACTCGTTAGAGGGTGTATCATGCCTACTATCCGAAACACCCTTACAGCTGGTGGAGTTGCTGAGCATATAATTGTTTTTACTTAAATTACTTCTCTAGTACTACATCAACATATACAGACCAAGTTTGAACTTTCTAGCATAAGCCAGTTCTGAGATACAAAAAACAATTTCCACAAATGCCATGGTACCACTTGCAATTTTTTCAAAATTTTCTGATTTCGACAAGTGCGGGTGTATCCTTTACAAATCCGCAAACAAAAATTCTTAAATTTGCGTCCAGAAGAGGCAAAAGTCCATCAAGGCTCTGTCTTATCCTTTTTTTCATCTTCATCAAGAACCTCTTATTGCAAACTCTCAATCCGATCCACAGTTCTACAGATGACAGTACGCTTGAGTGAACCAATAGTTTTAAGTCAGCTGCAATGGAAAATAAACAATCTTTGAATTACTCTTAGAATTATGATGTCTCATCTTTGAGGGATCATCTAACTTTGATCCTGCAATGCGGCAGGATTAATAGACTTGAAGTCAATAATTCCAAATTTTGTCATCCGTAGTACAAAGGTAAACTGTTCAGCCTTTTTTTTCCCGTACTATAAATCATAGTATAAATCACACGTCAAAAGACTGACCGGTTTAGCATTCAATGTTTTAAGTGTAACGTCCACCCTTCAACTCTTTAGTACAAACTTAATTTTCATCCCCACACCGATCACCGTGACTCCATAAGTTTAGACAAGTTCTTTAAAAAAAACGCTTCTAGCGTGGCTACAGCAAATCATTAAATTTCAATTTTGTGTCATAAACCGTTCAAGATATATGGGTTTTTAGAATACCTCGACCCAGCCTTTTGTGCTCAAATTTTTTTTTTTCCACTCCAACATCCCTCCACTCATGTTGCCCTTTTTTCGAATGGCTCTACTATCGTAGCTCCATAAAAATCTAAGTTTCAACTTGCTAGCATAAGCGGTTGCTGAGACTACCAGTCTAGACTAGAGTCTACCACCACCACCCAAAGTGTGACCACTTAAATGCTTCAACCCAATCTACCCACTAAGAAAATTTGAACTAAGTTCTTGGAGTTGGGAAGCAACGAGCCTTCTAACGCCCTCACGCACGCCGTATACCCCGGCAGACATTTCTTTTTAATATTTGCTTTTACTTTATTATTTTAATAATAAAGTATTGTTATCGATTTTTTAAAAAAAAAAATTTGCTACCCTGAAAATTTTTTTTTACGTTTCATGACTAATAGACACCAAAAAAGCAAAAAAAAATGTCAGTCCGTCTGTGCGCCGTACGCCGTCCGCCTTACGCAAAACGTTTAAAACCTTATAGCTCTCAAACTCTTTGAGACCCCTTCAAGTTGCCACCTTTTGAGTAGTTGGGGTGTGAGGGGGGAGGCGGGGGAAGCGTTTTAGACGGAAAATTTTGGTTTCTAGATCTCAGTAACCGCTTAGGCTAGGAGGCTGAAACTTGGAATTTATATAGAGCTTCGATAGTGGACCTATTTGCAAAAAAAATTATGATATGGGTAAAGGGGTGTGGGAGGGGAGGGAATAGTAATGCGTCTGAAACGCTCTAAAGCCGAGATCGAGACATTCTAAAATCCATATCTCCTAATCGGTGAATGTCACAAAATTCAAACTTAATGAACCTCTGTGGATATACTAGGAGAATAGATTGGAAACAAATTTTTGAGTGGAGGCAGTGGCGTACGGAAGTGGGAATGTGAAAAACTTTAGATTACTATATCTCACGAACCAAATGCACTAGAAGAACAAAATTCGGTTTCTGTATTAAGGTTGACAAATGAAGTTTGCTGAAAGTAAATTTTTTTTAAGGGGGCGGTGGAGTATGGAAGTGAAGGGGATAAGAATTTTTTAAAAAAATCACGTCTCATATCTCAAGAACAGTATACGATAGATGCTTAGAATTTTTACCAGAAGTAGGCGAAAGAGACCCCTAGCAGTTGGGGTTGTGGGTGTAGAGGGTGAGGGTGGGGGAGGGTGAAAAGAAAAAGTTCCGATTCTTATATCTCGAGAACCTATAATGATATAAATCTGAAACTTGGTATTTAGATACAACTATAGTAGTAGCATGTTGAAAAAATATAATTTTTTATAGGGATAGTATGGTACGGGGGTGGGGGTGTTTTTCTTAACTATAGAATGGCTTATGTTAGAAAGTTGAAACTCGGTATGTATATGTAAGTCAACTGGAAAAGTAATTTTGATTAAAAAAAAAATACAAATATCTATTGGCGTACAGAAGGGGGGCAAAAAAAATGATCAGTGAAAATGGAATGCATATATTTTCACGATTTTCATCATATCTATTAGGTCTTTACAAATATTGAATTCATTTTTATTCTACGGATTTTTCATATAAATAGCTATAAAGTGTTTTCAGGATTTTTTTAAATTCACAAATTCAGCCATATCCCTCCGCTCTGATTAGATATAGAATAACTTTTTACATCCACGGACTTGTTTAATAATCACCTAAAACTCCTTTTCAAATTTTTTCCTTTTTCAAACCCTAAGAGGGTATAAACGGGTTGAACACGTTTTCACGAATTCCGTCATATCTCTTAGGAGTTATAAGACATGGGATTAGTGTTCACTTCCTCGGGATTTCTTTATATATATCTAAAAACTCATTTCAGGATTTTTGGATATTCAACCCCATTGAATGTGCAAGGGGGTTGCATATGTCTTCACAAATTCCTGTATATTTCTTAGTTCTGATGTGATATCGAATTCAGTTTAACTTCCTAAGGCTTCTTATATAATCGTCAAAAGTTGATTTCATTATTTTTAGATATTCAATTCCAAGAGGATGTAAGGCTTTCGACATATTTTTTAGCATTGATAAGATATCAGATTGGTTTGCACTTCCACAGACTTTTAATATAATCGCCTACAAATTCATTTCCGATTTTATGTAATGGCCCAAAACCAAATCACGAAAAACCTTCTAATGGCGTAACAACTGATATAGACCTCGTCCCGGAGTATGACCCAATTACGTAATTCATATGTTATATGTGGCATCGGCGTAAGTATTCTAGCGTGACGCCATTCTAACCGCTTTCCGAACTTTTTTTTTTAAGATTTCAGTCACATAGTAACCTACACCGTATCTCAGAATTGAACTCATTCCGAACTTCTACCGAAAAAATAATAAAGTTGCGCCCAGACTGTTGGCAGATTTTTTTACAAACTTTCGAGGAATCAATTTTTTCTGAAATTTCATCGATCGCAATATTATGTTTAATAAATCATAAAGTAAAATTGGTTTTTCATTAAAATTCTTTCAACCAGACACAAATAAAGTATCACAACTTTAATACTAATTATGCCATTCCATTAAAAATATTAAATTCCAAGTAATTACTCCGAAATTCGGAAATGTGACGGTGATGTCATGTTTTTGTACTTGTAAACTGTCTGTAATTCCGAAGCGATATGGTGCGATGTTTTAGCTGGACAACTTCCACGAAATGGACTCCATATTCCGTTTCCCATATCGACTTGGAATTATAAACTACACCAGAAACAATAATAACTAAGCCTTTCGGGATTTGTCACACATGTTGAATGTTGAGTCAGCTTGACATCAAGGCTGTAATATTCACTGAGGGATGGGAAGGACCATGCCCATCCTCTAATCGTAATTAATCATCTCTACATACACTTCGTGGTAAGTATGTTACGAGCTCATTACACATCATAAAATTAACAGCTTGTTAGTTAACTTGATAGGAGCCTCGCATGTAAAAGGACTATTCATTTCATGTATGTAAAAAAAAAGTGATGAAAAGTGCTTCGTGCAACTTAACCAGACTAAACGGTTTCTTTTCGCCCTCAATGTTTGTATAATTGGGCGTTATGACTTTATTTCCTTGTTAAAAAAAATGGTGTTAAGTATAATTCGTGGTATTTTGTTCAGATTTCAGACCATAAACTGAAGAGTACCCAATGCTGTGCAACAAAAATTTCACATCTACACATCTTAAATTTAGGCATATCTTTATGAAAACGTAAACCCCTTTACACTACCTTAGGGGTTGAATATTGAAAAATTCTGTAATCAGTGTTTAGGCGACTGCATAAAAATCCCGTGAAAGTAAATTCCTATTTGGCACCTCATTAGACCTAAGAGATATGACGAAATTTGTAATAACGTACACAACCCCATTACATCAATTCGGGGGTTGAACTTTAAAAAATCGTGCAATGAATTTTATAAAAAGCGTGGAAAAGATAAAACAAATTTTATGTTTTATCAGACCTTAGAGAGGCATTGTGCAATTTTTGACAACATATGCAAACCCTTTACACTAGATTGTTGGTAGAATTTGGTAAAACGTGAAACTAGTTTGTAGGTGATTGTATACAAAGTCAGTAGAAAATTTGATATCTGATCGAACCTAAAAGGTATGTTGAAATTCATGAAAACGTGTGAAACCTTGGGTGTTGAATACCTAAAAATGCTTAAATTGGTTTGTTGGCGATTATATAAAATGTCCGCGGAAATAAAAACCCATTCGATGTTTTCAGACCTAAAAGTTATGACGCAGTTCGTGAAAGGTGAACAATCCTTTTATACCCTCTTAGTGGTTGAAATTCATAAAATCCTAAAATTAATTTTTTTAACGATTCTATAGAAAGCCCGTGAAAGTAAAAACGTATACGATATCTAATTAGACCTAAGGGATATGCCCGAATTCGTGAAAACTTACTCAACCACTTTACTCCATCTTAGGAGGTAAATTTAATAAGCCCGAAAGCAGTCTCAAGGCATTTATCTGAAGAACCAGAAGAAGTAAAATTAATTCAATATTTTTGAAAACCTTGGAGGTATGACGAAATTCATGAAAAGAAACCAAAACTTTTCGTTTGAAACGCTATCCCTTTTCGGTTAGGCCCTAAAAAGGTCTATACTTTAACTTAATAGCTCAAAGCGTTTGGGAGCTACTAACCTATAAACGAGTTTGCGGACGAAGCACGATGCTTTTCGATTGCTTTTCTGTGGTCTACCAGTCCTCAAGCGTGAATTTTCAGGGTAACACTTTTTTTTTATATCGATCACAACACTTAATTATGTACATTAATATAATACATTAAAAAATGGAACTTACCAATTGTTCAAAAAGCATGCACTCAGAAAAATAAATAGTTGAAATCGACTATTTATCAACTTTTTCTATATTTAGAATCGTTACTACCATAAAATAAGTTGAAAGTTAACTATTATGTAGTAATACCCTGTACAGACTATGCGTTTTAAACGCATTTAAGTAGGTAAATTTAACATGTTAAAAAAGTAGTGTTCAGACTAGGCAACTCGTTTTATTTTGATACATGATAGCTTGATGTGATTTGTTTTGACAAGTAGATATTCAGCTGTGTTTCATTAACAAATTTATGCTTTCTAAATTGTTTGAAACAAATTAGTTTGTATAGAAGTAATGAAAAGGGAATTTATTAGCTAATGCAGTCGTTGCACAAGCAGTTGAGTTTCTGCAGCATCAAATAGTTTCTTCCAAAGTTTACTTCGATTTCCGCGAGGGTCGCAGTACATGTTTTCGGTTAAGCGCGTAGTAGCTACGTGTTTTCGTAAACGCGTCCGGGAAGTGTTTTCAGCGCATTTAACTCGATTTAAACGTGTTAATCTCGTAGTCTGAACATAGCATAAGAGTAAAATAAAAGTTGAATTAATTATAAAAAGTAGTTTTTTACTACAATATGTTGTTTTCGTAGAATATAACTATTTTGCAATAGTTTTTACTAAAATTTGTTAAATATGCAATTTACTATTAAGTAGTAGTTATTAACCAGAAAGTAGTCAATTTTAATTAATATGTTACTATTTTGCAGTTATTTTAACTAAATTATTGTTTACCATGAGTCAAATACAAATTTAGAATAAAATTAACTAAAATTCCTGTAAACCAAAATATGTACATAAATACAAAAACCGACTAAGTAAACCAATCAATTCTTTATTTTACGTAATTATGTGTTTTTTTTTATATATTGTAGGTTTCAGATTTAGGTTTTATAACATAAGTTCTATTATTTATTTTCTTTAAAATAATTTAAGAGTCATTCATTTCTCGAACCATTGTCTTGACTAAAGATATTGTATTCGCATTAAATGAAGAACTTAATAAAAAAATCTGCCAACAGTCTGGGAGCAACTTTATTATTTTATGGGTAGAAGTCCGAAACGTGTTTAATGATGAGATGCGGTGTAGGTTACTATGCGACTGACAACCTAAAAAATAACGTTCCAAATAGCCTCCTGGTTATTTCTTTTATTTTTCTAGGATACCTCTTCAGTGACTCTATATACTCGTCAATTTTTAGCTTTCTATGTATGCTTTGCGGTTTTCGAGAAATAAAAATCAGAATTCTTTTCGTTCCACCCCCTCCCACCGTCACCCCCTTCGCAAGCACCACCAAATTTTTTTTTCCTACTGGAAGTCTTCTGGGCCTAACACCTGTAAAACTTCTAAGATCATATCTGGTACAGTTCTTGAGATATAAAAATTAAATTTTTTGAAAAATGGTTATCCCCTTACTTTCGTATTATACCTCCCCTCTCAAAATTTTTACATTCAGTAGACTCCACTTGTGATCTTATATACAGAAACCAAATTTCATCTTCCTGGTACAATTGGTTCGGAATATATTGTAATCTAAAGTTTTTCACCCCCACCCCTACAATTCACTTCTCCTCATAAAAATTTTAGCTCTTGTCAACTCTTTTAGTATCCCTTAAGATAACTACAAAGTTTCACACTTCTGAGATCAACGGTTCAGGAGATATGGATTTTAGAATGCTTTAATCCCAGCTTTGGAACGTTTCGGACACATTGTTTTTCACCCCACTCCCACACCCCTCAACCCTTATCACCAATTTATATAAAAAATAGGTCCACTATCATAGTACTACATAGGTTCCAAATTTCAGCCTCCTACCATAAGCGGTTCCTGAGATCTAGAAACCAACATTTTTCATCTAAAATGCGCCCCCTCCTCCACTCTTACACCCTCACCCATCAAAAAGATACCAATCGTAGGGGTTCACCCAATCTACCCACCATAAAAATTTCAATTTAATATCTCAACTGGTTTGTGAGCAATGCGCCTTCAAACGGTTTTGCGTACGGTGTACGGCGTACGGCGTCTACGGCGGACAGACGGACATTTTTTTTTTGCTTTTTTGGGGTCTACTAGTCCTAAAACGTGAAAGTGCAAAATTTCAGGGTAGCAAATTTTTTTTAGGTAGATAACAATACTTTATTATTAAAAAATAATAAAGTAAAATAACCATACTTCGTTGTCTTTTGGAATTTTGTCACCTATAAAAAGTGGAAAATGGTGTATAAAACACCACATTTCCCTAGCAGACATCTAGAAATGCGCAGCAATCAGATGTTCAAGTTTTATTCTTGGAGGTTTATACCCTATTTGTTTCTCCAAATGAAAATAACGCTATGCGGGAATTAAGTGTTTCTAGCGAAAATAATTCAACCTCGCGAATAAAATAAAGAATTATCTTAGACATCCTTACGAAGAAAACTTTTATGTCTTTTGCAAAAACGGCAATAATAGTTTGAGTTGAAGGAAGATCCCAATAAATTATTTAGACCTGAATTATGGCCTAATATCAACCCCTGTACAAAAAATACCTGTATTTCCCTGTTACTTATATTTAGTATAATTCCATTTTCCTGTAAATCATTTATTTGTTCCACTAATTGGAAAAAACATGATTCGTTTCCAAACGTTTTACTATCTTGGGATTCAAAAAGCATATGTGTATAGACGAGAACTGCGATTGAAACACCTTCCTATAATCTACCCAAACATAGCTGTTTTATTTTAAGTAAATACCCTAAGAAATCATTTCCAGAAAATTCGAAAAAACTTGAGAATATTCTAAAGAATTACGAACATGATCTTGACGAAAGGAAAAGGTAAAAATAAATCAACATATTGTTTGCACATTTCCAACATCACCGGAAATTCTTTTCTCAAAAAGGGACACCTTCAAAGAGGACGAAAACATCAAAAACTCCTGTTCCGACACCGTAGAAGAGTTGAATTACGGAGCCGCACAAATAACTCAAATTGGAGTAAATTACCTTGTAATGCCATTTTCACCCTACAGAACAGAAACTCAACCTAACGAAGTGGTAGTTATTGTCACGTCGTCGAAACAGAAAAGGACTTTACAGAAACCGCAACATCCTCCACTGTTCGTTATTCCTGTAAGAAAGTGTCCTAAATTTGCATACAACACATTGCGGGATTTTCGGAGAAAGTATTGTCATGAATAAATCATGACCCTTGAGACCAAGTCATCGGACAAGACCCGCCACAGACCGATAAAGAAAAGCCGATAAATCTTGCGGTCCCAGTGGTCAGTAAGCCCCCGAAACCACCCCCAATTGGTTTGTAATCATTGCCAAAAAAAAATCCTTTTTTGGTCAAGGCGACTACTTGAATATTGCAGTCAAGGACTGCAGATAGGAATTTCTCGATTGGAAGACTTCTTTTTTTAACCCTACAGGTCTGGCGAAGACACAATTCACCACGAATATTAGCAATAAAAATTCGGAAAGTTTTCACCCCTAACCCAGTTTAAGACGAAAAATTCTCGAAAACGGCGTCTACAAGCCAACTCCCAATTCCCGTACTTATTAGTATCCCAGTGGTGTGTTTGTGCTCCGGCAATTTCATTTGGAAAAGCACAAAAAAAAACCGAATTTTCCGACTCGAAGAAAGTTTTTCTTTGAGTTTTCTTGCCCCCGGGCGCCAACGAACGTATTTACAGCTCCTGGTACTTTTCGTGTCCCAATCCAAGGATTCGTAGCAAATTTTAAAATGAGACAATACGCGACTTTGATTGCCATCGCGAAACACATGACTCGCTCCGTTAAATGAACCAGAAACCCCCACCGAATGAATGCTGCCCTTTATGGGGTTGACGGAACAAAAAACTGATCCCCCATCGAAAAAAAGGATATGCGCCGCGCTTACGTAAACCCTAAAGGAAGACAGTGCAGATATGATTTGTATGAACAAACTTTCCGGGCAGTTCAAGCAACTATTCAAACTTGATCCCTTTTTGTTCAAATCTACGTTGGAAATGGCAATAAGTGTCCTGAATTCTGAGAAATGTATGGGGAGTCGAATATCCTATGGGATTTTCGAGGACTGTAACGATGTGCACATATTTAGGTGAAGTGAAAGTACGTGATTTTTAGTCGTACGAGGATTTTGTTCGAGATGTTTTGCAAGGTCCGTTTCGAATATATGGCAACTTTTTTCTACTGATTTTGAACTCCTTAAAGGATAATGTGCTATAGTGAACTGGAAATCGTTAACAATTCAAACAAAATTAAAAATCGACATGTATGAATAATTGTTGGACTTTTGGATTTGTAAGATAAGGACATAAGAAAAAGTTTGTCTGTGAAAAATTCGATATCGCTTGAGTCTGATACAATCAGGCATTTTGAATTTTCCACACCAAAACTTCTCTAATTTCTCTGTAAGAAAAGGGTTATTTTCCGCTAGTCGAAAATAACTCTTTTCTTAACAAGGAAAGAATTGCGAAGATATTGCCTTAATTTCGTGATTGCGGTTTCTACATTTCGGCGCTAAGAAGTTGAGGTTGTGAAAACATTTTCACGGACAATAAAATTTATTTAAATTGCAAAAGAGTATTTTTTACCAATACTTCTTGTATTAAGAAGTCGTGTAATTGGATATACAGGTTCCTTGAAAAGAAAGCAAGGTCTATTGAAGCATTAAGCTTTCTTAAACAAAAGGTATAAGTATCGTTCGATTCGTCGTTTTGATTTGAAAAAGAGGAATGCTGAATTTTACTGTATAGATTTGTTGAATTGAAAATTGGAAGGGGTTCTGTTTGAAATTTTGAATATATTTTCTAATCGAATCAACAGCGACCCAAAGGCCACCCTAAACTTATATTCTCTAGAAAAAAAACTGTTGTGTACAGCCAGGGGTACAAGGGTTCGACAGGGTTCGGATCCCCCCTCCCCGGAAATTCCCAAAAGAATTCCAAGTACTCAAAATCAACCTTCTTTTATCTGTCTATTGGATTGAAAAACGCCCACAAGTAAGGGTTTGCATCGCTTATAGCGCCTCCTGGATATATCTATAATATTTTTCTACTCCAGATTCATTTAAAAAAAATTAGGAGGGATAACATTTTTTTTCCTGAACACCTCCTCCCAATATTTTGTTCTGGCTATGGCCTTGGTTGTGTATTATAAGTTTAACATAAATGGGAGCGTCGGACAAAAACTTATTTGTTATTCAGTTGTGGCCAAAACTCCGAAATGCCCAATTTCTATTGTTTTGTCCGTTTGACCATCCAAACGCACAATAATTTAACGACACCTCGACCTATAAAGTTGAAATTTGGTATTCCCTGTTTAAAAAATCGGTCTAATTCTTCAGATATCTCCCATTCACAAGTCCTAGCTAGCTTCAGAATACTTCATTTGAGCTACAAGTTGACGCAACTTCATTATTTTCCGGGATAAAGTTCGGAAGCAGTTAAAGTCGAGGTGGAGCAGAACTCCCAACCAATTATAAATTTGGGACATACTCCAGGACCTGGTCAAAGTCAAAATGTAGCTTTCGTTGTGTTAAATAAGGAGATTACTTACAAAATTAATTACATCAATGCAATAGCTCTAGCTTAGCTTAGGTGGAATATCAAAAAGTGAACACCGTTAGTGGTTCAAAATTAAAAAAATCCTGAAATAAATTTTTATGGTAGTACATAAAAAGTACATCAAAGTTAAAACCAATTCGATATCCCTAACTGATATATTAGAACTCATGAAAACGTATCCAACCACTGGTTGAACATCGATAATTTCTGAAATTGATTTCTATGCGACTATACAGAAAGCTCAAGGAAATAATAACCAAATCGATATCTTATCGGATCTAAGAGATATGACGAAATTCGTGAAAACGTGTACAACCATTTTACACCCTCATGGGGCTTGAAAAAGAAAAGTTCCGAACAATTTTTTTAAACCAGTGTATAAGAAGTTTGTGAAATTAAAAACTTTTTCGATTTCTAATTAGACATAAAAATAGGACGAAATTTGTGAAAATGCATACAACACCATTACATCTACTTAGGGGTTGAATATTAAGAAATCCTGAAAAACGTTTCTAGACATTTATCTGAAGAACCCGTTGAAGTTAAATTATTTGAATATTTCGGAACATGGATATGACGAAATTCGCGAAAATAAATGCACCATATATGATCTGTGGCAGTTGTTTTTTGAATCTCAGGACGCTAGAAAGTGGAAACTTGGTATGATACTGGAAAAGTTATTTAAGCAAAGCTGAATTTCGAAAAATATTTAAATTAATTTTAAGTCGATTATATTTGAACTTCTTAGAAGTAGTAGCAAAAACGAAATATCTTCTTACACCTAAGAAATATGTCAGAATTCATAAAAACGTTGACAAATACTGTACAGCCACTGAGATGATTCTATAAGTTTTCACAAATTCCGGCAAATCTTTTTGGTCTAATGTAATTTCGAATTGACTCGTACTTCTATAGTCTCAGAATTGAATCAAATAATAATTTATTTCAGGATTTTTCGATAGTCATCTCTCAAGGACGTATGAAGTGAGTACTCTTTAACGAATTCCGACACATCTCTTAGGTCCCGTGAGATACCGAATGGTTTTTTTTATCTTAACGGGCTTTTATATAAGCATTTTCACCCGGGAACGGTATCCCGCCGAAACCAGCTGAGTAAAGACAACAATTATGGACGCGTAATAAGCTTTTTTGTTACGGGCTGTTATTGGAATATCTTGGGTTGATTGTCAGGGAGACATGCAGCCCAGACGAATATTGAAAGAGCTAATTTCTCCTAAGACTGAAATGTTGTATCACTTTGTAACTGGACTAGAAATAAATAACGAAAATTAGGAAAGTACTTTCAAGGACTAATAAATGTATCGATAGCGTATTTAGGACTGAGCCAAAGGTACTTATTTGACTTATATTCAAGTAAACGCTTTGACCCTAAAATTTAGAATTCAAGTTTTTCCTTTGAGCATAATTTCGGGTGGCAGGTATCAAAATGAATAATATTTTATTTATTTTTTAGATGAAAGGTTTGGAAAAATTTAGCGAAAAGTAATGAAAAAAACTGTGTTCCAAATTCATAAATGTCTCAGTTTTTATTTTCTATTAAGTTGGTGTAATTTCTACGGTAAAGTGACGCACATCCTTCTTGACACTCTTAAGTACGTAAGATCATGCGCTGAAACTCGTCCGTCCTACTTCTAGAATTTCCATTTAGCCCCAATATTAATTTCAGTTTTGAGACCGGTACTTGGTTTTTTTGGTCGACCTAATGATTTTCCCTGGGCAATGGTGCCAAAGAACATAAGTCCGAGAAGAATGTAAATCAACTTCATGATTTCTAAAAAAGAAAAGGTTAATTATTGGTTATTTTATTTATTAATTTAGAACAAATGTTCAATTAATGAACAACAACCTCAGCAACTAATTGAATTCGGTCGTCAAGTTCTAACTGGGATGCCGGATCTGGTAATGACTTCTGTAAGTGCCGATCTTTTATACCAGCATCTTGTTTTTGAAAAATTGTTGTTCTTTAAACAATTACTTACATATTTACATTTTTGGGCAAACAGTTTCTGTAATGGTCCAACTAAACAAACTTATCATGTTTCATAACATACTAGAAATTTTGTCTGTATTGGAGAAATGAAAAAAAATTCTAATTAATTTTTAGCAAAAATAACGACTGACATTTACATATCAGAAATATAGGAACAGAATTCTCAGTATTAATATTTCAATTGAAGAACAAAATTAAAATATTGAATTTTTAATGACTCTAAAACAAATAATCAGGATAAAAATAAAATTTTAATGTTAATATTTGGAAATGTGTAAAACCAAGCGTCATCATGGTTATACATATATTGTTATTGATCCAGAATTTTCCGACATGTTCAAAATTCAATTTCTGAAACAACCAGAACTGTATGAGCTCGACAAGTGCGTTTTCGAATTTTTTTTTTCGAAATGGTTGATTTGGAACTGATGATTTCTCCTTTATTAATTTTTAATTGTAAAGTATTATGATCAATCTGAAATTTCAATAAAATTTTTGGTTTTTTTTAGTGGTTCTCAGGATTGGTATCAAATTCATTTTAATTCTATAAGCACATAGAAATGGTTTTCCAGATTTTTTTGATATTGAACCCATAAGAAGGTTGTATTAAAGGATTTGCAATATCTAACCCATTAAAGTGTATAAAATGGTTGTGAACATTCTTACGAATTCCGGCATATCACTTAGATCTGATGAGATATCGAATCGCTGTTTACTTTCAAGAATATAAACATAAAAACTTAAACTTGCCAACTGACGTCAGAAGATGGTATTTTATTTTTATTATCATTAATTGGCTCTTGACCATTTTTCTTAAGACTCCTCAACTGATTAAAGTGCTGCGAAAAAAGCATGACAAGAAGGGCTCTAGTTGATTCCTTTGAAAAAATTGACATTTGGTACTTTTAATAAAAAAAAAACAATAACATTCGAAATAGCTTTCTGGGTTTTCTTCAGGTTGTCAATCGCATACAAACCTGTACCACATTTCAACATTAAACGTGTTCCGTACTTCTACCTAAACGTTTTCAGCCTCCGTGCTATAATTTAATAACAATAATTGATGTAGAGACGAAAGTCTGAGCACAGAATATTTACAAGTTAGCTTAAGCACAAAATGTTAATACAATGGAAAATATATATCTATCTATCTATCTATCTACCTAAAAATTTGTTTATCTATTTATTGTTTTCAATTTCAATAAAAACGTTGGAAGTGAACTATAGACATAACCCTTTAGGAGTCAAAGGTCAAAATAGGCTAAAATCCGTTTTTAGGCGATTATATGGTACGTCCGTTAAATAAAAAAAAAGCAATTTAATATCTCATTAGACCTAAGAGATATATTGGAATTCGTAAAATCGTACACAATTCTTAAGGTTATATATCGCAAAATCTTGAAATCAATTACTTTATTATTTTTTAATAATAAAGTATTGTGGTCGACCTGAAATTTCAAAAAAATTTGCTACAAGTTTTAGGACTAGTAAACACCAAAAAAGCAAAAAAAATTTCCGTCTGTCCGCCGTATACGCCGTCCGCGGTACGCAAAATCGTTTGAAGGCGCGTAGCTCCCAAACCCGTTGAGATATTAAGTTGAAATTTTAATGGTGGGTAGATTGGGTGAACCCCTACGGATGGTATCTTTTAAGGGGGTGAGGGTGTAAGGAGGGATGAGGAGGGATGAGGAGGGATGAGGAGGGAGCGTTTTAGACGAAAAATTTTGGTTTCCAGATCTCAGGAACTCAGGAGGAGGCTGAAACTTGGAACTTATGTAGTACTATGATAGCGAACTCATTTGCAAAAAAATTATTGATAAGGGTTGAGGGGTGTAGAAGTGGGGGGAAAACAATGAGTCTAAAACGCTTGAAAGCCGGGATTAAAACATTCTAAAATCCATATCTCCTGAACGATTGATGTCAGAAGATTGAAACTTTGTGGTTGCCCTTAGGGATACTTGAAGATTAGACAAGGGCTAACATTTTTTAGGGGGGTGGTGGGGTTGGTTATTGAAAAACATTGGATTACAATATCTTCCGAACCAATTACACCAGGAAGATAAAATTTAGTTTCTGTATATGGGATCACAAGAGGAGTCTAATGAAAGTAAATTTGTTGAGGGGAGAAGTGGAGCACGAAAGTGGGGGGATAGCAATTTCTCAAAAAATGTCATTTTTATATCTCAGAAACCGTATCAGATATGGTCTTGACAATTTTATAGGAGTTGAGATCGGTAGACCTCGAGTAGGGAAAAAAAAATTAGTGGTGGGGGTGTAGGGGGTGATGGTAAAAAGGGGTAGAATTCCGATTTTTATTTCTCAAAAACCGTAATGAGTGGAAAGCTAAAAATTTAGGATTATATAGAGCCACTATAGAGACATCCTAGAAAAATAAAATTGTTTATAGGGGTAGCGAGGTACTGGGGTGAGGGGTGGTTTTTATACTCTAGATAAAATCATATAGAGTATTATAAGTTTAATCCAGCCCAAAAGTTTGTAACGCATAGAACCAAGCCTCGGACGAAAAAAAGTTATATATTATTTTTTGTTTATTTGCGGCCAAAAACCTCAAATCCGCTTGACGTCCGTCCGTCCGTCCGTCCGTCCGTCCGTCTGTCCGTGAACACGATAACTCAAGAACGCCTTTACCTAGGACCTTGAAATTTTGAATCTGGATGTTTGGTTGAATTTGTAAGGCTAAGTTCGTGGCATATTCGAAAAATATAATTTTTTTAGGGGTAGTATGGTACGGGGGTGGAAAGGTTTTTTTCTTAACTATAAACTAGAAAAGTAATTTTGAAAAAAAAAAAAATCGAATATCCATTGGTGTTCGGAAGGGGGCAAAAAAAATTATCAGTGAAAATGGAATGCATATTTTCACGATTTTCGCCACATCTATTAGGTCTTTCCAAATATTGAATTCATTTTTATTCGACGGATTCTTCATATAAATACCTACAAAGTGTTTTCAGGTTTTTTGAATTTAGACTCCCGAGGTGGTGAAAAAGGGTTGTATAGATTTTCAGGAATTCAGCCGTATCCCTCAGGTCTGATTAGATATCGAATAACTTTTCACTTCCACGGGCTTCTTTAATAATCGCCTAAATCTTGCTTTCAAGTTTTTTTCCTTTTTCAACCCCTAAGAGGATATAAACGGGTTGAACACGTTTTCACGAATGCCGTCTTATCTCTTGGGAGTGATAAGACATTGGATTAGTTTTCAATTCCTCGGGCTTTTTTCATATATATCTAAAAACTCATTTCAGGATTTTTGGATATTCAACCCCAAATGTGTGCAAGGGGGTTGCATATGTTTTCACAAATTCCTACGTATTTCTTAGTTCTAATGAGATATTGAATTTATTTTTACTTCCTAAGGCTTCCTGCATAATCGTAAAAAAGTTGATTTTAGGATTTTTAGATATTCAACTTCAATAGGACGTACATATGGACATAAATTTCTATGGAAAATATATAGAATTTTGATGACTTTCGCCGGGTCCCTTGTGCATGCTGGGAATAATTAAGAAGTGAGTATAAACCAAAGTATCTTAAACACTTTTTAGTTTATAATAGCACATTCACACTGAGTCGAAATCAAGTAATTTCAAAATACTGTTGAACTGTTCACATTCTTTGTTATGTAGGAACAGTGAAAATTGGTTGAAGTATGGCTTATTGTCTTTTGTGTAAATATTTTTATAGGCATTTAAACTGAAATTACATCAGAAAAGATATATGTACACTTCCATTAGCCATGTTTTATCTTTTCAAAATTTTGACCGGTGTTTCATTTCAAGATATATTTATCAATATGTATTAAAACTTGTATCACTACCGTAGCTATTAATATATGAGAAGAGTTCCTCTCTTTTACGATTATCCTTAAAGATCGGGACCATTGATTTTTTTCCGAGTTATATAAACTGTTTTTTGAACAGTGTATGCTACCACTTATGGCAGATTATCGGTCAAGTTTGTCTATTTGGAGTATTGGGAGCTAAGACCAAAATTGTAGAAAAACGCCCCAAACACTCCAAGTGTTACATGCAAAAATTAAGCCTGAATGTAGGCACAATATGAGTATACGAATTTTCGCATGCGTGTGGTGAAAAATCGTAAGTATGTAATTTGAATACATTTAGGCTTAATTTTTGCATTAAATTCACAAATTGTAGTTAGGAGCAGTGCTACCACTCTCTAAAAATTTTGCGTAGCAAATGTTTTATAAAAAATGTAGCAATCTTAATAAAAACGTAACAAAACTGTTAACTTCGTAAAACATTTATTAAATATATATAAAAATAATACAAAACAAGAAAAAAAAACAAATATAAACATAAACAATTCTTTACAAACCCGTAAGCAATTCATATTCAAAATTACTAGTGTGAGACACTGTGCTTAGGCCAAGGAACAAGGGTAATTTAATTATTAACCAGAATATCCCCATCGTACCATTAACTATCCAACATATTGCTATCCTAATTTTTCGCCGATAATACATAAATAAAGCCGAATTCGATATCTCATTAGACCAAAAATATTTGTCAGAATTCGTAAAAACTTGCACAACCATTTCACCTCCCCGTGGGTATTGTATAAATGCGTGAATTGGGGCTTTTCTAATTATATTTAAGGCCCCTGCAAGTAAAAGCGAGTTCGATACCCCATTGGAACTGAGAAATATGTCGGAATTCGTGAAAACGTAAAAAACTTCTTTACACCCTTTCAGGGGTTGAACATCGAACAATTTGGAAAATAATCTCTATGCGTTTATATAAACAAGTAAAATTAATGCAGTACCTCGACAGACCTAAAAGTTATAACGAAATGCGTAAAAAAAAGAGAAAGCCCCTTTCCACGAACAATATTTTTGTCCCAGCTTCACCACAAATTTAAATCTGTGTTGTTTTTTTTTCTTAAATTACTTTTGCAGTAGATGTACATATAGATACCAAGTTTCAACTTTTGAATCTGCCGTTTTCTATATAATATTTTATTTGTTCTTGGGTGCCCCTATATTTGGCTCTATATACACATCGACTCTTAGCTTTCCTTCCTTAACGGGACTCGAGAAATAAAAATTAGAATTTTTGCTTTCCACTCTCCCCTACCCTCACCGCTACAGACAAATATTTTGTTTTAGTTCAAAAATATGATAATACAAAACTTTGTTGAAACTCAATAGTTTATTGTTAAAAAATAATAAACAACCGTATTGTTGCGAGCTAGGGGTTCGCCGGGATTTCAAGTAAAACACAATTCGTTTAAAATCAAAATAAGTAACAATTTAGTAATTCGCACTTTAATTCACAGAATTATATTCGCACAATTATTCGCACTATATGGCAATACCGCCCGCTTATTTATTTCGTTTGATAAAAATTACTATGTGTCTCGCTGAAAGCTTCACCTGCATTTATACTACTTGTCTGTAGTCGAGACTGTTCTTGAATCTTCGTTCGGTGGTGTGTATAGAGGGTTCTAGAAAGCTTGAGAGCATTCCATTTGATTTTGTACGCTGTTCTAGTACATTCGAGCACATTCGATAAGAATGGGAGTATAATCGTGTTGCTCCGCTCTCCTTATATACTTCAACTAGGTTTCTGATTGGGTTATTTTGTAGCTAGGTATTCGGTTGTTGATGCGAAACGATCGAGTTGCGCGGTTGCCAGGTTTACATGTAACAGTATTATGAAAAATAGCTGATTTTTTATTCACGCTGACTATGTATGGTTCATATTCGATTCCCATTCCCGGTGCATGCGATCTTCTGGAAATTGCTAATGTCCTATATTCTAACATTATGCGAGAGAAGGACCGCATCGAAATTTCCTTTATTTAACACCAATAACATTTTAAAAAAACTTTAAAAACGCAATTATTTCCTTGCGAATTGTAAATGTGGAAATACAGTAAAAGCGACGCTCGCAGTCTCATAATCGCAACGCGCGCTCCATACTGCGACACCCGTTATAGTGAATGAGCTGGATTGCTTCCCGCAACTGCTAAATAATACTCTGAAATACTGAAATATTTTTATTTAATTTTTATAGGTATTGCCCGTTTTTTACTTTATTGTTCTTTAATAATAAAGTATTGTGATCGATCTGAAATATCAAAAAAATTTGCTACCCTAAAATTTTGTATTTTCACGTTTTAGGACTAGTAAACACCAAAAAAGCAAAAAAAAAAATAATGTCCGTCTGTCCGCCGTCCGCCGTACGCAAAACCATTTGAAGGTGCGTAGCTCACAAACCCCTTGAGATATTAAGTTAAAATTGTTATGGTAGGTAGAGTGGGTGAACCCCTACGAGTGGTATCTGTGGGAGGGGTGGGGATTTGAGGGGGAGGAGAGCGAATCGTTTTAGATGAAAAATTTTGGTTTCTAGATCTCAGGGACGAACCGCTTATGCCATGAGGCTGAAAGTTGGAACTTATGTAGTACTATGATAGTGAACCCATTTTTAAAAAAATGGTTGATGGGGGTTGAGGAGTGTGCGGGTGGGAGGAAAACAATGAGTCCAAAACGCTTGAAAGCTAGGATTAAAACATTCTAAAATCCATATCTCCTGAACGATTGATGTCAGATAGCTGAAACTTTGTAGTTGTCTTAAGAGATACTAGGAGATTAGAAAAGTGTTAACATTTTTAAGGGGAGTGGTGAGATAGGGGTAGGGGGTGAAAAACTTTGAATTACAATATCTTCCGACTCAATTGTGCTAGGAAGAAAAAATTTGGTTTCTATATATAAAATTACCAGACTGAATATAAAATTTAAGAAGGGGTGGTGAAGCGCGGAAATGGGGGGACGGTCATTTTTGAAAAAAATTAAATATTTATATCTCAAGAACCGTATCAGATATGATCTTGAAAATTTTACAGAAGTTAGGACCAGTACACCTCTAGCGGAAAAAAATTTTGAGGGAGTGGGTGTAGTGATGGTGGGGGAGGGGGGAATAAAAAAATTCTGATTTTAATTTGGCGAAAGCCGCCAAGGATAGAAAGCTAAAAATTGAAAACTGTATAGAGCTACTATAGCCACATCCCAGAAAAATAAATTCTTGATAGAGGTAGCAAGGTACGGTGGTGGGGGGTGATTTTTAATATCTCAGAAACGGCTTATGCTAGAAAGTTGAAACCTAGTACCTAAATTTAGATGTGCTACTAGAGTAATTAAAACAAAAAAAAATTGACCAACAGTCTGGGCGCAACTTCATTATTTTATGGGTAGAAGTCCGAAACGTGTTTAATGCTGAGATGCTGTGTAGGTGACTATGGGACTAACAACCTAAGGAATAACCAGGAAGCTATTTGGAACGCTATTTTTACGTTGTCAGTCCCATAGTAACCTACACCGCATCTCAGCATTAAACACGTTTCGGACTTCTACTCAAAAATAATAAAGTTACGCCCAGACTGTTGGCCGATGTTATTTATTACTTAGGCATTCATTTTCCGATATTTATTAGCTATTTGTCGTTAATTATTATAAATTATGGTAAATATTTGAAATAGAACCGACACAAGTGTTAAATTCCTACCTATCAAAGCGACGCGATTACAGCGTTGCGATATCACTGTAACTTGTTGCACTCACTAATGAGGATTTTAATTTTGTTCACGCGTTGTCATTAATTTAAAATTAGGGAAATTCCAGTTCACTTTTCGCTAGCCGGATTCCAGAATAGTAAAATTCCAACGGGAAGAACACAATGCAATACTTTAAAAGAAATCATAAATTAACGACCTTGCTCGTATAAATTTATACATATTGTTACATGCTACTCTGGCAACCAACACAACTCAATCAGTTTCTAGTGAGAAAGGCGTGGAAAATTCTGCAAAGTTCAAAATTCTTCTCGATTCTTCTTTTTCGATTGTTTTTATATTCCACATACATCAAATATACGGAAAAGATCTCGACTCAATTAATACAGTATGTAAGCACGGAAAGTTTGCAGCCAATGACAGTGTTTACTACGGTGCGAAGCGAGACGACGATTAGTGAGATCTACGCGAAGGTAGGTGTAACGCGATTTTTTGATCAAGTTGTATTGATTATATACGAAATGAGTTTTATTTGAAATCTCGGCGAACCTCTAGCTCGCAACAATACGATACCATCAGCCCTCCATCGCTCGTAAGATTTGTAGCCGGAAATAGGTTTGTGAAAACTCTTAAGCCCGAACGTGTACTGAATATCGAGTTTCTTGTTCCGCTGACGAATAAATTTTGTGAGTAGAGACTTAAAACTCAATACTCGTTTCAGTTTTTCCTGTTTCGGCAGTGCATCATCTTGGCTTCGGGTTAGAGAAAATTCTGTGGTATAAAGCGATATCAGCTTAAGTCGAGAAAATAATTATGCAGTTACGTGTATCAAAATTGATAAATAAAGTAATACAAAATATATTAGGAGATCTTATTTTATTGAATTTAATAATACAACACAATAATAATATATTATATGAGATAAAAATCTATCAAACAATGGCAATTTTTTTAAAAAAATGCAATTGAAAACTTTAAAAATGATTTTTTCTTATCTCGACATAAGCTGTTATCGCTTTTTACCACAGAATTGTGCCCGAGAATTTTCTACGAACTTTGGATTGGGTCGGGGAAAACAGAAAAGTGAGTCCTTAAAGGAAGAATTACTGGCGCCCAGGACCAGTCTTGGACTTGCTCAGTAAGGGATTGTTCGTCTCTCGGGATTTCTACCGGCGAAACCCGTAGTAAGGTATACAATGCAAAAACACAAAAACTACAAATTTATTTTCTTCCAATAATTGAAAATTTAATGTGGATTCTTAAAGGTTGTCGATTTTATATTTTAGGAGTTTTACAGTTGCGTAGACTTCATTCAAAGCACTGCTAAGGGGTCCTAATGCTCTTGGCATTTCGCGTCTACCATCAAATGCGTATCTCCTGCCAGATGATAACGATGGTCGGCGTTGTCTTGCATCTACTGGACGTGCTCCTCCACGACTGACTGACCCTCTTTTAGTTGCAGGAGCCGCAGGTTTTCCCATAACATAGGTAGCAAGGAGCATAACTCCGAAAAGAATAAAGATCAACTTCATGATTTCTAAAAAAGAAAAGCTAAATTATTGGTAATTTTGTTTAGAACAAATGTTCAATTTAATAACAACCTCAGTAACTAATTGAATTCGGTCTTCAAGTTCTAACTGGGATTCCGGATCTGGTAATGAATTCTGAAAGTTCCGGTCTTTTATACCAAAATTTTGTTTTTGAAAATTTTTCCCCCATTGTTTTTTAAACAATTATTAATACTGTTGTGCTAACAGTTTACGTAATTATGCAACTATGCAAACTTTTGAATTTTCTGTAGTTCAAATAGATTTTTTCTGTATCTCAAACAAATTAAAAAAATTTCTTATTCATTTTTAACAAAAAATAATTACTAAAATTAGCATATCGTGAAAATAGGAAACGAATTCTCAGTATAACATGTGCCGCATAAACTGTTTCAATTAGAGAGCAAAACAAAAATTTTCAATTTTTCATGGCTGGAGAAATGAAAAGTAATAGAATATATCCACTTACATAATATAGGAATTGCGTAAAAATGGCGTCACTTTAGTTATATTTATTTTACTTTATTTTTTTAATTAATTTAATTTAATTTTAAGACTTTTGGGGGGAAGTATGGAGGCATCACGGTTGAAAAAAAGGAAAGGGTGTTTCTTTAGGGTAGTATACGTATCTACGAATTAGAGAGTACTTCTTGCTTATAAAAGGCATAAGGGTGGCTCACACGGGTGGATTAAAAAATCTAACAATGATCTGGGCGAAACTTTATTATTTTTCAGGTCAAAGTTCGGGAGCGGTCAAAGTCAGAGTATATCATCAGTTGTTTCGAGATTATGAGATTTTTTCGAAAGTTAACTTTGTTCTTAATATAAAAATATTTAAAATAGATATTTTTAGCTGATGAAAAAGGCCGTGAAAACTATTCGATTTTTGGTATATTATGTACAGTACAGTAAAAGCCCATAGAAGTAAAAATGAATTTGCTGCCTTATCAGACTTAATAGATATGACGAATTGTTGAAATGTATACAAACCCATTACACTTTAGGGTTGAATTTCGAAAAAATTGTGAAACCGGTTTTTAGCTGATTTCATAAGAAGTAACTTGCTATCTCATCAGACACTAGGTATTTCGAAAAATTTATGAAAACATAAGCAAATCCTTCTCACTTGGTTTTTGAAATTCGAAAAATCGTGAAATTGAGAAATGGGTTAGTAAAAAAAAAGTAAAAAGCGATTTAATATCTCATCAAACCTTAGAAATATGTCGAAGCTGTGAAAAGTATGCAACCCCCTTACACACCCTTAGGATTGAAATTCACTTTTTACTGCTTACACCTACTTGGGGTTAAATATCCAAAAGTCCTGAAAGGAGTTAATAGATAAATATGAAGACAGGACGAAAAAGTAAAAACAAATTTAATTTCTTATCACGTCTAAAAGACATGGCAGAATTCGTGAACCTAAAAAATAACATTCCAAATAGACTCCTGATTATTCTTTAGGTTATCAGTCGCATAGTAACCTACACCGCATCTCAGTATCAAACACGTTTCGGACTTCTACCCAAAAAATAAAGTAGCGCCCAGACTGTTGGCAGATTTTTTTTATTTATTTGCGTATTTTTTCCAATAGAAGATTCAATAGAAGTAAAAGTGAATTCGATCTAATTAAACGTAAAAGACTTTCGGAATTCGTGAAAATTTGCAAAATAAAAATTTGCAAAATACCTTAAGTACACCCCCAGGTGATTTCATATTGAAGAAATCGGGCTTTCCTCTTTATATTTAAGGCCTTTACGAGTGAAAGTGAATACGATATTCGATCTATCGTCTAATGAAACTTAAAAAATACATATATCGGAATTCGTGAAAATTTACACAACCACATTACAGCCCCTTAGGAGTTGGATATCGAAAAAGTTGTAAAAATGTTTTTAGGTGCTTATATAAAGAGCACAAAGAAGTAAAATTAATTTGATAATTCAACATGTCTAAAATAAATAGCGAAATTCATGAAAATGTTGGCAAAACCCTTTTCACGGACATTTTTATACGCTAGATGAAATCATATAGAGTATTATAAGTTTAATCCAGCCCAAAAGTTTGTAACGCATAGAACCAAGCCTCGGACGAAAAAAAGTTATATATTATTTTTTGTTTATTTGTGGCCAAAAACCTCAAATCCGCTTAACCTCCGTCCGTCCGTCCGCCCGTCCGCCCGTCCGTCTGTCCGTTAGCACGATAACTCAAGGGATCTTGAAATTTTTAATCTGGATGTTTGGTTGAATTTGTAAGGTTAAGTTCGTTAACGGGCAAGATCGTCCTACTCCTTCGGGTAGCTGCCATACAAAATGTCCTTAAAAAACGTGTTCAAGAATATTGGTCGATAACTTCAGAAGGGTTTACGCTACGACATTGAAATTTTGTATGTGTTATTTTTCCAATAGTCGGAGCGAACTATATGATTATGAAGAAAATCCTATTAGTCCTTCGTGTAGCTGCCATACAAATATCCTGTCAAAACGTCTTCACTTAATTTACGGAACTTACTATAACTCAAGTAATCTTTTAGCTATGAATTGGAAATTTTGTACAAATTAGTTTTGAGTAAAAACGAAGTTCAAGTTTACTAATCAGCGAAATCTTTTTACTCCTTCTGGTAGCTGCCATACAAAATGTCCTTGAGACACGTGTTCAACAATATTTTCCGATAACTATTGAACGCTTCAAGCTACGAATTTGAAATTTTGTACACGTTCATTTTTAAATGGTTCCAAGGAAAAGGATAAATATGTAAGGAATCGAGTGAGTCCTTCCTGCACCTCCCATGTGAAAGTCCTTCAAAACGGACATTTTTTTTCAATGACTTACCCAGTTCAAGATATGAAATTAAACACTGAATATTGTCTTTTAGTTTTGAGTAGCAATCTAATGGCAGTCCTTAATAAAGGACATACAACATGCACACATGTAATTCTACTTTATCCCCAACTACAATATAAATCGGAGTTCAGTATTCATCTAGAGTATTATACGATTGGCTTGCAGCCTATCGTGACTGCAGTATGTTTTTTAATCCAGCTCTGTAAATCAATAAAATGTTGAACTTTTTTTTCCTTTAATTATTAGGTTGCTGCAGATGAAATGTCGTTTTACTCTATGAAGTAAAGTCAATTGCGATTTTCATGTCTCAAACTGCCGCCAGGTGGCACAGGTGGTATTGGGTATTGAAGTATATATACCCCTATATTTACTCATGGAGTCATTTCAGTTTTGGACTTCATTGAGATCGGACAGAAAAAAAATTGATTCGAGCCAAAAACGGATAATTTTCCTTTATGAATTTAAACTTGGCCACAGCGCAACGGAGCCAACCGAAAACATCAACTGATACGGTAAACAAACGAACCACACAGCGATGTTTCGAAAAATTCCGATCAGGAGATTTGACCTTTGAAAGTGAGCCACGTGGTCACCCAGGACCTTCGATCGACAACGATGAGCTGAATTTATTAGTGAAATCTGTGTCACGCCAAACTATAAGGGACATTGTAGAGAAATTGGGCGTATACAATTCGACAGTTTGCCGGCACTTGCAACAGCTTGGAAAAATCAAAAAGCTTGATAGGTGGGTTCCGCATGAGCTTACTGAGCAAAACATGACGCGTCGACTGGAAATTTGCAGTTCCCTGCTCTCCCGGAAGAGAAACCATCCGTTTTTGAACAGAATAGTGACATGTGATTAAAAGTGGATACTGTACGACAATCGTCGCCGATCGGGACAATGGCTTGATGCTGATGAGACATGCCGAAATGAGGCCTTCATCCGAAGAAGATAATGGTGACTGTTTGGTGGTCTGCAGCTGGAGTTAATCACTATTCCTTTTTAAAGCGTGGTGAAACCATTAATGCAGAGAAGTATTGTGCCCAACTCGATGAAATGCATCAGAAATTACGTGTTGAACGGGCTAGATTGGTTAACAGAGATTGGAGTTATACTGCTTCAGGACAACGCACGGCCTCATGTTTCAAGAACAATGGTCCAAAAATTAAACGAGTTGCAGCATGAGACTCTTCCTCATCCAGCATACTCACCGCCAACCGACTACCGCTTTTTTAAACATTTTGATCATTTCTTGGCGAACAAACAATTCGATAATGAAGCAGCCATCGAGTACTTTCTTCGCTCTAGAATAGAAAGTCGAACTTCTACGAAACTGGCAAAAATATACTTGTATCTCATTGGGAGAAGTGTATTGCATGTGCTGGTGCCTATTTTGATTAATAAAATTAAGTTTTATAAAAGTTACAGTTGTTTGAAATTGCACTACCAAAAACGACATTTCATCTGCCGCAACCTAATACTTATACATATATCATACATACTAAGTTTCAACTTTCTAGCATACGTTGTTTATGAGATATGAAAAACCACCCCACCCCCGTACCCCGCTACACCTATCAACAATTTTATTTTTATGGAATAATTCTATTAGTGACTCTATATAGTCGTTAACTTTTAGCTTTCTATGCTTTGCGGTTTTCGAGAAATGAAAATCAGAATTTTTTTCGTTCCACCCTCTCCCACCGTCACCCCCTTCACCAGTACCACCAACATTTTCATATCTGGTACGGTTCTTGAGATATAAAAATTAAATTTTTTGAAAAATCCTCCCCACTTTCGTACTCCGTACTCCACCTCCCCTCTCAAAATTTTTTATTCAGTAGACTCCACTTGTGATCTCATATACGGAAACCAAATTTTATCTTCCTGGCTCAATTGAGTCGGAAGATATTGTAATCTAAAGTTTTTTACCTCCCCACCCCTACACCCCATTTCCTCTCTTAAAAATGTTAGCCCTTGTCTAATCTCCTAGTATCAATTAAGACAACTACAAAGTTTCATCTTTCTGAGATCAACAGTTCAGGAGATATGGATTTCAGAATGCTTCAATCCCAGCTTTAAAATGTTTCGGACACATTGTTTTCCCCCCACTCTCACACCCCTCAATCCTTATCGCCAATTTTTTGCAAATGGATCCACTACCATAGTACTACATAAGTTCCAAGTTTCAGCCTCCTACCATAAGTAGTTACTGAGATCTATAAACCAAAATTGTTCATCTAAAACGTGCTCCTCTCCTCCCCCCTTAAAACCGCATCACACCAAAAGATACGAATCGTAGGGATTCACCCAATCTACTCACCATAAAAATATCAACTTAATATCTCAACGGGTTTGTGACCTATGCGCCTTTAGACGGACGGCGTCTACGGCAGACAGACGGACATTTTTTTTTTTGCTTTTTTGGGTTTTACTAGTCCTAAAACGTGATAACACAAAATTTCAGGGTAGCAAATTTTTTTTGAAATCTTAGGTCGATCACAATACTTTATTATTAAAAGATAATGAAGTAAAAAGGGTTATCACTTTCGGTGAGCCTTGAGGAAAATATGAATTTAGTATACAGTGTGGTTTTTGTCGGTTCAGTTCTTCTTCTTCTGTTACTGTAAGATTCCTGATCAGGCATAGGACAGGAATAATGTTACCGCAAAAAAAGCCGATCCCAAGCAATGGCGCTAGATTCGAACACTGAAAATATAAAGTATATGTAAGCGTGCATGTCTATCAACTCAGAGGTCGTAAAAACCCTTTCCCTTTCATGACAAGGTTTCTTATACTATAAGAAGTATGTCTAGAAACATATAGACATGGTGACTGTATCAGGTGTTGTATTACTCGACTTACACAAATGGTCAATAGCCGAGTAATACAATATTTCCACAATACACGGAAAATTGCTAATTCACCTGTACGGTCAACTACCCGGCCAATTACCCTAAGGTCGATATGACCGAGAATTGCTGACGATCTCACCTTACGGTCAGCTAATTGCTCGGTCAAATACCTTACCAACAATTTTATCGTTATTGCTGACGATCTATCGATCGCAATATTTTAAAGTATATTCTATTTTTTTGCTTACTATAAGATAATAATTGTATATAGACCTTAACTTAGATAAAATAAACTCTGTCCGTTACAAGAGCCAGAACAAGTCGTAATTCATTGTGGCTGAGTAAAAGAACTCAGTCCACGTTAAATATTCAAAGTATAAACACTTTTCCCAATATCCATGCTCCGCTCTTGCGAGGGTTGGACAATAGGCTAACAACTTATCACAGGAAAAAAAACTTTATTGAGCAGATTCGAGCGAAAAACTCGTAATGGTTAAGGAGCGACCGTTATGTCCCAAACCTGATCGATGAAATATCGATTACCAACGGTCAAGTGTGAGCAAAATATACAACTGACTAAAACACCACCCCCACCCCGTCCTCATAACACAAAGATCTACTCTTTAAGATACACTTTTATTTCTACTTCTAATATTATTTCTTACTTACTTAATAAAACCCTTAAGTAACAGGTGGGCTGAAAAGTTCGTAGGCTAACATAGTAAAACAAATTTTTTTGATAAAATTCGATTTTATTATTCAACATAGTTGCCTTCGAGGGCGATACAACGATTATAGCGGTCAGGCAATTTTGCGATACCATGTTTATAGTACGATTTCTCTTTAGTCTCAAAATAGGCCTCAGTATCTGCGATTAATCCTGAATTTCTTTCCAGCGAGCATTCTTTTGAGGTCTGCAAACAGGAAAAAGTCGCTGGGGGCCAGATCTGGAGAATACGGTGGATGGGGAAGCAATTCGTACCCTAATTCATGAAATTTTGCCATCGTTTGTATTGACTTGTGACACGAGGCATTGTCCTGATGAAACAGCCCTTTTTTCTTCTTCAAATGGGGCCAGTTTTTCGTGATTTCATCCTTCAAACGCTCCAACAATGCTATATAATAATCGCTGTTGATGGTCTGGCCCTTTGCAAGGTAATCAATGCGCATCCCAGAATACTGATGCCATAACCTTGCCAGCCGACTGTTGCGTCTTTCCACGCTTTGGATTCGGTTCTTCGCTTGAGTCCACTCGGCTGACTGTCGATTGGACTCTGGAGTGTAGTGATGAAGCCAGGTTTCATCCATTGTCACATATCGACGGAAAAATTCGTTCTTATTACGGTTGAATATCGCTAAACATTGCTCCGAGTCAACGACACGTTGAAACTTTTGCTCGATTGTGAGCTCGCGCGGCAACCACTTTGCACACAGCTTTTGCATGTCCAAATATTCAGCCACGATATGTCCAACACGCTCTTTTGATATCTTCAGAGTCTTAGCTATCTCGATCAACTTCACTTTACGGTCATTCATAATTATTTTCTGCACTTTTTTATGTTTTCGTCCGTTACAGCCTCTTTCGGGCGTCCACTGCGTGTACCGTCTTCGGTGCTCATTTCGCCCCGTTTAAATTTAGCAAACCACTTCTCAACGGTTGATTTTTCTGGTGCAGAGTCCGAATAATGTTTATCAAGCTAAGCTTTGGCTTCCACAGTATTTTTTTTCATGATAAAGCAATGCTTCATTAACACACGAAATTCTTTTTTATCCATTTTTTTACAACACCAAAAGTTGATTCACTCACAATGCTATATCTCACGAACCAATTGTCCGACAAATGTCAAATTTATACACGTGTCGTTTTAAGGTTAGTTCTAACTAAAAATCATATGAATTTAATTCTAGTCACGCTATCTATGTGTCGGCCTACGAACTTTTCAGCCCACTTGTTAAGTAAAAAATAATATTAATATTATTAATATTAATAAAACCCTCGTAGTCTGGGTGGCTTAGTGGCTAGAGCACTTGCCTTCGGTGCACCTGGTACCAGGTTCGAATCTGCTTGGCGACGAGTAATTTTCGAGAATGAGATTGGGTGCCGGACTACCAGTTCACTCAGCTGTAAATGAGTACCTGAGTTAAAATCGGGATAATAATCACGGACGAGCGTGTGGCTGACCACTTGGTTCTAATTTTGAAGTAACTCTAACATTACTTCAAGGCTTAGGCCCAATTTGGGCTGTTTTTGCCATTGATTATTATTAATAAAACCCTTGGCTGTAGGTAGGAATCGAACCCGCGATCAATTCTGGTTTTGCTGCGTAGGTTTGGCGCGCGTAGCCACTGCACCACCGAAGGCGTTTCAATTTCATTTCAGAAAACAAAATCGAACGAAGCATCAAACTTCGTGCTTTCATATATCACATGTTTTTCATCGTAAAATTCAAATAGATAAGTAGAATTACACGACAAAGAATGTAATTTTCAATTCAAATGTAAATATAACTATAAATGTAAATATAACTATATTTTACGTGAAATGTTTTGTGAGCCTTTTCATGTAAATTAAACGGTTCAGTCGGCTGATTTATTAAAACCAGTAGTTTCGTGTAAAAGTGATTGAAATGTGTACTTTTATTTGAAAAAATTAAATATACTGGAAATTTCAAGTAAAAATTGGATTGGAAATTCAATTTTTTTAAAACAGTGTATTTTACCATAAAAACGTAGTTTTCATTTAGAAATAAATTTCTTTTGATAAATTCAAGGAAGAAATCATACAATTTCGTATCGGTCATAATACTTTTACTTTATTATCCTTTATAATATTATATTATTGGAATAAGAACTGAAGTAATATAATAAAATAATAATAATAACTACAAATATAAAATTAATTTGTATAGAAAAGTGCAGCATGGCTGAACTCAAAGTAGTAGGTGTTTACTTAATATCGTCACGAACTCTTATTAACGCCACGCGCGTTCATTTTCTAAGAATTAATTTTCTGTATGTTAATTTCACCTCAAACATTATTTTTGTTAGAAATCAATATGGCAAAAAATTACATTGTTTTTCACCTATACAGAAACGATTCTCTTTGAATTATACAAAATTAGTTTGTATAGTTGCACCATTATGGAAACTGTTTGTTCAAAAGTATAAACAATTGTTAAAAAAACAATTGGAGTAATTTTTGAAAAACAGAATTTTGGTATAAAAGATCGGAACTTTCGGAAGTCGTTACCAGATCCGGAATCCCAGTTAGAACTTGAAGACCGAATTCAATTAGTTACTGAGGTTGTTATTAAAATGAACATTTGTTCTAAACAAAATTACCAATAATTTAGCTTTTCTTTTTTAGAAATCATGAAGTTGATCTTTGTTCTTCTCGGAGTTATGCTCGTTGCCACCTACGTCGTGGGACAGGTGCCACCGGTATCGCCAGCGGGACCACCACCGGCACCGATAGCGACAACCAGAATGCCAGGAAGAAGAGCATGCAATCGTGGACAACGTCAATTTGAACGCGTATACCCACGTCCGCCTGTGTATGGTCCTGATTCCGGATATGATGGATATGTAAGACCACGCAATATGCAAGAAGGATACATTACAAGTGTTGCGCACCGCTTGAGCAGGCAGATAAGCTGTCTTCAAAGGGTCCTAGCCACTCTGTAAAAATGCACCAAGAAAATAAAACCTAAAACTTTTCAAAAATGTGAAATTATCCGTTTATTGTGGTCGATTCGACTGCTACTTGTCCATCTATCTGATCCGAACGCACGATAGAGTTAAATTTTTCAAGGTTAATACCATCAAGTTAAAAATAATTAATAAAAAGAAAACCAATCGATCCTATACAAAAGTCCTTAATAGAAGCCTTGTAAGTATTTATAGGAGCAACTTCACCTGAAAATCGATTGTGAAATTTTCGGAGTGTGTATTGCCTATCGATAGAATACAATAAAAGTAAATCAATTTTTGATCACCCTCCTAAAAAAAGAGATATTTTATACAAAACATAGAACCCAGAAATTAGTTAAAATTTTCACAAAAAATTGCTTATACATATACTCTACTCTCCACTCTTTTAGAAGGATACCCCCAGAACTTTGAATCACTAAGTTGCTCCCGGTATTAAGTAAAGTATTTGAGAAAATTATATTGAATTTCAGAGGATTGCAATTTTTCGGGATTCAACCAATTCACGGATTTTAATTCGGTTTCAGAAAGAAATACTTATCACGAACTTTTCTGAGTTACTAAGTACAATAAGAAATCTCTTTGTTGAAATAAAGCTATGGGAACTATACCGCTTTCTATATCATTTCGAATGTACCTATTAACCAGTTTTTTCTGGAGAATAGACCCTCTATAGTCCAAATCAACTCGACCAGCTTTGACCACCGTCAAACCACTGCAGGAGTTCTACAAGGCTCATGTCTATGTCCAATACTGTTTGAAATTAATTCAGTTGATATTCCATCATATCCATACTGCAAACTTAAGACCGTAGCCAGACAGCGAGTTCGGTGGAAAAATCTTTCTTCTCCTTCGATTTTTTTAAATTAATCTAACGCTGAAAAAGGGAGATATCTAGGAAGCGCTATAATCGATTAATAAACCCTTACGTATGTGAACATATCGAGCATCAGGTCGGACTGAATGATGAATTGAAGGTCTTCGAAATGCTGTACGCAGGACGAACTCAGTAAGGCTATATACGCGCTTTACTCTCTTGTTAACATAATACAGATTTTAAATCCCTAAGATGATAATTGATAATTGATAATGATAAAGTAGCTTATAATTCACCCTCTACAATTTTTTTTATTTATATTGTACAAACCAATGTTACAAACCGCTTTCGAAGTGGTGATGAATGGTGGAACCATTAGTGTGTCAAGAGAGTCGGCACTTAGGTCAAGAAAGAGCCCTATTGTACCACACTGTTTCCCTAAGAAATTTTACGGTGCTCATGCACTTTTTACAAACCCAGCCGGTTTTAATTCAGTCCTGATAGTGTGCTCCCCCTCCCGACACCTTTCAAAATTCACCTAAGCCGGATCTAAATTCTTACCATGTTACCTTCTAGTGGGCAAGCATAATTTATATGTAGTTAATACCTATTTCTGAAGCCGTAATGTATTTAACGAGTCTTACCAGTTTCTTCAAGTCGGGTCGACTTAGGTCAAGATCGATGAGCTCCTTACTCCTCATTAAGTTGGCACCCAATGCGGCCAGTCATAATCGAGAAAAAGCTGAAAATTCACTTCATCTACAAAACTGTCAAACTCGATACAGCAATAAACTTCCATTAAGGGCTTAAAATTATCTTCTTCAAATTGCACAGAACTGAGATAATCAAGGCTATCTACATACTGATCCTTTAAAAGGTTACGAAGTATATTATTAAAATAGGTTTTGATTACAGGTATTAGTTTATGTATTCTTGGTTGTTCGGACTGAAATTCAACATTCATTTTTATACTCTAGATGAAATCATATAGAGTATTATAAGTTTATTTTATTTATAATACTATTTCCAGGATGTAAGATATGAAGAAATTTTCCATATCCTGAACTAGCGTTTTGGCCTTTTTGATTTTTCTTCGGAATAACAAGATATAAAAAATAATTTGAGTGGTACCCATTGCTCCAGTATTCTATTTGCAACAACTTGTAGCGAAAGCCATCGAGTTTGACATGGTCGTCAAATTTTATGAGGTTGGATAGAACAAAAATCCTGAAATTCTCTTAGATCTGCAATCTTTTTCGAACAATGTGCAAAGAAATTGTAAACATCTCTGACGATCCCTTCTTAAGCAGTTGGGAGTTTACTTGAGGCATGACTAGCACAAAGATGCATCGAGTGACAAATGCAACCCATAAATAATAAATTTGGATTTGAAATGTTCTTTTTTAATTTTGCCTGCACCCCGTTATATTGCCCTGACATAACGATTGCATTGTCTGTGGCAAGCCCAATTAAATTATTACATGGAATATCATGTTTTTTAAGAAAATCTATGATAGCATCGGAAATTGTTTGCGCATCAAACTTAAATAATTTTATAAGAGCCAGAAAATGATCCTTTACCTCGTTTTTTATATGATCAAAGAACCTTGCCATTAAAACCAACGCTTTGTCTGAACACACATCAGTTGTTTCATCAATAATGAGTGAGAAACAAGTATCGTTAAGGCTTTTTATAAGTTTTTCTCTTCCCCTTTTAGCCAGAACATCAGTGACATTAGTTGTGGATTTCGTTCTCCCGCAAGCTAAATGCTTCGCAATCTTTGAATCGTTAAATATAGTTTTTAAAAAAGGCACAAATGAATCCATTAATGCAAAAGGTAAATGATGAATTAAAAAATACATTGCAATAGCGTATTCCGTATTTTGAACTTGTTTCTTAAATTTGTTCACTACTTCCAATTGTCGCTTCTATTGTAGCCTGTCCCTTCAATCTGCAGTGCTTCCGTTTATGTTATTCCGATATGCCGTGCCTGTTAATGTGTGGTTTGGAATTGGTTAAAGTTTTTCTGCATAATTGTCAGAAGGCCTGACCACTTTAATCCTTCTCCAGCCACGGATAAATGTTTGTCCATTGTCTTCTAAATCCTCGGAAATATTTCTTTTTCGGTTCCTCTCGGTTATTTGACGTGGGAGAGTTCCTCCTTGAGCAATACAGTTTTTGTTTAAACACGTTTAACATTATTGTATACATCATTAAAAATCTGCCAATAGTCTGGGCGAAACTTTATTATTTTTAGGGTCAAAGTTCGGGAGCGGTAAAAGTCGGAGTGTATCATGAGTTGCTTCGAGATTTTTAGATTTCTTATGGAAAATTAATTTTGTTCTTAATATAAAAATATTTAAAATAGAGATTTTTAGACGATTAAACATTGAAAAAGTCCGTGTAGACTATTCGAATTTCAGTATATTATGTACACTAAAAGCCCATAGAAGCAAAACCGTATTTGTTGCCTTATCAGAATTAAGAGATATGACGAATTGTTAAAACGTATACAAACCCATTACTTCCACTTGGGGTTTGAATTTCGAAAAAATTGTGAAACAGGTTTTTAGACGATTTCATAAGAAGCAACCTGAAATCTCATGAGACAAGACGGATTTTGAAAAAATTCTGAAAACGTAAGCAAACCCTTCACATCTCCTTGGTTCTGGAAATTCGAAAAATCGTGAATTGGTTGGCCGTAATAATCAATTTTACATCTCATCAGAACTAAGGAATGGCAAAAATTGTGAAAACATATACAAACCCTTGGGGGTTGAATATCGAAAAATTGAGAAATGGGTTTGTAGGCGATTATATAAAAAGTCTGTGGAAATAAAAGCGATCTAATATCTCATCGAACCTAAGAAATATGTCGAAACTTTGGATTGAATATCTAAAATACTGAAATTGACTTTTTGGCTTTTTTACATAGGAAACCTTAGGAAGTAAAAATGAATTCGATATATCACCAGATATGCAACCTCCTTACACCCACTTGGGGGTTGAATGTTCAAAAATCCTGAAAGGAGTTATTAAATAAATATGAAGACAGCACGAGAAAGTAGGAACCAATTCAATTTCTTATCACTTCTAAAAGAAATGACGGAACTCGTGAAAACGTGTTCAACCCGTTTATACCCTCCTAGGTGGAAAAAGGAAAAAACTTAAAAACAAGTTTTAGGCGATTATTACACAATCCCATGAATATGAAAAGATATTTAATATCTGATAAGACGTGGATATAGTAGAATTCGTGAAAAAGTTTACAACCCCCTTTGCACCCCCTTAGGGGTCGAATTTTAAAAAATCCTGAAAACACTATCTAGGTATTTATATGAAGAATCCATAGAATAAAAATGAATTCAATATTTGGGAAGACCTAATAGATATGACGAAAACCGTGAAAATATATGCATTCCATTTTCACTGATAATTTTTTTTGCCCCCCCTCCGAACGCCAATGTATATTTGAAATTTTTTTTTATCCAAATTAGTTTTCTAGTTGATTTACATAAATGTACCGAGTTTCAGCTTTGTAGCATAAGCCGTTCTATAGATAGGAAAAACACCCCCCACCCCCGTACCATACTACCCTTATAAAAAATTATATTTTTCCAAGATGCTACTAATATAGCTCTATCTAAATACGAAGTTTCAGCTTTATATCATTATAGGTTGTCGAGATATTAAAATCGGAACTTTTTCCTTTCACCCTCCCCCACCCTCACCCTTTACACCCACACTTCCAAAATTTTGTTTTCTACTAGGGGTCTATTAGGCCTACTTCTGGTAAAAATTTGAAGCATCTATCTTACACCGTTCTTGAGATATGAGACGTGATTTTTTAGAAAAATTCTTATCCCCTCCACTTTCATGCTCCACCGCCCCCGTAAAAAATTTTGTTTCCAGCAAACTTCATTTATCAACCTTTATACAGAAACCAAATTTTATTTGTCTAGTGCAATTGGTTCGTGAGATATCGTAATCTAAAGTTTTTCACCCCCCACCCCCGTACGCCACTGCCCCCACTCAAATTTTTGTTTCCGATCTATTCTCCTAGCATACCTACAGATATTCATAAAGTTTCAATTTTGTGACATTAACCGTTTAGGAGATATGGATTTTAGAAAGTGTCGATCTCACCTTTTTTGCGTTTCGGACGCATTATTTTTCCCCCCACTCCCAAACCCCTTCACCTATATCGGCAATTTTTTTGCAAATGGGTCCACTACTGAAGCTCTATATAAATTCCAAATTTCAGCCTCCTAGCATAAGCGGTTGCTGAGATCTAGAAACCAAAATTTTCCGTCTAAAACACTTCCCCCTCCTCCCCCCTCACATTCCCACCCCTCCAAATTTGGCCACTTCAAGGGGCCTACCCAGTCTATTCATAAAAAAAATTTTAATTTAATAGCTCAAAGGGTTTGGGAGCTACGAGCCTTCAAACGATTTTGCGTACAGCGGTCGACGTACGGCGTACGGCGTACGGCGTACGGCGTACGGCGGACAGACGGACTGAATTTTTTTATTGCTTTTTTCGTGTCTACTCGTCATGAAACGTGAAAAAAAAAATTTTGAGGTAGCAAATTTTTTTTTTTTAAAAATCGAAAACAATACTGTATTATTAAAATAATAAAGTAAAACTAACCTGTCCTCATAATCACTTGTAGCACACAAATTTCCGATCACCTCGTAGCAACATTTAGCGATCCTGCAACTATTACGTCAGCAACAGGTGCAGGATTTGTTTCGTTGTTATTCACAGGCACAGTTCTAGTTAAAAACCTATAGCGTAATTAGCATTTAAGCAATTTAACAAAATTATAATATATTATATATCCGTACTTATCCATTATTTTCATGGAAATTCACAAACAACAATAAAACCTGAACTGACCGTTGCAATTTGCACTAATAAATGATAAGACAATACAAAAATCTTGTTCTTATTTTCGTGAACGAATTGGAAATGCACAGCAGCAAAAGCTGCTTTGGGAATATTGAATATCTAATTAAATGTTGGTTGTTTTCCGGCGTCAGTAGGGTTTCTGGTGTGAAACCCCAACACGAAATCCCCGACTGTTGATTAATCGCTGTCCTTGAGGACATGACAGTTGGAAGACACTTCACTGCAATACGCCAGTCTTTATAAGATTGTGTTGGACAAGGTCCGAAGGAGCTGTTTCGTCATCGGAGGGCATAGACTCGTCAGAGGGTGTATCATGCCTACTATCCGAAACACCCTTACAGCTGGTGGAACTGCTGAGCATAATTTTTATATAGCTCACTCGAAATCAAATTTACGATCAGAATTATAAATTTTAGCTAATTTCCCGCCATCGCAACCCTATACTAAAGGAGGTGGCGCTGAAGATCATCTAATATTTCAACCAATTTGGTGGAATTTTTGGTTGTAAGCCAGGATATATAGAGCTGAACGCTAAGAGCGTGACTTCGAAACCCGCCAACCGCAATTTTATTTTTTCGCTAATTTTAAGAATGGAAATTTTTCATGGTAAGCTACCATAGAAGCAAATTTTCGGATAGTAGGCATGATACACCCTCTGACGAGTCTATGCCCTCCGATGACGAAACAGCTCCTTCGGACCTAGTCCAACACAATCTTATGAAACTGGCGTATCCAGTGAAGGTTTTCCAACTGTCATGTCCTCAAGGACAGCGATTAATCAACAGTCGGGGATTTCGTGTTGGGGTTTCACACCAGAAACCCTACTGACGCCGGAAAACAACCAACATTTAATCAAATTTGCTTCTATGGTAGCTTACCATGAAAAATTTCCATTCTTATTGAATATCTATGTTAGAAAAAAAAGAGGTATGTTTGTTCAATTTCAGATGTGACGTCAAATTGGATTTCCTCACAGCTATCACAAAATATTACAAGCGATGACGTAGTAAAATACAGAAAGATTGAAAGAGCATGAACAAAAATTAATATATTAATTGTGCTTTACATTATGTTCAATACCTATTTAAAAGTTTGTGCAAAAAGGGTAAAGAAATTAAAATCCTGAAAATGTAGCAAAACTCTTGGAAATTGTAGCAAAGTAGCAAAATGCAAAAAAACAAATAACGTAGCAAATTTGTTACGATCGTAGCAAAGTGGCAGCCCTGGTCAGGAGTTTTTTCACAATTTTGGAGCCGTCAAAAACCGTTATTAAACTCAGCAGACCTAAGAGATATGTCGGAAATCGTAAAAACACACATAATCAATTTACACCCACTTAGAGGCTGAATATCACAAAATCCTAATTTTTCGCCGATAATACATAAATAAAGCCGAATTCGATATCTCATTAGACCAAAAATATTTGTCAGAATTCGTAAAAACTTGCACAACCATTTCACCTCCCCGTGGGTGTTGAATATCGAAAAATGCGTGAATTGGGGCTTTTCTAATTGTATTTAAGGCCCCTACAAGTAAAAGCGAGTTCGATACCCCATTGGAACTGAGAAATATGTCGGAATTCGTGAAAACGTAAAAAACTTCTTTACACCCTTTCAGGGGTTGAACATCGAACAATTTGGAAAATAATCTCTATGCGTTTATGTAAACAAGTAAAATTAATGCAGTACCTCGACAGACTTAAAAGTTATAACGAAATGCGTAAAAAAAAGAGCAAGCTCCTTTCCACGAACAATATTTTTGTCCCAGCTCCACCAGCAATTTAAATTTGTGTTGTTTTTTTTTCCAAAATTACTTTTGCAGTAGATGTACATATAGATACCAAGTTTCAAATTTTTGAATCTGCCGTTTTATATATAATATTTTATTTGTTCCTGGGTGCCCTTATATTTGGCTCCATACACGCATCAACTCTTAGCTTTCCATCCTTAGTGGGACTCGCGAAATAAAAATTATAATTTTTTGCTATCCACTCTCCCCTACCCTCATCGCCACAGACAAATATTTTGCTTTAGTTCAAAAATATGATAATACAAAACTTTGTTAAAACTCAATAGTTTATTGTTAAAAAATAATAAACAACCGTATTATGGAAAATAGCTGATTTTTTATTCACGCTGACTATGTATGGTTCATATTCGATTCCCATTCCCGGTGCATGCGATCTTCTGGAAATTGCTAACGTCCTATATTCTAACATTATGCGAGAGAAGAACCGCATCGAAATTTCCTTTATTTAATACCAATAACATTTTGGAAAAACTTTAAAAACGCGATTATTTCCTTGCGAATTGCAAATGTGGAATTACAGTAAAAGCGATGCTCGCGACGCTCGCGGTATCATAATCGCAGCGCGCGCTCTATACTGCGACACCCGTTATAGTGAACGAGCTGGATTGCTTCCCGCAACTGCTAAATAATACTCTGAAATACTAAAATATTTTTATTTAATTTTTAAAGGTATTGCCCGTTTTTTACTTTATTATTTTTTAGTAATAAAGTATTGTTATCGATCTGAAATTTCAAAAAAATTTGCTACCCTTAAATTTTTTATTTTCACGTTTTAGGACTAGTAAACCCCAAAAAAGCAAAAAAAAAATAATGTCCGTCTGTCCGCCGTAGACGCCGTACGCCGTACGCAAAACCGTTTGAAGGTGCGTAGCTCACAAACCCCTTGAGATATTAAGTTAAAATTGTTATGGTAGGTAGAGTCGGTGAACCCCTACGAGTGGTATCTGAGGGGGTGGTGGGGATTTGAGGGGGAGGAGAGGGAATTGTTTTAGATGAAAAATTTTGGTTTCTAGATCTCTCGAACGAACCGCTTATGCAATGAGGCTGAAAGTTGGAACTTATGTAGTACTATGATAGTGAACCCATTTTTAAAAAAATGGTTTATGGGGGTTGAGGAGTGTGCGGGTGGGGGAAAACAATGAGTCCAAAACGCTTAAAAGCTAGAATTGAAACATTCTAAAATCCATATCTCCTGAACGATTGATGCCAGATGGCTGAAACTTTGTAGTTGTTTTAAGAGATACTAGGAGATTAGAAAAGTGTTAAAATTTTTAAGGGTAGTGGTGATGTATGGGTGTGGGGGGTGAAAAACTTTGAATTACAATATCTTCCGACTCAATTGTGCTAGGAAGATAAAATTTGGTTTCTGTATATAGAATTACCAGACTGAATAAAATTTAAGAGGGGTTGGTGAAGCGCGGAAATGGGGGGACAGTCATTTTTGAAAAAAATTAAATATTTATATCTCAAGATCCGTATCAGATATGATCTTGAAAATTTTACAGAAGTTAGGACCAGTACACCTCTAGCGGAGAAAATTTTGAGGGAGTGGGTGTAGGGTGTGATGGCAGTGGCGGTCATAGGGGGGGGCCATGGGGGCCATGGCCCCCCCCCCCCCTAACAAATTCGTAACCCGTGATTACTTTATCACGTCTGCTTTAAAGAAAAATGATATGAGACTATAAGATTAATGGATACACTTAAGAAAGTATAATGCACTTAATAAAGTATAATGCAATTAAATCGGATTCCACCTTATGTCTTTCTTTAATCCGTCTTTTGTCTTTGTCTCCTGATTAAAAAGAAGACTGTGTCTAATTAAAAATATTTCAATCGAAAAGTAATAAAATTTCGAATATAAATATACATATATAATCAATCGTTGGGTTGTGATGTGTTCTGTTAAGGAAGTAGCTTTTACTGTTCGAAACTAATTTTGAAAAATTTGGATTTGGATTATGCTTGGACAATTGCCATTATGTGCATCCTAATTCTAGATTAAAACGTAAATTGTGGTAAATACAGCGAAACATAAGAGCATTGCTGTCCAGGTCGTTTTGAGTAGATTTTGAACTATGTTTTCAAAAAACCTAGTCATCAGCAGCAATCCAGTAATCTTAATAGTTTTGTCGAAATCATGAGAGAAATCAAGCTATAAGAACTTAATTATGAATATTTACAGTAACTATTACATATTAATAACGGATTTACATCCAAAGATTTAAAATTTGATTTTCCGAAATGTTGAGATTCGATAAGATACTATCTAATTCTTAATTTATTTCCCATATTTGGATGAATTTGAAATCTACTCGAATAAAACGAGTAGTTCAAACAAATTTAAAAATTTTGATTTTTTCGCAGCAGTCATCAGGCTCAAATTAATGTAAAAAAAATAGGTTTTAAGTTTCATGTCGATAATATATGGGGAATACGTGCCTCAAGAACCTTAAAGAAACCAAAATTGTAAAGATTCCGAAAACTCTCAAGATATCGACATAGGGCATAGAATAGTATCATTCTGTGGGTGATTGTAACTCTAAATATACGAGTATATAGGTGGATCATTTTTCCGACGATACTAAATTCGTATTATTAACCATTATAAAAATACCGCCGAAACCGATTGAATATGAAAAACTTCACTTTTTCATTACGACCACTAGATGGTATTTCCGATGGTATATAACCTATATATTTAAAACTTCCATCCACAGAATAATATTATTTGGCCGTTTTGTCAATACATCCTGACCCATTTTTCGGAATCTCAATTTATTTTATTTTTCCTGATCGGGGTGAAACTTAAAACATATATTTTTTACACTAATCAGAACCATTATAAGAGGTACCACGAAAAAAATCCTCAATAGTCACTGAACAGCCCTGAAATTATCTGTCACCACACCTACCTGTTTTCGACTCTTTTTCATTCAATTTAAATTTCCTCGTTTCCAAAAGTTAACTTTCACAAAATAAATTAAAAATGTTATCATCATAGTCGTTGTGAAACAAATGTCTTCAAAGCGTTGTAAACGCTTTTCGAGATTTCAAAATCTACTTGCCAAAATCTTGCGATGAAAATCAAGTATAAGATGCTGCTTATGAAGTTATTATAATTGAAAATGGTTTTAGAGAATTTCCGAGTTTTGTTTTTTAAATTTTTGAATTTAGAGAATAGGTTAGGTTAGGATATGGTGGCAGTTATCTAAAATATAGATCAACTCAATAAGGAGTGAATATGTAGGTATTCATACCTAATAAATTACATTGACATAAAATATTTATTTCGTAGATTTTAGGTATTGTAGGATAACTTAATAACTAGGGTGATCACTTCTTCGTCGGGCCTGAAGTCTTTAAGTTATGAGATATAGGGTTCGGATTTTAATGCCCAATATTGAGTTTCATCAAATATGTATAGTAGAACTGATAAACATTAAATTTTCCAATTTTCTAGTGGTCTCAAAAAACAGCTAATTTACATCCAAAGATTTCAAACTGGATTTGGCGAAATCTCGACATTTTAACAAAACTCTCAAAATCTACTACATGTGAGAGATCTTGAAGTATGTTGGGGCTTCTACATTTTGTCGAAATCGAGGTCGACATCGACTTTTACTGAAATCGAAAATTATGTTCACCAAGCTTTTTCCATTGCTTAACCCATTACTGCACAAACTCCGTTTAAACGGATATTGTGCTTAATAAACTTTGTGCACTAATGGGTTAAAGACTTACAATCGTATAATACATATTAAAATTATTGATATCATACAAATAAATTGAGCGATGTTAAAGAAATCCCATCAGAGCGATATTAATGATTTTTAATATCCTGAAATTCGGTTGCCAAAATCTGGCGATTTAGATGCGGAAATGAGAAGTTGATATTTTCAAGCAGTACCAACCGCAGCGACCATGGCATTTACACAATTTCTAACAACGCTGCATTAACGGGTACCTTCCGCACCTATTTTCTTTACAGTAGGTACTAAACTTCAATGGCCCCCCCCTTGAAAGAGCAATATGACCGCCACTGTGTGATGGTGGGAGAGGGGGAGGGGGGGAATGAACAAATTCTGATTTTAATTTCGCGAAAGCCGCCAAGGATAGAAAGCTGAAAATTGAAAACTGTATAGAGCTACTATAGCCACATCCCAGAAAAATAAATTCTTGATAGGGGTAGCAAGGTACGGTGGTGGGGGTGGTTTTTCATATCTCAGAAACGGCTTATGCTAGAAAGTTGAAACTTAGTACCTCAATGTAGATGTGCTACTAGAGTAATTAAAACAAAAAAAAATTGACCAACAGTCTGGGCGCAACTTTATTATTTTATGGGTAGAAGTCCGAAACGTGTTTAATGCTGAGATGCTGTGTAGGTGACTATGGGACTAACAGCCTAAGGGATAACCAGGAAGCTATTTGGAACGCTATTTTTACGTTGTCAGTCCCATAGTAACCTACACCGCATCTTAGCATTGAACACGTTTCGGACTTCTACTCAAAAATAATAAAGTTATGCCCAGACTGTTGGCCGATGTTATTTATAACTTAGGCATTTATTTTCCGATATTTATTAGCTATTTGTCGTTAATTATTGTAAAAAGTTTGAAATAGAACCGACACAAGTGTTAAATTCCTACCTATCAAAGCGACGCGATTACAGCGTTGCGATATCACTGTAACTTGGTGCACTCACTAATGTGGATTTTAATTTTGTTCACGCGTTGTTTGGAAATTGCAGTTCACTTTTCGCTAGCCGGATCTCAGAATAGTAAAATTCCAACGGGAAGAAAACAATGCAATACTTTAAAAGAAATCATAAATTAACGACCGTGCTCGTATAAATTTATACATATTGTTACATGCTACTCTGGCAACCAACACAACTCAATCAGTTTCTAGTGAGAAAAACAACAACCTTGCAATAACGAAAAAGCCAATGGAAAAGGCGTGGAAAATTCTGCAAAGTTCAAAATTCTTCTCGATTCTTCTTTTTCGATTGTTTTTATATTCCACATACATCGCCCAACATACGCGAAAGATCTCGACTCAACTAATGCAGTATATAAGCACGGAAAGTTTGCAGCCAATGACAGTTTTTACTACGGTGCGAAGCGAGACGACGATTAGTGAGATCTACGCGAAGGTAGGTGTAACGCGATTTTTTGATTAAGTTGTATTGATTTTATACGAATTGAGTTTTATTTGAAATCTCGGCGAACCTCTAGCTCGCAACAATACGATACCATCAGCCCTCCATCGCTCGTAAGATTTGTAGCCGGAAATAGGTTTGTGAAAATTCTTAAGCCCGAACGTGTACTGAATATCGAGTTTGTTGTTCCGCTGACGAATAAATTTTGTGAGTAGAGACTCAAGAAAATTCTGTGGTATAAAGCGATATCAGCTTAAGTCGAGAAAATAATTATGCAGTTACGTGTATCAAAATTGATAAATAAAGTAATGCAAAATATATTAGGAGATCTTATTTTATTGAATTTAATAATACAACACAATAATAATATATTATATGAGATAAAAATCTATCAAACAATGGCAATTTTTTTAAAAAAATGCAATTGAAAACTTTAAAAATGATTTTTTCTTATCTCGACATAAGCTGTTATCGCTTTTTACCACAGAATTGTGCCCGAGAATTTTCTACGAACTTTGGATTGGGTCGGGGAAAACAGAAAAGTGAGTCCTTAAAGGAAGAATTACTGGCGCCCAGGACCAGTCTTGGACTTGCTCAGTAAGGGATTGTTCGTCTCTCGGGATTTCTACCGGCGAAACCCGTAGTAAGGTATACAATGCAAAAACACAAAAACTACAAATTTATTTTCTTCCAATAATTGAAAATTTAATGTGGATTCTTAAAGGTTGTCGATTTTATGTTTTAGGAGTCTTACAGTTGCGTAGACTTCATTCAAAGCACTGCTAAGGGGTCCTAATGCTCTTGGCATTTCGCGTCTACCATCAAATGCGTATCTCCTGCCAGATGATAACGATGGTCGGCGTTGTCTTGCATCTACTGGACGTGCTCCTCCACGACTGACTGACCCTCTTTTAGTTGCAGGAGCCGCAGGTTGTCCCATAACATAGGTAGCAAGGAGCATAACTCCGAAAAGAACAAAGATCAACTTCATGATTTCTAAAAAAGAAAAGCTAAATTATTGGTAATTTTGTTCAGAACAAATGTTCAATTGAATAACAACCTCAGTAACTAATTGAATTCGGTCTTCAAGTTCTAACTGGGATTCCGGATCTGGTAATGAATTCTGAAAGCTCCGGTCTTTTATACCAAAATTTTGTTTTTGAAAATTTTTCCCCCATTGTTTTTTAAACAATTATTAATACTGTTGCGCTAACAGTTTACGTAATTATGCAACTATGCAAACTTTGAATTTTCTATAGTTCAAATAGATTTTTTCTGTATCTCAAACAAATTTAAAAAATTTCTTATTCATTTTTAACAAAAAATAATTAATAAAATTAGCATATCGTGAAAATAGGAAAAGAATTCTCAGTATAACATGTGCCGCATAAACTGTTTCAATTAGAGAGCAAAACAAAAATTTTCAATTTTTCATGGCTGGAGAAATGAAAAGTAATAGAATATATCCACTTACATAATATAGGAATTGCGTAAAAATGGCGTCACTTTAGTTATATTTATTTTACTTTATTTTTTTAATTAATTTAATTTAATTTTAAGACTTTTGGGGGGAAGTATGGAGACATCACGGTTGAAAAAAAGGAAAGGGTGTTTCTTTAGGGTAGTATACGTATCTACGAATTAGAGAGTACTTCTTGCTTATAAAAGGCATAAGGGTGGCTCACACGGGTGGATTAAAAAATCTAACAATGATCTGGACGAAACTTTATTATTTTTCAGGTCAAAGTTCGGGAGCGGTCAAAGTCAGAGTATATCATCAGTTGTTTCGAGATTATGAGATTTTTTCGAAAGTTAATTTTGTTCTTAAAATAAAAATATTTAAAATAGATATTTTTAGCTGATGAAAAAGGCCGTGCAAACTTTTCGGTTTTTGGTATATTATGTACAGTGCAGTAAAAGCCCATAGAAGTAAAAATGAATTTGCTGCCTTATCAGGCTTAATAGATATGACGAATTGTTGAAATGTATACAAACCCATTACATCCACTTTAGGGTTGAGTTTCGAAAAAATTGTGAAACCGGTTTTTAGCTGATTTCATAAGAAGTAACTTCCTATCTCATCAGACACTAGGTATTTCGAAAAATTTATGAAAACATAAGCAAATCCTTCTCACTTGGTTTTTGAAATTCGAAAAATCGTGAAATTGGTTTTTAGGCCGTTACATCAAATGCCGTAATAACCAATTTTATATCTCACCAGTTATGACAAAAATTGTGAAAACATATGCAATCCCCTGGGGGCTGAATATCCAAAAATTGAGAAATGGGTTAGTAAAAAAAAAGTAAAAAGCGGTTTAATATCTCATCAAACCTTAGAAATATGTCGAAGCTGTGAAAAGTATGCAACCCCCTTACACACCCTTAGGATTGAAATTCACTTTTTACTGCTTACACCTACTTGGGGTTAAATATCCAAAAGTCCTGAAAGGAGTTAATAGATAAATATGAAGACAGGACGAAAAAGTAAAAACAAATTCAATTTCTTATCACGTCTAAAAGACATGACGGAATTCGTGAACCTAAAAAATAACGTTCCAAATAGCCTCCTGATTATTCTTTAGGTTATCAGTCGCATAGTAACTTACACCGCATCTCAGTATTAAACACGTTTCGGACTTCTACCCAAAAAATAATAAAGTTGCGCCCAGACTGTTTGCAGATTTTTTTTATCTATTTGCGTATTTTTTCCAATAGAAGTAAAAGTGAATTCGATCTAATTAAACGTAAAAGACTTTCGGAATTCGTGAAAATTTGCAAAATAAAAATTTGCAAAATACCTTAAGTACACCCCCAGGTGATTTGATATCGAAGAAATCGGGCTTTCCTCTTTATATTTAAAGCCTTTACGAGTGAAAGTGAATACGATATTCGATCTATCGTCTAATGTGACTTAAGAAATACATATATCAGAATTCGTGAAAATTTACACAATCACATTACACCCCCTTAGGGGTTGGATATCGAAAAAGTTGAAAAAATTTTTTTAGGTGCTTATATAAAGAGCCCAAAGAAGTAAAATTAATTTGATAATTCGACATGCATAAAAGATATAGCGAAATTCATGAAAATGTTGGAAAAACCCTTTTCACGGACATTGTTTTTACTCCAACTCTGTACATCAATAAAATGTTGAACTTTTTTTTCCTTTAATTATTAGGTTGCTGCAGATGAAATATCGTTTTACTCTATGAAGTGAAGTCAGTTGCGATTTTCATGTCTCAAACTGCAGCCAGGTGGTACAGATGGTTTTGGGTATTGAAATACCCCTACATTTACTCATGGAGTCATTTCAGTTTTGGACTTCATTGAGATCGGACAGAAAAAAAAATGGATTCGAGTCAAAAACGGACACAGCGCAACGGAAGCAACCGAAAACATCAACTGATACGGTAAACAAACGAACCACACAACGATGTTTCGAAAAATTCCGATCAGGAGATTTGACCCTTAAAAGTGAGCCACGTGGTCACCCAGGACCTTCGATCGACAACGATGAGCTGAATTTATTAGTGAAATCTGACTCACGCCAAACTATAAGGGACATTGCAGAGAAATTGTGCGTATACAATTCGACAGTTTGCCGGCACTTGCAACAGCTTGGAAAAATCAAAAAGCTTGATAGGTGGGTTCCGCATGAGCTTACTGAGCAAAACATGACGCGTCGCCTGGAAATTTGCAGTTCCCTGCTCTCCCGGAAGAGAAACCATCCGTTTTTGAACAGAATAGTGACATGTGATTAAAAGTGGATACTGTACGACAATCGTCGCCGATCGGGACAATGGCTTGATGCTGATGAGACATGCCGAAATGAGGCCTTCATCCGAAGAAGATAATGGTGACTGTTTGGTGGTCTGCAGCTGGAGTTATTCACTATTCCTTTTTAAAGCGTGGTGAAACCATTAATGCAGAGAAGTATTGTGCCCAACTCGATGCAATGCATCAGAAATTGCGTGTTGAACGGGCTAGATTGGTTAACAGAGATGGAGTTATACTGCTTCATGACAACGCACGGCCTCATGTTTCAAGAACAATGGTCCAAAAATTAAACGAGTTGCAGCACGAGACTCTTCCTCATCCAGCATACTCACCGACTACCACTTTTTTAAACATTTTGATCATTTCTTGGCGAACAAACAATTCGATAATGAAGCAGTCATCAAAAGTGCCTTCGAGAACTTTCTTCGCTCTAGAAAGTCGAACTTCTACGAAACTGGCATAAATGTACTTGTATCTCGTTGGGAGAAGTGTATTGCATGTGCTGGTGCCTATTTTGATTAACAAAATCAAGTTTTATTAAAGTTACAGTTGTTTGAAATTGCACTACCGAAAACGACATTTCATCTGCAGCAACCTAATACTTCTGTAGTACTTATACATATATCATACATACTAAGTTTCAACTTTCTAGCATACGTTGTTTCTGAGATATGAAACATACTGCAGTCACGATCGGCTGCAAGCCAATCGTATAATACTCTAGATGAATACTGAACGCCGATTCAAATTGTAGTTGGGGATAAAGTAGAATTACGTGTGTGCATGTTGTATGTCCTTTATTAAGGACTGCCATTAGATTGCTACTCAAAACTAAAAGACAATATTCAGTGTTTAACTTCATACCTTGAACTGGGTTAGTCATCGAAAAAAAATTTCCTTTTTGAAGGACTTTCACATGGGAGGTGCAGGAAGGACTCACTCGATTTCTTACATATTTATCCTTTTCCTTGGAACCATTCAAAAATTAATGTGTACAAAACTTCAAATTCGTAGCTTGAAGCGTTCAAAAGTTATCGAAAAATATTCTTCAACAAGTATTTTAAGGATATTTTGTATGGCAGCTACCACAAGGAGTAAAAGAATTTCGCTGATTAGTTAACTCAAACTTCCTTTTCACTCAAAACTAACTTGTACAAAATTCCGTATTCGTAGCTAAAAGATTACTTAAGTTATAGTGAGTTTCGTAAATTAAGTGAATACATTTTGACAGGATATTTGTATGGCAGCTACACGAAGGACTAACAGGATTTTCTTCATAATCATATATTTAGCTCCAACTATTGGAAAAATAACACGTACCAAATTTCAATGTCGTAGCTTAAACCCTTCTGGAGTTATCGACCAATATTCTGAAACACGTGTTTTAAGGACATTTTGTATGGCAGCTACCAGATGGAGAAAAAGGATTTCGCTGATTAGTAAACTCAAACTTTCTTTTCACTCAAAACTAACTTGTACCAAATTCCGAATTCGTAGCTAAAGGATTACTTGAGTTATAGTGAGTTTCGTAAATTAAGTGAATACATTTTGACAGGATATTTGTATGGCAGCTACACGAAGGACTAACAGGATTTTATTCATAATCATATATTTAACTCCAACTATTGGAAAAATAACACATACAAAATTTCAAAGTCGTAGTTTAAACCCTTCTTAAGTTATCGACCAATATTCTTGAACACGTGTTTTAAGGACATTTTGTATGGCAGCTACCCGAAGGAGTAGGACGATTTTGCCCGTTAACGAACTTAGCCTTACAAATTCAACCAAACACCCAGATTCAAAATTTCAAGATCCTAGGCGAAGGCGTTCTTGAGTTATCGTGTTCACGGACAGACGGACGGACGGACGGACGGACGGACGGACGGACGTCAGGCGGATTTGGGGTTTTTGGCCACAAATAAACAAAAAATAATATATAACTTTTTTTCTTCCGAGGCTTGGTTCTATGCGTTACAAACTTTTGGGCTGGATTAAACTTATAATACTCTATATGATTTCATCTAGAGTATAAAAACCACCCCCAGCTCCGTACCTTGCTACACCTATCAACAATTTTATTTTTCTGGGATACTTCTATTAGTGACTCTATATCGTCGCTAATTGTTAGCTTTCTATGCTTTGCGGTTTTCGAGAAACAAAAATCAGAATTCTTTTCGTTCCACTGCCTCCCACCGTCCCCCCCTTCACCAGTACCCCCAACATTTTTTTTCCTGCTTGAAGTCTACTGGGTCTAACTCCTGTAAAATTTATAAGATCATATCTGGTACGGTTCCTGAGATATAAAAATTAAATTTTTTGAAAAATGGTTATCCCTCACTTTCGTACTCTACCTCCCCTCTCAAATTTTTTTTATTCAGTAGACTCCACTTGTGATCTCATATACAGAAAACAAATTTTATCTTCCTGGCTCAATTGAGTCGGAAGATGTTGTAATCTAAAGTTTTTTATCTCCCCACCCCTACACCCCATTTCCTCTCTTAAAAATGTTAACCCTTGTCTAATCTCCTAGTATCAATTAAGACAACTTAAGTTTCATCCTTCTGAGATCAACGGTTCAGGAGATATGGGTTTTAGAATGCTTCAATCCCAGCTTTAAAACGTTTCGGACACATTGTTTTTCCCCCCACTCCCACACCCCTCAATCCTAATCTCCAATTTTTTTGCAAATGTGTCCACTATCATAGTACTACATAAGTTCCAAGTTTCAGCCCCGTACCATAACCAGTTCCTGAGATCTAGAAACCAAAATTTTTCGTCTAAAACGTGCTCCCCTCCTACCCCCTCAAGTCCCCACCCCTCCAAAAGATACCAATCGTAGGGGTTCACAGAATCTACTCACCATAAAAATTTTAACTTAATATCTCAACGGGTTTGTGAGCTATGCGCCTTCAAACGGTTTTGCGTACGGCGGGCGTCTACGGCGGACAGACGGACATTTTTTATTTTTTTTTTGCTTTTTTGGGGTTTACTAGTCCTAAAACGTAAAATCACAAAATTTCAGGGTAGCAAATTTTTTTTAAATTTCAGGTCGATCACAATACTTTATTTTTAAAAAATAATAAAGTAAAAAGGTTTATCACTTTCGGTGAGCCTTGAGGAAAATATGAATTTAGTATACAGTGTGGTTTTTGCCGGTTCAGTTCTTCTTTTTATGTTACTGTAAGATTCCTGATCGGGCATAGGACAGGAATAATCTTACCGCTAAAAAATCCGATCTTGATTCCTGATTCGAACACTGAAAATGTAAAGTATATGTAAGCGTGCTAGTCTATCAACCCAGAGGTCGTAAAAACCCTTTCCCTTTCATGACAAGGTTTCTTACATAAGAAGTATATACACTTTTCCCAATATATGGTACATTCTCCGCTCTTGCGGGGGTTGGACAATAGGCTAACAAGCTATTTCTGGAAAAAACTTTATTGAGAAGATTCGAGGGAAAAACTCATAATGGTTAACTAGCGACCATTATGTCCCAAACCTGATCGATGAAATATCGAAAAGGCTAAGGCGCGATTTTGGATATCGCGCTATAGAAAACAAGAAAGTTTTGTGCGAATACTAACGGTCAGGTGTGGGCAAAATATACAACTGACTAAAACACCACCCGCACCCCGTCTTCATAACACAAAGATCTATGTACAAAAATGTTCAACTTACAGGAGTCCACTCAAAGTGTGGAACTTCGTAGGGTTAGCGCATCAACATGATCAAAATTCAACGAACTACACATTAAAAAAAATCCATCGAATTTTACATCTTTTGGATAGTAGGAAAATATGCCACACCTTATCAAGTAAATTTACATTGGGATGTAATACACTCAAAGAAAAATCCTTGGTAACATTGACAAAAAGTATTTGTTGAATTTCAACAGTGCAGTTTTGTCATAATGATAAAAATATGTCAGCATAACAAATAAAAATTATTCAGTTTGATAAATTTTTTTCATATTGATAAAAATTCGGCGAAATTCCAGTTCGTTCTTTTAACAAAAGATGTATTATCGAAATGACAAAATTTTCTTTCATATTGATCAATATTTCGATCAAATTAACAAATTTTTTGTTGGTTTGGAAGAAACGGCTTCTGATAAAAATTTTGTCATAGTGACCAAAAGTAAACTGCAAGATTTTGTTATATTCACAAAACTATTTGTTAAATCAACAACAATTTTTTTAAGAAAGATGAACACAATTCCATACGTGCGCAGAGTTCTAGTTCTATTGCGACCTTCGTGACTGACTGGTTGAATGTGAAAGTGGTCTTTGTAAAGTGAAAACTAAATTAAAATTGACTTCATAAAATATCTGGAACTTGACACAAGGTCATCTGGAAGGTAAGATTTTCGAATTATTTATCTATTTAAAGAATTTAGGAAAGTTTAAAATAATATGTTTCAGACGCCCATTCGAAACGATAAAGAAACTTTATAGTTTTAATTAAATTTAAAATCTAAGACTTAATATGAAATGTTTTTTATGCAAAATTAGCCTTTCCTCTGTTAATGCATTGGTGGCCCATTTAAAACTTTTCCATTCGTTGCGCTCTGATAGCACTTTTGAATGTTGTGAAGAATCATGCACACAAGCTTTCGAAAATCTTAATAGTTTTAGAAAACATCTAAAAACAAAACATTTATTGGTAGTACCCGAGCTGCAAGATTACAATGAACCAAGTTCAAGTACTCATTCTAATATCTTGCAACCAGATGCAGATTTAGATTATCAAAAACAAAATTCAGTTGAAGATAATCTGAAAAAGTGACAGATACCATACACATTGTAATATTGTACCTAGGAAGTATCTACACTCAACCCATTTTGATCAAATTTCCAGGGAACGTGTAGAAGAGTCCCGGGATGGTTCCTGTGAAGTTTGGTGCCAATCGAATCAAAAACAATTCTTTTTTTTCGACATTTTTCAAATTTGTTCGCTATTTTAGTACCCTGGTGCTCAAACTGTTTATTTTTGTCCCTATGCCATCCATCCATACAAACGTGAGCGTATTCAATAACACCATAGTCAATTTGACAAAATAAACAACAAAACACTTTTGTTACAAATACAAAAAAATTGTTGATTTGATAATTTATTTTTGTCATAACTACAAAAACTACAAAATTTTTACTGAACAATTTTTCTCAATTCAACAAATTCTTTTGTTATCTAGACAGTGAGTTTTTGTCAAAGAATATATGAAATTTGTCAATAAGACAAAGTATTTTGTTGGACGTATATTGACCGAAGTTTTGTCAAATTGAACTGAATTTTTGTCAATGCTACCAAGGTTTTTCTCTGAGTGTAGTCAATTTGAATGTAATTTTCAATTTTCGGTCAGAAAGTTTCAATTTGCATTCAGTGAATTTCAACTTCGAAATTAGCAAATTCAATGGATATTCTCTTGAATTTACACTCTTTAAGATACACTTTTATTTCTACTTCTAATATTATTTCTTACTTACTTAATAAAACCCTTAAGTAAGTAAGAAATTATATTAATATTATTAATATTAATAAAACCCTCGTAGTCTGGGTGGCTTAGTGGCTAGAGCACTTGCCTTCGGTGCACCTGGTACCAGGTTCGAATCTGCTTGGCGACGAGGAATTTTCGAGAATGAGATTGGGTACCGGACTACCAGTTCACTCAGCTGTAAATGAGTACCTGAGTTAAAATCGGGATAATAATTACGGACGAGCGTGTGGCTGACTGACCACTTCACCTCTAGTAATGAAGTAACTCTAGCATTACTTCAAGGCTTAGGCCCAATTTGGGCGGTTCTGCCATTGATTATTATTAATAAAACCCTTGGCTGTAGGTAGGAATCGAACAAGCGATCAATTCTGGTTTTGCTGCGTAGGTTTGGCGCGCGTAGCCACTGAACCACCATAGGCGTTTCAATTTCATTTCAGAAAACAAAATCGAACGAAGCATCAAACTTCGTGCTTTCATATATCACATGTTTTTCATCGTAAAATTCAAATAGATAAGTAGAATTACACGACAAAGAATGTAATTTTCAATTCACATGTAAATATAGTTAATTTTACGTGAAATGTTTTGTGAGCCTTTTCATGTAAATTAAACGGTTCAGTTGAATACTGATTTATTAAAACCAGTAGTTTCGTGTAAAAGTGATTGAAATGTGTACTTTTACTTGAAAAAATTAAATATACTGGAAATTTCAAGTAAAAATTGGATTGGAAATTAAATTTTTTTAAAACAGTGTATTTTACCATAAATACCTAGTTTTCATTTAGAAATAAATTTCTTTTGATAAATTCAAGGAAGAAATCATACAATTTCGTATCGGTCATAATACTTTTACTTTATTATCCTTTATAATATTTTATTATTGGAATGAGAACTAAAGTAATATAATAAAATAAGAATAATAATTACAAATATAAAATTAATTAATTAGTAAAGTTCAGCATGGCTGAACTCAAAGTAGTAGGTGCTTACTTAATATCGTCACGAACTCTTATTAGCGCCACGCGCGTTTATTTTCTAAGAATTAATTTTCTGTACGTTAATTTCACCTGAAACATTATTTTTGTTAGAAATGAACATGGCAAAAAATTACATTGTTCTCACCTATACAGAAACGATTCTCTTTGAATTATATAAAATTAGTTTGTATAGTTGCACCATTATGGAAACTGTTTGTTCAAAAGTATAAACAATTGTTAAAAAACAATTGGAGTAATTTCTGAAAAACAGAATTTTGGTATAAAAGATCGGAACTTTCGGAAGTCGTTACCAGATCCGGAATCCCAGTTAGAACTTGAAGACCGAATTCAATTAGTTACTGAGGTTGTTATTAAAATGAACATTTGTTCTAAACAAAATTACCAATAATTTAGCTTTTCTTTTTTAGAAATCATGAAGTTGATCTTTGTTCTTCTCGGAGTTATGCTCGTTGCCACCTACGTCGTGGGACAGGTGCCACCGGTATCGCCAGCGGGACCACCACCGGCACCGATAGCGACAACCAGAATGCCAGGAAGAAGAGCATGCAATCGTGGACAACGTCAATTTGAACGCGTATACCCACGTCCGCCTGTGTATGGTCCTGATTCCGGATATGATGGATATGTAAGACCACGCAATATGCAAGAAGGATACATTACAAGTGTTGCGCACCTCTTGAGCAGGCAGATAAGCCGTCTTCAAAAGGTCCTAGCCGATCTGTAAAAATGCACCAAGAAAATAAAACCTAAAACTTTTCAAAAATGTGAAATTATCCGTTTATTGTGGTCGATTCGACTGCTACTTGTCCATCTATCCGATCCGAGCGCACGATAGAGTTAAATTTTTCAAGGTTCCTACCATCAAGTTAAAAATAATTCGTAAGGTTTCCACAATTGATAAAAAGATAACCAATCGATCCTATACAAAAGTCCTTAAGAGAAGCCTTGTAAGTATTTATAAGAGCAACTCCACCTGAAAATCAGTTGTGAAATTTTCGTAGTGTGTATTGCCTATCGATAGAATACAATAAAACTAAATCAATTTTTGATCACCCTCCTAAAAAAAGAGATATTTTATACATAACATAGAACCTAGAAATTAGTTAAAATTTTCACAAAAAATTGCTTATACATATACTCTACTCTCCACTCTTTTAGAAGGATACCCCCAGAACTTTGGGTCACTAAGTTGCTCCCGGTATTAAGTAAAGTATTTGAGAAAATTATATTGAATTTCAGAGGATTGCAATTTTTCGGGATTCAACCAATTCACGGATTTTATTTCGGTTTCAGAAAGGAACACTTATCACGAACTTTTCTGAGTTACTAAGTACTATAAGAAATCTCTTTGTTGAAAGAAAGCTGTGGGAACAATACCGCTTTCTATATCATTTCGAATGTACCTATTAAGGAGTTCCACAAGGCTCATGTCTATGTCCAACACTGTTTGAAATTAATTTGGTTGATATTCCATCATATCCATACTGCAAACTCAAGACCAGACCAGAAAGCGAGTTCGGTGGAAAAATCTTTCTTCTCCTTCGATTTTTTTAAATTAATCTAACGCTGAAAAAGGGAGATATCTAGGAAGCGCTATAATCGATTAATAAACCCTTACGTATGTGAACATATCGAGCGTCAGGTCGGGCTGAATGATGAATCGAAGGTCTTCGAAATGCTGTACGCAGGACGAACTCAGTAAGGCTATATACGCGCTTTACTCTCTTGTTAACAGAATACAGATTTTAAATCCTTAAGATGATAATTCAAACCATATAGCTTATAGTTCACCCTCCACAATTTTTTTTTATTTATATTGTATTTTATCGATGAGCAATGTACAACAAATGTTACAACCGCTTTCGAGGTGGTGATGAATGGTGGAACCTTTAGTGTGTCAAGAATGTCGGCAATTAGGTCAAGAAAGAGCCCTATTGTACCACCCTGTTTCGTTAAGAAATTTTACGGTGCTCATGCACTTTCTTCAAACCCAGCCGGCTTTAATTCAATCCTGATAGTGTGCTCCCCCTCCCGACACCTTTCAAAATTCACCTAAGACTGATCCAGATTCTTACCTTTTTACCTTCTAGTAGGCAAGCATAATTTCTATGTGGTTAATACCTATTTCTGAAGCCGTAATTTATTTAACTAGTCTTAACAGTTTCTGCAAGCCGGGTCGACTTCTTGATAAAGTTCAACACTTTGGCTAGGTCAAGATCTATGAGCTCCTTACTCCTTATGAAGTTAGCAACCAATGTAGCCAGTCGTAATCGAGAAAAAGCTGAAAATTCACACAAAATAGCAACTATGATTTAAGTTCTTGAAGAAACTTGGTTCTTCTTGAATGTAGCCCAGTTAGGAACTTTTTTAAATTTTCAGATTTCTGGGGGAAATCACACTTGTAAATATTTACCAGAAGAAGTCTTTTCAAAATGCAGTTGCCCGACTGGCTTAGACACATATTTTCCAGGTCCTGTTGGTTAAGAATCGGGTAAGGAGAGAGATGTAATATTTCAGGTTCTATATCTCGGGAACCGTTTATTGCAGGAAGTTAAAAATTAGAATTTGTGTAGAGTAGAGCGATAGTGTAGCCATTTTCAAAAAAAATTGTCGACATGATGAGCTTTTGGCACTCGAAAGTTGTTCGGAGCTGACACAACAAAAATTTTTCAATGAAAGGGGGTACACCCCCTTTTTCACGAATTCCTTCAAATCTCTTGGGTCTGTCAAGATATTAAATTATTTTTACTTCTTCGAGCTCTTTACATAACCGCCCAGAATTTTTTCCGGGATTTTTAGATATTGTAACGACTCAAATTTCGGGGTATACTCTATTTACTATCTATATATATAATTTCAATTTCATTTAATTCATCTGTTTTGCTGTCCACGTCTCGAATCACCTCTTATCTTTGCTTCGCCTTGCGTGTTGCTGCTCTTCTCGTCTTGCCTTATCGACTTCTTCCGCTGCTTGCGTCTTCGCTGCTCCTTGTCTTATCCTTGCTGCCCTAGTCTTGTACGTCGCTTGCTCGTCTTCGTTACCCACGTCCGGCTCTACTCTCGTTCGTGCTTTGCTGCTCTCGTCTTCGCTGCTTACGTCTTGGCTTTGCTCTTGGTTTTCCCTCGCTTCTCTCGTCCTATACGTCGCTGCTTTGCTTCGCCGCTCTCGTCTTCACTGCTTACGTCTTGGCTCTGTTCTTCTCTTTTCCTCGCTCCTCTCGTCTTGTACGTTACTGCTCGTCTTCACTGTTCACGTCTTGACTCTACTCTCGTCTTCGCTGCTTACGTCTTGGCTCTCGTCTTCGCTGCTTATGTCTTGGGTCGACTCGACTTGGCTTCGGCTCGGACTAGACCTAATACATCTCGGACTTTCAAAGAGGAAGTGCAACTTCGCTAGCCTTATCCGGTCTGAGAATCGCTTAGGACGACTGTCCAGTCAGTTTCACTGTTGCTAGAAGAGGAAGTGCAACTTCGCTAGCCTTCTTCGCAGACTTGTTCACTGCTGACCGAGTTGTTCTTCTGGTTGATTCGTTCACTATATATTTAGTGACAAACATTCGCTATCCACGAATTATTTTATTGAAGTATTTTTGTATGGTCGAAATTTTGCCTTCTTATAATTCGCGGTCGGTTTATGCCTCCCTCGGAATCTATGTACTCTCGCTGGGATTTCGTATACTTGTCGGCGGGTTTTTCTGTCGCATCACGTCGCCTGGGGCGCTGTTGTGATCCCGCTGATCCTTTCCAGGTGTATTCCTAATTTTTTTCTTTTTCAGCCTTTGTTGTGTTTGTTTTTTTGGTTCTGTGTTTCATGTTTTCTTTGTGTTTCGTATCACAGTTGTTTGTAATTCAATGTTCTTAGTTCTAAGTTCCAATTTGTGTTGTATTAGTAATTCAATGTTCTTAGTTCTAAGTTTTAATTTGTGTTGTGTTTGTAATTCAATGTATTTAACGTTACGTGTTCATTTTACTAAACGAATTTAGGGCTAACTATAGCCATTTGGTATGGGTGGAAATTCGTTGGATTTCCATTCTTACAATATTCAACCCCTAAGAGTATGTAAAAAATTGTGCACCTTTTCACGAATGCTGACATATCTCTTAGGTCTAATGAGATATCAACTTCACTTCTGCTTCTATCGTATTTATATACAAATACCTAAATATTGATTTCGGAATTTTGCGCTATTCAACCCAAGAGAGTGTAAAGTGATTGTGTACCTTCTTACGAATTCCGATATCTTTCTTAGGTAAAACATGAAATTGCTTTTTATTTTAACAGGCTTTCTAAATAATATTTAAATAAATATTTAACCACTAAGGGACTATGTCGATATTTCACAAGTTGTGCTTTTATTGAAATTGTAAAAAAAATATATATCTGTCTCAGTCTGGGATTATTTTTGAGTAGAAGTCCGGAAAGCACCTTATACTTCTTCCGCACTTGTACCAAAACGTAAATAAGTTGAGCTCAGGCTTTTTTTCAAAATAGTCGATTAAAGTAGAGGTAGATGTCCAAAACTTCAAGTTTATTTTTGTTGTACTTCAGTCACGATCTTCAAAGGAAATTCCAGTTTTAGTGACTGAACTATTATTGAAAAAAGTATAACTAATTTATAGAAATGTGCAAAGTTAAGATCATCTGCTTGAAGTTAGTCCTGATACAGATAAAATACTAAATTTGTAGCATTAATGTTCGAGAATTATAAAGGCCACGAGGGCAGAAATGTTGATTTCCTTGTTAAATAGTTTATTTAAACCGGCTCTGGTTTATACTTATGCTGCAAAACTCACCGTTTGTCCTCTATTCGACTTGACTGTTGTTGGCACCAACATTTTTAACAAGCTTCCAGCTATTTCCTCTAATACTTTCCAATCCATCAGATACCGTCGCGCATTCATTCAAATTTACATTACTCATTTCCGCAATTACGCTCAATAAGCCCATACTGCTAATATCCTTTTTGCATAACCCGTTTACGTGCCTGCGATTGCTATTAGGCGCTTTATGGTTTTGCTGATTTAATCCACCAGGTAACTACGCCAGCAATTTGCAGATATTATGCCTGAAAGTTGCAATTTCGGAAAAAAATAATATATTAATCTATTCATTAATTAAACATAATATCCAGAAATAAAAAATTATGAATTATGAAGCAGAAGTAATTATCTGAAATTCCGGAAGAATTATAAATTCAATTACGTTCTATAGTACAGTCGGATGATACCATACCACATAATCAATAAATAAAATTAATGTCGATTGTTAAAAAAGTCCTTGAATAAATTTTAAATTGTGGTAACAAGCCAGATGTCTGTACACACTCAAGGTCCCCAAGTATTGATTCTTAAAGTACCTGTTTCAATTTGGATTGTGTCCTTATAAAATTAAAATAATTTCAAAAAATAGCTTACGATTGGACAGAAGTCATTCAAGAAATATTCAATGAAATGCTGAATTATTTGAAATTTAATTGAGGATAATATAAAATTGGATATACTGTTGTGTGGTACATTTTTAAGGAAGGGCTAGCATAAGGTAACTACTTCACTACTGAATATATTATACGATTTTTAATATCATGACTGTATTATACCAATTAAATTCATGGCACTTGTAGCTATTAAGAAAAATTAATTGCACGTTTTAAGGGAATTTGTAATGTTTATCGAAGGAGTGAAACGATTTTTGTAACTATGAGGCCTTGTATACCAAAAAAATGTTTATTCTTAATACGAATAAAATTGTCTTGCAATTCTCCGATTTTGAACAATGACCCCTTAAATTAAATTTCAAATCCGTAAACAGTTTCAAAAAAATTTAAAATTTGCGGCCAAAAAAGGCAAAAGAAGAGTCGCAAATTTTTAATTTTTTTTTCATGTTTTTGGCCACCATTCCCCCATTTTTGATGCGATTTTAATTCTATTTGGATTTTGCGCATCTATTGAGCTCCCCTTACTTGCGGTGAAAAAATCTAAATTCGAAAAAATTTACGTTTTAAAAATATACCAAATGCAAATTTTAGGGCAATTTTTTCAAATTCTCTCACAGTTCTCTGAATTTGACAAGTGACTCCTTAAATTAAAGGCCCCTTTTCAAATCCGCAAACAGATTTAAAAAAAATTCAAAATTTGCGGCCAGGAGAGGCAAAAGAAGAGTCGCAAATTTTAAATTTTTTTCTCGACGTTTTCGGCCACTATTCCCAACCTTCTGATCCGATTTTAATTTTGTTTGGATATTTAAGGAGCTGTTGCGCTCCTCTTTGTTCGCGGGAAAAAAATCAAAAATGGAAAAAATTGGATTTTTAAAAAAAATGCCATGTTACCTGTTACCCTTTGGCAAATTTTAGGACAATTTTTCCAAATTCTCTCACAATTCTCCGATTTTGACAAGTGATCCCTTAAATTAAAGGTGCTGGCACCCCTTTTCAAATTCACAAGCAGATTTCAAAAATTTTAAAATTTGCGGTCAGGAGAGGCAAAAGAAGGGTCGCAAGTTTTGAATAGCAATTAAAAAAATGAAATTTACATTCGTGTGCGAAGGAGTAATAAATTGTTTCACGAATTTCGAAACATTGTTTAGGTTGGTCGAAGCAAACGAATTTATTTTAATTCAGCGGGCTCTCAATATAAGCACCCAGAAATAAATTGTAAAACTTTTCGATATTCAACGCTTAAAGGGGTGTAAAGTTGTTCTTAACGTTTTCACGAATTACGACATACATATATTGTAGATCTAATAAAATATCGAATTCTTTTTTTCTTTTACTTCTAACGGCCTTAAAAATAATCTTCAGAAAACCGACGTAAGTATTTTTCGATATTCATTTTGTGTACACTTTCACGAATTTCGACATATTTCTTAGATCTTATGTGATTTCGAATTCGCTTTTACTTCTAAGACTTAAATATAATTGGCAAAAACCAATTTAAAAATATTTCACGCTTCAATGTATAAGTTTTCACGAATTCCGACAGATCTTTTAGGTATAATAAGGTGGCGAATTTACTTTTAATCCCTTTTTTCTTCTGTGAGTTTTATATCTTAGGTCCAATCAGATATAATTACTTTTAACTCGCGCGAGTTTATGATATACACTTCATTCGGGATTTTTAAATACTCAATTTCTAATTCCTTGCAAATGGGTTGTTTAAGCTTATTTCTCTTAGGTCTGATAGATATTGATTTGGTTTTTACTTCTTCGAGATTCAATCTCAAGGGCGTTAAAAATGGCTTTTTCACGAATTCTTTACATTTACGGGCCTTGCACCTAAAAATTGGTTATGTCGACGGCATTCCGGAGTTCAACCCAAAAATGATAATAAAGTCACACCCAGACTGTTGGCAGGTGTTTTCTATTGGCTGCATACTGAATTGCAGTAGAAACGATCCTAAATTTAAAATTTTGTAATGCACTTAATTTTATTTTCTTGCACTTCATACAAATTCCCAGAAAATTCGCCCTTAAAGATAACGTTTATACCCCTCCGCCTCATCCGCTAATAAAAGTCACAACAACCAGATGCCAACTAAACATTATGCTAACCACTTGAGCAACATATGTTCACTCGATGTTTCAGCAACATTTCTCAATTGAATTTTCCACAAAAGAAAAGCTCTCAGAAACCATCACACAATAATTTTCCCTGCACCCGAAACACAAACTTTTTGTTCTCGACTCGGGAACAAAATCTGAAAAGGAAATTCGTTCGAAAAAGTCAAGAGCAAGATAGAAAAATCACAACTGTTGGACGTAATTTCCCACGTTTTTCCCGACCCATCCGCAATCGGCTTTTCCTTCACCCTGCTCGACTTTATTAATTTCAAGCTTTCACAGCTCACTACCTAGCATTGGACCTTGCTTGCAGTGTTTTTTTAGTTGCTGAACCACTCCGCGATTTAGAAGAAGAGCGCATTGCAACGATTTGGGACTTGGGCGGAAAACACAGAAGAAAATCGGACGGAAAATTCAGAAAATTCAAGGTGAGCATTTTGAATGGCAAGGTGGAAAATTCGAAACTCTCATTGCAGTTGCGTGTGTGAAGTTGGTGGGGAAATTGCGTAGTAAGAGAAGCGGTAGTCGTAGTGTTGCGGAATATCCTTTGTTAATTTTTAATTCAGAGGCGTACTGGAAAAGCGACATTTTAAAAAGAAAAGAAAATCCTTCTTAAATTTACTGTCATGATATTGAAATTTAAAATCCCATATCTCAAAAGTAATACAGCAAAATAATTTAAAAGTACGAGAGCTTTTCGTATTGCTCTTGTGAATAAATAAGAGGTTGTTATTCTTTCCGTTAAAAATTTCTCAAATAATTTTACTAGTCAGACTTTTGGGTGTTTACCGGTTACTTACCCTAACAAATTAAAGATATTCATACTTATCAAAAAGACCAATTTAAGCTCTATGTCAATTCGCGACAAAATTCAATAGTTTGCTTCGTCTATGTCTAGTTATAACAGTCTATGTCGTCAGTCACAGAAGAGGTCTGCCCCAATTAAATACTGGTTAGCGCCTTGGCTTAGATTGACTTGACTCAAGACAGCTAACGAAGCGAAGGACAGAGTAGGCTTAACATTTTTCATTGAATAAAAAGAACAACACTTCATTTTTTTTACTGTCAATATGAGGAAATAATTATAATGGGATTTCCATCCAAATTTGCATTATTAGCCCTTTGACTTTGACTTTAACGTCTGATCATGAAGTAAGAAGCAGACTATTTGAACGGTTGGCTTACCGTTTTCTAAACTAATGATTACATAATATCAATAATGCACCTACGTGACACCAACATAGATGCAGATATAGACGAAGCAAACTTTTCTAATATATCCTAAGTCTTGTATTACACTGTATGCCACTATGTCAAATATTTTGCAGTCAGATAGTGTAATCGTCAAAGTTTTATTTGCCACATTATTTTTTTTGCTTTATTTTGACTGAATTTTTCGTCAAATGTTTATAATCAAATATTTGCACACAAGCTTTAGTGTGTTAATTTATAATATTTTTATATGCTACCATGAGAACCCGCTCTACTCGATCAGTTACCATTAAGAAAGCCACATCTTCCAATATCCAATCCTCCCAATATCTGGATACTTCCCGTATACTCATTTTCTGACTTTTTCTTCAGCCCTCTTGAACATTTCACAGACATCACCGAAAAGTCGTGAAAGCTCTCGACTACACCCAAGCAGTATATAAGCACACTATAAACTATCTAGATATAGAGAGAGCGATTATTATTAAGAACTAATTAAATTAGAATTATATAAATCAATTCAATTTATCCAAATAATGACAACGAAAAACAAAGTAATAGGTTTGGTTTTTATTCAGTCATAAATCGGTTCTTTAGATAACAAGGCTTGATTTGATTATCTGAAAATTTTCGATTTCTAATTTCGTAAATACATGATTGATCTTCCATGGTGTCATTTAGAATATTGGTTAAGCTGAAATTATTCAAATACATTGTTGGATAGCAGCCCTAAATTAATAAAATGATGTTCTTATTATATTTTGTATCAAATTTTGACAAATTTTAATAAAAATTTTGTAATCCTTGCGAGAGCCTTCCGTTACAGCAGCAACACTCGATTCTACCAATCCAAATGTTTTATAAAATGAGAAAAAGTTAAAGTTTCCAACCGAACGTTGCTTAACTATATTTATTTTTGTTGCAGTACAGATACCATGAATTTCCAAAATCACAGCAAACTGTATTTTATAAAATTATAACGATCTGCTCATTAATTAATTAAAATAGTATAAAGAACAAATTATTGAATTACAATTTAAATGGATTTCCTTACAATGCACTTTATTTAAATAGGTTCAATTCCATGTACCTGGAAATAAAAATTATGTTATTATTTTGTTCACTGTTAAAAATTTTCTATTGCAATTTATTGTTGTAAAATTAGGTCATTGATATGTTCAATAAAATTATTGAAATTGATGTTCGAAAGAAGACTCGTAGCATGTCAATGGTCCGTCGAGCCGGAAAAAATAATACAAACTTTAACCCTCTTATTACATTTTACCAAACCTCATCTTCACTCGTCCAAATCATAGCCTTGCCCCTCTGTACAAGATGTTGTATGGGCGTCTTTGCCCTTAGCAACATTTAACTCGGAATATTCATTCGTAGAAAGCATTTTCTCTTTTGAGTCGATTGTTGAATGAACGGTTGGGCGGAAAGCTGAGGAGCACTTTGTATACATAGCAACCAGTGAAATTAGTAAAAAGCGAAGGCAGCAGCAACAGACTACCAGTCCGTCTAGGATCGCCAATCGCTGAACATTGAACGCGATAATTTTCTCGATTTCGTTTTCGCAGAGAAAAGTTTTCCAATAATTTGTAGTGATTTTTATCAGGGTTTTCCTTTTTTTTACGCGAATTTAATCAGTTCAATAAAATTTAGCACCCAATTAAAGGCCCATTATCCTTTTCATTTTCGTGCGAACTTTCTTTAAATTCTCTCTGATTTAAAGTCCTATTTTAGACTCTACAGTTGGCAGGATGCAACTACCTTCCCGTTCCTACGGATTTATCCGATTCGAGTCTAGTTTCCGTATTCAATTTAACGTCTCCTTTTCGACTTGTCGTCGAAATCGACTGAATTTAAATTGCCCATTATTGATGATAGCGTCATCCTTCAAATGAATTTCAATCGGATGTTCGGTCCGATTTGCAAGGATTAAGTAGCTCCGGGGGGCGTGCTGCTCTTATTAAATTTACCTCAACGGTGATATCTGTGGGCTCTTTGGGTGTTTTTTTTATTTTGTGATATCGAAATGTTAATAATATTATTTCGAATATAATTTTTGAAAAATTTTTTTTAGTACCTAAAGTGAGTTCAAAAAGTGTCAAAATACAGATTTTGTGAAAGAAAAGTGTTTAAATTTTTGTGCTGTTCAATTGACGACTTTTTAAGTGTTTGTGTTTGCATTCTGCAGAGGAGAACACTTAACTTTGTAAGTACATACCTATATTAAATTAACTAAAAATTATTTGGATATTTCAAAATTAACACAATATTTTCAGTTTACAAGTTTGATTCTAAAAAATTCCAAATTTTCTGTTGCGAAAAATTTAAATATAGATATATTTTAATTCAATTTTAATAAAAACATTTTATTTAAAGAATAGTGTTAATATAAATTAAATTTAAGAATATTACTAAATTCAAGGAAATTCCCTAATTGTTCTTAAAATCTGTGAATTTATGATTGTTTGTGCAGGCACATATTTGATATTTAAAGGATCAAAAGAAAATAGCACTGAAATTTCCAATCCAAAATCTTTTATATTTCCGAATTAAAAAAATCTTTCCATTGTAAAAAAGGTCATTAGTTAATCGTTTGAAAAAGAAATTTTTTTGCGCAGTGGAGATTTATTTTATTTTATATGTTAAATTGTGTCAATAGCAAATTTTTTTAAGGAATTTACATAATCAGGATTGTATATTTTGAACTTTTTGAACGAGTTCAAGAGTTTTTGGGTTATTTTTCGTCGTCAGAGAGTCTGTGAAAAGCTCTAAAGTTTTTGTACCATTAAAAGATTTAAGGACATTTGTATGGGATCTTTCACAAAGAGTGAATGAAGTTATACCATTCAAAACGCCTTTTTACTTAATCCGTATGACTCATTTTCTTAAATTGTAAGCTTTGTACATCGTAGGTCACCACGTTCTCGACTTGTTACGTAAACGAGTAAAGGGGCGAGGAAATATTTCAAGGATATTTCTATCGGGATCACAAGAAACCCACATTTTTTTCTGTCAATCTCGTAGCTGAAAATTATTGATCAAGAGTCTTAGAGGCTTCATTAAATCTAGTTGTAAAAAGGTAATCTCTACTTTTCATGCTTTCATGTGGGTGCACGAATTCTAAGTTCGTAAATTGTAAATAAATTGGCGAAATGGTTAATAATAGATTCATAACTGGACGTATGCTCCGGTTTTCAGCGCATAGATGTGATCCTTAATTTTAAGAACAATTGAAGGATAGCTACGCGATGGAATAGAGCAAAAGTCTAAATTTTGTTTGAAAGTTGAAACTTATTAAGTGCAAGTATAATTTAAAAGATTAATTGATAATATTTTCAAGTACTTTTGAAAGGTAGCTTCCTGAAGAACCCGTTCCATCCAGAGTATAAACATCAAGCAGTCACGGTACTGTAGATGAATAACGTAAATCCTTGTTATTGTTAATGATGCTATTGAAAAATGTATTTCCTGTTAAGGAAATATGTAGAACCAGAGTAAACTGTTACCTTTTTTTTTCTCAAATGGTTTAATTTATATAGTTTAAGTATAACCTTACTTTTTCTTTGTAAAATTAAGGTATTTCCTTCATAAATTACTTAAATTTATTATTTAAATATTAAAAAATTAAATAACCACCATAACAGCCTCAATGTTTCAGTCTCTTTCTCTGCCAAAAATATTCGTTTTCTTTGGCACGACAGCCCCAAATCTTTGTTGATGTTTGCTCAATAATATATTTCCAAGATTGCTATTATATGGAGTAGTTTTTCCGGAGATAGGTTATTCTATGGGCCACCAACTGGTTAAGGAATAATAATATATATATTCGATTAAAAGTAATAAATAATTGCAAATATGATTTTCGTTATTATATTTTGTTGAGAAGTAAAGAAAATTAGGTAAGGCCGTGTCAAAAGTAAAATTCATGAGGCACTTATGAGTTGAATAATTATAACTGTGAAATCAAGCAAATTTTGGCTTTATTTCAGAAATATCTAAATCTCCCGATTTCTCATCATATAAATTTAATGACATCAGCTGAAAATTTTGTCCATTAAAAGTAAGGCCAATAAGATTTTAGTCAAAGCACTGGCCATGCAATTAAGAGAAAATTGGACATGTATTTTATTTTTTCGGAATTTTCCAGTCATCCCTAAGGTCCATTCATAGCTATGTAGGCTCAATTGGCGAAATGTCCGCTGTAAGTACTGCCAAGGCTCCAAGTATAGAATATAATTGTATTAACCGTCACAATTTCAAAAGCATATGATTTGTATTTTTTTTTAAACATCGAAATTCCTTAGCTCGGATAGGGTTAATCAAAGTACAGGTGTCTCACTAATTTTCGATTTTTCTCCCTTTCGAATTGTTAATTATTCGAAGCCCCAAAGTTTACAAATAATTATCAGTTCTGAAAGGCGTTGAACAATGGAATGCTCCCGACCTAAAATGATCTGATGATTTTCTAAATTCTGCAAATTTAGCGATGTGCAGTCAAGAATTTAAGTTAAAATTTTTCAAATTTCTCTGAATTTAAAAGCGAACTTCTCCCGTCTTCGCTTTTCTCAACTAATAAAACTCCATATTTTCTTATTTACGAATACAACTTCAATAGCATTACATAATTGACTGCTAGCCTGACTATGTATAATAGCAGTTTGATGCATCCTCTATCTTGTACAGTAATAAAATTCGTACCAATATAAATTTAATTTGAAATAGTCGTTATATAAAGGATAGTATGAATCCCGGGAAGCATTACGAAAGCATGGAATCTGCAGCAAGAATAGAAGGAACGACTGCGATATTTTCTCATCTCGCTTAGAACTCGACTGATTCTGTACACAATTTATTTCAGGATGATGTTGGTTGTTCTTTGAACCGAGGTCCTCTGCTCGAGGTACATCATGCATACACATCCTGGGGCTATCGCTGAGCAGTTTTTACTTCCAATTTTCCTGGAAGAAACTTTAGCATTCAGTTCAAGGTAATTGTCTTGTCGATAATGGGCGCCGCCAAGATTTTCCTCAAAGGGGCAAACTCTAACGGAAAATTTGCACAGTCCATGAATGAAAATATTCGACGCTTTTTAATAATACGCCTATTGAGTAACTTCATTTCTCCTCCTTGTAATTGACATCAGAACTTTGGCACAGGGTCAATGGGATGAACTGCTTTCCAAATCTCTCGACTTCTTGTAAGAATTGCATGGCTCCTTCATTCTACATTCTACATTTCGCTTTCTGCTCGCTTCACTGCATCGTGTTTGTAATACCATTGATACAATGTTAATATATGTATATACCATCGTCTTAAAATCGTAGTACTCGTATATTAACCTAGGTAAGATAACACCGTACTTAAAATCGCTGTTCATATTTATTCAATGACAGCGTCTAATATAAATAAAAAACCAAATTTAGTTAAACTAGTCATCACAGGCTGGCTGAATGGCGCTGCTAGCAATAAACGGTACACTGGGCAACGATAACGAATTTCCTGTTTTTAAGGAGATGTGAAGGTTTGACATTTTTTCGGTCGAAACTTGGCGATTTTGTACCTCGCCAACGTAGGGTCCAAAGATTATTTTACCAGTTTCATTGTGTGATTATATGTATACTAAATAATCGATATGCAGTGAATTCAGAGCTTCCGGGTTCCAATCCCATTCGGGTCATAGGCGTGATTTTCAAACTATGTTTCATCAGATGTTCTATTTTAGCGTTGAAGAGCACTGCTTTTCATTGTTGGGTGATTTGTATGTCCTGTCCTTTAATAGCAACTAGAATTATCTTTCAATCAAGCAAATAACTTGGTAAAGCTTGATTCAAAAATCTAACTCAAATACAAGACTATTTTGCTGGCAATGCATATTGTGTAATTGGCAAATTTTTGTTCGTCAAATTGTTTTACTCGAATACAAAAAGGACTATTTAACCTGAAAAGTTTTCCTAATTTTTCGTGAATTTTTTTTTGTTTAATAATAGCATTATTATTTTCGTTCAACTATCCATCGTGATAGCTGCTGTTCTACTGTTATTTTGTACCAAACCTTTGTTTTTATTGTGGTCACTTCAACCCTTTCTTATGTCTTACATCGGTCCTCCATCCACTTATACCTTGATTCCAACTAATTCGACGAGTTCTTCGATAGCAAATTCTAAATCATGCCTAATTTTGACAAGATTCTACAAATTTTTTCAAAAATTCATCGAATCTCAAATCAGTTATCACCTCTAACGAATTTCCTTAAAATAAAAAATTGAATTAAAGTGAGAAATAAAATTATTCGAAATATTGAAAGCCGTATACGTGGCGAAGGATAAGCGAGTGCGAAATTTGAAACAAATAGCCACAATTGCGTAGGTAACGATGTAAGATGCTTCGCAAAGCTGGTATTTTGATCAAAAGACAGCACCCACGTGGACATTGCGATGATTGCGTCAGACGAACGTCGTTTTCAAATCAAATATGTCGAAAAAGTAAACAAATAATTCGATTGGTCGTGAATATGAAGAAAAGATACGATAACCAGATTTCACTCTATAAATCGATATAATAAAATTTTTTTTTTGTGTTCGGTGTATAAATTACATAATAATGTTTCACGGAAACAAATCTCATTATAGAGATTCGAGTGCTACCATGAAATTGTTTACTTAGTTTAAGTTATTAATTACCAAACTGCAGCTATATTTAATGTTGTTAGAAATATGAGATTGTGGCATGGGGGGGGGGGGGGGAGGGGGGGATTTCGACCAGCTTGTGTCGGATCAAGTAAATTTTTTTCTTAGGAACTTGTCTTTTAGCTTGAGAAACAATCATATTACATATTGTTGAATACAATTGTCACATAATGGCAATGTTTTGAAGCTAGACGTTAGTAGGGGTAAGACCATCAAACATTCTGCAACAAATGTTGAAAAACTTTCACTGGTTAGAACAGCAATTGTGTTGGACATGGTGGAAGAATTTGACGAAACTTTTCTCTTATAGGTACGAGTACATAAAATTGTTGCGAGCAGAAGGTTCGCCGGGATTTCAAGTACAACACAATTCGATTAATAAAATAATAAATAAAAAAAATCTGCCAACAGTCTGGGCGCAACTTTATTATTTTTTGGATAGAAGTCTGGAACGCGCTTAATGCTGGGAAGCGATGTAGGTTACTATGCAACTGAAAACCTAAAAATTAACGTGCCAAATAGCCTCCTGGTTATTCTTTAGATTGTCAGTTGCATAGTAACTTACATCGCTTCTCAGCATTAAACCCAAAAAATAATAATGTTGTGCCCAGACTGTTGGCAGATTTTTTTTATTTATTTACATATTTTTTTATCAATAGAATATTCCATAGAAGTAAAAGCGAATTCGATCACATTAAACCTAAGAGATTTTCGGAATCAGTGAAATCTTGTACAATACCAATACAATAATTAATATTGAAAAATACTTAAAGTAATTTTTCTCCCGAATATGTTTATGCTTTTAGAAGTGAAAGTAAATTCCAAATATCAATAGACCTAAGAAATATATCGGAATTCGTGCATATGTACACAACAACTTTACACCCCGTTAAGGGTTGAATATCGAAAAATTTTGAAGAAAGTTTCTAGGCCCTTATATAAAGAGCACGTTGAAGTAAAATTGCTTTGGTAGCTCGACATGTCTAAAAATTTTAACGAAATTCGTGAAAATTTGGATTCGCGCATATTTTTTTAATCAACCTCTGAACGCCAATAAAAATCTGAACTTTTTTTTTGCATTAATTACTCTAGTCTTACATCTACATATACATACTAAGTTTCAACTTTCTAGCATAAGCGGTTTCTAAGATATAAAAAAACCACCCCTCACCTCTGTATCTTGCTACCCCAATCAATAATTTGTTTTTCTAGGATGTCTCTATAGTGGCTCTATATAGTCGTAAATTGTTAGCTTTCTATTCATTACGGTTTTCGATAAATAAAAATCAGAATGTTTTCCTTTCTACCCCCTTTAACCATCACCCTCAACACCCACACCCCCAAAAATTGTTTTTCCTACTAGAAGTCTACTGACTTCAACTCCTGTCAAATTTTCAAGACCATATCTGATTCGGTTTTTGAGATATAAAAATTTGATTTTTTGAAAAATTGCTACCCCTCCACTTTCGTGCTTCACCTCCACCTCAAAAAGTTTTTATTTAGTAGACTCCACTTGTGATCCCATATACAGAAACTAAATTTTATTTCCTGGTGTAATTGGTTCGGAAGATATTGTAATCCAAAGTTTTTTACCCCCCACACCCGTCCACCACCCTTAAAAATGTTAGCCCTTGTCTAGTCTCGAAGTATCCCTAAAGAAAATCAAAATGTTTCAACCTTCTGACATCAATCGTTCAAGAGATATGGATTTTAGATTTTAGTCTACGGAGGACAGACGGACATTTTTTTTTTGCTTTTTTGGTTTTTACTAGTTCTAAAACGTGTAAATACAAAATTTCAGAGTAGCAAATTTTTTTGAAATTTCAGGTTTGCCACAATACATAATTATTAAAAAATAATAAAGTAAAAGAAAACTTTATGATTTTGGTTTCAATAATCAGCTAATAATCGCACTACCTACTGGTAGTGCTTCCCAATTTCATTTCCTACTCGATCATTGCTACCAATCAAAATCGCTTTACAAACACTTCCGCGTAGAACTAATCGTCATCTCGATTTGACAGTGGTGAAACTCAACCGTTCGAAGTTCCAAGTTCGTAGAATAAGCGGGTCCTGAGATAGTGAAACCAATTTTTTGCCTAAAACATTTTCCTTATCTCCAAAAAGTGGCCATTTCATTTTGTCCACGAAATTTACTCCTTGAAAAAATTTTAACTTAATAGTTGAAATTGTTTAAGAACAATGAGCCTTTAAACGAGTTTACGACCGGCGGTCAGGCGGACAAATTTTTTTTCCTTGGGGTCTTTTAGTCTTAAACCATGAAAAAAACGTTATGTATTTTTTTTCTAAATCAATCACAATGCTTTTTGAGTAAAATAATAAAGTTAAAGTGTAAAAATAACAATAAGGTAATAACGTAAAAAATACTGAAATTGTTATTTTTCTTGGCGGTTACATAAAAAATTATTTCCAAAAAAATCTATACCCAATCAGACCTAAGAGATATGGCGAAATTCCCCATATGGAAAGTATTTTTTAAGTCGATCACAATATTTTTTTATTGAAATAATAAAGTGAAAAAAAATCCTTTAATATGGAGATCTAAACTATGTAGTCGAAAATATTTCTGTATGAAAAAAAAACTATTATTTATACAGTAAATAAAATTCGTAATACATTTACATATTATAACTTTCTATTAAGTTAATTTGAACAGATTCATTTCGCTATTGTTAAAAAAATGCATCAAAACTGAACAAATTAGGTTTTTCAACAACTGGTTTTTGATATTTATTTAAGTGAAGGATACTATTACAGTTTGGGTTTTGCGAATCATATATATATCGCGGAAAAATCGTTCGATTTTACTTTATTATTTTAATAATACAGTATTGTTTTCGATTTTTTAAAAAAAAAAATTTGCTTCCCTCAAAATTTTTTTTTTCACGTTTCATGACGAGTACAAACGAAAAAAGCAAAAACAAATTTCAGTCCGTCTGTCCGCCGTACGCCGTACGCCGTACGTCGACCGCTGTACGCAAAATCGTTTGAAAGCTCGTAGCTCCCAAACCCTTCGAGCTATTAAATTGAATAGACTGGGTAGTCTCCTTGAAGTGGTCAAATTTGGAGGGGTAGGGGTGTGAGGGGGAAGGAGGGGGAAGTGTTTTAGACGGAAAATTTTGGTTTCTAGATCTCAGCAACCGCTTATGTTAGCAGGCTGAAATTTGGAATTTATATAAAGCTTCAATAGTGGACCCATTTGCAAAAAAATTGCCGATATAGGTAAAGGGGTTTGGGAGTGCGGGGAAAAATAATGCGTCCGAAACGCAAGAAAGGTGAGATCGACACTTTCTAAACTCCATATCTCCTAAACGGTTAATTTCATAAAATTTAAACTTAATGAGTATCTGTAGGTATACTAGGAGAATAGATCAAAAACAAAAATTTTAGTGGGGGCAGTGGCGTACGGGGGTGGGGGCTAAAAAACTTTAGATTACGATATCTCACGAACCAATTGCACTAGACAAATAAAATTTGGTTTTCTTATAAAGGTTGACAAATAAAGTTTGCTGAAAGTAAAATTTTTTATGGGGGCGGTGGAGCATGAAAGTGGAGGGGATAAGAATTTTTCTAAAAAATCACGTCTCATATCTCAAGAACGGTATAAGATAGATACTTAAAATTTTTACCAGAAGTAGGCCTAATAGACCACTAGCTGAAAACAAAATTTTGGAGGTGTGGGTGTAGAGGATGAGGGTGGGGGAGGGTGAAAAGGAAAAAGTTCCGATTTTTCTATCTCGAGAACCTATAATGGTATAAAGCTTAAACTTGGTATTTAGATAGAGCTATATTAGTAGCATCTTGGAAAAATATAATTTTTTATAAGGGTAGTATGGTACGGGGGTGGGGGGTGTTTTTCTTAACTATAGAACGGCTTATGATACAAAGTTGAAACTCGGTACGTTTATGTAAATCAACTAGAAAACTAATTTAGATAAAAAAAAATTTCTAATATCCATTGGCGTTCGGAGGGGGGGCAAAAAAAATTATCAGTGTAAATAGAATGCATATATTTTCACGGTTTTCGTCATATCTATTATGTCTTCCCAAATATTGAATTCATTTTTATTCTACGGATTCTTCACATATATACCTACAAAGAGTTTTCAGGATGTTTTAAAATTCGACCCATAAAGCGGTGCAAAGAGGGTTGTAAACTTTTTCACGAATTCTACTATATCCCCACGTCTTATCAGATATCGAATATCTTTTCACTTTCACGTGCTTGCGTAACAATCACCTAAAACTTGTTTTTAAATTTTTTTCAGCCCCTAAGAGGGTATAAACGGGTTGAACACGTTTTTACGAGTTCCGTCATTTCTTTTAGAAGTGATAAGAAATTGAATTGGTTCCTACCTTCTCGTGCTGTTTTCATATTTATTTATTAACTTTTTTCAGGATTTGTGGATATTCAACCCCTAAGTGGGTGTAAGGAGGTTGCATATCTGATGGTATATCGAATTCATTTTTACTTCCTATGGTTTCCTATATAAAAAAGCCAAAAAGTCATTTTCAGTATTTTAGATATTCAATACCCATTAGGATTGAATATCTTGTTGTATGCTTTTCAAAGTTTCGACATATTTCTTAGGTTCGATGAGATATTAGATCGCTTTTCATTTCCACAGACTTTTTATATAATCGCCTACAAACCCATTTTTAATTTTTGGATAATCAACCCCCAAGGGTTTGTATATGTTTTCACAATTTTTGCCATCCCTTAGTTCTGATGAGATATAAAATTGATTATTACGGCCAACCAATTCACGATTTTTCGAATTTCCAGAACCAAGGAGGTGTAAAGGGTTTGCTTACGTTTTTTTCGAAATTCAAACCCCAAGTGGAAGTAATGGGTTTGTATACGTTTTAACAATTCGCCATATCTCTTAATTCTGATAAGGCAACAAATTCGTTTTTGCTTCTATGGGCTTTTAGTGTACATAATATACTGAAATTCGAATAGTCTACACGGACTTTTTCAATGTTTAATCGGTTAAAAATCTCTATTTTAAATATTTTTATATTAAGAACAAAAATAATTTTCCAAGAAATCTAATAATCTCGAAGCAACTCATGATACACTCCGACTTTAACCGCTCCCGAACTTTGACCCGAAAAATAATAAAGTTTCGCCCAGACCATTGGCAGATTTTTATGAAGTTCTCGAGAAGCTCAAGAAGCTATGAAGACTCTTTATTCGTATTTTGTTCCCTTTTGGCAGTGATATTTGCGGGGGCTTTGTTGGAGTAACTATTTTGTTTTAAATCTTTGAATTGTGTTCTAATAGACGTATTGCATTGTAGGATAACATTCACGACGTAGTAGATCCCCAACATATTTTGCGTCGGCAACGACTGACTGATACCGATACCGTCGAACATTGTATTGTTAAGATAATGTAAATATCTTTTTATATATAAATATTATTTCATTTATTAACACAATATAAATACTATTTTATTTATTAACACAATATTTAATTTAATTTAAATTACTCACTAAATTATAATTTGTATTAATAATATCTAATCACGTTCAAGCTACATTTCTGACTAAAATAATTTTCCGAAATATTTATTTTGTTCCAAAAACATGCCAACTTCAATTTATTCAAAATAATGCATGAAATTGCCAATAATTCAAAGTTACAGTAAATAAACTGAGTAAAATAGAATTTAGACAAAAATCATAAAAATTCAATATAAAAATATTTACGTACGACATGACAGACGTACCACCTCAGTATGATGCAGAGAAGAAGCGGATCTACGCATCGTGAGCCAAGCGCATTGGTAAAAGTGTTTAAAAAGTTATAACCTTTCTATAAAATGTTTTATAACTTCCTCTTGCTCTTCAAATAAAAATTTGCAATCAGAAATACCAATTGTTTTGTTTTACAACGGATTAAATTAATTTTTTCAAAATATTTGTCAGCAAGTTATATATTTTGTGCTCGTGTATGGTTGATTAGAACCAATCGGAAGAGGATTTTACATCCAAAACCAGTTATAAACACTCAACCGCAACAATGCTCTTTTAGGGATAACCCATCAGATATAGAGGAACCCATAAGGCTGAATAGAGGGCTCATGCATAGTAAGAAGCTCGAACCTTACGCATAATAAAGTTTTGACTATTGAAAGTTCCCGAACTATTTAGTCTAGAAAGTTGAAAGTTGGAATAAATAGTTGCGTCATTATCTCTTATCTATATTATCTCAATGACTACGTCTCCGTACAGTTACTTCAAATTATTTTTCATTCCAAAGAATTCTTTAAAATTGATCATTTCTCTTTTCTGTTGTTAGAGTCCAAATTGAACGATCTCGTCTTCCACAGACTGAAAACGACAACACCACAGAAGTATATCTTAAAGGTATGCTCACCCATGAAATGGATATCCTTCTCAGCTAGCTATGGGTTAAGTATATGGCGCAAGTTTCTAATAAATTTTAATAATTGTAGTATATATGAAAAAAAACTGTGTAAATGCCACCCAGCTGAAAGGTCTTGACTAATCAGACAACCTGATGACAAAACATCTTACTTCCCGTCAAAATTTTTCACCATGGTAATACAAAATTGCTTAGAAGTAAGCAGTAGTAGTTAATGCTCGAGTTGTCGATTTTGTAATAACTTTAACGATTTAGATAAGCCGAAGTATATTGTTAGCAGATACAAAATATTCATAAAGCAAGAAAGAGCATCTGGATCAGGCGCCTAGCGTGAAACTTCGTTGGGGTAGCGCAATAACACGATCATCAAATTCTATGAATTTTATAACCATAAACAAGTAATTTTCATTCAGAAATAAAATTTCGATTGCTAAATTCCAGGAAGTAATCAAAAAATTCCGCAAATTTTAGCGATCGTATCGTTGCGGTAGCCCTACGAAGATTCACGTTACGCGCCTGATCTGGATATCAATTTCTTCTTGAATTCTTGTTAACATTCACAAAAACTTGTAGAGTTTAAGGGTCATAGTGTAGTAACAGTGCTCTTTTTGAGGAACTGTTGCTGTTTCTCATGTTAGACTACCGACTATGTTAAGGTGATATTTAAACCATGACCACTGTGCTATCTTATCACTATCTCATTGACACCAAAATAAAGTCTGATTAAAATTAAATTCCATATTTCAATACAGGAGTATTTAATTTTTTAGATCTGCTTGTGTTAAATAACACATCCATTTACTGTACGAATTTTTCAATTAAAAATTCGGTTTTAAAATTTTTAGGAGACAATTTATTTAAATAAATTTTTTCCATGGCGAATTTTGATGAAGTGAATTATCAAGCTGAAGTTTGCAATATACTTTAATTTTAATATCAAACAATTTGCCAGTGTATCCGTTAAATTCGTTTTCAAATTGTTTTCCTTGTACAGCAAAAGTTCTACTTTGTCTAAAAAATTGGAATTTTAAATTTTTTGCCAAAATTTAGTGGGCGCGACATATGTTTGACTTATTTGAAGTTTCACTATTCCATAATAATACAACTTGCGGTATTCTTGGAGCAACCATAGTCGAAAAACATCTACAATCAGAGGACGTGGACTAAGACGTCCAAGAAACACATGTGTCAGAATAAAATACGAAGTGAAATTAAGACCTGATAACAGTTAAAATCTATTGCCAGAATTGTGTCTTGTGAAGAAGCCTACAAACAACAATGAAGTTTCAACTTTGCAGCTTCAATTATTTGGGAAATTTGAAATTTAGAACGTCTCGGTTCCAGCTTTGAAAAATTGTATACTCATTTCTTTGCCCTCAGTCCTGTACTCTTGAAGGCATATCGACCATTTTCGCATATGGATTTGCTATCATTGCACTATGTAAATTCCAAGTTTCAACATCCTGGCATAAACGTTTCCTGAGATATTGAAACTAGAATATTTAATTAGAAACCCTTCCTCAGCCTCCACTCAAACCCACACTATTAAAAAAGTTCACCCCTTACCGATGTAAGGGTTAGTCTGCTTAACTACTTACCAATTTCATGATAATATCTTTACTGGTTCTCGGGATATAATCAAAAATAAGGCAGAGAAGACTATCTATCTGTTTCTGTAGCTTCCATACACGAGTCATTAGAAAAAATGTACATTTACCTTATAAACCCTACTGTAACTCAAGAAATTGTTCATAAAATTTACCCAAATTAGCTTCTAATGAAAACTTCGAACAAGTTCGCTGTCCTTCAAATAGCTCCAATAAAAAAAGCATATGATTATGATACACTAGTTGCTCGATTAATGGCGAACCCGAAAGGCATTATTTAATACGGACAGTACTTTTTCACTATTTCAAGCAGAGAAACAATAAATATGTGAAACCAAGTGACAACCTCCTTAACAAATGGTTGCCTGTCGTCGCCAAGCTTGTGATCTGTTAACCGAAGACACAAGCTAAAATTTAAAAAAAAAATAATAATTTAAGGAGGAACGATATCTTCGGTTTTTTGGGCTAACTACAATTTAAAAGTCCATCAATAACGTAGTTAATCTCTAAGCATAATATCATCAGAACATGATAAGTAAATGCCCCGAAATTTTCCATGTGGTGACTTCCCTAAAGTACGAGTTATTGATTTCAAAATTGAAGCAACTATCCTTCGTCAAACTTTTATGAAAAGTTCAGTCAAATTTTTCCGTCAAAATAAAGCAAAAAAACAAAATGTGACAAACAAAAATTTGCCGATTACACTACACAATACACAATATTTGACATGGTAGCATACAGTGTAATACAAGCTTTACTTGTTTTACGCTTTAGCTAGTATTACACTGTATGCCATGCTGTCAAAATGTCTGTAAAAATTATGTGGCAAACAAAAATTTGACAATTTGGCACCATTTGCCAGGGAAAATAGTCAAATATTTGACAGCGTGGCATACAGTGTAATACTGGCTTTAGTTAAAATGTTGGAAATGAACCTTTGAACGTAGAACCATTGAGTTGGGTGCTCTATTTTCTAGAAATATATTCTTTTAGTTGTCCTTGTTTTGTGAAATGACTTTTCAATATTAAAAGCTATCAAGGTTGTTTCCACTTTCACATCAATGGGAAGTAATTACAGAATCCATTAAATAATGGCTTCTCTCGCTTACGTAGCTTATGTTACAAATCCTGTTATAAATCCACTCTTGCGCCAGTTGGAGTGTGAAAAGGCATTGTTATGTTTACAATTCTTGTTGTGATTTCTTTTGAAAAGGTAGAAACTATTTTGTGTTCAAACAAGAGGGCGAAGGACAATTGAGCGAAACAAAGCCAAAGTACAGAATAATCGTGACGAATAAAAGCTACTGTAGCATTGATGTAAGTTTTCTGTAATTCAAAAGTTTAACGTTAACACGCAATCCTCTATTGTACCTTGCTCTCATGCGCTTTTTTCCAAAATGGCTTTAAGGGCGGGGGTGTTTCATGAACATCGGGTCAGGTTTCTACTCGAGCGCTAGGTCTCACCTAATAGGAACTGGCAGATGTTAATTGATGAGGGGTCCGAGTGCGTGAACGAATTGTGCGTGAATTGGGTCAATGTCGGATAATTGAACTTGTAATGTTTTGGGGTAGTTTTCAGTAGGTGTAATGCTGAAAGCGTTGTTTTGAATAAAGTAGTATATTATTGATTCAAACAAGAAAATAAAATAAATAATTCTAAGTTCTGTAAGGTTTTGGTTTTTTAAATATTGTTCGGTTCAGTGATGTTATGTGACATCACAGCATATTACGAGGAATCCTTTTTCGTATTTATTGCTTTTAATTTCCTGCAGGGACCTCCGTAGGGGATAAGTCAGTTAACATCACTCCTGGCGAGACATTGTTGCTTTTCTTCTACTGCTTGTGATAGATAGGCTATGAAGAGACGAGATTTGTACATCAACGAGGTCAGGATATGAGAATCTGGATATCTCTGGATAGGCGGACATAAACAGCACGATGCATAATAGGATCAAAATGTAAAAATGAGATGAAATTCAAAGGGAAATAATTTTCTTTTATTATCTACTAAATTGTGCAGTTAATGCTCCAAATCTGATCTACTGTAATAGTTCCTCCCATTCACACTTGTTTCTTCGAAAGGTACTCATACGACGGCGATATAATGGTCCTAAAGTCTAACATTGCCCTACTCGCCGGTAACTTCGTATAACGAAGGAATTTACCCGGAAACATCTCCCATGTATTTGAGTATATAGCCGCAGCTCTACACACACCGGTACAGATTCACCACAATGTCATTATTCCTTCACTGTAACACATCGAAATTGCACTAACATCTCGGCAAGCATTTTAATGAACGTTTCTCAAAGATGAAGAAAAATTGAATTTTAAGAAAAGTTCTTAAAACAGTAAGGATTCACCAAGGGTAAAAAAAAATGTTATTATACAAAAAATTTTTTTTTTAGAAATCCAAAGAAAAGGGAATTAGAAAAATCAATTATAATAATCATCCTAGGCAAGTGTAAGTGAAGTCAATATATTTCTCCGTTCGAAACAAATTTACTATTAAAATTTGGCTTTTGATTCACCTGAGAAACAAAACCGATTCATTACTCAAATTCATTTTTACGAATTTTTAACATGATCCAGAAACAATTCACTTAGCGTTCACTAAAGTGAGGGCAAAGCGCCCTTATTCGCTTTCGTGAATATTATATGAATCATTTTGAAATCGTTACAAAGATTTATAAGTGGCTTGCACCAGATACAGCCGGAAAATGCACTTTGAGCCGCAGGATAATTGGTATTCGAAGAGTTTTCTTTGATTTGTTGATTTATTTTGGAATCATTTACGACTAATCATGTACGAGTATGCTGAGATCGAAACCATATTCAGGTGTATCGATTGCCTGAATTATTTCTAGAAGTGTAGTGAAAGAAAGTGAAAATTCGAAAAAGTTCGAAATGAAGAATAGTCAAAATATTTTAATGGGTGGTTAATGTACATTAGCTCTATTCTGGCTTTATTTCAAAATATTTTGAAGTTTAAGCGTACTACCATAATGTAAAAAATTGTAAGAAAAGAAATGTAAAATGACTGATATTTGTCTCTGTGTTCTTAGTCCCATTATTCTCGAAGGCATCGCGAAAATAAAGTTTTAGTATTTAAAAGGCATTGAGGTAAGTCCAGTGGAGATGGCCTGAAATTTTTATGTACAAAAAGTAGTGCCCTCTTTTCTATCTGCACAGAATATACACGTGAACAAAGTGCTGAAATTAGGCAGCGATAAAAATACCTCGTTGATGTATACTGTCGAAAATGTGTGGAATAGCTAGCAACGCTTATGTCCACCAATTTGAGTTAAATAATGAGTTATAGTTTGTGAACAAAATTATATCGCATTTATTCAGTATTGCCTCCAACAGGCGCCGTCTGTCCGTCTGTTTATCTGTCCGTCTCTCCGCCTGATCATCTGTCCGTCTGTCCATCTATCCGTCTATCCCTCTGTCCGTCTGTCCGTCTCTCCGCCTGATCATCTGTCCGTCTGTCCATCTATCCGTCTATCCCTCTGTCCGTCTGTCCATCTGTCCGTCTGTCCGTCTGTCCGTCTGTCCGTCTGTCCGTCTGTCCGTCTGTCCGTCTGTCCGTCTGTCCGTCTGTCCGTCTGTCCGTCTGTCCGTCTGTCCGTCTGTCCGTCTGTCCGTCTGTCCGTCTGTCCGTCTGTCCGTCTGTCCATCTGTCCATCTGTCCATCTGTCCATCTATCCGTCTATCCCTCTGTCCGTCTGTCCGTCTGTCCGTCTGTCCGTCTGTCCGTCTGTCCGTCTGTCCGTCTGTCCGTCTGTCCGTCTGTCCATCTACCCGTCTGCTTGTCTGTTCGTCTGTCCGTCTGTCCATCTGTCCGTCTGTCCGTCTGTCCGTATGTCCATCTGTCCGTCTGTCCGTCTTTCCGTCTGTCCGTCTGTCCGTCTCTTCGTCTGTCCGTCTGTCCATCTGTCCGCTTATTATCCGTTTGTTCGTCCACCCGTTAGCATGATTACCCAAGAAGAAGAACGCGTTGACCTAGGAAGTTGCAATTTTGTCAACGCCTGTAAAATGGAAAAGTACGACTAAATTCGTTAATGGGCGATATCCTTCCACTGAACGGGAGATATTCTGGTTCACTGCCGATGAGCAACCAAACGAGAGTCTTCAAAAGAGCGAATTTTCTGGACTATTGTACTGGTGTCTGTATTATCAAAAGGTTCTCTAAAATTGAGGCCATCGACATTTTTGAGTTAGAATACTTTTAATTATTATAATCATCTTTTTATGCTAGAGGCTCGTTCTCACACCTGTTTCCTGCGAGCTAGCACGTACAGGCAACAAAACCCACGACTACCTTAAAATTAAACAGAATAGCTCTTTCCAATAGCCTATAAGAACTAAAAAGGGTCTTTAATACACTTTCAATCTTTTCGTCTGTCGATGGCATTAAAGTCCGTAAATTTACAACTTATTTTAAAAATTATCTTCAAAGTTTTTGCCCTTTATTCTTGTCTCGACAATTTCGGCTTAAGCTTTCGTGTTTAAACCTTATGCGATTTTATCTAAAATGCTGGAAGTAACGCCATAAAACCATGAAAGCATTTTAATGTTAAGGAGCTCATTTAACTCTGCCTTCCGAATACGTTTCACATTACACGACCTCTGTTCAGTCTCGAAAATGTTGGCGTGGAATAGTTTCCATTAAAAAGGAATTTACTTTCACCATTTACAAGTGCTACAGTTGCCGCCAAACAAATCAGCATTTAATTATTTTACTTCTTAGTTAATTGCACAAAAGAGTTTTTCGAAGAAAAAAATTTAAGGGAATAGAAAAGGTACGCTCTACTAGTCGATATCCTTGAATACTGGTTTCTTAGGAAATTATTTCAAATCTAAAGTATTATTTCCATTGTCTATAATAGTGCTATGTTTATATAGCAGGCTTTATAAGTGGTTCTGAAAAAGTTAGTCTTTAGGGTAACCAATTTCTGGAGATGAAATTTTTTGCTTAGAAACAACAATTTGCATTCTTGATATCTCGAATGCCGTCATTGTCGGGGCATTTATTTGATGCTTCCTAGAAATGTTCTGTACCCGAACGAAAAAGGGACGAAATTCTTTTGTATCGAATCTATTCCATCCGCACAGTTACTTGCAACGTATGACGTGACGGGAATTGAAAAGACCAGACAGACGACGAGCTACAAGAAAAATAAGGAACCTTAGAGCAAAAGAATTTCATTTAAAGTTTTCCTAAGACACTTATAGAATTTTTGTATGGGAACAATTCGACCGGACGACCCCAATTTGTGGTACAAGTTTGCTTTCAATTAAATTGCTATTGTTGGTGTACGAGGGACGTTAGTGCTGATGAAGTAATTTACAGCATAATGGTGATTATTTTCTTTTCATGAAATTTGTCACGCGCATAAGACGGTAAATTTAAGGATTTTTGCAGGAAACCTTTTGGCGAAGAATGGATGGTTGAAAGGAAGTTTTGAGAAATTTGTTGAAGCTTAGTACGTCAAGAAAATATATCAAGACAATTAAATTTCCGAGTATTTCAAGATGTTTCTATCTTGTTGTGGGTGTCTTTAACAGCAGAACTTATAGGACTTTCCTTATAAGTCCCACTGGGTAGTGTTTGCTTCCTGAAAATTTATATTACCTACCCAAAGTCCAGTAGGTGTCGGAAGAACGATCTGCATATTTTGCAATCCAGATCGGAGAAGGACCTGTATACGGATACTAAGCCACCACAAGGTAGGTACTATCAATGATATAGACCATAAGACGACGTCTCTCCGGGCTATTATCGCTAGGAGCAAGACTACGCAATACTCGAATTTCTTATTTTTGGAATAAGTAACAAAAATTTGCATGAAAATGATCCACATACCTACCAAACATCCAATAGCTTTCCTTAAACAATATCCAGACGATGAGCTGAGCTGATGATGAATAAAAGATTCCTTGCTGGGATATTTCTTAGATCCTATAATGGTCAATTTCGGTCTTAAGTTGAACGTTCGCTGAATGCTCTTGAACTTGTATATTGAATTGTTCCCACCTAGGAATAAACCAGGATAAACACATTTTTTGCCATGGGCGTAATTTCCATTAAAATGATTGTGTCTATTTAATTAAGACTCTTCTGAGAATTCGAAATTCACTTTCGGCCAAACAAAAACAAATTAAACATTTTTATGTGCTGTAAATTTCAGCAAGAAAATACACACAAAAGAAAACACAACGTTGTTTGCTTTTCATTGCATTTTCATTGAATTATGTAATGAATTATTTGTAAAAAAAAGGAAATTGTCAGTATTAAGCAATACGAAATTTCTGAGAAATATTCAGTAGAAGTATTCAGTCACCCACTCTTACAGAAATTTAACGACAATAAAAATTAGAAAAGCAATGAGTAATTTCAGATGAATTAATTTCATTTTTATATAAATTAAATTTCTTAAGCTACACGGTAAAAAAAATCCATTGAATTTCACATCTTTTGGATAATAGGCAAATATGCCACACCTTTTCAAGTAAATTTACATTGGTATGTAATAGTCAATTTGAATGTAATTTTCAATTTTCGGTCAGTAAATTTCAATTTATAATCAGTAAATTTCAACTTTGAAAGCAGCAAATTCACTGGATATTCTCTTGAATTTACACTCTAAAAAAAGTGCAGATATAATTAGCACTCTTTAAGATAAACTTATTTCTACTTCTAATATTATTTCTTACTTACTTACTCTTAATAAGACCCTTGGCTGTAAGTAGGAATCGATCCCGCGATCAATTCTGGTTTCGCTGCGTATATTTCGCGCGCATAACCACTGCGCCACCGAAGGCGTTTCCTTTCCATTTCAGTAGAAAACAAAATCTAACGAAGCGTCTAACTTCGTGGTTTCATATATTACATATTTTTGTCGTAAAATTCAAATAGATAAGTAGAATTACACAAAAAAGAATGTAATTTTCAATTCATACATATATATAGTTAATTTTACACCAAATGTTGAGTAATTTTGTCAGCCTTTTCATGTAAATTGTACGGTTCAGTTGAAAAGTACATGAATAATTTAGTAATACCAGTAATTTCGTGTATAAGTGATTGAAATGTGTACTTTTACTTGAAAAAATTAAATATACTGGAAATTTCAAGTAAACATTCGATTGAAAATTGCCATGCTGTCAAATATTTGACTAAAAAACTTTGATAAAAAGTTCAGTCAAATATTTCGGTCAAAATAGAGCAAAAATAAAATTATCTGAGAAACAAAAATTTTATGATTTAAATGTATGTAAATGTATTTGACAGCCAGATAGTCATATATTTGAAACAGTGCCATACAGTATAATGCAGGGTTTAATTATTTCAAAAATACATGGTTTGGTGTTTTCTATCACTGAGTGGCGCCAGTGTAATCAGTGCCTAAATTTCATCAGATTTTTAGTGAGTTCTTCAAACAAATGCCGCAAATATATCTATGAAAAAGAGCGTGCCAACAAAAATACGATGTTTTTGTTTTTTTCGAGAGTATTGCTTCCGATATAATTAATTGTAGCGAGATGATCTGTTGACTTTGAAATTTCTGATAAAATTATCTGAAATACCATAAGCCTACCAGAGCTCAGAGCATGAAAGTTTTTCCTGCTTCAAACAAGAAAATAAACGTACGTACTACTAAGTACGTAAGTACTAATTTAATATCACAAGAACTACATAGACCCATTACACACTCTCCTCATAGTACCCACATAAATAAATAATTACTGAAACTCATTATCCCATTAAATCTGAACTTTACATTACAATTTTTGAAGTTTTCCAGGGTAAACCGCCCGGGGGATACCATTAAATTTGTAAAAGATAGGACACAGTTGGCTCTAAGATTTCGCCACTACAAGCAGCTCCTTGATAATACGGAAAATTCTATTGGTGTTTACGACCCAGTTCACAACGTGTCCTTGTGTATGATGTGCTGCGTAAATAAAAGATTATTCCAACCGAGTTTGCCACCTGAACGACCCTTGGCCTGGCATCCCCCAAAATATGCATGACACGCAGAGGAAACCCCTTCCTACCATAGAAAATAAAATACGAAAAAGCTAGACAACAGGAGTTAACTATCCTTTTTGGATTTTTGCGGTGAAAAATAAGAGTGACAAAAAATCCACATTACTGTCGGCGGTTAGGTGTATGGGATGTCCTTCTCGTTCCGGTTTTTGCTACATTTCGACGAATATGTTCGCATGGGATATACTCGCGGATTTTTACGGCATGTGAGGAAAAACCTCATTATTATTATAGGAACGATATTGCGGATTCAGATACATGCACGTGCCGAGGATAAAAATGGATAAAGAAGCAGCCCTGACCCTATATGAATCCACTCTAATGAATTCCATCGAATTTGCGCTAAATCGATGAAAATTCGTTAGAAAGGGGTTTTGTACAGTTCAGGCGAATAATGTGCTTTTCTTAGAATCACACATCTAGTATGTATGTATATTCGAATGTAAATTATAGGGAAAAGAGATGATTTCCTAGAAAAATGATGCTATATTCGGACCAACACACATCGCCTAAATAATCTACACAAAATAATAATTTTAATTCGTTAATTATAAGATTGTCATGACTCTTAAATGAATCGATCCAAAAATTTATTTATACCAACATCTCGACCTGGTTTTCCGGTGTAGGTTTTCCATTTTGGTCAATTCTCGTCCAATATTGAAATTTTGATGGGGCCAAGATTGAAATTATAACCTACCACCAGCCGAATACCAAATATTGAAACTGCCCCAATGTCAGAAAGACCAGTTTATCCCAATTCTAGTACGAAAACCAAAACCAGGTTACTTTTCACCATGTCAGTGAATTTATGAGTTACGAATATAAATACAATCATTTTTAACAAAAAATGAAATAAAAATAAAATAAAAACATACTGCAGTCACGATCGGCTGCAAGCCAATCGTATAATACTCTAGATGAATACTGAACTCCGATTTATATTGTAGTTGGGGATAAAGTAGAATTACGTGTGTACATGTTGTATGTCCTTTATTAAGGACTGCTATTAGATTGCTACTCAAAACTAAAAGTCAATATTCAGTGTTTAATTTCATATCTTGAACTGGGTAAGTCATCGAAAAAAAATGTCCTTTTTGAAGGACTTTCACATGGAAGGTGCAGGAAGGACTCACTCGATTTCTTAAATATTTGTCCTTTTCCTTGGAACCATTCAAAAATGAACGTGTACAAAATTTCAAATTCGTAGCTTGAAGCGTTCAAAAGTTATCGAAAAATATTGTTGAACACGTGTCTTAAGGATTTTTTGTATGGAAGGTAGCAGAAGGAGTAAAAGGATTTCGCGGACTAGTAAACTCGAACTTCCTTTTCACTCAAAACTAATTTGTACAAAATTCCCAATTCATAGCTAAAAGATTGCTTGAGTTATAGTAAGTTCCGTAAATTAAGTGAAGACGTTTTGACAGGATATTTGTATGGCAGCTACACGAAGGACTAATAGGATTTTCTTCATAATCATACATTTAGCTCCAACTATTGGAAAAATAATACACACAAAATTTCAAAGTCGTAGCTTAAACCCTTCTGAAGTTATCGGTCAATATTCTTGAACACGTGTTTTAAGGACTTTTTGTATGGCAGCTACCCGAAGGAGTAGGACGATTTTGCCCGTTAACGAACTTAGCCTTACAAATTCAACCAAACATCCAGATTCAAAATTTCAAGATCCTAGGTGAAGGCGTTCTTGAGTTATCGTGCTAACGGACAGACGGACGGACGGACGGACGGACGGACGGACGGACGTCAGGCAGATTTGAGGTTTTTGGCCACAAATAAACAAAAAATAATATATAACTTTTTTTCGTCCGAGGCTTGGTTCTATGCGTTACAAACTTTTGGGCTGGATGAAACTTATAATACTCTATATGATTTCATCTAGAGTATAATTATGTTAAAAGGTCGTCAACAATATGATTTTTAAAGAAAAAATATTTCTTAGCTGGTTTCGTTTGATTTTAATATTTTTTCAATTTTTAACTCCCCCAATATTCATACACTTTCATTGATGACTTTTGTATGGGACTTACCGGAGAAAGTTGGACGATCAAACGCATGGATTCCAAATTTGAAATTCAAAATTCTATGTTCAGACGTTTTTGAACTTCCATGCGCTTGAACACACAGACTGAATTCGGAATTGGGGTTTTTGGCTCAATTGAACAACAAGTACATAATCTTTTTTGTCATTTGATACGCCACAAATATTGAAGTTCTATTAAACTTATAATATAATACAGATTACAACTATTTATATCGCAAGATTTCAAATTTGATTTCGGCAAAATCTCGAAATTACAACACAGTCCTATCAAAATATCCTAAATCATTCATGAATTTCAGAAATTTTGATGACTAGATTTTCTGCTCAAAATCTACTCAAATCGGCATGGAGCAAGCACGTATTCATAAGGTCTCTTAGGTCTAATGAGATATCGAATTCATTTTTACTTCCGCGAACTTTTTGTATATTCCCCTCAAAATTAATTTCAGGATTTTTAGATAGTCAACCGTGACGAGGTTGCATACGTCTTCACGATTTTCGCCTTATCCCGTAGGTTTGATTAGATATCAAATTGATTTTGACTTCCGCGGACTTTATGTAATCGCCTAAAAATTATTTTCAGAATTTTCCGATGTTCACCCCTATAGCATGTATACGTTTTCACAAATTTTACCCTATGTTTTGGCACTGATTAGATCATAAATAAGTTTTTACTTCCACGTGTCTGACTTGTATGAAGAACCACTGATTATTCATCACTGATTATTCAATCAGTGACATTGAGTGCATAATTTGACACAGCAAAAAATTTTTCCAACATTTATCGTTGGCAATTTGTTGCCAATCAAAAAAGTGTAAACTTAAAATCCAATTTAATTTTACATTTTAATGGCTAATCCAATTAAATTCGATAAGTAAAATTACATACGTATTGTAAATATGTTTCTAATATAAAAGTAATAGCAAATTGTGGTTGTAATATTTACAAGCAAAATATTTGAAAATAAATGCATGTAATGTAATATTTTCCATTGATTAAATTTAAAAATCCACTTTTGCTATTAATTTAAAATCTAAAGCTTAGTTAGTTCATAGGGTGTCATAAGAATGGAAAGCCCGTAATGAAGTTTTTAATCAAACATTTATTTATTCCAGTTTAATATGTATGGGTTCTTTTACTATTAGATGCAGTATAAATTAAGTATCTTTCAAAAATTTGATACAAAAATTCGAAAAATTAACACGATAATCAATTAAATTCAATGAATCGAATTAGAATTTGAACTACACAATTATATTTGTTTATCTCATTTTGCTATGAAATGTTTCCGAAAAACATGTGATTTGAACGCAGAGTACTTAAAGTAGAATCAAAGGCGAATCAAATCTGTGATTATAAAAATGCTGGCTATATTTTTCCACTGTTTCAAAAGTTAATTCACACTTTAAACACTCCATCATTTTGATTTAGCATGAACGAAAAAAAGACCTCAATCACACACACGCACTAAAGCCCTTCGGTACATTTCGACTAGTTTTTTCTAAGAAGTTTGATTTGTCTGCCTATTGCTCGGCTTATTTTGCAATTAAAAATTGTGAAACTACAAACGGCAATATATTTTTCAGATTTTTTAATAGTAACATTAGAATTCAGAGGTATATTTCATACAGTCGAAGTAAATTTACAATAACTTAAATGTAATAGTGCACATTACATAGATTTCCATCTAAATTTATACTCTGTTTTAATTTTACATACTTTACGTAACATATTTTAATGTGATAATTATTGTAAAGATTGAAAATTTTTTTAATGTGTATCTGACACTAAGAAAAAATATGAAAGAATTAGAATGTTGAATAAAAAATTAATCGTGATTATAGGAAAAGAGGAAAAAAGAGTAAAATATGCAAATAAAAATAAATTTAATGGAATTAAGAATTTAGCAAGAGACTAAAAATAATATTTCTGTTAACGAAAATTTCAGTTTTAAATATAAGTCGATATAATTGCTTACTTTACTATTGATATTTTTAAAAATTAATTTCTTTTTAATATTTTAATTATCTAGAGAACTATGTCTGCCACGTAGACAAGTTTGGTACCACACCATTGCGTCAATATTTTATTGAAGCATTAAAATATTATCAAATGGCGATATTTATTAAAAGTCTTACAATCATGTGGTATGCGATTGATTAAGAAAGATAATGAAAAGTAGAGGACCCAACTGAGAGTCTTGAGGAACATCTGAAGTCGGAGCAATCGGATATCTTTACCCATTTGCTGAATTATTGAGATAAGACTAGCAATACCTATTTGCTTCATCAAACTCCCGTAAATATGGTGAATAACATTTTATTTGGCCTTTCCATAAAACGTCAATGAAATTTGCCAGGACTTGAAGTCCATTTTGTATTGATATTAAGTAACAAGCTGACTTTGATAACAACTAAGCTTTATATTTCCAATGGTATGTCTACATAACGTCAATCGAGATGTAGATGAAACTGACAAAGGGGTTTCGGTTTTGTGTAAGACTGAATTTGGCATAAGGATTCTGTTCAATCACGTACCTTTCTTCACTGTCATCGAAAAATTTATCTGTACAAAACTTGAAAAAGTTTCCAGTTTGGTGTAAATACAGGTGGGAGCAACTGCACCTTCACACCACCCTTTAAGGATGCTCTGGTTATCAAAAGCTTTGGAGAGTTTAGTGTACCTAGGTATATGACATCCTCCTGGTTAGTAACAAGTACAAGATACACTATCTGAAAAAGTAGCATACAGTCGAATACACTGATATTTTTAGCGGCTAATCCTAGATACATCAACGTACTATTTATTTAAATAGTATCACACAATACAATTTTGGCAACTTTCTTCAAACAGAGTTAAGCCCTTTCACTGCTAAAATCAATCCTCAATTTGAAACCGTTTACTCTGCTATTTCAAATTGGGATTATGTGTCAATATTATCAGTTCACTTAAGATTTGGATGTGTTTTGTTCATACTCGTATTCTAAAAACAATAAATTCTAATCAATACATTTTGCCTAAAATCTATAAATTCTGATGCACATCGATGGCAACACCCGAAATTTTTCCAAATATTTACCCAAAAAAGAAGTTTTAAAGCCGTATTTCCATAGGTTGTTAGATGATTTTAGTCAATATATTGTAGGACGAAACATCTGTGAAATACCCTGTATTTATTTCAGCACTGTTTCTCGAAAGAACACGTTCAAAAACTTATTAAATAACTTTTTAGAGCATGAATATATTTTCAATTTTTATAATTTATTTTATTAAGTCTTAGTATAGCTTTTAAATTGTATTTTGATAGGAGGAGGGAGTTCATACTCGTAGGTGTAATATTATATGTTCTGTTTTTTACAATAAACATTATTTCGAATGTGTACAAAATTTAGTTTCTTAGACGTGTCTATCTAGATGCACATATTATTTATTGCGCATATTATTATTTTCCTACATATTTTTATCTCCCTTTCTACGTAAATAAAAATATTGTACAAATGCACTGGAGTCAAGAGTTTTCCATTAAAAATTATTATTCAACGCCACCACAACTTTCTGTTGATGTGCAATAAAAGCAATTTACAGTCCTGAAAATTACTACCCCAACTATAGCCAAAAATACAATAAACTTGCTGGTCTGGACTGGTCTTTACAGCGGCATTTCTATAGGAACCCTTCATATATTTTATCTGCATCGTTGTAATACTCATTTCATCAACTCCACAGCATCCCTCTGCGGGTGTACGTATACATAAATATCCTGCAGTGTATCCTTCCCGGTGCAAAGGTGAATGCAATAAGCTGAGAACAAAATGCAAATCATCCCTTAAAAAACTACTTCTGTGCTAAAGCAGCTTTTTCCTGTCGACGGGCAACGTTGAATGCGGAATATTCTGAAAGGATGAACTGGTTCATAGGGCTGTTTTTCATGAACTGGTGTATGCTGTAAGAACAGGAATAGTCCGAAAGACTTACCGTAAGCCTCACAGGAGCTCTTCAAGGACCTGCAAAAGTTTTCTTTCACGCCATTCTCTCAATGTTTTTAGGAACAGCTTACAGTTCGTAGTATTGTGTGAGTGGGTACTTAGCGGAAACTACTAGATATCTAAAGATCCAAGTGTCGTTCATATCGAGCAATTAAAGCCTATCGGATGCCCCCGAAGAGAATGGATAGTGTCACCGGGAATTTTAGGACAAACAAAAGGACACAATGGAAACTGGAAGTAATATAGGAAACAAAGAAAATACGTTGGCGTAAGCGTTGGCGTTCAAGGTTCCATTTAATGAAAGACCGTAGTTTGTTGTCACTCTTTTAATTAAGTTAAGCTAGCACCGATAAATGTACGAGCTCCACTTAAGTTTAATCTCACGTTTAAGGGAAAAAAATTCTAAGATTAAGTGCAAATTTAAGTCTAAAAGGTGCTAAGATGCATATTCCATTTTTAGCGACTCACGACCCTTCATCCCCTGTGTGATCCCTCAAGGGGCGTAGGCTACTAATTGCTGTCCCAGTGAGTTTTTCTTAATACCACTGATACATTGCTAATATAAATTTAATGGAATTAAAATCGTTTAAAACGGACCAAGGTGGGTGATACTGAGAACGTATGGTATAAGAATTACAGTCGCAATACGCACTATGAGCCGAGCGTTTAAATAATTGTCACTTTTTATTCTTCAAATTCATATATTTTGAGAGACAGGATTTGAGATAAATTAGAATAGAATTTAGTTCATCTAGTCATCACAAGTTGGCGGAATAGCGTTGCTAGTAGAAAAGTGCGTGGTATACTAGCACGAATTATCGAGTTTGTATACCATGAATGGGGGTTCATACCAGATTCGTTATCTAGTGGGGAATTAAAGAAGCTCCATATCCATAGTGCGAAAATGTCTTTACTTGCATATTGAAACAATTTATTGTAATTGAAACGGTTGAGCGAGGACAATCAGAAGAAGATCTCAAAATCAGATGATTTTCATTACATGTTGTAGCCGCCGGACATCCAAATTGCTAAATCAAGGCCACAAATTAACGAATAAATTGTAACACAAATAAGACAGGCTGGCTCGTGTAAAGCCAATACATTTTCTTTAGTAAACAACGACAAACATTTGTACTTCTGGAGAAATATTTGCCCGACTAAATTCAGATCATATTGTCGTTCATTCATAATCGTAATGGTCGGCAAAGTTTACACTGACCAATGACCGAGAATGTTGCCAACATCCTTACTAAAATATTATTTCAGTAAATACGCTTAAAACGTTTTTCGGACCACATTGCCTTTCTACGTGAATTTCCGGCCTCGAAATATCGCGAGAATGTTGATACAATTTCGGTCGATTTATGCCGCCTGGGTCCTATTTGGCTTTGACGTAATAATGACAATGCTAAGTGAAGAAACGATATTTTTTCATAAAGGATGAATACATTACATTTTCGGAAATTCATATTTCTTTTATTATAAGTTTCATCCGTTCGCTATAGCACGTCTCCTTTCACGACAACGACAACATTTCTGAAGAAAATAGTGTCATCGACGCATTCTACTTGAGAATTTCTACACCTGAGGACTTTATGAACACTTTATAAATAGATTCGAGCAACATTAAGGGCAAAGCTACAAAGTTAAAGGTAAATTAATTTTAGTGCGAAGTGGAATATGTCACGACATCATCATAATATGTTCGGTGTACAGGTACGCAAAAGGACGGGGTAGATAAGAGAGCTTTATAAAAAGATTCTATCGATTTCATAGGCCTCTAATTGAATTGTCGAGTCGGCCAATACGACATTGTAAAGATATTACAAAGTAATAGGGATATAGTAGGCTACTTGCTCTATGAAATTGATAGTGTAACGATTAAAATCTTAATCCAAATCCGATTAAAATCTAAATCCAAAATAGTACATACTGTTTTGAGCTAGGGGTTTGGCGAGATTTCAACTAAAATCAATAGACACTATAATTTATTCTTTGCATGAGATAATCGCACTGATAATCATACTACCGGTAACGCCACCTGATTTTATATATAACTTCTTACGCTACTTACTATCAGAATCGCGTAATACTCGCTGTCACCTTGCTATACCACAGTACCACTACAAGTAGACTCTGTCATTCTTATATACCGCATTTGTGTAGTCGGAGAGCTTTCCCGAATGTAAGGAACTTGCTAGAAGTTCTTCTGCATGCGAGAATAGTCGAGAGACTTCCACGCTGTTCTGGTGGTGTATGTAAGAACAACCGATAAAGAGGAAAACGATAGATCTCGAAGATTTTGTACTAAAAATATTGTTAAATAAATTCAAAGGAATTGAAGATGCACAAAATGTTGGTTCTTGGAATCCAATATGAAGATAAATTCACCATTATCAAACAATTGCATGTAGATTATACTTAGATTAGACTTACAACTTTCCTTAACACGTTCATTAAATTGAAATTTAAAAATATGTAATGTAACGTAATTGAATGCTAAATCCAAAATAAGTACAGCGTTAAACTATCCTTTTTAAACACTGTTTATTGGAACTTTATCAATATTTATAACAAATTGCTTGATAATAGGATTTTGCAAAACTATAAAAAAAATCTGCCAACAGTCTGAGCGCAACTTTATTATTTTTTCGATACAAGTTCGGAATGCGTTTAATTCTGAGACGCCGTGTAGGTTACTATGTGACTGAAAACCTAAAAAAAAGTTCGGAAAGCGGTTAGAATGGGGTCGCGCTAGAATACTTACGCCGCTGCCACATATAACATATTGTTACATGTAAGCCTGGCAATCCCGCAACCGTGCAACTCGATCGTTTCACATAATGAAAACAACAACAACCGAATACCTAGTTGCAAAATAACCCAATCAGAAACCTAGCTGAAGATAAGGCGAGACAACACGATTCTATCTCCCTTCTTTATCGAATGCTCTCCAATGTACTAGAACCCTGTACATGAACCACCGAACGAAGATCAAAATCGAAAGCTCTAAAGCCTTCGAGAAACATCCACATCACCGGTGAACATTCAAGTACATCCTAGACTGCAACCGGCTGTATATAAGCAGGTAAAGCGTTCAGCGAAGACTCAGTAATTTTGATTACGTCGACTGCGACAGCCAGCGTGTAAACGCGACCGTGTTGAGAGAGAACGAAAGTGAACGAGTAAAGCGATATATGGTATAAGCGGGCGGTATTGCCATACAGTGCGAATTATTGTGCGAATAGAATTTAAAGTGCGATTAATAAATAATCACTTATTTTTATTTTAACCGAATTCCCGGCGAACCCCTAGCTCGCAACAATATAAATTACATAATAGGCTCATACTCCGGGACGAGGTCTAAGTCGTAGTATAATATCAGTTGTTACGTGATTAGGAGATTTTTCGTGATTTGGTTTTGGGCCATTACATGAAATCGGAAATGCATTTGTAGGCGATAATATAAAAAGTCTGTGGAAGTGAAAACCAATCTGATATTCTATCTTGTAAGGAATATGTCGAAAGCCTTACGTCCTCTTGGAGTTGAATATCTAAAAATACTGAAATCAACTTTTGACGATTATATAAGAAGCCTTAGGAAGTTTAACTGAATTCGATATCACATCAGAACTAAGAAATATATAAGAATTTGTGAAAACATATGCAACCCCCTTGCACACTCTTTGGGGTTGAATATCCAAGAATCCTGAAATGAGTTTATTATAAAGAAAGCCCGAGGAAGTGAAAACCAATCCGATGTCTTATCACTCCTAAGAGATATGACGGAATTCGTGAAAACGTGTTCAACCCATTTATACCATCTGAGGGGTTGAAAAAGGAAAAAATTTGAAAACGAGTTTTAGGTGATTATTAAACAAGCCCGTAGAAGTAAAAATATATTCGATATCTAATCAGACCGGGGGATACGGCTGAATTCATGAAAATGTATACATCCCCTTTACACCACCTTCGGGGTGGAATTTCCAAAAATCCTGAAAACGCTTTCTAGGTATTTATATGAAGAGCCAGTAAAAAAAAAATTAATTCAATATTTGGAAAGACCTAATAGATATGACGAAAATCGTGAAAATATATGCATTCCATTTTCACTAATCATTTCTTTTGCCCCACTTCCGAACGCCAATGAATATTTGAATTTTTTTTTACTTAGAATTACTTTCCTAGTCGAGTAACATTTACATACCGAATTTCAACCTTCTATAGTTAAGAAAAACACCCCTCCCCCGTACAATACTACCCTTATAAAAAATTATATTTTTTCAACATGCTACTACTATAGCTCTATCCAAATAATAAGTTTCATCTTTATATCATTATAGGTTCTCGAGATATAAATATTGGAACTTTTTACTTTTCACTCTCACCCTCTACACCCACATGCCTATCTGCTGGGGGTCTATTAGGCCTACTTCTGGTAAAAATCTTAAGCATCTATCTTACACCGTTCTTGAGATATGAAACGGGTTTTTTTTAAAAAATTCTTACCCTCTCCATTTCCATGCTGCACCACCCCCTTAAAAAATTTTACTTTCAGCAAACTTTATTTATTAACCTTTATACACAAACCAAATTTTATTTGTCTAGTGCAATTGGTACTTGAGATATCGTAATCTAAAATTTTTCACCCCTCCCCCTCGTACGCCACTGCCCCACTCAAAAATTTATTTCCTATCTATTGTCCTAGTTTACCTACAGATATTCATAAAGTTTTAATTTTGTGACATTAACTGTTTAGGAGATATAGATTTTAGAGTGTCTCGATCTCGGCTTTCTTGCGTTTCGGACTCATTTTTTTCCCCCCACTCCCACACCCCTTTACCCATATCAACAACATTTTTGCAAATGGGTCTACTATCGAAGCTCTATATAAATTCCAAGTTTCAGCTTCCTAACATAAGCGGTTGCTGATATCTAGAAACCAAAATTTTTCGTCTAAAATGCTTCCCCCACCTCCCCTTTCACACTCCCACCCCCCAAAAAGTGGATCTTCAAGGGACCTACCCAGTCTATTAAAAAAACCAATTTTAATTCAATAGCTCATAGTGTTTGGGAGCTATAAGCTCTCAAACGTTTTGCGTACGGCGGACGGCGCACAGACGGACTGAAATTTTTTTTTGCTTTTTTGGTGCTTATTAGTCATGAAACGTATAAAAAAAAATGTTCAGGGTATCAAATTTTTTTTTTAAAAATCGATAACAATACTTTATTATTAAAATAATAAAGTAAAATTAGTCAGTGAAAAGGAGTACATTTACACGAATTTCGTCATATCTTTTAGGTCTATCAAGGAATCGAATTAATTTCACATCTACGTGCTCTTTATAGAAGCGCTTAGAAACCTTTTCTAGAATTTTTAATATTCAATCCGTAAAGGAGTGTTAAGTGGTTATGTAAGTTTCACGAATTTCGACATATTTCTTAGGTCTAATGGGATATCGAATTCGCTTTGATTTCTTAGGGGAACGGCTTAATCTAAAAATTGAAAACTGGTACATATACTTATGTAATTATATTGGGTTAGTAATTTTGATTAAAACACAAAAGAAAGGAGGTTGAATATATTTTCAATTTTCAAACTCTATATAAAGTCCTACAAATTGGTTTTGTGAGTTTTCGTTATTCCACCCACAAAAGGGAGCTGGAAAAGAGTTTAATATTTTTCAGACATCTAAGACCTTCTGGACTAATGTATTTTAGTACACAGCTATAAATGCGCGGTTTTATATCAGACTCATCCGTCCTATTGGAAAATGCTGTTAAGATAGATTGTGCAAGGTTGAAATTTTACGAAGAGTGTTGATTATTTTATGAAGCTATAGTTGACAAGCTATCAATTATATGCTAAATAAATTACTGGATCCAGCGATTTATCTCCATAATTAGAAATTGTCAATAAGATGTAAATTGAGGGTACTTTGTACGGACTTAATAATTGGGCATAAATTAAAAATGTCTGTTGCAAGAGTTAATGCAAACAGGACGTGTCGGCCTCGTGAAACGCTAAGCATAACAAATTCGTCGCTATTTGCAAAATCAGCAATTACCACGTTTTTCCATTTAACCCTCAATCAACCCTGGCACGAAAACCATCAGTATACATACCGCGAGTGGGTGGCAAACGAACTGACGTCATAAGATTGAGTAATTACATGCGAGCGACATAAACAGATACCCGCTACGCCACGCGACGCTACCCCACCGACTCAACCCTTAATCAAATCAGTCAATCGTATGACTATCATATACACGACTCTGTCCTGGAAGTCATACTGTTCAATTTGTACGACTCCAGCGGGATTCCTGCTCCTTCCGAAGACGGCACCCTGTCACGTTCGTGCATTCCAGACATTTATTTAGTGATTACCAAGGAGTCCCGGGTGCTTGACAAATATTTTGGTCCTTGCTTAGAGTCGCCATTAAAATGCCGAGTCTGTTCGTTGTTATAGTCCTAGAAATGATTGAGCCATTTGCTCCGATAGGGATTAAAGTTCTGTTTAAATTTTTGAAAAATTTCCAGGACGTGTTGATTTTATTGGAGAATAAAGAAATGTTCAACATTAAAGGCAAAGGTAGTGAGAATACTTAGCTGGATTCTGACTACTTGAGTTTTGCCTTACCAGAACAATTCGAAAGAAATAAGCATCTGCTCGTCAGTAGGTACGTCCTGTTCCATTTGCAGGTAAGGATAAAATCTTGCTTCCCTAGAATTCACAGAATTAATTCGATCTCGTCCAGGGAACTGAAAAATTGAGAAACTAGTTTCGCGAATATGCTAATATTCAGCAGCTGTTTCTTACGAAAACCATTTTTCTTGTTTGAAAAGTCCGAAGGGAATTGGTCGGAAAAGTGAGAAAAACACATTTGACTGTATACCGCACTGTGTATGCAAAGCGTATGAAAAGCTGTCGGGAAATAATCGATTGAAATGGGTTCAGTGAAGTTTTTTTTGTAAATGATGGATGAAAACTCTGAATTCAGTATTTAAGAACGCAGATAAACAAAAAACCAACAAAATAATTTCATTTCTCTAGAGTAGGCATATCAGCTTTCATATAAATTTCTGAAATTTTTGAGCTGAAGTGTTTAGGAAAATATGGCATTATGAAAAGAAATGCCCGTTCGATTGGGACTTTTATTGCTTCAATAAAATGTGACATCATTTTAAAAAATGCCGTCATTTGTCAACTTGGAAATATGGAATAATTGTTATTCTTGGCACCCAAAGTGGCCCGATAATATTTACGAAAAAAATGGAAAGTATAAAAATATGTAAAAACAGTACAGTTCAAAATCGATAGTAATATCCACTTTATGAATTTCTTCACAGTCGATTATAACAATCATTTTCCAGATTAAGCTGTTTTGATTCTTTATAGTAAGGGTAAAAAATATACTACTAAAAAATACTAACACAACTACACTAAACACACGTTTCTTGGGAAAAAATTAAAATTTTTTGTCATATGGATAATTCTTCCTAGAAAGATACCACGCATTTATTTCATCAATATAAAAATATCTCGAAATTCAAGAATCTAGAACTCTACATAAGTCTAGAATCTAGACGTACGTAAACTCGAACGTCGTGATTGTCTTCAGAATTGATTAAACGATCTCGTAGTCAGGAAGATTTTTTTTTAAAAGGATCGCAGTTAAAATCAAACAACAATTTCGAAGTAATTTACAGATCACAGCAATTTGTTAATATCGGAAAGTCTATTTAGCATGGAGCAAAAGTTCTATTAAGTGGTTATCTTAATTAAAAAGGATCAAAGTAGTTAAACTTTATTTTTCTGATCAAAAATTACATCATAAGACCTAAAAGGGATGACAACCCCCTTGGGGTGAATTTCGAAAAATCGTGATATTAGTTTTAAGTTAATTACATAAAACCCGTGTAAAATATAAAGCCAATTTGATATCATACTTTACAAATATTGCAAACATATGCAACCCCTTTACATTGCCTTGGGGACTAAAATTAAAGTCGAAAAGTCGAGTAATCGGTTTTCTATCAACATGAAAAGCCTGTAGAAGTAAAAACCAATGTGATATATCATCAGACCTCAGAGATATGTTGAACATTTTTAAAATATATGCAACCCTTTTTTACCCTTCCTTGGGGTTATACGAATATATATCGTTGGCTTACAAGGAAAAAAACAATAAGCCAGATTTTACATATTTGGTAAACCGCAATTTTAGTTTTTGTTTTTCTAGGGAATCTTGACAGCTCTACTTAATGCTGTTAGTATTTAATGAAAAAACATGGTATCCGAGTGATATTTGCGTACTTTGTGAATTTTCCCTGATGAAAAAAGTGGGGAATATTTTCAGTATGGTATTAACACAAATTTGAGGAAAACGGATTTAGAGCCTTTTCTGTAAAAACCGACGATATCTAATAGCAAATTATCATAAATTAATTTTAAGGCGATTAGATAAAAAGCCGTAGGAAGTAAAAACCAATTCGATACCTCTTTGGATCTTACAAGTATGTTGGATTTGAAAGTTAAATACAAAAAAATTCTGAAATTACAAACACTTGAAACAATTAACTTACCGAATACCCCTTTGCTTAATTTGTATGCCTAAATCGACAGAACCAGTGTTACATTTCCCAACCCAAAAACGAATTATTTTTTACGGCAGTATAAAAACTTCTGTAGCATCCCGACTTTAACCGCTTCCCGAACTTTGCCACGAAAAATAATAAAGGTTCGCCCAGACTGTTGGAAGATCTTTGATTCATTTATTTTTTCGGTTTCAATATAAACACTAGGCAGAAAATATCGACATAAACACTTAGAGGTTAAATACCAAAAAATTCTGAAAAAAGAAGCGATTTTATAGAAACCTATTTAAATTACAAAACGTCAAGCCAAAGAGATATACCGGCATTCGCAAAAACGTATACACTTATTTAACACCCCCTTTAGGAGTTGAATATTGCAAAATCCGATAAATTATTCGATATTCGATTCGAATTCGATATCTCATTAGATCAAAGAAATATGACGGAATTCGTAAAAATGATACAACGACTTTACATCACCTTAGAGGTTGAAAATAGAAAAATTGGAAAATGATTTCCATACACTTATGTATATTAAGAGCACGCTGAAGTAAGATTAATTCTGTATCCCAACAGACAAAAATATGACAAGATTCTTGAAAATGCATACGACCCCTTTTCACTCCCGTCCCCTCCCCTTCTTCACCACAAATGCAAGTCTGATTTTTTTTACATTAATTTTTTAATACTTCATATCCATTAGGTTGGGTCTTATTTAAAAAAATTTTAATTTCTTTCGCCGCACCCCTCACTGGATGGTTGTAACTAGAGTAAATAAAATAGGTTCTAACGAATTTTCTAAACATACATATCTACTTCAACCGTTCACCGATTTTTTTTATTCCACTGCAATGTGGACTGTAATTTCCATTTACTGTAGTTCTGCGGTGCAATGCAAACCACAGAACAGAACCATGATGGTGGATTTACCATACATTCAACGTTTGAGGCGCGCCTCTATCCCCACCATAAAATCAACCAATTAGATGGCTCGTGCAGTAGCAAGAGTCTAACATTCTTCAACTTTTTCTCCGACGCACGCTTCCATATGTGTACACACATAAAATGAACTGTGGTACCACACAATTCGCAGCTCATCGTATTTCTGTAGTTTCGTACTTATAGGCAAGTTGCGCCGCAAAGGCATGTTGAGTGTAAATTGCTTTCAACACAGCAAAGAACACAGCCGACGAAAACCGGTTTGCAATGATTTTGCCTGATGGGGGTAGAGGCTCACCTCGAGGCAAGCCTCAAGGGTGAGTGTAAACGCACCATGATACGCAGAACCGCAAGACAACATATTGCGCAGGTAATAGGGTAATTTCATCAAGAATGACGAAATTTGTGACCTTACCATCTCCGATTCTTTTGAAAATTTTTGTACTTTAAGAACTAGTGAAAAAAATAATTGAAATTCAATTTTCTGTTTCTATCTCATTTTTTTTGTTAGTTATAGTTTTTTAAAGTTTTCTCAAAAATGGTGTCCGAGTCCTCTTTGAAAATTAATATCTCTGGTAATTTTTATCCTAGAATAATAAAATATGGCTTATTTTAAAGGGGAAGGTTGTCGCAATAAAAATTATTCTTGAAATTTTTTTCAAGGATAATGATTATGTCCTGAATATCTCAAAACGGTTTTTTTTTATTTTTTTATATTTTTTAGGCTATGCTGTTTTTCAAAACATACCAAAAAATTAACTTGGGATCTCAATGGGATCGGAGTCGAAAAAATCGAAGAACATTATAGTGGTTCTCAATTATTTTATAGAAAAATTGTCATTTAATCAAGAATCGCCAAAAGTGTGACCTTATCATCGCCGATTCTTTTGAAAATTTGTGTACTCGAAGAATTAGTGAAAACAAAATATGATTTCAAGTTTTTGTTTCTATCTCATTTTTTTTGTTAGTTATAGCATGTTAAAGATTTCCCAAAAAAGATGTCCGAGTCCTCTTTGAAAATTCATATCTCTGGTAATTTTAATCCTTGAATAATAAAGTAGGGCTTATTTTAAAGATTGTTATTGTTTTTGTTAGTTAAAAAATGTACAAGTACAAGTACAAACATTTTCAAAAGAATCGGAAATGGTAAGGTCACAACTTTCTTTGATGGAATGACCTATAATAAGATGAAAACAATATGATGCCGTTTTTGCTAAGTGCAGTGTATGTAGCTAAATTCACACAGAATTTGATCAAACAAAATAGCCAAATCCAAAAAAAATTCCGCACACCCCCCCCCCCCCCCCCAACAGCAAACTCTGGATCCGCCACTGCCTCCAGATAGTTTAAAAAATGACATTTCTATGAGATTCTACAAAAAGATATTGACAAACAGCTTGTACAATATGATTCTGTAGGTGATTATGACTCAAAATATATTGGGTATGCAGTATCGAAAATGCTATCTAGTGGCCATAATCAGCAATTAAAGTTTTTCTTATCCCCCTCAAAAGTTTTATATTCAGCATTGTATACCTATGTATGAAAACCAAATTTTTACATTTCTACGTTCAATCAACACATGATTTAGATTATATCAAGAATGAAATGTTCAATGATAATTAGGCTAACAAAATTATTAGTACACTTTGAAATCATCACTATTTAAGAAAAAATTAAAAAAATACAGCAACAGATTATATAATTCGTAACGTTGGATGAGAGACATGAACATATATGAATAATTACCGAATTTCAAATTTTTTACATATTCTGTTATGAAACCAGAAATTTGTATATAAAATTCTTAATCTTAAACAATTTATTTGACGCTATACGCAGCTTAAAAATTCGATTACCGCAGATCACACAAGCAAGAAATCGATTGAAAATAGAAAATATCCTTCTCCTGTTTCATATCTCAGATTCAACCCTCTTTTTATCCATTTTCGTCCCTGTTATGAGTAGCGCTTCCATTCACGGAAAAGGGATCTTAAATTCTGGCTAATATTAATCTACCGATAGCGTCGCTTTTTCTGAACATTTTTTTCACCTTGTTCTTGAATTTAATACAACCTCTTTGATATATGAAGGTCGTGTTTCTTTTCAAAATCCTCTGTAGATTGTCGTGTCAAACAGAAAAAAAAGAATTTTTTTTTTGTTTTCCTAAAGTCGTCCCCGTTTTAATGCCAGCGATTTTTCAAAGTGGCAGATATTGACTTTGTGCCTTGTCGACGATGCTACCATTTATCCTGTCTAGAGGAAATTTTCTTTTTTCATTTATTCTGGATAAAATGAAGGAAAAATTCCTTCACTGGAACGGTGAAAGCGTAAGAAAAAACGTAGAATTTGAAGTCCGAAAAGAAAGATCCGGGGTTTTCTTTATGAGAAGCTTTCTTTCATAATGCGGCATAAGAAAAATTTCTGAAGCATGTGTTTGTTAGTGTCACATCTAATTAAATTTAATACAAAAAAACAAAGAGAAAGCAACACAAACGCCCATGAGTAGATGAGTACCTACAATATCGTCGGTCCGGACAGATTATATGACTGTATCAAAAAACATTGGGATTCGCATTACGACTCGGTCCGTATATCATGTTGACACCTTTCTTTGGATGACATGGTCCTTCCCATCTTTGGCTGCTTGCTGTTTATGTTCGGCTTAGTAATAACTCTATTTCACGCTTTCTGTCAAATAAATATTAGATGTGGTATAAGTGTAGGTATAATTCCAGTCTGTGTTTACCTCAATGAAACATGGCCTTCACGTACTCCCACAACGCCCATCCTACTGAAGAAAAAAAGACAACAGGATAAAATATCATTGACGCGAACAGCCTCTTTTATGACTTTATTTTGTGTCCGGTATACTTGGAGTGATACGTGGAGTAACTATTAATACTTGACTGTACATTGACTGTACTTATGGCTTTTCCTCTAATCAATTTTGCAGTGATTTTACTTTACTATTTATTTTTATTTTCTAAAGAAAGTGGCTGCCTACAACAAGTACAGGTAAGACCTAATAAAGAATGTTGTGTTAAGCTTCAAAATTGAACAAAAAATTGCTACAGTCTCACTTTAAAAAACTGTCCATCTTCCTTCGAGTGAGGAATTTGCATTTTCTATTGTGCCTACTGTCTGCACACTGCGATCAACACTGCTCTGATCTGCTCTTAATTAACTGATTGTTCTATCGCACCTGACTTTTCCTCATGGAAGTCAAAAGAGTTTTTTTCAGTTTTAGTTTTCTAGTAAAAATTATGAGAGATGAAAAAGAACGTTTCTCTTTGAGCCTGCTATGCAAATAGTCTGTTATGCCAATAGTCTGGGCGAAAGATTACTATTTTTCGGGCCAATGTTCGAGAAGAGGGTAAAGAGGTGATGCGACAAAATACTTACGCCACTGCCACATTTAACTCCTGGATTAGGTACGTAATCAATTCAAACTCCAGGACAGGATTAAAGTCGAAATGTAACTTTGAGTGTTTCGATATAAACAGGTTTTGGAAAGTTAATGTTGTCACTAGAATAGGAGTAACTATATCGAAAATGACGATTTTTTTTGCAGAATATATCCTTCCGGATTGAATACTAAAAAATCTTGAATTTGGTTTTTAAGCAATTACATTAAAAGCCCATAGAGGTAAGATCCAATTTGCTACCTTATCAAACCTACGACATATGGCGAAATTCGTGAAAACGTATGCAACTCCTTGGGGTTGAAAATCAGAAAATTCTAAAATTGATTTCTAGGTGGTTATATAAAAACTCTGTGAAAATAAAAGCCAATTTGATATCTCATCAAACCTACAAAATTGGTCAAAAACTGTGAAAAGTATGCAACCCCCTTACACTCCCTTAGGGTTGAATATCTAAAAATTATGAAATTAAGTTTTTTTTTCCGATTATATAGGCAGACGTAGGAAGTAAACATCAATTGGATATCTCATCAGATCTAAGAAATATGGCATTTGTGGAAATGTATGCAACCCCTTTATACCATCTTGCGGTTTCGATATCAAAAAATCCTAAAATCGGTTTATAGGCCATTATATAAAAATTCTGTAGAAGTTAAAGCCAATTTGATATCTCATCAAACCTAAGAGATATGGAAAAAAATTGTGAAAACGTGTGCAACCTCCCTGGGGGTTGAGTATCCAAAAATCCCGAAATGAGTTTTTAGATGATTATAAAGAAAACCCGAGGAAGTGAAAAACCAATTCGATTACTCCTAAGAGATATGACGGAATTCGTGAAAATGTGTACAACCCTTTTTTATACCAAACTGTCTACTCACAAGAAAATTTGAACAAAGGTTTTATCAGCTACGAGTCTTCAAACGAGTCTGTGCACGGCGGACAGACGGACTAATTTTTTTTTACGTAAAATAATATTTAGGTTATTAATTTTTTTTAAAACCAACATAGAATACTGTACTTATTGAAATAAGAAAGTAAAACCATTGATACATTATTCCAAAACTATGAAAACTTCTGTTTTATTTTAATTTAACTAAATTTAATTCAAATTGCAACTACCCTAATACAAGGATATATAAAAACGAGATTTACATTTTTTTTTTCTATGTGTTTCGGAATACTTAAATATTAATTTAATTTTTATTTTCACACATAGGCTCTAGATAAAACGTATGGCGCGTATCTTTTGCACACCACTGCCATGTTCACCAAATTTATTTTCGAACCAAAAGCATTTTAATTTTTTGGAAAATAATTATTTTGCAAAACAGAAGTAAAAAGTAAAATTACAAAGGCTGTATAATCTTGGCTACAAAAATCATGTGATGCCAATTTTTGAAAATCATTCCAAAATCGCTTTTTAATTTTTCGAAAATATATTTTCTTTCACGAGAACTTCTTTCCCTGTCCACCTTTGAGGAATGTCTGTAGATTGCTAAATACTGTGGCATAGCTTAAGACTATAAAATTAACTAATTTTCCAAATTAGAACTTACTTTGCCATTTCACAGCTGAAATACTAATTTTCTTTTATGGAAATCAAATTTGAATTATTATTAAATAATCTACCGTTTTGTATACTCCTTATTAATATTCTTTGTACATTTAAAAAAATTCAGTCAATTGTTAAAAACAAATGTTGTAAAATTTCTTTCTTCCTCGCAGAAGGCTAGTACAAATTTTCACAAGCTTTCAGAAACTTATTCAACTGCCACCATTACAGAAAAACTCTATGAGAACCATTTTTGACTTACATTCTACATTCCAAATTCCAAGTTATTCCAAATAAATCCCACCATCAAAATTTCAATACTTCTTTATTCAAATGGATTGGGCGTTTTCTTTCTTTCTGTAAGAGACGTACGAGGGTGGGGCGAAAAGTTCCAGCCTGATAAAGAAACACAATATTTTTTAATTTTTTTTTTATTATTTGTATTATTATTTATAATTTCCATCAAGTCGAATACATTTTTCATAATGGTGTTCTAACATTTTTGTAGTACGATTTGTCAAGCCTCCTGCGTAATTTTCGATTGATAGTTAGCAAACGCGGCACCCACCAAGCACAGAGTTTCTCCATGCAAATGTAAAATATTGCGTACACGTTCATCTTACATCCCAGTAGTCTCAGCTATTTCACTTACTTTCAATCTACGCTACTCTACCACGATTTTATGAATTTTCTCGATCATTTCGGTAGTTGTCACCTCAACAGGGCGTCCAGAACATGGTTCATCATCAGTGCTCGTGCGACCTTTCTTAAATTCAGAAACCCACCGTTTGACCATTGAATATGATGAGGAAAAGTCCTTCAGTGTTGAATCCATTTCTTCTTTGATTTGAAGTGGTGTTAAGCCTTTCAAGTAAAAGTATTTGATGACCGCACGCTTCTCGAATTTTTCCATTTTCATGTAAGCAATCAAGGTGTCTTCTTCAATAGGCTGTCAAACATATACTAAGAGAACAATCGACCAGAAAGTTAGTATAGAAGCTGGTCAGGAACAGTACTATAGAATACAAGTCAAAAATTAGACCTGCTAGCGCCATCTCTGGGTCTGGCCGGAAACTTTTCATCCCACCCTCGTATAAGGCGAAATTAATTTTAAAAAAATTTCCTAAAAAGCAGTACAAACAATTATCCTTACCTGGCCGTGACCTCTTAACTCTATACCCCATCACAGAGATACGTTAAACGGTAACGACTTAAGATATTGAATGCTTCATGAAACCCATTTTAAATCAAATGGAAATATTTCTTCTCCTCCATATATACTTACATTTTTTTTTGCTTAATTTCATCTATCTCGTTCTCGATAAAGGACTCAATTTCTCATGTCAAAGTCTAAGCCAACATCCGTCTCGATTCGAATTTACCATAAAACGAAGTTAAGGCCATACTCTCAGTTACTTATCAATTCACCTCACCTGTGTAATTTATGACCGGCTGAAGTATCAACACCATAAATCTCTCAGGATCTCGACTATCAATAGGCCGTCACGATACATTTCATCTTGCTTTTCCTGAACGCTCAAGTAGCGCTATAAAAATGTTACCCTGTGCTATTAGAAATTTCCCTTGAAACGCTATCACCTTGCCGCTTTTCCGTATAATGCAAAGAAAATCCCCTTCCCTCGGTGAAAAGCGGTTGATATCTTTCAATAGTACTAAGCATTTTTCAGCAGATATCATTTTATTTCCAAGTTGTTTTTTTTTGCCATTTTCGAGAACGAAAAAGCCTTTCCTGTCGATTTAGTGCCCTCTTTACAGCAGCTAGTAGCCACTTTGATAATGGTAACCTCATTCTAAATTTCCAGAATAGTAGAGAAGCTACTGAATTCATATGATTCCCGTGGGATTTTATACATAAAATGAAATCCTTGATAAATGAATGAATCGAGATTTGGGTCCTAGTATCCGGCTGATGATATCCAGATGGCACAACAATGGTTCGAGAAGTAACAAGAAAAACGAAATTTATTTTAAACCTATCCAGTGCGAAGTTAACGTTTTTTTTGAGAGTTGGGGCTGCAAAATTTATTGTCCATGATAGGAACAGCCTTCTTGCTGTCAGGGCTACGCCCTCTTACTGAAAGCTATATGAAGAACGTATCTCCACATCGGGCAGGTTACTAACTCAGGTCCCACAGGACAACTTTTATCTACTATCGCACGAACAAGGGAAAATGTAATTAGTAGTCCATGAAAAGGCTTTAAAAGTGGAAGTTCCACAATATAAACCGAGCGAGGGTGAAAAAGGACAAAATGCCAGGCACTACGATAATGGCTTTATCTTTAATTTCGGGTTTCAGCGAACACACATTTTGTTCATTATAATGCATAAATTCGAGAAAAGTGGAGCGATATGATTTAATTGATTTGCTGATAAGAACTTGGTAAAATTTAGTTATTAAGGCTTTCAGGCTTTAATTGCAGTAGTCGAGCTGTCCCCATTCTTTGTAATGTCTTTTTTATAATGTGAATATAAACTTTTATTTTTAAATGAAAATCAGTCTGGGTACAACTTTATTATTTTTCAGGACAAAGTCAACTGATACAATTTAAACATGAATTACGACTTTCGGTTATGGTCAGAAGTTATTTGGAAAATTGATTTTGTTAAGAGAACAGTTCATTGTAAGATACAACAGAGGTTTTTAAATAACAAAAAGCCTGATGAAGTTAAAACACAATAAAATATATCTATTGAATTTTACATCTTTTGGATAGTAGGCAAATATGCCACACCTTTTCAAGTAAATTTACATTGGGATGTAATAGTCAATTTGAATGTAATTTTCAATTTGAATTGGTCAGGAAATTTCAATTTGCAATCAGTATATTTCAATTTGCAATCAGTAAATTTCAACTTCGAAAGCAGCAAATTCACTGGATATTCTCTTGAATTTACACTCTAAAAAAAGGTATATAATTACACGAAAAAGAATGTAACTTTCAATTCATAGTATTAATGTAGTTAATTTTACACAAAATGGTGCGTAATTTTGTGAGCCGTTTCATGTAAATTGTACGGTTCAGTTGAAAAGTACATAAATAATTTACTAATACCAGTAATTTCTTGTAAAAGTGATTGAATTGTGTACTTTTACTTGAACAAATGAAATATACTGGAAATTTCAAGTAAAAATTCGATTAAAAATTACATTTTTTTTAAAACAGTGTATTCATTATTTCAACAGACCTAAACATATAGTAAAATAAGTGAAATGTACCCTCTCAAGGGATGACTATCAAAAAATTCTTAAATTTATTTTTAGATGACTATATAAAAATAAAACCCAATTCGATATCTAATCAAATCTAAGTGATATGGCGGAATTCGTGAAAACGTATGCAAGCTTCTTACATTTTCCTTTTGTGTTGAAGCAGCTCGTTAAAATATGAGAGAATTCGCGAAAACGTAAACCACCACATACATACCTACTCGTTCAGCAAAAAAAAAATTAGACTACATTTTTAGGTGATTATGCAAAAACCTTTTGGAATTAAAATCCAATTTGATATTTCAGTAGACCTAAGAGGTATATCAGAATTCGTGAAAACTTTACGCCTCTTTAGGGGTTAAATATCCAAAATTTCTTATGCTTTTATTTGAGAAGCTCGTGTAAGTAAAGTGAACTCGATGTGTCAGAATTGATATGACGAAATTCGTGAAAACGTATGATCCCTGTTTGCACCGCATATATTTTTTGTGACCATCACCATCCTGAAAATCGCGTTTGCTTAAATTGCTTTGCTGGCAAACGTACGGACGTAGTCAGTGCTGAGTTTGAAAAAATATATTTTTGAATTTTCCTCTGAATTACTGAGTTTAAATTTAATTTAAATACTTTGTTATTAAAAAATAATATGGTAAAATTAATGTAAATTTTTAACAAATTCTTTTCTTGTTAGAGGCTTATTAGATAGATAGATACATGATTTATTGAAATTCATTAAGTTTTTTTTTTTACCACATCTCAAGAACTATTAAAGATAGGGTCTTCAAATTTCTACAACAGGTGGGTCTAATAGAGGCTTATTAGACCTACCTGTTGCAGAAATTTCAAGACCCTATCTTCAATCGTTCTTGAGATGAGGCAAACAAAACTTTAGCGTTTCCCGAGATACAGAAATAACATTTTTTCAACTAAAATTCTCTAAACTCTAAAACACACGCGACGTACGACGTTTGGCAGATGGCATATACAGCGGACAGACAGACTTTTTTTCATTTTTTGTGGCTTACTATCCCTGAAAAGTGAAACGAATTTTTCGAAGCAAATTTTTCGTGTAAAATTTGAGCTTGGTACCTGAACAATTTCTTGATTTTTTCTATTGGATCCAACGAATGTATGCAGGACTTCTCTTTGATTATAACAAAAAGTTAAAACTTGGTAGTTTGACGAAGGTTAACTATGGCACTATTGGCTAAATCAAATTATTTGGTGTGAGTCAATTTCAGCTTGTCGGTCCATTTAGAAAGGTTAGTTGTGACCGACTAGATTATTATTTCGACAGCAAGCGGTAGGATTTTTGGCCACAACTGAACATAACTTTTTTACGTTCGAGGCTCGGTTCTATGCATCACAAACTTTTTGAGCTCGATTTAACTTATTATACCCAATGGTGATTTCATTATATAACAAGCTGCCGTTCACGTATAATACAGGTGGAACCCAGTTCCGGTATTTTAGTGTTGAATGAGAGTAAAGATGGGACGTTCACGAGTGAACAACTCTAAAAGAACACTTAATTGAAATGTGTAAGTGAAGTAACTCAGTCATTATGTTGAACTGCAGTTCAGTTCGAAAGGTGAATAAAGAAAATTACAACGAATGAAGGGAGAACGAAGACTAACAGAGTGAACTTTACGAACACGATGAGAAGAGAGATAGACAACCAATAAATCTTCTCGTTTCATCCGTCTCCGTTTACCTCAGAAACACAGGCAGCGAAGACATAACTTAATTCTCTACTAAGTAACAGCTCTTCTCTCTCAATGGTTTATTCGTATTCATTTTATATGCGTGTGGTATTTTTCACTGCGTGATTATGTATACGTGGTGCGAGAAGAGAAGAAAGACTATATATGCATGTATGTATACATCGCTCATCTTCACAACTGAACTGACTGACTAGTGAACGGCTGTTTAGGGAAGCCAACCCACATACAGTAGCACAATTGAACGACTGAGTGACTTAACGGATGGTTAGAGAAGAGAGTGAAGTATGTGAACAGTTCAATTGAAAGAGTAGTGACTATTGAATGACTAGTGATTAGTGAGTGACTACTGCACGGCTGGTTCGAGAAGAGAAAAGATGAAATGAACAGTTCAATTGAAATACTTCACTGAACTAACTCTCTAAAGGGAATGACTAGTTGTGAAGTACTTCACTCAAATCAACTGTTCTGCTAATTTCAAGTTCAAAGAGGACTCTTATGGATTGCCTTTAGTGATTCAGTCCAAAAGTAGTTTCGATAGAACCAAGTTACTGTTATTTTCCTCACTCAATGGGACGCTCATTTTCTCAATAAATCGAATAAACTAAATTCCAAAACTAATGAGAACATTGATTCTAAGTGAAGGAGGATGATAGCATCACCACCCCTTATACCATAACATACCATACCAGAACATTGATCAAAGAATTTAATTTTCTCAATGTTCACTAAAATTGAATTAAAAGGATTTTTTTCATTCTATTGCTTTAAATTTATCAAACGAAAAGTTCTCATGGAACCCCCAAGGACATAAAGAGGAAAACAACCCCGTGTGCATCCACATAAAGTTTTCTGTTAGTTTCACTACAATCAAAGTTCACTTTTCAGAACACACTGAAGTTTAACTATGGCAAACGTTACAAGAGTACGTTGTGTTTACCTCTGCCGAAATTTAACACGAATCGTTTTCGTGTTCGTAAAAGGCTGAAAAAAAATGGAAAAATCCTTGTGAAATGTGTTTCTGGTCCAGGAAAACGTGTCATTGTTTGCAAGTATGCTATTGAGCAATTTGTTTTTATATCTATTTGACAAGTTCGTCCTCGTGGACATAATATGTCTATGGAAAACTTTTCCGGTAATTTAGGACGAGATTCGTAAAAAATGCTTTTTTAAGTGAGTCAATAGCCAAAGTAATAGCATAATTCAACATTCAATATACCTAAAATCACATAAATCTGCTGGCATCAAGTTCACAAACCACTTAACTACCCTTCAGAAATGCTTTCCTGAAATGGCCAATTTCAGAAGGGTGTCAATCGGATTGAATCCTTTTCGAGTAAGGGTGTGCAGAGAGACAGAAAGAATAAAAAAAAGTCAAGTACCCACTAGACCAATTGAAGTTAGAGACTCTTTATCATTCTTCATTAAATTCAAGGGTGTAAAAGTGATTTTAGTTAGCGCACTGAAGCTCTGTTATTTAGGTGCGAAAATGACTCGTCCTTTTAGGACGTAATCACTGTACCACTTCCAGTGTTTTTGAAGAACTAGTTTATTAAGATTTTTTTCACACATTGCTATGACAAGGATTAGGTTCTCTTTCACGTGGCAGATAGGCATATAAAATTTGCATATGACATAAAATAGGCAACCAAGGCTTTTTCACAATTTTACTTTATTATTTTTTAATAATAAAGTATTGTTTAACTGTTTTGGAAGCAATGTGTAAAAATACATGCACCTTATCTGCTTTAGCAAGATCAAGACTGAAGGTAAAATGCTGAAACTTCAATGTTCTTTCGGCTTTGTCAAGCCCATCCCGATTTCTCATCGTGTTGCGGTATAAACCATATTGGAGGAAGTACAAAATCTTACCTCTTAACCTAGTGCCTGGATGTCTAGTCAAAACTATAATAAGACTAGCTATCATTCAGATTCAACCCAGTTGCGATGTGTCAGAGTTGAATTCAATGCCTCCAAAACTTAAGACTGTCAAAGCCTACAACCATTTCAAATTTGATGGTAATACCTTAGATATAGCATAAGACTTTCATATTTTGCACATGACCTGCTATAATTGGAGTCAACATATCTTCAGTATAATCTTAAATGCATCCAAAAGTCTTGGATTTCTTCAAAGGCATAAGAAGTATGTTACGGTAGCTCAATTATCAGCAGCTGCACTGGACAAAAAAGGTACATCCAACCAATTAAAATCTACATCATCATAACGAAAAATTCATTGTCTTTGAGCTGATGCAAGTATTCATTAATATTATGCAAAACCGTTCATCATTTTTCGGTCTGCTTTGGATACGCACACAATTACAGAAATGATGTAAAAATGCATTGTTACTATGAACGAGTTCATAATATTGATGAAATCAGTAATTCGTATTAAAGTCATAATATGATGAACGAATTCATAATATTGATGAAAAGAGTAATTAATGTTACTAATGTTGTTCCTCATATTAAAGTATAAATTCATAATTGCTCGTCTGTGGGAAACTTATCAAAAAATAGCTCACTAAAAATCAAAATTACACCTCGATATTGTCACTTTGACCAATGTCGGAACGAAATCATTGTGCCTTGAAATTTGTCTCCTCCGACGTTGCCGGATCGGATCGGAACCATTATAACTGAGGCTTAAGTCCTGACCGGTTCTAGAAAAAAAGGAAAAAGTGATTATCGGATTTAAAGATAAAGTAGTTAAATTTTGGAACTGGTTTATTTTCGGTGTGTCAAGTCAAACCAATTAAAGGTTGCCTACGATTTTTCAGAACAACAGCTTAAAATACTGAAGCACTTGCTTGCTATAATACTTCCATTATAAAATTTGCAGATGAAATATAATTATCTGAAATCCTTGATACCAATAAACTTTTTTTAAAAATGTTTCCTTTATTTTAACTTTTTACATTTCGAATTATATTTATTATTTTTATTTTCAAAAGTTTTATTTGTTCCTTTTTTGTATTTTTATTTATTCTTTCTGGAAGTATTTTTCCGTTTTCACTTTCTCATAAGATTTTCTTAATTCTACGTTTCGATTATAATTTTATTTTCTTTTCGTGCTTTTTTCGGTTTCTTTTCAGAAGTTTTTCTTTTGGTTCTACCTCTTTGTTTTTAAATATTTTTTTTTGTTTTAATTTTTCTGTATGGATTGATCATTTTCATTTTCACTCTTATTTTTTATTTCGGACGGTTCTTTTTTGATAATTTCCGTTTTTATTTCAAATTTTTTTGTTTCTTTTTCAGAACTGTTTTACTCCATTTATTATATTTCCGAATTGTTTTACTTTATTTTATATTTTATAATTTTGCATTTTTCCTTTTTGTTTCTATTTTCTCTTTAATTTTTTTGTCCATATTCGTTTTTTAATCTTTCTTTTTTCGGATTTTGTTTGTTTTTTTTTATTTATTTTTCTTTGTTCTTTTTTTTTGCCCAGTTTTTGTTTTAATTTTCTGTTTTTAAGTTTCAAGTTTTTAAATTTCTTTTCTGTTTCTTATTTATTTATTTTGTTTCATTGTTTGTTTTTAAGTTTCTCATTTCGGGAATTTTTTTCCCGTTTCTTAATTAATTTTTGCAAGTTTTTCGGGTTTTTTTGTTTTTCTTTTTGAAAATTTTTTATTTTCCTTTAAATATTTTTTTTCTCAGGCCTATTTTATACCTACATTTATATTCCTATTATTGCATGGTTTTTAAATTTACTCCTATTCCTACCTTTTTGTTATTTTTTTCAAAATACTTACGCTATTTTATGCACCAAGGTTATAGAGCTATTCCGACATCAAATCCGATTCTTTCAAAGACGCCCAGCTGGAATTGATCATTTTGGACCTCGTTCAAGTAGGTCGTGTAGGTGAGGCCGTTCGTTCCTTGGATAATTCTTCTTATAATTTCTAGTCCTCATTTTACATATTTTTGCCCATTATTAGTGTTTCTTGTAGCGTATAGAACCGTTCGCTAAGCTATAAGTCTGCAAACATCCAGAGGAAGGGTAAATCCTTTTTCTGCGATAGGACTCCAGACTCACAAGTATGTGTCGATAGTGAAGCAGGCATTAATTTCGAAAATTAATTGTGAAATGCACATCATAGCTATTCTATTATTAACTCAAAAGCATCAACGCTTTCATACATCCTCACGCCGATCAGGACCATGCTTGAGTCCTTAACAGATTAAATCAACTAATTTTGGACCAGTTCCAAAAAGCGAAACTCTTCCAACTCTAAACTAATAGACGTGAAAGGTTTATTCACACAAAACAATCATTCAGAAGCAATTTGTCAAAGTAATTTGATACCCTTTAGGTCGTCTTCTGCAGGCTTCAAGGACCATCGGGATTGAAACCAATTGCCTGTACCCCGTAACGTCTAACGAGCTCATTTCAATGCAAAGTTCTCCAACGAACTTTTCACTTCGATTTTACCGTCGAAGTAATTATCCGGAAATTTTGTCATGTACTTTGCAATAACAAACTTCTGTTGCACCTGTCGAAAAATCGATTTATTTCCAGAACTCTCTTCATACATTCGAGCCTGTAAATTGCGATAAATTTTAATAATTTTATTCTGTGCACCGTTTACCCTCGGTTGCATGAAATCATCTGGCATGTCACCTGCACTGCACAGGTATGTGGTAAATAATTATTACAAACTATAAAATCACAAACCAAATCTGGAATCGAATTTTCCGTGTTTTCCGCAATTGTACCTAATCCTCCAGGGTGGATGATCGAATTTTGTGTGTATTCCGAAAAAAGAACAATCCGAACGACAATTTCGGTTCCACATGATGTTGCAATAGTTTTTTTTAAAACCGAGTTGGAATTTTGTGGTTGGGACAACGATTAAAGCAATTTTAATGCAGGGTATTTTAAAAAACATTAAAATTTCCAAGGATTAGTTTTGGGACAATAATCCCTTAGCTTAAAGCCATAATGGTGCAATTTAAAAAAGAAAAAACTTTTACGAGCAGATTAAATAACAATGGAAAAAATGTTAAAACCAGCTTACAAAGGATTTTATGTGAAACAAACATTAAAAGCAACTTTCCTCTAGTTGAGCTGTAATCCACTGACCTTAGGCGGTTGCTACACTAATGTAAAGTGCTCTTTGAATGCCCACCTGAAATGAAAAAAAAATTTACTTTAAAGGAAAACAATTGTTTTGTCGTACCTTGAAGGACGAATTGAGTTAAAGTTGAGCACCTAAGTGAATCGCTACGATTTTCATGCTGCTAGGCTTTAATATTAATAAAACGTTTCTGCACAGAGACTACAAAGGTTGTAATTTATACTGAGTAAAAGAAGTCGACTAAACAGTCGTAGTCTTAAGATTAGTAGTTAACCGGAAGGTTATACGAGTAAGTACTCGTATATTCGAACTTTAATCTTTATATCATAGAGCACTTCATGCCTTTAGCACGACCACTATTATTGCTCAACATATTGGCAAGATTACTTTCACTGGCTTCAATGCAGATTGCTTTATATTTTGGATATGAAGTACCTTATTCATTAGTTGCACAAACTAAAAATCAGAAATCAGAAACTAGGAAGAAAATTAAACCAATAAAAAAACTTGTAGACTAAACAAAAACAAGAACAAGCCAACAAAGCAACAAACTAATGACCCGAAAAAATTACCATTTCACAGACAACAAAAAACAAAGCACTTACAATCTAAACAACTAATAAAATACTGTATTATTAGAAAATAATAAAGTACCTACCATGCAATAGTAATAATAGAATAAACCAAATAAACAGTCTAGAAAAAAAACAATATAATTCTATCATTGCATTGATCCAGAAACTAAAAACCGGAACAAATAAATGAACAATGAACTAACTAAAAAATCTATTAACTAAAATACAAAGAAAATCATAAAAGTTAAAAAACAGAAAACTCTCAAGCTACTGACACAAACTCCCGCATATCATAGGAGTACACAACCAATATTCTAGCGCAACTGGTTCTAACCCTACTACTGAAACAGAACTCCAACGGAATATTTCTATTACTGATTAAATTCAGCTAAATTTAGTTTATTCAGAACTAAACACAATAACAGTTGAGTACTGGACAGAAACCTACCTACTGTATTCATTTATTAAAGTTCGTTCTTATACAATGACTATAAAGGATACCTATCCAGTACGGGTGAAATTTTCTATGTGTTCTAGAAGTGTTTTCTATAAATGGTACTTTTTTCCATTACATAGCTAGCTACATATGTCCATATGTTTTCAGATTTGATATTTTGTGATGAGCTTACAATTACCAGAATTTGAATTCGAGATCATACCAGTCTAAATACAACACATAGGACGTTCAGAGCTGTAATCCTATAACTTCGAAATATTATAGGAACTCGTAATGTGTCGATTTGCCTTCTGTACTGATACAATACTGATTTATAGGATTCGCAAACGCCAACTATAGACAATGCCAATTAGTCTTATCCGATTTATTTATTATTTATTTATTTATTTATTATATTATTATTATTATTATTATATTTATTTACACATATATTTCATATTAAATATAATTAAATTAATGTACTAGATAGATAGATAGATTAGAAATAAGGGTTGGTATGGTTAACCTCTGTCACTGTAGCTACAGTTGGGCCTATTGGGACGTCCCCCCGGTTTGACTATGATTCCTCTTCAATCCTTGCGCTTTCAATGAAGCTTAGTATTTTGCGAAGAGGAATGCTCAGGAATTCCGATGGGTCCATGAAACCCTGACCGAAATGACGAAGTCTTTTATGAGCTAAACCTCACATTCACAGAGGATATGCTCTGGTGTTTCGTCTTCGTCATTGCATATTCTGCAAATTTTAATCTCAATCTCTCAATCCTATTGAGATGCTTCCTCATGTGACAATGTCCAGAGTCCAATTAATGTACTAAGATGTGCAAAAGAGATAGTCATGTGCTAATATTAATCGATATTCGTAACTGTATTCCATCCTAGTACTGAAGCAGATTTTTAGCAGAACATTTCTAGTACTGAATTAATTCAGCTAAACTTAATTTATTCAGAACTGAACATAATTACAGTACTGTACAGAAACCTATCTTCTGTATTAATTTAGCGAAGTTTGCTATGAGTTCTTGCAAAATATACCAGTACTGGTGAAATTTCCCGTGAAAAACTTATGTATTCTTGAAGTGTTTTCTGTAATGGCAATTTTTTTCGTACTTGTTTCTCCATAGCGATGTATCCAATTGCAATATTTAAATCCACAGGTAAGCCTAAAAATATCAACACAATCTAGACAATTTCGCAATTGAAATGGGGCTCGGGACGGATTAATTTTGAATTTAAAATTCTATAAAGTTTCAAATTTGAAGCATATATTGATCTGCAGGGCAATCAGACCATTATTATAATGATTTAAAGACATCACGAAAACAGTAATCAAATACAAAGAACTATATAATGTACATCCAATATACTAATACCTATAACATTATTAGAGGAAAAGTACTTTTTTCGTATCAACGATACTCAGTTCAGTACTGATGCAATACAGCTGCAGTCCTTACTTTCCCAAAATGTAATCAAAGGCTCTGTTGAAGTACCGAGAATTATTTCGTCAGCACTGGCGGTTCTGATTTTTTAGTAGTAAATATCCCGCGAATGAGGAAAGATGCTCGATACTCAAGCGAACAATTTTGTCAACACTAATGCAGTTTTGGTACAGTATTTATGAAAACTAAATAAAAGCTAGTTTAGAAACTCAGGCTTCTGAAGGATTCGCTGCTGTACTTAACATTGATGTTATGTATGTACTTTGCCCGAATTCATTCACGCTAAAATTACAATTTTTTTTAATGAAAATTTTTCTATGATCGCAGTAGTTAGATTCTATAATCTACAAGTTTCCAAAGCTCTATAAGATTGAAACCAAATGAATCCAATTTAAATATGTCTTGAACATACACGCAACTTTAGAATACGAAGAACCTGTTGCAGAAAATTTCAAGGAGCACCCTAACTCAATCCCCATTTACATAATCATAAACATTTGTTTGGGAAATTATTCGCTTCTATGAAATAGGTAGGTACTAAAGCGTTGAACACGTAAATCCCATAAACAACGTCTTATCCATAAATTTCGTATGAAGCAATTCAAAACATTGGGGTTTATCTGCTGTCTATCTCCTTGATGGAGTCTTAGAACACACATGACCGAAGAATTTGCGCCGTTTTAAACTCACGCAGAACAAACGACATCGACTTCAATATTTTTATCTAAGACCCCGGTATCTGTTTTCATAAATGAAATTCCTTTTATCAGACTCCCTATTTTCCCTGCCACAAAATACAACAACTTGAAGACATAAGCACCCAAAATTCCCATAATGGCTAAGGCTGATGATTTTTTTTCTTCCGCCGACAAGGATCGGCAATGATGTTAGTAAGCCCCAGGGTTGCAATAAATCGCACCACTGTATTGGATTTTTCTTCCATATATCGCACATACGTACGCCTACAATACAGGCCCTCCAAAATATGCTATTCGAATAACAACTTCGAAGCATAGTAAAATATAAAATAAAAATAAAGGAAAATATCTGGGGATCAATTCGATATGCGTCTTAGGATGCCAATGAACATTAAAGAAAAGCCCAAAAAAGGATGCGAATGTTATTTTTTGACATTAAAGTTAGTTGGAGTTGTAAAGACGGGTGTTTCGAGTTTGTTTGGTGTGGTAGCACTTTTCTCGGGGGATTCTGACTTCATTTATGATTAAATTTGTATCCTTTCATGTCCTTTTCAGTATAATTCTTTTAATGTGTTTCGGAAGGCATCGAGGTAATCGTGCTGTGTCAGGTTTCCTTTTAAGAGCTGTTTATTTTATATGATATGTGAGGCGTTTTTTTGATGTTCCCTGAAAAATTATTTGAATTTTATTAACTTTTCTTTGGATTTTATTAACTTTTCTTTGAAAGGGTATAGTATTTTTTAGACCGCTCTCGGTTCTTGCTTCTCACAGCATTTCACTTTATAAATTTTGCTTTACCTTAACTGTTCGGTTTCATTTCTAAGGGTTGTATAAGCCGGTGATCAAACAAAATTCTGTCTATCTACTGTTTGTACCGAATCGTAAGAAAACTACCTGTCAGCACATTCATTCAAGAAGCCTTCTTTCTTCCACTTTTCACAGTAATTTAGCTGGGTAGGACTGTAATAAGACTCAATACTCCAAAAATAAAATTTTCGACTTTCAATTGAGGTAACAACGCACAAAAAGGGGGTTAAAAATTCGTAATCCTTCAGGAAAGGTTTAAGTTGGAACTAGACATTCTCCCGTAAACGACTCTTACAGGGTATAAAAGAACCCTTTGATAGTGACGATCATGTATCAAAAATAAAAAGAACAGAGGATCCTTACCGACTGAAACTATATTTCTCATTTTATTAAGGAATTTCTAAATAATCGGAAAGCAACTCATGCAATCAGAAACGCTCTCCGATTACTGGAAGACGCACACCAAAATGTTATCCAAATTCTGAACGAAAAAATTCAATAATTTACCACTAAAAAATATCAATGTTTGGTCAAAGTAAAAGAAAAAGAAAAGGAGGAACATTTTTTTTAAATTCCCAAAAATCCCAAAATAAGTTTCTGTTTTTAACGGAACTGGTCAAAACGTTGGGGGTCTCCCTATAATGTCTTATAGTAGGTATCCACAGTAATGAACAGTTTGCAACACACAAAGAGTAATCCTCTTTTTTTTCTTATCAAATCCTTAACTTTTGAGTAGGGCGCAAAGTCAAAAGAGTAATTTTTTCTTAATTTTGGGTTTTTTTTAATCTGTACATGGACACTGCGGTCCTAGTTTCTAAAGTGACTTGGATATGAGAGTAAAATTGGAATTTTTTACAAATTTCTAGTGGGAAACCAGGAAAATGGGCAATCGCATAATGCGGAACCTTTTAAATTTTAAAATAGTTTAGGTCGTTTCCTTATTTGTGAATGAAGGGATATAGCCGTGCTTTTCCTATCACAGCAAGCACTTTTTATTTATATTGCGCTAAAAAATAACTACGTATCAAACGACGTCAAAAATTTCAATAAAGCTTTTTTAAATTTAAATTGATTGTTGAAGATCAAATTGTAGCAAAAAGGCATAAATTTTGACGCGAAATAAAGCACTGGACCACTTTATTTCTTAAATTATTTCGGCTACTTTCTTAGATAGCTCCCAGTTGATCGCGTCTCCGAGAATCTCGTAAATGTCTCGAAGACATATCGGCTAGCCAGTGAGACTCTTCGAGACGCCTTAGGAGAAAAACACGGTATCAAGGCAAATGCTCACCGAACTCTGGCAGACAAATTTACGAATGTCGGGATATTATTAATGCAGCGTCATCTGTTATTTTTTAGATTATACAGGGTCCGGCAGTGAAACCTGACGGTTTTTGAACGTGGGTAATGGGTGGTGGGGGGATCACAGGTGGTGGGGATCGGTCTCGTTCCCTTCTCCTGATGTGGAAGTTTAGTTACAATGGCGCGTTGGATCAGTGAACACCGTGCCCTTGTCGTCGAGACGTTCTTCAGAAATAACGATTCTCTGACCTTAACAAAGCGGCAATTTCGTTTACGTTTTAATGTTCCTCCTCATGGGGCGATTCCATCTCGGAACACTATTCTTTTGCGGGTTCGGAACTTTCGCAATACAGCTTTCGGAACAATATTGGGAAGAGGCCCACAGGACGGCAAGGTCACCTGCAAACATCGAGGCTGTACGAGTTGCTTTTGAACGGAGTCCCCGGCGATCAGCTATTCGTGATACTCAGGCTTTAGGGATGTCCGATAGGACTGTTCGGCGGATACTTCATGAAGACTTCAATTTTCACCAGTACAAAATTGCTGTTGTTGAAGAATTACAGCTTCAAGATTTCTCAAGAAGGTTAGCTTTCGCAGAAACAATGTTGAGGATGATGAAGGAAGACCCTGAAATGATTGGGATGACCTCAGACGAAGCTCACTTCCACCTTAGCGGTTTCGTTAATAAACAAAACTTTCGTTATTGGGCCCCATATAACCCACAACAGTTACATCAACGGCCCCTTCACAGCCCAAAGGTGGGCTGCAGTCTGTAAGACAGCTGTGGTACGGCCCTATTTTTTTGAGGAAAACGGCCGTACGGTTAATTCCGAGCGCTACCTGGCGATGATCACTGACTTCTTCCTACCTGAGTTACGTCGCCGCCAAATCCCTTTTAGGAGGGTTTGGTTTCAGCAGGATAGAGCGACTGCACATACTTCACGTGCGTTTTTCCCAGCCAAGAAGATCATTTCCCGGTAGGTTGATCTCACTCCGAGGTGACATTCCATGACCAGCACGTTCGCCAGATTTATACCCGTGTGATTTTTATCTGTGCGGTTACCTCAAGGGAAAAGTGTACCTTGATAAGCCTAGAAATTTGGCAGAACTGCGAGCGAATATTCAGCGGGAAATGCGTGCGATCCCGCGCCAAACCTTGGAAAGAGTAATGACTAACTTTGCTAACAGATTTGAGCAGTGCAGAGAAAATGGAGGTCATCCTTTGAATGATGTTATTTTTGCTTCATAATGCTTTTTCAATTTTTTTTGTATGCATCTTAAACTTCCAAACTTAATTTTTTTAAATAAAAAAAATTATAACAATATATCTTGAATATTCATTGAATTATTCCATTTCAAAAATCGTCAGGTTTCACTGCCAGACCCTGTACATTTCATCCGTTTTCTTTATGCTCATACGTCAAGAATTCGAAAAATAAAAGTTTAATTCTTTATTAACAAATATTTAAAAAATAACAATAAACATACTGCAGTCACGATCGGCTGCAAGCCAATCGTATAATACTCTAGATGAATACTGAACTCCGATTTATATTGTAGTTGGGGATAAAGTAGAATAACGTGTGTGCATATTGTATGTCCTTTATTAAGGACTCCCATTAGATTGCTACTCAAAACTAAAAGACAATATTCAGTGTTTAATTTCATATCTTGAACTGGGTAAGTCATCGAAAAAAAATGTAATTTTTGAAGGACTTTCACATAGGAGGTGCAGAAAGGACTCACTCGATTTCTTACATATTTATCCTTTTCCTTGGAACCATTTAAAAATGAACGTGTACAAAATTCCAAATTCGTAGCTTGAAGCGTTCAAAAGTTATCGAAAAATATTGTTGAACACGTGTCTTAAGAACATTTTGTGTGGCAGGTACCAGAAGGAGTAAAAGGATTTCGCTGACAAGTAAACCCAAGCTTCGTTTTCACTCAAAACTAATTTGTACAAAATTCCGAATTTGTAGCTAAAAGATTACTTGAGTTATAGTGAGTTTCGTAAATTAAGTGAAGACATTTTGACAGGATATTTGTATGGCAGCTACACGAAGGACTAACAGGATTTTCTTCATAATTATATATTTAGCTCCAAATATTGGAAAAATAATACGTATGAAATGTCAAAGTCGTAGCTTAAACCCTTCTGAAGTTATCGGCCAATATTCTTGAACACGTATTTTAAGGACATTTTGTATGGCACCTACCAGAAGGAGTAAAAGGATTTCGCTGACAAGTAAACCCAAGCTTTGTTTTTACTCAAAACTAAGTTGTACAAAATTCCGAATTCGTAGCTAAAATATTACTTGAGTTATAGTGAGTTTCGTAAATTAAGTGAAGACATTTTGACAGGATATTTGTATGGCAGCTATACGAAGGACTAACAGGATATTCTTCATAATTATTTATTTAGCTCCAACTATTAGAAAAATAATACAGACAAAATTTCAAAGTCGTAGCTTAAACCCTTTTGAAGTTATTGACCAATATTCTTGAACACCCGTTTTAAGGATATTTTGTATGGCAGCTACCAGAAGGAGTAAAAGGATTTCGCTGACTAATAAACTCGAACTTCGTTTTCACTCAAAACTAATTTGTACAAAATTTTGATTTCATAGCTAAAAGATTACTTGAGTTATAGTGAGTTTCGTAAATTAAGTGAATACATTTTGACAGGATATTTGTATGGCAGCTACACGAAGGACTAACAGGATTTTCTTCATAATCATACATTTAGCTCCAACTATTAAAAAAGTAACACACACAAAATTTTAAAGTGGTAGCTTAAACCCTTCCGAAGTTATTTGCTAATATTCTCGCACACATGTTTTAAGGACATTTTGTATGGCAGCTACCCGAAGGAGTAGGACGATTTTGCCCGTTAACGAACTTAGCCTTACAAATTCAACCAAACACTCAGATTCAAAATTTCAAGATCCTAGGTGAAGGCGTTCTTGAGTTATCGTGTTCACGGACAGACGGACGGACGGACGGACGGACGGACGGACGGACGGACGGACGGACGGACGGACGGACGGACGGACGGACGGACGGACGGACGGACGTCAGACGGATTTGAGGTTTTTGGGCACAAATAAACAAAAAATAATATATAACTTTTTTTCGTCCGAGGCTTGGTTCTATGCGTTACAAACTTTTCGGCTGGATTAAACTTATAATACTCTATATGATTTCATCTAGAGTATAAAAATAAATCGGGAAAAAACTCCATAACTCCAACCAGTGGAGTTAAAACATTTTCTCCTATCCCGACCAAATATCATTTGGATTGCACCGATTTTTGTCATCTGGAAAAATGAAAACTCAAATAAACTTTTGTAAAAATCGAGGATTACCAAAGTGGCCATTTCATGCACTTCAAATAGATTGTGATTTTAAACTATTGAAAATATGTTCTTTTTGCTTACTCTTTCTATACAATGATAATGATAATATAAGCTATATAATATCCTAAGGCTCAAACCATAAAGACAAAGTTGGAAAAGAGACTCGTTATCAACTGGGAGTCGAAGACAGCGGCGTGCGCAATAATTGAATAAGGAGGGACTTGGGTAGGAAAACTGACTGATTGATTGCCATAAAATTTGTGGCATTTCCAGAGGCTACAGGTGTGAATTTCTTTGATTTTTTTTTTTTTAGAATGAGGTATACAGGTGAGCAACTTTCATACTGATATGCCAATGGAATGGGCCACTCTGCATTCGCCTCCGGTCCATTCCACATTTGCTTGGAACTTTGAAAAAAATTTTAAAAAAATCGTTTATGCTGAACATACTCACCGGTAATTTTTTTATTACGTACAAGGCGAATTTGAGCATACAGTTGAAAAATAACACCTTGTGTTGGCATTGATGATAAGATTTGAATTTTATTTGGATGAATAACTTTTGGCCCCACTGGTTCATACATGGACAAGCAAACAATATTTTTACTTATTGCTAGATCCTTGAATGTCCTCCATGTAGTACTAACTTTTTATAAAATTAAGCTTATTTCAAATTATTAACCGAGTTGTTTCCCTCCCTGAACCTGCCGTTTCGTTTTTGGGTAAATAACTGGTATATTTTTCGCTTATTTACCAGTTTCGACTTATCTAACAAATTCCCAATACTCGATTTATTCTGATCTGAAGGTAATTTTGCCTTTTTAATGTGAAAATGTTGGCGTTACAACTTTTTAGTTGGATCCCAAATACTATTTCAAGATTAGTATCATATTCATAAAGAGATTTGCCGTACCATTCACAAAAGTGGGAAGCAGGCATTTAATTCTTCTGCGAATAATATCAACTAGAACAATGTACCGAATACGTTTCCTTGCAGCATTCCTGTTTTGATAGCAAATACACGTGATTTCACATAGGATTTTTACTATATGGAAACTGTGCGCTAGAAACACTTGATGAATACAATCTTCTAAACTTTTATACTGTGTAGATAAGCCAAATTCAATTCCACCGTTTTTACCAACAATTTATCATTGAACATACTATATCACAAAAAAAAAATTGATAAAAGTATGACAGTGTTCCCTTTTCAATTACAGGACTCCTCGTCGTCGCTCCGGCACAATCACAAACCGACTGTGAAATCCATCCATCAAGAAGTCCTTCATAGTTGCCGCACCGGATAATAAAACCTTCAATCGAAATGGATAGTGCATCTTCGAAGCGGGTACAAATCGAAAAGGCACAGAATTTTATGCGACAATATCGAGATCCGGAATCCCGGGAGCTTCGAAAATTGTCAGCAAATCAATTTATGGATGTATGGAGTCACTACGATAAAGACGGTAAGAGTGGCATGTTTTTTTTTTCCTTATTATTTTTTTTCACTCAATTTAAGTTTCGATAGTCCTATCTCAAGTATTACAACATTGTGGAATTTTTATCCTCTAGGAAATGGATATATCGAAGGAACTGAATTGGATGGCTTCTTGAGAGAATTCGTTTCGAGCGCAAATGCAACGGATATCAGTCCCGAGGTAAGTGTGTGTTTTTTACTTGAATAGAGTCATTAATAGATTGGATTTATCTTTGTGATTAATGAATGTTTAGATATGCTAGGATAAAAAAACGTGTGTACTTTGGATAATTTTGATTTGTCTGTCAATCAACGTGCATTGTATAGATTCCTTCCGAAAAAATATTTTATACTCCACCAATAAAAAATCAAAGAAAAGAGACGTTAAAGGTGTAAGAGCGATGCGTGTGATGACACAAACTCATCGACTGCTCTATCAGTTACAGTAAGTGCATTGAATCGCCTGCCTTAATTACCGAAATATTCTATTCGTAGCTTGCTACCGTAAGGGAGGAGCACCAATTATTGGATAGGTGCGTTATACCTGTATAACGAGATAAAATGGGATCTAAATACCGCCATCTAAATTTAATGGCGGGAACTGAAATATCAAAAGAAGTTAGTCACCTATGTGATGCCATCAATTCCATATTTACTGTCAGTTCTTTCTGAAAAAAGGAGAAGCGTTCCTGCGCGCAACAAGTTTTTAAATTAGGTCCCTTCAAACTGCTCTTAAATACGATATGTACACAGTACATTTTTTTCAACTAGATTCTAGTTAAACACCACTAGAATTTATCTCCTAGATATTCCAGTAAAGATCTAGTAAATAAGTACCCACTAGAATATCAGGGAATTGTTTTACTGAATTTCTATTAGAATTTGTCAATAATCTAGTTCTATTTACTAGTATTACAGGAAATATTTTTACTGAATTTCTATCAGAATTTGTCAATAATCTAGTTCTATTTACTAGTACTTCAGTTGTTTTGATAAAGAGGCAAAACACTAGTAATCTACCAAACGAAACTGAGTAGACAGTAGAACTTCAGGCATAATCGTCGCTCTAGTGTAGGAAGGGCGTAAGTAACATTTTGTTCGAAGCCAAGTTTCTGGTTAATTTTGATAGGTTGCTTACAAAATGCACATCCATTATTTCGGTTGATACATCGTATTTCTATTAAAGCTTTTTAAAATTTTTAAGGATCGCGTGTTTTAAGAGTAATTTATCATAAAAGACAAAAAATTGATTCCAAAAAAATGTCAATAACGTCCTTTGAGCGATGATATGTATATGTTTAAATGAATTTTTAATTAAATATGTAAACAAAAAGTCTTCCAAAAATCCAACCATTTATATTGTTCATATATTATATAATGTTATATCATACATATTACATAATATGTATTACATTATTTTCGAATATTACATATTTAATTTTAGACAAATAAATGAAAAATATTTAATCATACAAAATTCAAGAAGTAAATTTTTTTTGTAGGATGCTTGCGACTCCTACAAGTTTCACATTTTTCATTTTATAGACAAAACATTCAAATTTTTGCAGTCCGCTATCAAATTTGATAATAAGAACATAATGTACTTTAAACAAAGTATCGAAAGCATATAACAAATCATTTTCCATTTCGATTACTTTCTTGTCGACAATAACGTAGTAATTCGACGATGCGAAAATCAAATTTACTGTCGCTCCTGCACAGAATAATCGGCTGTCGTTTCTGCAAATACACTATAAAACCAGGCAAAACCTTTCTACACATTCTACGATACAAAACTACAACCAACTTCCCAGAGATCTTCAATCTCAACCCAACAAGTTAAAGCATAATTTAAAAAAATATCTGCTTCAATAAAACACCATATGTATTATTTTATTCTTCAATATTCATTGCTTTATCATTAGCATTATCATCTTTGTATTATCTTTCACACAGTAGTACTATTTTTCTTTCTTGTTTGACATTTTGTTAGCTTTATTTTTTCCTTTCTTTTTTCTTTATTACCATTAAATTTCACGTCATTCTCTTTCTCTTTCTTAATGAATTTCTCTTTTTACAATGAATTATTGTTAAAATTTTTACTCGATTTTAAAAACACATGTAGATATTGTATTTAATATTATCCGCACTATCCGCACGAGCTACGCTCATGGATACTGAAATAAATTCAATCAATCAAAAAAAAAAAAAAAAAAACAATGCATATTTTTTGGTGACTTAAATTAAAACTACATATAACTACAAATTTTATTAATTCTAAATTTTATTATAATAATTTCCGAAGTATCGGCATCCACTCCGTTTTGTAGCAGGAACTGATGAAATTGCTCAATATCCATTATTAAAAATGAATTTCAAAAAAAAAATCTGCCAATAAAATAAGGCTATGATTAATTTTTTCCGTTTAAAACACCTATTCTGTGAAAGGGTCTTAACAATTTATCCATTTTCCTGCCAGTCTCCATGGAAACGAAATTTGAAGTTTTTTTTTAATTCAGTTCTCATGGAAACTGGTGCAGAAAATCCCATCGTTTAAAAAGTTCCTAAACTGTTCAAACATTTAAACAATCATCAACTAAGTATAACCTTACCGTTATTCAGAGCCGAAACAAGAATTTGTACTTTGTAAAATATTCACACATTCACCTTTACTTTTTAAAATATAACTCACTTTATGATCTCGTGCCTCCGAATGCATAGACAATAATGATGCCTGATCACTTGTCTTTATAACTGTTTTACATCTAGTTCTTTTTCACTAGATTCACAGTAAATTTATCCAGTTTTCTAGTTGCAATACTTTTTTTCCTAGAGAAATAGTGATAAGCACTATAAAAACAGTTGAATTGACAAGTGCGAACTGTACTTCTAGTCATTTTCACTAGATTTTTGGGGGTAGGAAATTTTTCACTAGATTATCAGTAGGAAATTTTCACTAGATTGTCTCTAGTTGAACTTTACTAAAAAAAAAGATTTGCTGTGTATGGATATATATTATTTTGGCTTAACCTGTTGCTTAACTACATACTTCGAAACATGTTTTTAACATTTTTTATCAATTACAAGAAATAGTGAAATTTGTGTAAATATGTTAGGGTAAATTTTCTATATGCCTAAATACTGGATACTGAATTGTTCCCAATTCTGAATATCCAGTGTTAGGGTACTATCCTAGCAGTAGTAGCTAGCAGACATGTAAGGTTGGAAGGCTTTTCAAAATGTGCTGTACATAGCATATTTACTGAAAATTTGGACATGAGAAAGCTGTGCGGAAGATGACTGCCGCGTGGGATCTCAATGGAACAAAACAGCGTCTTCAGCATGTTTCAAGTGTTTGGCGATGTTTCACAGCGATAAAGGGGAGTTTTTTGCGTTGATTCATAACCATGAATGACACATGTGTCCATCACTTCACACCTGAAATGAAGAAATAGTCAAAACAATGAACTACCAGGGGAGAATCGGCTCAACGAAGGCGAAGACAGTCCCATCCGCAGGCAAGGCCATGGCGTCAGTTTTAGGGATGCTCGTGGTATAATTTTAATTGATTATCTTCAAAAGAGTAAAACAATTAACGGCGAGTATTATGCGAACTTATGAATAACGATGAAATCAAGGAAAAACCCCGCATTTGACGAAAAAGAAAGTGTTGTTTCATCAAGACACATATCACATATCCGTTTTCGCGGTGGTCAAAATTAATGTGAGTTAAAGTTCACCCTGTTCGCCCTCACATTATTTTCTCTTTTCAAACTTAAAAAAATGGCTCGGTGGTAAAAAATTTGCAAACAGAGAAGAAGTGGAGTCTGAGGTCGACAGTTCTCACAATAAAAAGGGTATCAAATTAATCCAACATCGCTGGGAAATGTATATCAATCGAAAAGGAGCCTATGTTCAGAAATAAAGATTTTTTTTCACAAATTATTGTGTCTTCTTTGTTAGGTCGGGTACTTCTGGGACTACCGTAGTAGATACGTGTCCCAAATATTGGATATCCAGTATTGTGGTACATATGTAAATTAATATTATTATTTTTGAGGTCATTTAAAAAAAAATAATAATGAGGAATTAAAGAAAATATATAAATTTTTTTTGTTTTTATTTCAAAGCTTATTAGATTATTGATCTTTGTTAATGTATTGAATAAAAGGTTTTGAATATAATTCCATTGACTTTTTAAATTTTTAAAAAGTATCCAGTATTTATTGCGCCTCCCTTATTACCTATGTTTTATTTTTTGTATTTATGATAATTTGCGATATTTATTAACCAGTCGTCGTCTATTTTAGTAAAAATCCGTAACAAAACCTATGCTAATATCAAAATCGGGTTACACTCGCGACGAAATTAGAAAACTGACAATCCCAGCGACGCGCGCGAGGCGATGCGATATCGCTATAGCTGGCTAGACACACTAGCATGTAGTAGGGAAATTTTTCCATGGCTCTTAATCTCACTAAGCGAAATCGTTGGATGGCCTACACCTTCACCAAATCTTGCACCGTGCAACTTTTTTCGCTTCGGTAACCTAAAATTTTAGGTCTTTGAACACCATCCACAAAACACTGACGAATTGATAAAAATGGCAGCAGTTCCACCTAAAATTAATGATCGAGCTATCACCACTTGGATAAAATAATTTTCAAGATATAATGGAAAAAGAATCATTATACAAACTTTAATTTTAATAAATTAAAAACACGGTTTACAATTTGATTTAATTTTAAAATATGGGCGGTTTTTCTGTCGACCATTGTATGTATGCACGCGACAACGACAGGTGTGGATTGTATCGCACATTTTTGATGCAAACCGATTAAGCGGTGAATGGCAATTTGGTTGATATGTCCACGCTTCCACTTTCTGATACTAACCGTCGTTCATCAATGGAAAAGGGAAATCTTTTGGACTTGACTATTGCGAGGAAATTGAATTCTCAAACTTAGTAACCAGTCTCCTACGATTACATTTAATTTTTACTTATGACGCATATGCCATTAAAATTATGTACAGTAAAATTTACGCAATTTAAAATCTAGTTCTTCATATCTTACACCCTGAGACTTTCTTCTGATAGCTCCTATTTTTATTAATGCCATAATTTTTCATATTTTTTTCTGTTTTAAATTATGCGACCTCCCTAAACTGACTGTGCTTACATAGTATTGTTACGAGACAGGGGTTCGTCGGGATTTCAAGTAAAACGGAATTTGAATAAAATTAAGAAAGACATAACACTTTATTAAATCGCATTCAATTAACACACTATTAACACACTATTATTTCCGATTGCATTTTCTACTCAAACGCTCTCACTATCTAAGTAGAAAAACTGATCCCCTGTACAAGCTCAGTACCGCATATATAATGCATGTGTTGATTCGAGAGATTTCCAGCATATTTGGTTCTGTGTGTGGAACGCGAAAAAGTATACATTATATGCGAGAAGTGTCTAGAACATGCGAGAAGTATATAGAGCTCTTTGCAACATTCAAGGAAGTGGATGTTGTTGGTTGTTATTTTTTTTTGGGAGAATTTATGTCATTGATAAGTGAGTTGTTCAGGTGGCCAGGGTACGCATGTAACAGTATATTCGATTCAGTATCCATAAAAAAAAGATTATGTGTGAAATCTTCACCTATCTATGCAATACAATTTAACAGATCTATTGACATTAATTGAGAGAGGTATTGGCGGGTGGTTAGATCGCAACCGTGACGTTTCGAAACCGTTGAGCAAAATGTAAGGAAGTACAAAATAGATTTTTGGTAAAAAAAAAAAAGTGATAAAAATAAAGCCCTGGAAAATTAATAAAATCAAATTAGATTTCAATGCCCATTCCAAATATCTATAAACTATACGGTTAAGTTTTCAATATATTTTTTTAACTTCAAAACTGAAGATTTAGATCTGTAGCCTTAAGCTGACCTGCTATTGACGATATGAAAAGTTTGAGTCAGTAGCGTACATCATTCACAAAAAATTCTCTCACATTAATTTCGTTTTTATCTTTCACACGAATCGCGCAAAGTTTACACCGAATCAAGCCAAATTTCTGTTCGCCAACTTGACTTGGCGAACTTTCTTAATTATTGTATCAATCGTTCAATGAGCCCCCCATTTCACGTACCCATCCTCTTCCGAGACCCACAAGAATCTTGGAACTGAAAAGGATATTCTTTGGCTATCTTATACCCAGAAGGGAAAATATTTTTAACGTTTGAACACAAAAATTGGTCGAAGGGAAAAGCCATTTTAATGAGAAAGTTCAGTGGGAAAATTCAGTCCATTTAAGCGGGGGAGGTTGGTGTAAGGATACCCGAATGGTTAGAACAAGAGCTGTAAAAGTTTGATTAGATTTTCTTTCATTGGGTTAAATTGTAACAGATATTTTTCAAGTGAGTCGACTGAGAGATTAATGACCACAATTCAAGGGATGGTATTAAGCCTGTTTTCACCGGGAAAAATGTGGTTAAAGGGTTAATGAAAAAAGGGATGGATGCTCTATGATTTATTAGTTAAATTGAATATTGTGAAGTAAGAGGTTTCAGCAATATCCAATTACTTAACATTTCGAAGCGCTTTTCTTGTCCATGAGTTTGCATAAAAATGTTATACATTCTAGTTTCATAAAAATCAGATTTATGTATCCAATCATTGCGTCATACAGGAGTTTCCAAATATAAATTTATATTTATTAATTTGTTTATCTAAAGCAGAACAAATACTAGAGCACTGAGATCTGGTGCAATGAGTTGTTGGGCCAACGTAATTGTCTTTGGTAGGCTATGTTCCGTCAAAGCATGCAGTCCCTAAAAAATCGAGGACTACAACAATTATGCTCAAAAATTCTGTCTCCTTTGAATAAATTCTTTCAACAATTTACAATAAAAAGCAAAAGTGTGAAAGTTTTTACAGGTTATAGTAACAATTTAATTTTATAGGATAAATGGTAGATTGAGATACTAAATCTACCAAATAACCAATGCATGAAGAGATAAAGGAAAAAGTGAGCCAATTCTTGTGCTGCTTATTTCCATTCACCTTGAACAATCTCCAAAAAAAGGGTTCATTCCTGAGATAGGAGGAATTATAAGAATATTAAGGGTTCTTGTGATAAGTTACTCCAAGGCGTTTATGTACGATAAGGACAAATAATAATTTTTTTAAATATTTGCGAACTGCAGAAATTTTTTATAGCTCTTTGAATTACTACATTTTCAAAAATTTGAGAGGTAATCACTGCAAGTTATTCGAAATTATTACAGATATGTACATCCACTTTCGGAAATAGAGTTCTATTAGAACCCGAGTAAATTTATATTTTCAGGTCTGTCTGTGATCCTCATAGAAGCAAATGTGTACACCACACTTTCGCAGATATCTTTTAGGTTCATCTTTGAACATCAATGCAAATATAAAATTTTTTTTACCTCAATTTCTTTTTTCCGGTACATATGCTACAGATACCTTTAATTTTCTAACACAAGATGTTTCAACGATATTAAAAAATTCCGACATTCCTTAGAATGAACCAATACAGACGACAACTTTCAGCTTTCTACCCTTAGCGGTTCTCGAAATATTAAAATCGTTTTTTTTTATTACTTCTTAGCCTTCTTCCCTCAGTCCTTACACCCCCAGCAACTTAGGTAGAAGTCTATTGGACCTTACTCCTATATAAATTGCAAAATTCTATCTGAAATTATTCATGAGTTATTATATTAACTAAGAATTGATTTTCTTAAAAAATTGTTATCCATCACTTTCTTGCATCTCCTCCCTCGGCCTAGTTCACTTGTACACTTTTAAAACTCAAATTTAATTTTTCTGGGGTAATTCGATCGAAAGATATCGTAATCCAATGTTTTCAGCCACACTTTCGTAAAGCACCTCCCTCTCAATATTTCATTTCTAATATACTTTCCTATTCTGCCTACAGACAATCACCTAGATTTGAACCTTGAGACATATAACTTTCAGAGATATGAATGTTATAATATCTTGATTCCAGTTTTCAGACGCATAAAACCACCCCCCACCCCCCGAGCCACTCCTACATCTCCTCACTATAGTTGAACTTTTGCAAATGAATCGCCTGTTGTAGCTTTACGGAAGTTCTACGTTTCAACTTTCTAGCACAAACAGTTCATGAGATATAGAAACCAACATTTTTCTTCTAAACGCTACACCCTACCTTGCCCTTCACACCAGTCAAAATCCACCTTTGAACTTACACACCAAAAAATGTTAGCTTAATATCTCAACAGGGTTGTGAGTTACAAGCCTTGAAACACGTTTGAGTACGGCGTACAGACGGACTTTTTTGTGCTTTTTTGGTATTCATACGTAACAATTTAAAATTTGAGGGTTGCAATTTTTTTATTAAATTTCAGGTCGATCACAATATTTTACTATTTTTATTATTTTGTTATACGGGCGGCAGTCATACAGACGTTAAATTTTTGTCCACAAAACCGTGAAATTTTTCATAACAACATAATCTTAAAAATTTGTTTAATCTGATGCTTTATAAACTTTTATTTGGACCGTATTAAACTGTCTAAAAAAAACCTTATCTGTTGTATAACAATGACTATTTTCCCAACACTCCAGTTCATCCCCAATAAATTTAAGCCAGGTAAAACCGTGAGATTTCAATTTCCTTATAGTCTACTTCGAGATAAAAAGAAAGAGAACTTCGTTTCAAATGTGATTATACCCCCAGAGGACAACCAGTTGCGCACTATCAAAGCATCTGACCTAGTCTTGTACACCGGCAAAAACTCCTTTAATCCTGTAGCCAATTCTTCCATTTCATTTGATACGTAAATTGCGCCATTTGTATTCTCCAGAATTTTCCGTTTTACTCTATTATAGTCAAGTCCTTATGCGAAGGATCCTCCTCAGGTTAGTTACGATTAAGGTAGAGATAGGATACCCGAAATATCTATCTTTCCACCCACAGCGAGGAGTCTCGTCTTCGTGTTTCTGCTATTTTATTTTTGGCAGCCATCCCTAATTGCCAACATTTTGCACCAATTCAAACTGAAACTAAAAGGGCAGAAAATGAAGGAAATTAATGGGTAGTCATTTTCCGGACTCGAGCATACCATTTTTTTTTTGTAGATCCAGGTGCTGCTTCTGCTTATCCTTAAGAAAATTAATTGGAACAATGGAATACGATTAATGGAATATGTGGCGTCAGACTCAGACTATGTTTGCAAATTGTCATTAAGCTAAGTAAAGAGATTCGATAAATTTTCAGCACCTTTTGCGTCTCTTGGGACCAAATTAGCAATTTGAGTTAGTCCGTCTACTTGACTAGATACCTACCTTGAGAGCAGTGTTTCTTGCAGAAATTGCGCACTGATTTATAGAACAAGAACAGGTTGTGATTGATGAAAGGTATCAAGTTGTTGGCTGCACAAATAAGACGAAAATGCAGATCTAGCCAAGTAATGCCCCGACTCATTCCGTAATGAGTGAGAAATTCGTTTGGCCGGTTTAAAATAAATGTCGAAACGAATCATACAGTCATTTAATAATGAAGTGAAGAGTAGAAGATAAATCAAAGTTTGTTGCGTAAATATTGCTTTATTTCAATGGGCAATTTGACTGATTACAAAAATATAACAACAAAATTTACGACCACCCAAAATGAAATGTGCCTCCAGTAGCCTAGTGTTACTAGCGTACTAGTACAGTGTCTTAGAGTTCGTTGATTCGAATCCCCTAGGCAATGCACATTACTTTTCATTATTCACAATTATCATTTCGCCCTCACCAATGCCCGGAAGAAAATACAGTGTTCAGGAACTTTGAGAGAATACTTATCAGATGAAAAGATGACCAGAATGTTCTAAATTTCATCAATGAAATATGTTCGTTCCAATTCGGGCTGTGTAGAAAGAAGAAAATTATTTTCAAGTTTTTTTATCTGAATCTCACTACTCACTTTTTAGGTTATCTGTACTCTACACTCTACATTAAAAACCAGAGTATAATTAAGAGTATGTAGTCCTTTTTTCTGCTATTTCCATTAAAAGTCAAGCTTCCTCTGTCCGGATAATTGGTGGATAAGATTATGATTATTTTATTAAAAAAAAAATATTAAATTTATCTGCAAGTTTAAATCGTTGATGAGGGAGTGATTCAAAATCGGCTGCGAAAATTTTTGATTTTAGTATCTATCAAACGATAAATTTAAACAACAAATTGAGACATCAACCAAAGGTTCTCCTCAGGCAGCAAAGATTCAACACGAAATCATAAGCCGTGCTAATCTCTAAACTATTCCCATATTTTTTTTTGAATTTCACTTTGTACACGTTTTCACTTATTTTTTCACTGTAAATATATTCAATTAGAATTGATTTGAAAAGATACGTTCTTTCCATTCTGATGTAGCGACAAAGAATTATTTCGATCAAAGTACTGCTTCATACATATTCATCAATGCTAAGAAAGTGGACACATACGTATAGTATATTGCCCTTAAGCACAAATGTTAATTAAAATGATGAACATGTTCATCAAGGTAATGTACGTCGGCAAGGAAATATAACAGAATGCGGCGAAAGGCATAGAATGACATGTAGATATTCTTCAGTATTATGATTGTGTTCATTATTATCATGAACATAATTATGAAGTAAAGTTTCATCAAAACTTGGAATATTCATATGAAATTGGTTTTCAATATTATGAATGAGTGCTGTGCGATAAAATTCGAAAAGCGCGTTTTCGCTGTAACTATAATTTGACAATATACACACCAACAATATTTGGCATTTTATGGCCACTCTGAGTAAAAGAGAAATAGTTGAATGGAGTTTGAAAAAACATATCCAGGTTTTCGTACCGTTTTCCAGATAAGTTGTTTTTCAGCACTTCTAATCGACTCTTCTATTAATAGTAATAACTTATAAATCAGTAATGAAATATTTGTGATATATGTATGTTTTTAATTTAGAGGAAAAAATCTGCCAACAGTCTGGGCGCAACTTATTATTTTATGGGTAGAAGTCCGAAACGTCTTTAATGCTAAGATGCAGTGTAAGTTAGTATGCGACTGACAACCTAAGGAATAACCAGGAGGCTATTTGAAACTTTCCCCCAGGAGGTTTAATAGGAAAAAGTATTTAAATCGGGTTTTCTCTGACTATATTTAAAGCTCATAGAAGTGAAAGTGAATTCCAAATCTCAATATACCTAAGAAATATATCAGAATTCGTGAAAATGTACACAACCACTTTACACCCCCTTAGGGGTTGGATATTGAAAAATTTTGAAGAACGTTTCTAGACACCTGTATAAATAGCCCGCAGAAGTAAAATTGCTTTGATAGCTCAACATGTCTAAAAGTTTTAATGAAATTCGTGAAAATGTGGATTCACGGACATTTATTTACTCAACCTCTGAACGCCAATAAAAATCTGAACTTTTTTTTGCGTTAATTACTCTAATTGCACATCTAAATACACATACTAAGTTTCAACTTTCTAGCATAAGCCGTTTCTGAGATATAAAAAACCACCCCTCACCACCGTAACATGATACCCGTATCTAGGATGTCTCTATAGTGGCTCTATATAATCCTAAATTTTTAACTTTCTATTCATTCTGGTTTTCGAGAAATAAAAATCAGAATGTTTTCCTTTCTACCCCCTTTCACCATCACCCCCAACACCCATACCACAAAATTGTTTTCCCTACTAGAGCTCTACCGACCCCAACTCTTGTAAAATTTTCAAGATCATATCTGGTTCGGTTTTTGAGATATAAAAATGACATTTTTTGAAAAATTGCTGTCCCCCCACTTTCGTGCTCCACCTTCCTCCTCAAAAAATTTACATTCAGTAGACTTCTCTTGTGATCCCATATACAGAAAGTAATTTTCATTTTCCTGGTGTAATTGGTTCGGAAGATATTGTAATCCAAAGTTTTTCACACCCCACCCTCACACCCCAATACCCGCCTTAAAAATTTTAGCCCTTGTCTAATCTTGAAGTATCCCTAAGAACAACCACAAAGTTTCAATCTTCTGACATCAATCGTTCAGGAGATATGGATTTTGAAATTTTTCAATCCCGGCTTTCAAGCGTTTTGGACTCATTGTTTCCCCCCCCCCACTTCCACACCCCTCTACCGTTATCGATCATTTTTTTTGCGAATGGGTTCACTATCATTGTACTATATAAGTTTCAAGTTTCAGCATACTAGCGTATGTGGTTCCTGAGATCTGGAAACCAAAATTTTTCGTCTAAGACGCTCCCGCCTCATCCCCTTTATACCCCCCCCCCCCCCCAAAGATACCAGTCGTAGGAGTTTACCTCAACGGGTTTGGGAACTACGCGCCTTCAAACGATTTTGCGTTCGGTGTCTACGGCGGACAGACGGACATTTTTTTTTTGCTTTTTTGGGGTTAAGTAATAAAGTAAAATACTTGTTGAATTTATTGCTGCAACTCAAGAACTTTCGAAGATATTCACCTTTATTCTAAACCCTTTTCATAATTTAATAATTCTTTTTTTTTTTAAAGTGCAACTAAAAAGTAAAAACAACGACCGGCATATCCAAATTATTACTACCATTCTGGTTCTTCAACTTAGATGATTCGACTCTGGAAACACCTTCCTTCCTAAAACAAGGATATGTCAAAAAATAGTTTGAACAAAAAGGCTCCTCCTGTCAGTATGAGGAATGAGGTGACATAATTAATTATTACATTTGCCGAACAAGTAAACTGCGATTAAGTCGAATAAACTGAGCATTAAAGATTCGATCAAACAAGCAGATTTAAAATTTCAACATCCCGATTCAAGGCGTCCTTGAGTTATCATACGTTCGGACAGACAGACGGACGCATATACAGTCAACGCATTTGGGGTTTTTGGGCACATATGAACATAAAATAATATACATCTTTTTATCCGCCCGAGGCTCTGTTCCACGCGTTACAAATGTTTGGGTTGAATTTATTGCACCCTCTTTGGGGTTGAATACCCAAAAATCCTGAAATTCGTTCTTAGGCAATTATATAGAAAGCCCGAGATAGTAAAAACCAATTCGATATTTTAACGGACCTAAGAGATATGACGGAATTCGTAAAAATGTATACAACCCTTTTACTCACACAAAGCGAAAAATAATGAAAAGTTTATTTAGGCTATTCTATAAAAACCGGTAGAAGTAAAAACTTATACGATATCTAATCAGTCCTAAGAGATATGGCGGAATTCGTGAAAATCCATAGAACTCTTTTACACCCCCTTAAGGGGCTAAATTCCTAAAAACGTGTTTTAAACATTTTTCTGAAGATTTTGTAAAAGTTAATTTAATATTTTAGAAGAAATCAGAAATATGACGAAATTCGTGAAAATATATGCACAACACTTTCATTAAGAATTGTTTTGCCTCATCTCGGAAAAAGTTCAAGAGATAGGAAAAACAGTTCCACTCCAGTACCTTTCCACTATTAAATACTTTACCAATAAAAAATAGTAAAGTAAATAGTAGCTATCTAGCACTAGCAGGTCTCAAGATATAAAAATCGGACTTATTGTGATTTTTACCCTCCCCCACTCTCACACCTTACACCCTCATCCTCAAAAATATTTTCACCCTACCAAAAAGTAAAAAGTGGTCAATTGAAGGGGTCCACTCAGTCTACCTATTAAAAATATTTGATGTCAATAGCTCGAAGAGTTTGGGAGCTTTAAAACGCACGAAGGAGGTTTGATTGAAATTGTTTTTCCTTTTTTGGGGTGAAAAAAAATCGCAAATTAATAAAACGAATTTATTTTATTAAATCGATTTTTTATTATATTAAAGCAATAATGTAAAACTAATGAAATATTACACAGTGACTATTATTTCATTATTCGAGACACACAACAAGTCTAAAGTTCAGCTCTTACTCTTTTTTCATAAAAATGAAAACTAAATTGGTTCGTAAAGTCGAGGAAGATCTTAGTTCTCGGTAAAGTTCAATAGTTTTACGGACAGCCAATATCCGCCTTTCTACTCTCGTTTAAAATAGAAAAATTTGATACAGAACTAGAATATTTGGAGGAAGAATAAGATTGGTTTTTCACATATCCTTCATCCATCCAGGTGTAGTGCACAGTGCCGGTAGCTAGGAATCAGTAGGTGATTCGCCCAAATCTTCAAATATCGGATATCCGGTATTCTTATAAGCAAAACCTCGATATTCGGAACCTTTAGGCATTTCGATCCAAAATTCTAGCCAGTTGCCTTCAGACTGGAGGTGTGGCAGTCTTCCTTAATTCCACTTATAGGTACCTTTAACTAATGAGGTAGAAGACTTTGTATTCATTGAAATTCCAATACCTAGACTTTGACCGCAATTTTCAAATTCCCGACGTAGGTGAACAATGTTCAATCCCGCACATTCCGTACCGCACATTGGTTTCCTTTGTCAGCTCGAAAATTTTATTTCACCTGAAGAACATGAAAAGATGCCAACTTTTTCTTTTCTATCTTATGAACAAAAAATTTCAAACATCTAACGATACAAGAAAACGAATTTCCGCAACCATTTCTTTGCTTTCGACTTGTATGTTTCTAGTTCACTTCACGCCAGCCAATCCATGTGAAAATTGGCACTAGCTATTCAATCATGCCAATTTTCCCGGATTTTCCTCGCCTTTATCGTTTTTTTCAGGTATTAGTGGAATTTTCTTCGGGAATCCAAGAAACCAACGAGCTATTTCATTCTATTCGTCTGAAGATCAAAGAAACCTTGCATTGTATCTCTTTAAAATCGATTTGATGGTTTTTTTTGTTCATAAAAATAAAAACGAATAAAGTCTTCGAGTTCGTGTCTAAAGAATTGTAACCGAATTTAGTTTGTCCTGACTCCATCGCACCAAGTAAATTTCCCAGCGATTTTCCTCAATTTCCATACAAAGTGGCTTGCTAGTAGTGATAACCGCCTATTTCGTTCGAGGAGCTGCCACACAAAAATGGCAAAAAGGATATGAGATTCCTGTGTGACTATCATAAGGGAAGTTATGGTGTCATCGCCAGATTGGTAGTCATTTTCCAAGTAAATTTTACAGCCTACATTCAAACTGGGTGACGTGAAAGGATGAGGTGCGTATTAAAATAGGGACGGAAATTTTACAAAGAGTTCCATCAACTATAAAATAAAATGATAAGTTTTTCACGGATGCCTTTTAGAATAATTGCAGCCATGGCTGTGCCACTGACATTTGAATTCTGAATTGATGTCGAACTCCTTTTGAATTGGATTTTGTGCTGAAAATATTCACTTTAAAACGGAAGGGTTCGAAAGGACGCATAACTTTAATAAACTCGGTTGGTTAAAAAGGGAACCCATTACTTTTGATCAAATGAAGTCTAGTGAATTTATGTAAATTTTGGCAACGATTTTTCGTCACTGAAATTTTTCCTCAATTTCTTTAGATTTTCCTTAGCGAAGAAAAAAAACAGGGCCTTATTATAATTTTACCGTGTGCACTCTGAAAGGCTTCAGTAATATATTGATGAACTGGATTGTGATTTGATGAATGTTTTCACAGTACATTTTGAAATTGGAAAACACGTTTTCCGGGTAAATGCCGTTTAATTTTATTTAGTATTTATTCGAATGAAGTTTGGACTTGACTCAATCGATTTAATTGGTATAGTGATGACAACGAAAGCGGTAAGACGGGGCAATTGTCCACACCTTCAATTTACCAATCAAAAAAATAGTATATACTACGGAATGAGAATATAATATAATAAAAGAATTTTTCTACCATAAGTGGCTTACTTTTTTGTAATTGAGGAAAATTTTTGATCATTTCTTCTGGCTTCTATTGGACGCTAGTTCTAATCTGGCTTGACGGACCAAAAAATACTCGATTCTTTTCCGAACAAAATATGACAATTTCTTAGTTTTTCGGTCAACTGAACTCTTTCTTCATCTTCGTGCCAGACCAATAACAAACCATTTTACTTTATTATTTTTTAATAATAAAGTATTGTTATCGACCTGAAATTTCAAAAAAGTTTGCTACCCTGAAATTTTGTATTTACACGTTTTAGGACTAGTAAACCCCAAAAAAGCAAAAAAAAAAAAAATGTCCGTCTGTCCGCCGTAGACGCCGTACGCCGTACGCCGTACGCCGTACGCCGTACGCCGTACGCAAAATTGTTTGAAGGCGCGTAGCTCCCAAACCCGTTGAGATATTAAATTGAAATTTTTATGGTAGATAGATTGGGTGAACCCCTACAACTGGTAGGGGGGGTAGGGGGTTTGAGGGGTGGGGGTACAAGGGGAGAGGAGAGGGGAGCGTTTTAGACGAAAAATTTTGGTTTCTAGATCTCAGGAACCACTTATGCTAGGAGGCTGAAACTTGGAACTTATGTAGTACTATGATAATGGACTCAATTGCAAAAAAATTGTCGATATTGGTTAAGGGGTGTGGAAGTGGGGGGGAAAACAATGAGTCTTTAACGCATGAAAGTCGGGATTGAAACATTCTAAAATCGATATCTCCTGAACAATTGATGTCAGAAGATTGGAACTTTGTTGTTGTTCTTAGGGATACTTCCAGATTAGACAAGAGCTAAAATTTTTAAGAGGGGTGGTGGGGTGTGGGGGTGGGGGGTGAAAAACTTTGGATTACAATATCTTCCGAACCAATTACACCAGGAAGATAAAATTTAGTTTCTGTATATGGACTCACAAGAGGAGTCTACCAAAACTAAATTTTTTGAGGGGGGAGGTGGAGCACGAAAGTGGGGGGATAGCAATTTCTCAAAAAATTTAATTTTTATATCTCAAAAACCGTATCAGATATGATCTTGAAAATTTGACAGGAGTTGGGGTCGATAAACTTCTAGTAGGGAAAAAAATTTTGGTGGTGTGGGTGTAGGGGGTGGTGGTGAAAGGGGGTAGAAAGGAAAACATTCTGATTTTTATTTCTTAAAAACCATAATGAATAGAAAGCTAAAAATTTAGGATTATATAGAACCACTATGGAGACATCCTAGAAAAATAAAATTTTTGATAGGGGTATCAAGGTACGGGGGAGAGGAGTGGTTTTTTATATCTCAGAAACGGCTTATGCTAGAAAATTGAAACTTAGTACGTATATGTAGATGTGCTATTAGAGTAATTAAAGCAAAAAAAAGTTCAGATTTTTATTGGCGTTCAGAGGTTGAGTAAAAAAAATGTCCGTGAATCCACATTTTCACGAATTTCGTTAAAACTTTTAGACATGTCGAGCTATCAAAGCAATTTTACTTCTGCGGGCTATTTATATAAGCGCCTAGTAACGGTAACGGTAACGGAATTTTTCGATATCCAACCCCTAAGGTGGAGTAAATTGGTTGTGTACATATTCACGAATTCTGATATATTCCTAAGGTATATTGAGATTTGGAGTTCACTTGTACTTCTATAAGCTTTAAACGTAGTCGGGAAAAAACCGATTTAAGTATTTTTCTCAATTAAACCCCCTGGGGGTATTGTTTAAGATTTCACTGATTCCGAAAATCTCTTAGGTTTAATGTGATCGAATTCGCTTTTACTACTATGAATTATTCTATTGATAAAAAAAATACGTAAATAAAAAAAAAAATCTGCCAACAGTCTGGGCGCAACTTTATTATTTTATGGGTAGAAGTCCGAAACGTGTTTAATGATGAGATACGGTGTTGGGTACTATGCGACTGACAACCGAAAAAAATAACCATTAGGCTATTTGGAACGTTATTTTTTAGGTTGTCAGTCGCATAGTACCCAACACCGTATCTCATCATTAAACACGTTTCGGACTTCTACCCATAAAATAATAAAGTTGCGCCCAGACTGTTGGCAGATTTTTCTCTTAGTTTACTCGACATATGACGTCACCTTCTAAGCCATAGCTTTGCCCCTCCCTATAAAATTGATGCCTTGATGACAACAAATTTAATTGGAAGTGTTGAAACCGAGTAGAGCAGAGTAGCGCCTTCTCTAGTCGTAGATAGTGGTTTTCTTTGGTTGGGCTGATACCGGCAAATGCATAGAAAAAACACTTTTACGGGAGCCTCACAAAAAAAGATATACATTTCAATTCAGATTCGACGAAAAATAAATTAATAACAAATTTTCATATTTTTTACAGGCTGTCACAGATTCCATGCTAGTAGAGCTGAAGTCATGTTTCATGGAAGCCTACGATGACAACCAGGACGGCAAAATTGATATTAGAGAGGTAAGCGATGTGATGAATATATTTAAAACTAACGCAGGCGTAATACTTGTCGAAGCCGTGTTTAATAAATTAGTTCAAGAGCAAAACAAAACTTTGGTACTAGAGTTCATAATAGTAATGAACGCCTTTCTTTCGTCATTATTCTTTGGATTAATGTAAAAATCTTTGGAATAATGAACAAAATCTTTGGAATAATGAACAAAATCATCGAACATTTTACACAATTTTTGTACTGTACTATGTATGTATTGTACTGTACTATGTATGTATATATATGTATGTATATGTATTACTATGAATCCCAATTCATTAAAAATATTTATAAATTTTGGTATCATGTAAATGTGCAGCTATACTATCAGAAATCAATGATTATAAGAACGACTTTTGTTAAGCATTTTTAACATATTGGCTAAAACCATAGAGATATAAATACTGGAGACGACGAGACGCCGGCTTTGTATGAAGTACTTTGAAGCATTTTGAAGTAAAATTGAAAGTTTTCGTATGGAGCGTTTGATGCCAGGTGGCAGTGAAATGCAAATAGTAGCCTAGTATTCAAATGTTTGGCATTTTTGTGTTCAAGACCGGAGTATAACATAAATGTGAGTAAGATGCTAATATTATCATAGTGTTTTTTGCCGGTCCTTTGCGAGGAATCTTCCGGCTTCAAAACAGTCGCTGCTCGTCATCTCCAGCACATATATCTCTATGGTTAAAACAATCAATACTGAACACAGTATCTTTCCAATTTTTTATGGAACATTTCTTATTGATTTCGTTCCTATAGTGACAATGATCACATTCACAATATTCAAGAATGTGTATACACCGAGAACTGGAAACGCGCATTGCGGTGATGAACATATTTATCATATTATGTATAAGGACAATTTACCGTACTGAGTAGCATTTTTATGATTTAGTGAACAATTTCATAATATTGATGAAAAAGTACATTGAACTCATGTAGCACATTGAAATAATACCAAAATAATCGTTTTGTTTCATAGAACTTTCATTGAAGTTTCGTTAGTACTGAATGGAAGTACGAGGAATGCAATTTATGGACGAAGTAGCCTATAAGCTATAAGTGTGCAGTGTGCAAACATACAGACAGACAAAATAAATTCGAAATACAATATTCTACTTCTTTTCGATTAGTAAGTCTGGGTAGTTATAATATATTGTGTAAATTCGAAAACTACAAAGAAATTTACCTTCACAGATTTATTATTCGAAGAAATAAATAAAGTAGTACGATTTCAACAGGTTGTAATTCTTTTGATAAATATATTCCTAGCAAAATAAAATAATAATGTCGCCAAATTTTAATTGGCGCTCAACTTTGAAATGTTCAACTGCAAATGTTTTAAAACAGACTCTCCGCTTATAACTTATCCTAAATGAGATATCTATGTGAGTAATTAATTTCTCAAAGATACTGATGTATGTATAATTCATGTGTATTATGGTAATTACATGAATAGATGCAATCGGTACTGCCACGTGCAGGTTTAGCATGTTTTAAGCAATGCTATTATTTTGGCGCATTTGTGCAATTATTATGCCAACAATTTCGAACATTTTGCGAGCCTGGTTAGGCAGATAGTTGCGAATGTACAGCGTATGGGGGACAATATGTTTATTGCAGACAAAGTGGAGACAAAAATAGCAATAAACAACTTGCATTTATCTCTTTCAAGGGAGTTATTATAAATAGAGACCGCAAAATGATCAAGAAGTCTATTTTATAAGACTATAAGTTTGGTTATGCTTATTTAATTGTAATTAGGACTGTTCGAGTCAGCGATGATTTGATTTATGCTGAGAAAATATAAGTCGTTCTCAAGGATTTTAAAGTGTTGAATTTCCACACAAAGTTTAAATTTGACTGGAATTTAATTTTCAATTTCAAAATTATAAGAAATACTGGGTGTACGAGTTCGGATTTGACCAAGTGTATGTTCATGCTAAAAATTCATAGCGAAGTTATAATTTGGAAAAGGTACTCTAACTGAGTTTACAAAAAAAAAGTTGTGATAGGAGTCAGTATTTAATTTATTATCAAGATTCTAATTGAGTTTTTTCACTTATAGTTCTGACTGATTATAAACCTGTCGTTCACCTGTGGCGCTAAATATTTAATATTTCGAAATGCTGTTTTTAAAAATCATCGGTTTGAACTGAATTTGAATTAACTATTTGCAAATGGTGAACAGTTGAAGAGTGTAAAATTTAAAATATTTAGATTTAAGCCAACCCGTAATCGGAAAAATAATCACGTTCTTTACGACCTTTTCTTTGTCCACGCAATCTTAGCAGATTACTTAATAATCCATACAGGCTTCTTTTTTGGACTAAACTTTTTGGTACAAAATGTTATCCTAGAGTCTAGCGATAACTCAAACTCGCGCGAATAGTATTACAAATATTTTACTACTAACTACTTCAAGGAGTACCTTCAATTCATCTTTTTTTCATTCCTTTACTTTGAAATTGAGATAAATTTTAAAGTGCAGAATTTTTAATACTTGGCATTGTATGCCGTTCGAAAATATAATAAGTGCAACCACGACCTTAAAAGGGTTCATTATTGGAGGAGACCGAAGGGGGATTTTGCTCACTAGATACCAATCTTATTTCTACTCAAAACTCGTCTGTATAAAATATTTGACAAGCCAAACAATTCCTGTGGTTCTAGTTCGATCTGGAAGATAAATATGTGCCACTTTTTCAAAGACTTTTATTTGAATGCACCAGCTTGTCTCCGTATTATTTTTCTTTGCTGCAACTATTGACAAATTACATCAAATTAAATTCAGAAAATTAAGATTTGTAGTCAGAGTTCTGAAATTAGCGAGCAATACTTGTTTGAAGGACTTTTGTATGAAAGGATACTCGCCAGAAAATACCAATGGACGAAGGTAACGAATATAACATACAATTTAGAGATCCGTGTGAGACATAGTCCAAAAAACTTAAATCTTCAAATCTAAGAATGTTTGGTAGTTTCTTGGCATTAGGGCATTGCTTCCCTTACATTTTGCTGAAAAATATCTAAAATGCGTTTTTTCTAAATCGCGCAGAAAAATCGTGAAAAAAAATTCATGTTTCAAGCATTTTCTTTGGCACAGTCTAAATAACTGTTCGCAAAAAACTACTGGCGAATATCTCACACAGCCGAATTGGTAACACCACGAAAAAGGCAAGCGAAAAGAAACCAAGAAGAAGACACATGGAAGCAATTTGAAAATTGCATCTATGAGCGTTCATTTCATGTGCCGTCATGAAAAAAAAATTCGAACACGGGAGGATGTAAGCAATGAAGAATTTGCTTCCACGGATAGTAGACAATATTCTTGGCTGCAGCGGAGAAGCTTTCAGCAAACTTGGAAGCGAGATCTGATAAGAGTTACCAGAGTAGGATAAAAATTGAATTCTAAACAAAGTTTGGAATTGAAATGATATGTTATGGGTATGTGTGGTAAATAATTGATTATATTTAATTTGGTTTTTAGATGTTAGGAACCACTTACGCTCCGATGCTGAAACTTGGAACTTATGTAGAACTATGATAGTGAACCCATTTGCAAAAAAATTGGCAAGAAGGGCTAAGGACTCGAAGCGCCTGAAAACTGGGGTTGAAAAATTCTAAAATACATATCTCCTGAACGATGTCAGAAGATTGAAACTCTGTAGTTGGCTTAAGGGATAATAGGAGATTAGACAAAGGCTAAAATTTTTGATTCGGGTGGTGGAGTGTAGGGGTGGCGGTAAAAACATTTGGATTAAAATATCTTCAGAACCAATTATACCAGGAAGATAAAATTTTATTAGCTGATGGGAGCGGTTCGATTAATACGCACTAAATTTGTAGAAAGCGTAATAATAGTAAATTTTTGATATTTACCAATTGCTTCCCCCTGTTGAATTATCACGCGACGCCACTGCCGAAGGGGCTGTTTCATAAGAAACTGTCAACATTCTGAAAAGCTCATTTTAAGGACTTTTGTCTGTTATCAACTGCGCAAACCACCGAAACCAGTTCGAACTCACTCTTTGCTTAGAACTAAATGTGTTGAATTTTCACCCTCTAGCTAGGAAAGTATTTGAGTTATATTGAGTTCTCCGAGACTAATGTGTATATTTCTAAGAACTTTTGTAAGGAAGCTACATGATGAAAAGCTTGCTCTCTAAAAAAAAAAAAAATTGCAAAATAATTATAATCGAAACTAGTAAACAATTTATATCGGCCTCTATTCAAAAGAATCCGTATTAAGCTAGTATTACACTGTAGGCCACGCTGTCAAATATTAGAGTATATTCCCTGACAAATGTTGTCAGACATAATTTTATTTGCTACATAAAGGAAAAAATTGTACAGAACTTTTCATCAAATTAGTTAAATATTTGACAGCATGGCATACAGTGTGAAACTAGCTTTATGATCGTTCGTATAAGAACTATCAAAAGAATTTAGAGTATTTTGCTGATTAAGTAACTTAACATTGCATTTTACATGAGACTTTTTTTCTAAACGAATTCTTGAGTTCGAATTAAACTAAAATAAATTAAATTGGTGTAAATTTCTATGGACTTTTTCAATGGATGTTATGTGATTTCTTGATATTCTGCTCTGCACCCAAAACCAATGTGTTTCAAAACTCTCAGTCTGAACCCTTCTGAAGATATGAGAATCAATTAAACAATTGTTTTAGTACCTTCTGTATGTGAGCGTTATAAAGTATATTTTACTACCCTCATTGCATTTATTTTTATATTTTTAGTTTATTCTTTTTTAAAAAGACCGTACTCGAACGCGTTTGAAGGCTGGTATCTCAAAAACTCTTTGAAGTATTAGGTTAAAATTTTTTAATGGGTAGATTAGGAGGACCCCTTTAAATTGTCATTTTTGTTAATGGGAGTGCGAATTAGGAGGTGCGGGAAATTTTTGTTTTTATATCCCAGGAACCGCTTATGCCAAGAAGTTGAAATTTGAAACTAAAGCAATGTAAAGCAATGCCATTTGCAAATGCTATATCTATGTGAAGGGGTACCGGAGTTGGGGGTTATGTCGATATTTAACTCTGCATTTTCTTCTTATTATTGAAATTTAAAAGGGACGAAACGATTTTAGTGGTGAGTTGCGGCGTAGGTTATTATGCCACTGACAAAAATAACATTTTTGGGACGTAATGGTTTTTAGGTTAAATTAAGATTTACAGCAGAATAACACCAACCAAATAGTCAAAGTATTCGATTGATAGGTTCAACATGCCTTCTGATGAGTAGAATTTAAATTATCTGAACAAAACAGCTTACCTTTGAACAAAATTCAACTGAAAGTTGTTCACTAATTATACTACTGAAAACTAAATATTCATTTTGTTGAGTTCACTCTGAAAAACTTTGTCGTCACTGACAAAATTCTTCACAATACTTTCTACTTATACGCGGAAAAAAAATTAAGCGTACATAACCTTTCCACTCAGCTAACAAAACCCGAAATAATTACATTGGCATCATATCCGGCATAAAAATAATCTTAAAAATGTCATTCGAGAAGATTTCGAAAGTAATCCTTAAGTGCGCTGGTAACGAAAAAGAAAAAGAAATAATATCCACCCACGGTGAGCCTGTCAACTTTTTTTATGGAATTATATCGAGGTTGGAGCGCTTTAGGATATTTGCCCGAGCGAAGGGGATAACGACATGATTTACATTTTTACCTTTCCTTTGAAATCCTGTGACAAAGATCTGATTATAAAGCGTCTTCGATATACGCAAATTCCTTATAAATTATTATTTTTTAATTATAGATAGTTACACTAATTGTAAGTTTGTTGGTGTTATTAAAATAAATTGCGCTTTAGGTGGTTGTATCCACAATATTGAAATTTTGGCGCTTTACTTTCTATGTTTTTAACTTATCGAAATAATTTCTAATCTATTTTTAATTGCTCGATAATAACCAGAGCCCCATCATAAATAACTTTATGCTGAAATCAAAGATTTTCCTTCGGGAGAACACTAACAGTATGTGATTCCCTAAAGGCCAGGTTCAAAACATACGATGCCCAAGTTATGCACTAAACGTATACAAAATAGGCCAATTTTCAAAATAACGTTCTCATAAATACAACAATTTACTAAAGTGCCACTCGACAAAGTAAACAAACAATTCGCAGAATTTTTCACAGGTAAGCTTTTCCCGACTCTTTAATCTTGCGTCTTATAATTTCATATTAAGCGCATAATTTTTGTCTCAATAAATCCACGGAAAAAAGGCCAAAATTTGTATTTTTTTTTCGCTCGTCGTTGAACTGGAATGGAAAGTTTAGAGCCTGGAAAATAAATAGAAGCAAAAAATTTTCCGAGATATAAAGAGAGAAAAAAACCGGAAAATCTGTTTACAAAGTTTATGGCATGTTTTATGCCATTTTACACAAATCGTTAAAATATTTTATGGCCTTTGTAAGAATGAGTTCGGGATTTGTTTTCAAATGTAATACCAAAGCAAGACTACGATGGAGATTAAGTGAGGCTGTGGAAAACAAAAAGGATTTTCAAAGAAAGCGGACAATTCACGAGCAATTGATTTCAAGGTCCAATAATGTAATAAAGACAGATTCTTATTTTATTACTTAATTAATTATTTTAGAAGGAATAATAATGTAACCGCTCCCATAGATTGATATAGATTCAGAATATATTTTAAAAAAAATTGTTAAATAACATCTTTGAAAATTAGATTAGGAAAAAATTAAATTCAGTTTACAAATTTCCAATTTTGCAGCTCCAAAAAAATGCTATTCTTGATTTGCTACTATCGCAGTTTTGGGATAGATACCACATCATACAAAATTATATTTACGCCATAAAGGGCGGTTTACATGGCGGTTGCAAATAATTTTTACTGAGATTACGAGGGAGAAGGAAAATCTCTAATGAGAAACTGATCAGGAGTGAAACGAACAGATATTACCATATATCCAGCAAACAATATTGACGATATTTCTGTGAATGTGTTTGAGCCAACATTTTTTTTTGTAGTCGTTGCTTCTACTCCATTGAAAATTCGATAAGCCAGGTCCCTCACAGACTCAGTAAAAATTATTTGCAACCGCCATGTAAACCGTCCTTAAGTCAACAAATACGCAAAGTACTTTTATTATACGACCATTTAATTTCCACAAATAATAAACTGGATCGAGGCAGCTTCGAAATTTTGATTGATAACTATGTTATCGACTAACTTCTATCTGATTCACAACAAGTCATTTTACTACCGGACGCAGACAGCCTACGTTGATACGTCTTAATATTGTCATTGGTGACCCCGTAACATCATGCCGACGACGGCGTAGCGACTAATTTGCGTCACAGCACTGAATCAAGTACTGCCCGATTTGTGAAAAGAAGTCGGCTACTTATGAAACTTTTAAGCTATCTTATGACCAATCAGTTATTAATGTCCGTATGCAGAACATCAGTCCGGAAAAGGGGATAAAAAATATTAACATATCAACCTCGAGTTAGTGCTCATGCTTTACAATTGATTGTCTAGTACCTACGTCACTTCAACTCGTGTTCTAGCTGCTAGTTTGGACGTCGATCGACGTAGGATCTCGATCCCAATTTATAAAATATTACAAAAGAAATCATTTTTGATTTATTCAAATTGTTGGGCTTATTAAATTGGAGGAACTTCTATTTTAGCAATAATGTTGTTTTGTTCACTCCAAATAATTATTTATGTTCCTGTCATATAAATAGGGTAAGGCTAATAAGTACAAGAGTACAAAATTTGTATAGTCTGGGCATAACTTTATTACATTTTTGGCGGAAGTCCGGAACGGTCTTTAAAGTTTAGATGTCGAACACGTTACTACGTGGCTTTAACACATTCCAAATAATCCTATCTCCATATTAAATTCACATTCATACCGTGAGCGGTTCTTGAGATATAAAAACAAATTCTTTTGCGTAAAGCTCACCTTCGCCGCCATCCTTACTACTCAGTTTACCCTTTGTGAAAACAGTATGACTATATCTTCAGTGGTTCACGAGTTATGGGACAACTTATAACAAACGGACTTTCCAAAAAACATAAACATTCAAAAACTTGTCTTGTCGACCACAACAATTGACTATTGAAAAAAAATAAAGTTAAAGTAAAAAAGTTGCCTAAATAACTTCCTAATACATAAAAATTACCAAATAATTTCTGAAATAAATTTTAAGCAATATTTCTTCTCAGAAAATTGCGTCAATATTTTTTAAGTCATATTCGTTATAAAGAATTTGTAGAAATTACTGTTTGGTCATACTTATGACCAAAACGTATCGACTACAACATTGCAGAACGTCGACTAAATAACTTTCTAGACATTAACTCTAAAAACCTAATTACTTCGTTATTAATGTCATCAAAGGACTCAACGCTATTGCAATCGTTGTGTGTGTTAGGACCAGAAGATAATGTTACGGTATTTTAAAGGAATCTTTTGCCTTTTCGTTATAAATTTTAATTAAACATTTGATATTTTTCAAAACAAACCCCGAACTATATTTAACTGAATCACCCTAATGAAACTAGCGTTAATATATAAATTTGTTGAATGAATATTGCAAAACTAATTAAGAAATAAATCTAACAAGAAAATAATACCTAATTGTAATAGAAATAAATTTTTGTTCAGTTATTAAAAACGTTTGTAAGTTATCACCATTTTTTTGTCAAAGCAAAGAGATTACGGTATGCCACAGAAACAAAACCAAAAGGTTAATTTTTAGTGATTTTTTAATCCAACATGTTTTTTTTTGGTCAATTGCAAGTTTCATCCGTAACAAAAATGTGTAAATTGAGATTTAATACAACTTATTTACGACTTTCTAACTAATATGTCATACCGACGTCGTACCGATGTCGTACCGATGTCGTCCCGACCTCCGACCGCACACCTAAAAAACTAAAAAGTAATGACCGAAAAGTGCAAGCGGCTTGACGGTTACTATAACTTTAAAGCAATGTCATATTTATGTTTGTAAGTCATCAAGACTTTTTTGTCAAAACAATAAGATTACAGGATGTCACAGAAACATAACCGAAAAGTAAATTTTTAGTGATTTCTTAAACCAACAGGTAGTTTTATCAATTGCAAGTTTCATCCGTTACAAAAAAATTTAAATTGAGATTTAATACAAATTTTTTACGACTTTCTAACTAAGACGGCATACCAAAGTCGTACCGACGTCGCACCGACCTCCGACCGCACACCTAAAAAACTAAAAAGTAATGACCGAAAAGTCCAAGTGGCTTGACGGTTTGTGGAGATATGGGGTCGGAAACGACTTGAGATTTCTTAGAAAAAAGAATTCAATGTGGTCCTTTTTAAGAGCCTTTACTGTATATTAATTACCCTTACCATAGATTCAAAACAGAAATGTCAATTAATGTGATGAAGAGACGAGAAATATATGATATACCTATGAATTTGAAATACTTTTTGTTACAGTGATGTTAAGGAGAAATTTTAGAAAATAAAAGATACATATTCTTTTTTACTATTTATTTGAATTAATTCCTAAAATTTAAGTTATTAATTTCTTATAAATTTACAAATACTAAATACTATACCTTTCGTGCCGCTGCTTTAGGTGGGATATTGTCGTTTGGGAATTGTTGGGAAACACCTTTCCAATAATCCGTTCAGTGTTTTTGAGTAATTGCCTTTAACCTAACAGAATACTAAATTTTCGGAAAAAATAATTCAAAGTCATTTATTGTGCCAACACTTTCAAATGACATTATTTTCATAAATGACAAAGTCCTAAAAAGCCCTCAACCAGATTTCGAAGCCTTTAAATTTATCTTTTATTTTAATAAATTCCTCACAACAATTTCGTATAATTATTCCACCACTTTCCGATCGTTTCATGTTATTATTCAAAACTCTGCGAAATTAATGCTGAATATTGTTTCCATTGAATCTCCTTGAAACTAAGCAGCTGCTTCTGATTGCTTTCTTATGTTCGTCATTTACATACTTCTTTCGAGGATCAAAATTTCCGGCGGCACAAAGTTGTCGAAGTACTCGGCATAAATCAATAAATTTTACCAAATTTCATCGAAATGTATATTTGCGTAAGACAAACAAATCCAAAGTAATAATCAGCAATTTCTGAAAAATTACACGAAAAAGTGAATGGTTTTGTATTTGTTTTTTTCACTCTCTTATTAAATCGCAAAATTACCAGAATTGGAAATTAAAACCATACGGCAATCGATACGACCAGAGAACAATATAATGTTCAATGTCGATGGTTTCCTTCAGTAACTTCTATTTTTCTTTTAATAAAATATTAATTCAGACAACAATTTACTGATATCGATCCTTGAGTCGGGCGGACGAGCATATCAGCAAGGACGCATTCCTTAGATGTACTTGTACTATGCAATTGTTGCGGTATTTAGAGCATGAAAGCAATTTAAAATTAAATTTTCAGACCGAAGATTTCTTTCAACGGATGCGATTTATTTCCTTGAACACACATAGGAAGCATAGGGAGTATTTGAAATTGAAATGTGCATTGAATGAAGAAAATTGATTTTTGAGCGCAACACTTGATAAAAATGGCATAAGCTTATCGACTATGAATCCCACTTATGCAAACTGTCTGTTCTTTATCCAAAGATTTTTCAATCAGTATCCATCCCTATCGAGTTATTTCAATGAATTGCAAATCGATTGTTGCTGTAATTTGCATAGTCTTTTGCAGCTGAATATCTTCCAGCTTTGATAGCACCGAGTATAAGTATTAAAACAATTGATTTTTATCAAAAAGATTTAATAAAAACATCTGTAGCTTGATTTAATTCGTGTTTATTCTCCGTATAAAAATAGTCGAATTTCATCCGCGTTGGGTGGACTGGGACTAACCAGGTCAAAAACGTATTTGTATATGAACCATTGGTCGACTCCGCAACATTGTGCCGACGTCTATACGACGATGTGCCGACCAATTTCGAGAATGATTCGTTGGTCATCTCGACGTCAGTACAACTACTCGTATGATGACCCCGTGCGAACCACTATCCGATTCAGATTCGATTTGAACGAATCTCGAGTATAGGTTATTTATGCAATCTCTTAGTCATCTTATAACTAATTAGTTATTTCATTGCAGTGTTTCACAAAAATTGGCTACAAAATGACAAAATGAATCATAACTATAAACATTTCATGTATAGGTAAACGTACTCGTTTTTAGAATTCCCCACATGAGAGCCAAACTCTCGTAACTGCAAAAATTATCGATTTCCAAGCTTTTGTTACCAAACTAATTATTCCAATTATTCTTTTTGCAGTGGTAAATTGTGGTCCGTAGTCCGTAATAGGAGGAAGTCTTAATGCCAATTATTAATTTGTCTGATGTGCCTAATGAGAGCAGAAATAAAATAGTTTAGATCTAAAATTTACAAAATTATTTACTACATTTTGCCTCTCAGGAACAGAATGATTTTATTAAATAGCCCTGCCTCTACACTGGAAATTTATCTGGCAATAGGAATAGCAATGTTTTCATTGCGTTAAATGTCAAACCGTATTGAGTGGGCATTTGATTGCCAGGTAATTTTCATTTGAGCGAGTGAATTCGAAGTGTTAAGTTCTGAATTAAAGCAAAATGTCGGACATTGCATCAAACAAACAATTGATAAGTTCAATAGTTTTCTCTTAAGTTAACTTATTTTCAGCCATATCACGAAAAAAGCAAACAAATAAATTATTCCTTCCCATGGCAATGTTGAGAGCAATATTGCCATATGGCAATATTACCGTTGTCATTGCCATTGCCAGATAAATTGCCAGTGTAGACGCAGAGTAACTTGGAGTAAAATAAAATATTGGGAAATTTGATAAAAATAATTTTTTGAAAGCCACTTTTACTCTATTAGACAAATAGATTAATTTTCACATATACTTAAAAAAAACTCAATGTTTGGGAGATAATACAGAATTACCAATTTTATCTTAATTAAAAATGTTTTAATAAAATTTTTCAAATTTTGTTTTTATCATTTAAATATTTATTTTTATATCTTTCATAAAATAATTGTACAATTTCAATACAAATTAGGATCCAGGCCCAAATAACTTTCCAATTTCGTTCGAAAATCTTCTAAAAGATATTTCTTTCAGAAACTTACTGAAATAACTTGAGTCATAGTCATAACCAAGAAGTCGTATAAATCACTATTTAGCCATAGTTTACCTGAAAAGTTACCAAAATATCTTCTATGGTAAATTGTACAGAAACTCACCCAAATAACTTCATAGTCATATTTTCTGACATGAATTACTGTACTTACTGACATAATCAAAATAAGACGATTTGAGGTTTAAACAATCATGGGAATATTAAGGCATCCGCACCCACATATTACAACTGATTGTATTGATCACATCGTAAATTATCCACCACTGGGTTAAGTAATCAACCGGAAAAAAAGTCTAGATTTATTATTGCAATTAGTAGACAATGAACAATTTTAATAATTAGTACTATAGAAAAGATTGAATTTCCTTTTCATTTAAAATTTCGTTCCCTCTCTCGACATTATTTGCATTAATTACACAAATAATAAATTATAACTAAAATCTACGTAAATATGGATTTCGAGAGAAAATTTCTCTAATTTTTTATAAATCACTTATAATGGTGATAAACAAATATTTTGCACACAATATTTTGCGGAACATCGATATTTCTCGGATATGACTAAAAAGTTATTTTTAGTAATCTGAAGTTATATTTGGCCAATATAAGGTTATATGCTTGACCAAAAATATTAAATTGATTTGTTATTTAACCAAGTCACGCCCTTATATCTACAACGTCGTATCGAAGTCGCAGCGACTTAGCATTTATAAAATTAGAAGTAAATGACCAAAAGGTGTATTTAGCGACGTCGACATTGGTTATTATAGCTTTAAATTCATGTGCTATTGTTTAATTTTTTCTCCTTCTGGCAAATATCGTCCCTGCTGCCGTTGGTTTTAATTTGAGGCTCTGTTTGTCCTTTGTCATTTCTTTAAATTCATTTTTTTTGGTTTTCGGTTTCCAACAATATGTTCCAATTTTTTAAAATCTCTTTCTCATAACCATTCCCCTTTGGGGAATTATCTACACCACTTTGCCTTGAGTTCAGTTTTATTAGAAACACAGAAAGTTGTAGGTGTATTTCTGCACTCTATGTTGGTTGTCCAATTCAGGGTCGATGGGATTCGTAATTGACACTTATTTGAAATCTTAGGATAGCGATGCAATCACGATTTAGAACACATTTTATGGATAATTTTATTTGAATATATTTCACAAAAAATTGGGGATTTTTGGATAAATCCTTCTTGGAAAAAGATGGATGAAGAAACCATTAGGAAATGTTTTAAGAAGGAAAATGTACATTTGATTGATCAGAAAATAGGGAATTCATAGAAATTTATAAAAATAGAACTTCCTTCTTTGGCTGATATCATTTAATGATTCAAAAGATTAAATTTCTTGGAGGAAGAACTCAAGTTGAACATCGCCTGGACCACCCTCATTCTCCCACTCTCATAACTGCGAATCCTGCGGATCTATTTTCATTCGTCTTCTTTATAAAAACGGTGATTTCATTTAATTTGATCCTTTTATTGGAATATCCATTTACCCCGAATCTTCAAAATCTTTCCTCGATTCGTTTTTATATTGCATCAAATTTCTGATTGTCTATCGAAAGGTTTATTGTATAGCTAGCACCCGCGTTGAAGTTTAACACTAATACAAAGCAACGGGTCTAAGTTTAATTAAATCATAAATATGTTTATCCTTCGAAAACACCTGAACCTTAAATATATTTTCATCTGGATTTCCCATTTTTTTCTCACCTTATTATCTTTTTTTTTTCCAAACCAACCCAGCTTTTCATCCGTAATGTTTAATTTTCCTTTTCAGTTGGCTCAACTGCTACCGATGGAAGAAAATTTTTTGCTACTTTTCCGGTTTGATAATCCGCTCGAATCAAGTGTTGAATTCATGAAGGTAAGTAAGTAGACGGAACTTTATCCCTTCAGTTCAACTTGGGTATGACCTCAAGATTCGCGCGAACAATACACTTTCACCCCAAAAAGGAGTTCCTAAGAAAATTGTAAAAAAATTTCACTGAGAAACGACGACGAGCTGTAGGCGCAGCTGGTTCTTAATTAAGACCATGTTTCAAATTAAAAGATAAATCGGGGAGATCAGATACGTGTACCTGAGCGCGAAAAGATAGAGTCATGTCTATTCGGAATATTCATTAAATACCTCGCCGAGTTGAAAACCTAATTTTCTTTTCCTTTTCAGATATGGCGTGAATACGATTCAGACAATAGCGGATATATTGAAGCGGATGAACTTAAGAATTTTCTTCGAGATCTTTTAAAAGAAGCTAAGAAAATTAACGATGTATCTGAAGATAAGCTCATTGAGTATACGGATACAATGGTAAGTATTAGAGCGTGGATTATTGTATTGACTTTATATTTTGCGGTGGATAAGTTTGAATACCCCGGAAAAAAATCTCAATTTTCATGGACAAGAACGAAAACACCTATTGGTTTCTGGTGATTGAATTATTTGAAATATTTGGGGTATCGTTTTTTTATTTTATTAATTAAACGTTTGGACCAATTCCAAATCAGTTTCAAGTGCGTTTTTTCACCTTCTAAATACTCATTGGTTTCTATAGTTCCCCTTTGACTCTAACCGTTTTTACGAGTCGCAGATTACATACAGTCTCTATATGCTGAAGAAAAATTTAAAATTTGATATTATTTTTATTGAATAAAAATTGATTTAAGACAATTCCCTCATTGACTTCGTCTGCTGTCGTAAAACTGGTAAGGCTAAGCCAAGATACCAACCAAAATTAGGACAGAAATATTCTATGCCTGACGTTTTCTTTTTCGTGTAGTTTTTATACGAGAATGGACACACAAATTTTAGTTGTGCCACACGCACAGATTTCTATGCTAATTTCCATGGATGACACAATAGTTTCAAATTAACAAGATTTTTTTATTTTTATAATTTATATTACGTGCGGCTTCTTTGCCTAAGGGGTTCGGAGCCGAGTTAAAAAAAAATCCATACAGGCAGAGACAGTACACTCTACTAGAGTCTCGTAATTTCTTCGCGAAAGGCCCCATAGACACTGTTTCCGCCCTTGGTTTCAAGTAAAGTTGTCTTCAACTGGGATTGGACTCAGTTAAGAAAACCAACTCAAGATGGGCAGACGGTGTCAAATGACCTTTTTAGGTTTAAGTGGGTCCGTGTTTTCACGGGCAGCCACGCGTACCTACCTACCTACCTGTCTGCAAAATAACGCGTTCACGCAGGTGCTCGTTTATAATAATATTATTAATAATAATTTCACATACGTGGAAGTTATGGATTGAGTAAAACATTTCCAAGCGGGCTCTGCATTGAAATCCACAGGAAAGACGTGGACTGGGTCGGCCAAGAAACACCTGGAGACGAACAATTGAAAAGGAAATTCGAGAAATTAATAAGTACTGCTGAGAGGTAAAGTTTTGGATACCCAAACTTGGTTCCTTTCGGTATTATTTTTATACTCTAGATGAAATCATATAGAGTATTATAAGTTTAATCCAGCCCAAAAGTTTGTAACGCATAGAACCAAGCCTCGGACGAAAAAAAGTTATATATTATTTTTTGTTTATTTGTGGCCAAAAACCTCAAATCCGCTTGACGTCCGTCCGTCCGTCCGTCCGTCCGTCCGTCCGTCCGTCCGTCCGTCTGTCTGTTAGCACGATAACTCAAGAACGCCTTCACCTAGGACCTTGAAATTTTGAATCTGGTTGTTTGGTTGAATTTGTAAGGCTAAGTTCGTCAACGGACAAAATCGTCCTACTCCTTCGGGTAGCTGCCATACAAAATGTCCTTAAAACACGTGTTCAAGAATATTGGTCGATAACTCCAGAAGGGTTTAAGCTACGACATTGAAATTTTGTATGTGTTGTTTTTCCAATAGTTGGAGCTAAATATATGATTATGAAGAAAATCCTGTTAGTCCTTCGTATAGCTGCCATACAAATATCCTGCCAAAATGTATTCACTTAATTTACGAAACTCACTATAACTCAGGTAATCTTTTAGCTACGAACTCGAAATTTTGTACCAATTAGTTTTGAGTGAAAAGAAAGTTCGAGTTTACTAGTCAGCGAAATCCCTTTACTCCTTCTGGTAGCTGCCATACAAAATGTCCTTAAAACACGTGTTTGAGAATATTGGCCGATAACTTCAGAAGGGTTTAAGCTACGTCTTTGAAATTTTGTAGGTGTTATTTTTCCAATAGTTGGAGCTAAATGTATGATTATGAAGAAAATCCTATTAGTCCTTCGTGTAGCTGCCATACAAATATCCTGTCAAAATGTCTTCACTTAATTTACGGAACTTACTATAACTCAAGTAATCTTTTAGCTATTAATTGGAAATTTTGTACAAATTAGTTTTGAGTAAAAACGAAGTTGGAGTTTACTAATCAGCGAAATCCGTTTACTCCTTCTGGTAGCTGCCATACAAAATGTCCTTAAGACACGTGTTCATCAATATTTTTCGATAACTTTTGAACGCTTCAAGCTACGAATTTCAAATTTTGTACACGTTTATTTTTGAATGGTTCCAAGGAAAAGGATAAATATGTAAGAAATCGAGTGAGTCCTTCCTGCACCTCCCATGTGTAAGTCCTTCAAAAAGGATATTTCTTTTCGATGACTAACCCAGTTCAAGATATGAAATTAAACACAGAATATTGTCTTTTAGTTTTGAGTAGCAATCTAATGGCAGTCCTTAATAAATTACATACAACATGCACACACGTAATTCTACTTTATCCCCAACTACAATATAAATCGGAGTTCAGTATTCATCTAGAGTATTATACGATTGGCTTGCAGCCGATCGTGACTGCAGTATGTTTATTCTAAGGATATAATCGATGACGTGCGTTTCATTATAAATTGTTACTTCGTACTATTAATTCGAATACTCTAGTCTCAAAGTAGAACAAATAATGCTGTTTTGTTGCTGGTACTTTTTGATTTAGCAATTAATTTAACGATACAAGCTCGAAACAAACTTTCATTAATACACTGAGTTGAAACACACCCTCCCAAAAAACTATTCATCTCAATTAGCTTACACAGACCTTAATGTCGTTATGGCTAGAGGGTAGAATAATACCTCTTAGTGGCTTCCTTGAAGTAGCTTCAACATGCTATTAAGTGATATCCGAGCTCGAGTAAACACATCAAACAATACTTCATTAAACACAAAATATTATCCATCTAATCCTTTTCAACAAATTACATCCACTCGGCTGAATAAATTTCAACTTAACTTCAAAATTCATTAAAGTTTACTCGCACATCATCACACTACCCTATCCTATGAAGAACTTCACAAAATCGCTTGCAATGTATTGTCACGTTTTCGGAAACAATGTTTAGTAGCGTAGAGCGTTTCCCAAAACCATAACTTAGTGTATAAATGTAGGACGTAAGGTATATTGGTCCCAGTAGGCTGGCTATAGAAACCTGCTCACTATGCCATTTCCTGAATAGTCCTTGCATCCCAGATTGCGCTACGTCAGCAAAGCCATTACGATGCTATAGTGAAAGATGATCGATGTTATGCCTCATAGCTTCATAATCCTTGAAGAGGATTATCCTGACCGCCTGTAGTACGGACTTGGGAATGGAACGGAAGAGCCAGCGTTTTATGGATCAACTTCATATTACAGAGATAAGCATCAACTAGGAGATGTGCAAAGGACATGGTCGTTTAGTATCCCGAAATGGTTTTTAAATGTGCAAGCATTAAACGCTGCAATTGTCCATGAAGAGATGATCATAATTGTGTTCTTGAACATGGAGGATATGTCGTAAAGTGGAATGAATATGAAAATTGTACGGTTATTGTGAAGAAATTCTGTTTCGTAATTCGAATCACAATTTAAGCTTCCCGGGGGGTCCATCTATTGCCAAGAATTTTTCGGGTATTTCATGTAAATTGCTCTTCAAAGAGGTTTTGGAATTGCTCAATCTTTTATTAGAAGTTTGTAGATATTTTACATTCATAATAACAAAAGTTTTTGCATCTACTATGTTTTTTACAACAAAACTACAAGATGAACTAAGTATCTTTTAGTTTTAAAATTTAAATTGGTTACGACCATTACGAATCCGGCATGGGCGGACATAGATGAAGGCTGCTCTCCCTAGACTAAGCTATTAAGTTTATTATATTTAACATCCATAAGGTAAACTTTATAATCAAACAAAAGAAGGTACTTTTATCACAACAAAAAGAGAAAATGAAAAACTGGATTAAGTCTAAATCCAGTTTTTAATTTTCTAGCAGTAGCAGAAAAATTTTAGGGAGACCGCAAACCAAAAAACAGTCTCGATGGAGGTAATAGAACACAAGTCTGACTAGGTATTTCGATGATATTTCTGTTATTGATAAAAATGCTAGAAATTTGTCATCAAGGGGTATAGTCGAGATTACCCATTTCAGATTAGATTCGAATATAATTATAGAAAGAGGCCAGCAACTTTGAGATATTTGTCTTACCAAGACGAGCCATTTTTGGATTAACTACGGGAACAAATCATTAGATTGTAATTTCTTGGGAAGAATATGTAAGGTAGTTCGTACTTTTGGTTCAAAATCGTTAACTGGGGAATTTGGCGCCATACCTGGAGAACTCTGTTATCGTTGCGCAAATGTCACAGCTAAGTTTTTGTAGGCCAAAGTTTGAGGTGGCCAGAGATTTAAAAAAATTGTTTTAATATTTGGAAATAATACTACTTAAATTATTTAAAAAAGATATGCACATATGGTAGCGGTTGTAAACTGGTAGGAGTCAACATAAGTATTCCGTTCAGTAGTTAGATTTCTGTAAGTGGAGTAATAAGTAGAAAGGAGAAAATAAAGCAAGAGCGTCTGCTTTTCATGAATCCAGAATAAAAAGAGATGGATCCACAAAATTGGAATCTATCTCCAAAAATTATGTAACAGATTCTACGAGCAGTCAAAGGGCTAGGTTTCAAAAAAATTACTACCCTATTTCTTTGAATATTCATCTAATACCATCAAAAAACCAAAAAACGTTAAAAATTCAGACCGTCTGTCCACCGTACGCTGTCTACCTTCAAGCGCGTTTAGACTCTCATAGCTTACAAACCCTTTGAGCTATTAAGTTCATATTTCATTGGTGGATAGGCTGAATGAACTCCTATAAGTGGTGACTTGAAGCGTTTTAGAGCAAAAATTTTGATTTCTATATCTCATGAACTAGCTATGATAAGAAGTTGAAACTTTGTACTTAGATAAAGCCATGATAGTCCAATTGCAAAAATATATCTCGTGAACCAATTATGGCTGCAATATGAAATTTAGTTTTCCTATGCAGGTGTACGAGAGGAGTATGCCGGATATAAAATGTTTGAGGGGAGGGAGGGAGAAATGGTAGAACACGTAAGTTGGGGATAAACATTTTCCCAAAAACCAGGTCTTACATCTCAAAAATTGTTCAAAATTTGATAATGAAATTAATACAGGAGGTAGGCCCACCAAAAACTTATCAATGAATGTAATTAAGGGTAAGGTTTGAAGGAGAGAAGCAAAATATTTTAATTTTTATATCTCATGAACCGCTAACGACAGAAAGTTAAAGCTTGGAATTTAAATAAACCTGATATATTGGTGATACAGTACAAAAATATATTTTTTTCCTATCTCAAGAACGGCTTGTGCCAAAAATTTTAAACTTGATATGGAGATAAGATAGAGAAAATGTTAAATTGCCATATACCCATTGGTGAACGGAGGTAGGAAAAAAAACGGTCAGCCAAAATGAAGTGCTAAGACTCGTATTTTCATAAATTTCGTATCTCTCAGATAGTCTAAAATATCGAATTAATTTAAATGACATTTCATTTCACAAATTCCACCGAATCTCTAAGGTTTGATTTGATATTAAATAAGTTTCAATTGTACTGGCTCTTTTGTAATCGCTCTAAAACTTCAGGATTTTTTTAACATTCAACCCATAAGTGGTTGTAAAAGCGTCGTATTCTTTTTCACGAACTGCGACATATCTCTTTGAAATGATGAGTTTTATTGAATTATTTTTTTTTTACCAGCTAAACATCGATATCAGGATCTTGCGATATTCTTGATTCTAGGAGCTGTTAATTTTCTCTTTTGGTATATCAATTTAATTCAATATGAAGAATCATTAATGAATGTTTAAAGTATTCCTACAAGAAAAGTCTGGAAACAAGCAGATTTCGACTTTGACCGCGCCTCTATTTTAAGGGTGTCATCAGGGTCGGTACTTCTGTCGCTCATCGACTTAAACCTATCTCCTGAAAAATAATAAAGTTGCACCCAGACTATTTGCAGTTTCTTTTTTCAAATAAAAAAATTCATTGAATTTTACATCTTTTTGGATAGTAGGCAAATATGCCACACCTTTCCAAGTAAATTTACATTGTGATGAAATAGTCAATTTGAATGCAATTTTCAATTTTAGATCAGTAAATTTCAATTTGCAATCAGTAAATTTCAACTTCGAAAGCAGCAAATTCACTGGATATTCTGTTGAATTTACACTCTAAAAACAGTGTATAACTAGCACTCTTTAAGATACACTTATTTCTACTTCTAATATTATTTCTTACTCTACTTACCCTTAATAAAACTCTTGGCAGTATGTAGGTAGGTAGGTAGGAAGTATCGAATCCGCGATCAATTCTGGTTTTGCTACGTAGGTTTGGCGCGCGTAGCCACTGAGCCACCAAAGACGTTTCATTTTCATTTCAGTAGAATATAAAATCGTCGTTTCATATATTGCATCTTTTTCGTCGTAAAATTCAAATAGATAAGTAGAATTACACGAAAAAGAATGTAATTTTCAATTCATATACAAATATATATAGAAATATTGCGTAATTTTATGAGCCTTTTCATGTAAATTGTACGGTTCAGTTGGAAAGTACATGACAATTTACTAATACCAATAATTTCGTGTGAAAGTGATTAAAAGGTGTAATTTTACTTGAAAAAATTAAAAAATAGAAATTTTAAGTAAAAATTGAATTGAAATTTAAATTTTCTTAACACAGTACTACAATTTTTTAGGTCATTCAAAATTAAGCCTAAAACCTACAAGAATCTATGCACTATCATTAGATTAAGTTTGTTTAGACTTTGTCTTCGTCCTATTTGAAGAAAATACGATCACACTTAAGCCCTAAGCAGGTCGGTTGTGTTACCACAGGATCATCGAATCCGGTCCTACTCGTCACATCATTTAGAGCTTGCAATGAAGCCTTGGATTCTCGCGACCTCCATTGCGGCAAGGTCACTAAGGCTCTTAAAGAAGTAAGCTCCAAGATGCGCTTTCCTTCTAGCGGATAGAGCTGGACAGGTACAGAGAGGATGAAGAACTGTCTCCTCCTCCGCCTGGTAGCTTCTACAGAAGTCGTTCGAAAAGAGGTAGAGTCTTTTAGCATGCCGATCTATAAGACAGTGTCCGGTCAGGACACCGACTGTGGTGCTGATATTCGCCCTTTTGAGCAAAGTCAGCCTTTTAGACCGTTTTGGATCCAGCTTTGGCCAGATCTGTCTCGTAGTGTGACATGTAATACCGTCTGACCCTCTTGAGTTGGTTTTCTCAACTGAGTCCAGCAGGGTAATTGAACGTCAGTTTTATAGGGTTCCCATATCGACACAACCAGTGCTAAATCTCAACTTCGACCACGTTTCCGACTATGACCCAAGAACGAAATTAATGTTTTACGGTTGGCAGTGGCATAAGAACTTCTGTCTCCTGTCTTGCTTTAATCGCTTTCCGGACCTTATTCTGAATAATAATGAAGTTTCGCCCAGACTGTTCGCAGATTTGGCTTATTTACGTAGCCTCGTCAGTAAAGACGAATTTCTTGGAAAAAATCGGTACCTGCTTCCAGCATTTTCACCACCCGATCAACAAACGCACAAAATTAGTATAGCATCTTCATTTGTTGGGTTAATGGAGTTTTAAAAACCTTTTCACCAAGATCTTTGTGTAAAATACTGTGCAGGTTTCTATACCTATTAGATATGATCGTCTTCAATCAAATTCACTTTTCTTTTTTTGGATCTTCTACAACACTTTCGGCGGTTGCAGCAATATTTTGGGTTCTGACTTCAAGAATACGAGTTGAACTAAAGGGTTTTCCAATAGGGACTTGACAACTTTGAATTCAATTTGTGAACGCACCCTTTCACTAATCATCGAACTGTCACTGTCAATTTATTCAGTAAACTTAACATTTTTATCATGGTAAAGTACACGAAGGAACAACGTCTGCAAATTATAAAAATTTACTACAGAAATTCGGAGTCGGTGACCGCTACTTTAAGAGCGTTAACTCCGATTTTCGGTCGTAATTCTCGCCCTAGTAGACAGGCAGTAACAAGTTTAGTGCAAAAATTTGAGTCTACATATTCGTTGTGTGATGTTGCCGTGCCAGTGAGACAACGGGTTGGTCGAAGTGTCGAAAATATCGCTGCCGTTGAAACGTCCGTAGCAAATGATCCAAATCAGTCAATTCCACGGCGTTCTCAAGTGTTGGGCATCGCCCAGACCACGTTATGGCGAATTTTGCGTAAGGATCTTGGTTTACACCCATACAAGATCAAGCTGACTCAAGAATTGAAGCCGATGGACCATTTGAAGCGACGTACGTTCTCCGATTGGGCTCTGGAAAAGATGCGCCAAGATGATCAATTTCATCGCAAAATCATCTTCAGTGACGAAGCTCATTTTTGGCTCAGTGGGTTCGTCAATAAGCAAAATATGCGTTATTGGTCCGGTGAAAATCCACATGTGCTTCATGAAAGACCACTTCATCCACAAAAAATAACTGTTTGGTGCGGTTTGCATGCTGGCGGCGTCATAGGGCCATATTTTTTCGTCGACGATAATGATCGTCACGTTACTGTGAATGGTAATCGTTATCGCGCCATGATTACCGATTATTTTTGGCCCGAATTGGAAGATATGGACTTGGACAACATGTGGTTTCAACAGGACGGTGCCACAAGCCACACAGCACACGTTACAATCGATTTATTGAAGAGTAAGTTTGATGAGCGTGTTATCTCAAGAAATGGACCAGTCGATTGGCCGCCTCGTTCGTGCGATTTAACGCCTCTGGACTTTTTTCTTTGGGGCCACGTCAAGTCGTTGGTCTATGCCAACAAGCCGACGACGTTGGAAGAGCTCAGAGCCAACATTGAACACGAAATAGCAGCCATTTCGGCCGAAATGTGTGGCCGAGTCATCGAAAATTGGGTCCAACGAATCGACCGCTGCAAACGTGCCCGCGGTGGCCATATGAACGAAGTCGAGTTCCATTCATAAATGTTTTGATTGTACTTCAACCCGATAATAAAGTTTTTGAAATATCTCAAATGGTTTGCATTTTATTTTGAAAAAAAGTTGTCAAGTCCTTATTGGAAAACCCTTTATTAGCATCTGTAACTTTCTGGCGAGCAGATACCTCGACAATGCGAACTGGCTCCACAAATTTGTCACCATATTAACGCATTGTATATACAAAAGTGCATTGATCCACTATCGTCAAACGCGTTGCTTGGTCTACCAAGGAGTGACAAACGTACCTTTTTCAGATGAGAAATAGAAGGAAATTTAAAATAGAAGTTTTTATCACACTGTATGACATGCTGTCAAATACAGTCAAATATTTTCTGTCGAAATATTCATTTAATAAAGCAAATCAAATGAAGTGGATTTGTTTGCCGATTACGACTACATGATCTGCATTTGCCAGCGAGAATATTTGGCATAGTGGCATACCCTTTACATCAAACAGTCCTCGAAGTGAATCCAACAATTCATTCAAACTTTTCCGTCTAACCTTTATTATCGTGTGCGAAAATCTTGAAAACTTTTCCAGCCTTATTCAACTAATTTCAACATTAAACTACGTTACGGTGTTATCGAAATCCACTCGAAATTTTCCATACTTAAAACTTACTTTCGATTTATAAGAAAAATTTTCCGTCTTTTCTTTTTCCAGTTACAGGTATTCGATGCGAACAAGGACGGACGTTTGCAGTTATCCGAAATGGCAAAGTGAGTATACGAGTATTGAAAAATGAAAGGAACTTAACTCTTGCGAAAACTTTTTATTCTCGAAAACTTATCTAATCTGAAAAACACTTTTCTCACTCTTTACGATTTTTTTCTCTTCTGTATTTTCATATGTGAATTCGACACATACACGTACATAAATTATGCATGTGGATTACACTGAACGACTTGTAAATCGGGGGAAAATAACCTTATGATGAAAATGATCTATTGCATTTTTCACTATTCAGACTTTTACCTGTTAAGGAGAATTTCTTATGCCGGCAGGTGTTTAAGGTAAGTTAAATTATGCTTATGCAAACAAAGATTTTTCTTCTTCCTTTCTTTTTGAATATAATACGAGAAACGTATGAACAAGTAAATTGAGTTTAGATAGGCTATGCCACCTGTCAGGTACACGTAGACCAGATTTTAAGGTATCCTTCTAGTTCGTCTTCATCGCACAAAATTCAAACCTGGTTATGTTAAAATCGTGCTCTCAAACGAGCCAGAACATCCATATGAGCTCTCCGTGTACGTTTCAAGCTACCTAAGGATAATACTACATAAATCCACCTTAAATATCTCTTTACGGTTTAGTTACCAAACTCTAAGGATTAAAATACTGCACAAGTGCACACACCAATCTGAAAAGCTGGCAGAGTTTAAGACGCTACATTTCATTGCCATGAATAGGGTGTAAGCTCGAAACTTGAGACTCTAAATTTAGCTGGCAGTTATACACCAAGGACGTGTGCAGAACTTTTGTTTGGGGTTTTGTCGGCAACCATCTTGAACGACACTTATCACGGTTTATTCCGCTAGGCTTGTGTGGTTCTTCGGTACTAATGGCAGGACATTTGTCTCGAGATTACATCGAAGATCCGCTTTGACTACTTTATCGATTTATTTGTCGGAACTATTTCGTCCTGTAAAAGAATCTGTACATTATTCAGCCGTTATCTACGGCTCAGAAGACACGGAATTTTTCTTCACAGTCCTTTTTATACGAGGACACATAAAAGAGAGAGATTTTATATTTAAACTTAAGACTGTAATCAGGAGATTTTGTGTGGTGAAGGAACTAAATGAAATTTGTAAGATAAAGTATACACAGATGTGAGCTAAAATAAGTAATATTTACAATTTCTCAAACAATGTACATAACAAACATTTTAGTGACTTGCAATAATTACAAAAAAGAAGTTAGCACTAATTTAATTATTTTAATTGTTTTTTTTAGATTAAGTAGCAATTTTAGACATTCTGCAACCCAATTGTAATGAAACTAGATTTGCTATGTTAATGACAAAACGATTAGTTAGTGAACATTAGAAACTACTTGATGATGTTTAGGTTATAAATTCATTAATTTTCCAGTATCGCTTAAATTTTGTAATGAGCAGGAATGTGAAAATAGCGCTATCTATAGTAGGCTTGCACGTACTACGAATAGCTCGCCCGTAACGACACCCAGACTCATAACTTAAGCAACAATAAACCGTTTCCTCCCTTAAAAACGTATATACTTTTAATTTACTACTATAATAGCTAAATCAATTTTCAACTTTACAGCATAAGCTATTGGTGAAATTCAGTAAAAGAACAATCTGCCAATGGTCTGGACGAAACATTATTATTTTCGGGTCAAAATTCGGCAAGCGGTTAAAAGCCTATAACACATGAATTAGGTAATTGGGTCATACTCCGGGACGCCGTCAATGTCGGAGTATATCATCAGTTATTTCGAGATTATGAGGTTTCTTGAAAGGTTAATTTTGTTCTTAAAATAAAAATATTTTAAATATAGAGATTTTTAGCCGACTAAGCATTGAAAAAGACTGTGTGACTATTCGAATTTCGGTATATTATGTCTAGAAGTAAAAACGAATTTGCTGACTTATCAGACTTAGGAGATATGACGAATTATTAAAACGTATACAAATCCATTACATCCACTTTGGGGTGGAATTTTGAAAAAATTGTGAAACCGGTTTTTAGCCGATTTCATAAGAAGCAACTTGGTTCTCATTAGACACTAGGGATTTTGAAAAATTTGTGAGAACGTAAGCAAACCCTTCACACCCCCATGGTTTTTGAAATTCGAAACATCCTGAAAATGGTTTTTAGGCCATTACATCAAATTCCGTAGTAATAACCAATTTTATATCTGCTAAGGATGGCTAATATCTCATCAAACCTAAGAAATATGTTGAAGCTGTGAAAATTTTACAACCCCCTTACACCCCATTAGGGTTGAATATCTAAAAATACTGAAATTGACTTTTTGGTATTATATAGGAAGGTAAAATTGAATTCGAAATCTTATCAGATCTAAGCAATATGTAGAAATCTATGAAAACATATGCAATCTCCATACACCTACTTGGGGGTTGAATATCCAAAAATTCTGAATGGAGTTTCTAGATAAATATGAAGACAGCGCGAGGAAGTAAAAACCAATTCAATTTCTTATCACTCCTAAAAGATATTGTGGTAGCGTGAAGTAAACTTTAATTGTTCTAATTAACTCTTTCGCCACTGTCAATGAAACTAGAGATTTGGACGACTTCGATCTGGGTAAAAAGATTCGATCGAAGTCGTCGACGAAATGTAAAGAGAACAAAAAATATTTTTTGAGTAGCTGAATTTCAAATTTCAGTGAGATAACACTAAAGAAAATATCATTTAATATCAACAAAAAAAATAATAATATAACGGATTTTGTTAACAATGTAACTAATTAATAAAATAATATAAATTTCATGAAACAAAAATAAATCTAATAAAACTAATTCATTGATCAAATTATTATAATTTTGTATTAAACATTTTTATAATAATGAAGTGAAATGTTAAACTTTATATATTAACTGATAAACAAGTTTTTATCTAATGATATTTTACTCTATAAAATATTATGTTATATGCTATAAAATTAAATAAATGTGAAGGACTAGTGGCATCAAATCATCAAAAATATGACGGAATTCGTGAAAACGTTTTCAACCCTTTTAGGGATTGAAAAAGGAAAAGATTCAAAACGAGTTTTAGGCGATTATTACGCAAGATCGTGGAAGTGAAAAGATATTCGATATCTAATCAGACCTGAGGGATATGGCTGAATTCTTTAAAATGTATACAACCCAATTTTTTGAAATTCGACCTCTATGGGGGCATAAGAGGTCAAATTTCAAAAAATTTTGAAAGCATTTTCTAAGGGCATTTTTATGTCAGAAATCCGTAGAATAAAAATTAATTCAATATTTAAAAAGACCTAAGAGATATGTCGAAATTCGTGAAAATACATGCATTCCATTTCCTTTGATCATTTCTATTGCCCCCTTCCGTACGCCAATGAATATTTGAATATTTTTTGTAATCCAAATTACTTTCCTAGTAGATCTACATACACCCACCAAGTTTCAACTTTCTACCATAAACCGTTCTATAGATAGGAAAAACACCCTCCACCCCGTACCATACTACCCCTATAAAAAAAGTATATTTTTCTAATATGCCACTACTATAGCTCTAGGTTAGGTATCAGTGGCGGCTTAAAAACCTTACATAGACCCTCGAGGGTCCATAGCGATACCACATAAAAAGGAGACCCAATGTGCCTAAGGTAGGTGCGCTTGCGTATCGATCTGTGTTGAGAGTTCCTCGTTCAAATCAAAGGTCCCTGTTGCCGTAGCAAAGTTTAGCAGGCTCTGCATGCTGCTACGCGAGACTTGTCCAAGGTTTGCGAAAGACGGTGCACCTAGAGCCTTCACCCGTCTCCTAGCCAGAGCCGGGCAGCTGCACAGGAGGTGTTCTAGTGTTTCCCGTTCCGCGGGAAGTTTGCAGTTCCTGCATATATCGTTAGTGATTAGCCCCAATCTGTACGCGTGCGCCCCAATCAGGCAATGGCCGGTAAGAATACCGACTAGAGTTGCGCATTGCGCCCTTGGTAGTGCTAACAAGAGTTTAGTACTTTTCTCGTTGTGAGTGTTCCACATTTGCTTCGTGGTTCTGGAGGTTGGCGTAGCCTGCCACCTGGCCTCGGACCGGCTTACCATCTTCCTCTCTAGGGAGTTGTAAATAACGTTAAGAGGCGGTGGAACCGAGACCGCGGCTTCCTGCCCAAGGTTTGCACCTTTTTTAGCAAGACCGTCGGCGAGTTCATTACCTAAGAAACCACTGTGCCCTGGAACCCAGCAGAGCTCCACTTTCCTATTTGAGCACAGTTTCTGTAAAGCGCGTCGACAGTTGAGTACCGCCTTAGATTTGATAGTACAGGATTTCAGAGCCATTAAGGCTGCTTGGCTATCCGTATAGATAAAAACTGCCTTATCCCTTATTCGCGATTTGTGAGCTATCTCCGCCGCCTTCTAAATCGCCAGTACCTCCGCTTGGAAAATACTGCAATTATTCGGCAGTCTGTAGCTAGAGTTTGTTGGAAGATCAAAAGAGTGCACGGCTGCGCCCACTCCGTCTTCCATCTTTGAACCGTCCGTATAGATGTTAATCGACTCCGCAGAGTCACCGGTTCTTGCCTCCCAGTATTCCCTGCTTGGTATGTTTATGGCGTACTTCCTGTCGAACCAGAGCTTAGGATCTGCGTAGTCCGTAGCCTCTGCTGAAGGTAGGCTGAAGTTACTGTGCCCGTATGGACATGTTTTGAGCTGGTTTGACTCTCTGAGTCTTAGGGCGCATTTGCCTGCCACATATTTAGCGAACAGGTCAATTGGTGGCAGAGAAAGGAGTACGTTGAGAGAGTCTGAAGAAGTGGTGCGAAGGGCGCCTGTTATCCCCAGACAAGCCTGTCTCTGTACCTTTTCCAACTTTTTCCTGTAAGTTACTTTATCGAGTATTGGCCACCATACTAGCAGACCGTATAATAGGATTGGCCTTACAACAGCCGTGTAGATCCAGTAAGTGATTTTTGGCTCTAGACCCCACCTCCTACCGAACATTCTTTTGCACGCGTAGAAAGCGATGGTTGCTTTAGCCACCCGCTCTTCCGTATTGAGTTTCCATGTCAGCTTGCTGTCCAGGGTTACTCCTAGATATCTGGCATGGCCTTTTAGGGTTAGCTCAGTGTTACCGATCTTAGGCAGCTTAAACTGTTGAGACTTAGTTCTCCTAGTAAAAAGAACCAGTTCTGTTTTTGATGGGTTAACATTGAGTCCTCTGGTTCCCGACGAGTATAGTAGCTTGTTTAGAGTCCGCGTTGTAAGTTCAGACAGCGTGCTTGTGTACCTGCCCAATATCAGTATCACCACGTCATCGGCATAGGCTACACAATCCACCCCCGAGTCGTTAAGTTCCTTCAGTGCCCCATTTAAAGTGAGTATCCACAAAAGTGGTGATAATATATAGCTCTATCTAAATATTAAATTTCAGCTATCCATTATTATGGGTTCTCGAGATATAAAAATCAGAAATTTTTTTTTTTACCCTCCCCCACACTTATCCTCAACACCTTCAAACATTTTATCCTTACTAGGGGTCTATTAGGCCTACTTCCTATAAAAATTTTAAGCATCTGTCTATGATGATGACAGATATGATGCGAGATTTTTAAGAAAAATTCTTATCCCCCACTTGTATGCCCCACCGCCCCCTTTAAAAATTTTACTTTTATCAAACTCTATTTACTGCCTTGTTTATGCATACCGTATTTTATTTTTCTAGCGTAATTGGTTCGTGAGATATCGTAATCTAAAGTTTTTCACCCCCCCACCCCCAACCCCTCACGCCATTCTACCCACTCAAAATTTTATTTCTATCCTTTTTCGTAGTATATCTACAGGCCGCCTTTCAGTTTCAATTACGTGACATTAACTGTTTAGGAGATATGGATCTTAGAATGTCTTAATCTCGGCTTTCGAGCGTTTCGAACGGATTGTTATTCCTCCCACTCCCACACCCCTTCACCCATATTAAAAATTTTTTTGCAAATAGGTTCATTATCGAAGCTTTAAAAAATTCCAAGTTTCGGTTGCTGAGATCTTGAAACCAAAATTTTCCTTCTAAAACACTTCCCTCACCTCCCCTCACACCTCGACTCCCTAAAGGCCACTGGAAAAGGTGCACCCAATCTACCCCAAAAAAAATCAACTCAATAGCTCAAAGGGTTTGGGAGCTACGAGCCTTCAAACATTTTTACGTACAGTGGTCGACGTACGGCGTACGGCGGACAGACGGACTGAAATTTTTTTTTTTGCTTTTTTCGTGTCTACTAGTCATGAAACATGAAAAACAATTTTTCAAGGTAACACA